>OY796895.1:6967344-7572738 GCA_963680785.1 Diplosoma virens | reverse complement strand
GATATCTTTTCATGAAGAGATGAGTCTAACAAACTTGATTAGTCAACTTTTTGTTAGTTTACTTTAAAATGCTTGTATTGTTGCTTAGTATTTAAAACAAACGAATCGATATTTAGTTAAACTAAAACCTTTCATGCGACTCTTTTTACTTTGGAAAGAAAAAACTAAGTAAAATGAGAACCGTGCAAAAGTCGAAATCTTTGCTTCTGTAAAAAAATTGAAGATAAGTATAATAAAAATCAAGGTTGCCAAGAAAAAAGTTAAATTAAGGTATAACAAAATCAAGGTTGATTAGAAAAATTTTTTAAAAATCGAACAAAGCTTATATCAAAAATCAAGTTGTTAGAGAAAAATTGAGGTTAGGTATAACAAAATTCAAGGCTGCTAAGAGAAAAAGTTTTAAAATTGAATAAAGCTGCCTAAAAGTCAAGCTTTTTTAGATAAAAATCGAATGCAGGTATCTAAAAATTAAGATTGATTAAGAAAAAGTTTTGAAAAATTAAACATAAATAAAATCATGGTTGACAAGAAAAACCTTAAACAAAGGTATGAAAAAATTCAGGGTTACCAAGAAAAAATGAAGCATAGATATAACAAAATCAAGTTTGTCTAAAACAATTGAGGTTAGGTATGACAAAAATTAAGGTTATCAAGAAAAATTAAAAAAAAGTATCACAAAACCAAGGTTGTTTAGAGAAAAATTGAAGGTAGGTGCGACAAAAATCCAGATTGTTTAAAAAAAAAAATTAAACATAGGTATGACAAAAATCAAGGTTGCCAAGAAAAATTAAACAAACGTATAACAAAAATTGAGGATGTCAAGAAAAAATTAAAGATAGATATCTAAAAATCCAGGTTGACTAAGAAAATTAAAAAAAAAAAAATTGAACAAATGTGTAGCAAAAATCAAGTTTGTTTAGGAGAAAATTGAAGATAGGAATGACAAAAATCAAGGTTGTCTAAAGAAAACTTTTAAAATACAACAAAAATCATGGTCGACAAAGAAAAATTTTGAAAAGTAACACGAAGATCTTCACGAGAAAAGAAAATAAGAGCATAGATTTAATTGCCATAGATTAAGTAACATACACACAAAAATTGAGAAACATATTACAGTATTTGAATAAATTATAGTTATTTTAGAATAGGGAATTACTTTCGGATCACCCTGTATATTTACTAGCCTGCCTAGGTCAGAAATTAAAAAAAATTAGTTTATGTGTAAAAGAGAATAAATAACCTAAAATATAGAGTTACTACTAAAATTAATGCTCGCATTAGATTTTCGCTGTAATTTATCATAATTTTTAATTTAACTTTAAATTTGCAAGTTAAATAATAAATTTTTTAATAGCTTTGAGTCAGACTAATTGTTATGCTAAAAGTTAGTTGCTGGTTGCATTTATTCAATTTATAAATTTTTTGCCTTTATAATACTCTGCTGTATTGCTCAGGGTTATCAAAACAATAGCTAAAAGTGTTTGTTCATTACTATTACTTTATAAAGCTAAGAAGCAAAAATGTCATTACATGCTGAAAAAAACTAAAAAATTTAGATTTAAATGGTCTTCTGAAGCAATGCAGCTTGCAATTTCTGATATTCAGCAAAGTAAATTAAGCAAGAAAAAATCTGCTGCATATTATAGTGTGCCTAAAGAAAATTATTTTTAATTTCAACTGGGCTGTTTTTGGTTGGGAAAAATTCAGCTATTGAAAAATTGAAGTCTGTAGTAATTTAATACGTGGAAAATGCCATATTTACATAGTTTTTATTGGTCAAGTTATACATCAAATTTTGTACCAATTAACTTTATGGAAAATTTGGTTGCCGCAGACATGCTTTTGTATATTTCACAATGCTAAGACAAAAAAGAAAACAATAAGTGAACCAGTTAAATTTAAAAGTCAAATAATCTTGTTTTAAGTAAGCAATGTAGTTTAGTGTATGTTTATATATACAATTAGCGAGGTAAAATTTGTGGGTGAGATCAGAGTGTTAATTTATGTATCACATAGATCACAAAAAGTTTTTGAAATCAAAACATGTTTTTGTGCCTTGAATTTTAGATATAACCCTATTTTTTTTAATTTTAGAAAGCAACTAATTTTTGTATCACCTGAGCTTGATTATAAGTTTTGTTTATATACAATATATTAACTCTTGATCTACCGAAAAAAATGTTTGTCACTAATTACCAACTGGGTCCAATGGATCCATACAGTAATTAATGTATAAAGTTACATTTTTCTAGCTTTGGTAGATATGTAGAAAATTTTCCAATTGATAAATGAAAGAGAGTAGAAAAAAAGTCACAAAAAATCAAAAGAATTAGATATGTTAAACTATGGTAAAGAACGTTTAATAAAAATAAAATGGGTCCATTGGACCGGTTGGTAGACGGAAGGTTAAAAAGTTGTTGTGAATTATTTATGAATGATGTTTGCTTATTTATCACTAAACCTTTATTGCTAGTGCAATGTGATATCACATATTACTGTATGGCTTACTTGCAAATAATAAGTGCATTGGTCCGTATATAGGCTACTCAGTACGTATATACTCAGTACATATAAGCCGATCTCGCGCATAAACCGACCATTAAAAATCTGCCCAAAATGAGGAATTTTACAAAACCTTGCATACAAGCCGACCCTTCAAATACCATAGAAAGAATCTGATGTTTATTTACTTCTCTTGTCAAAAGTTTGCTCAAGAGAATGGATGAGAATACATGATGAGAATCATTATTATGTTTTACATTTATTAATTTTTACTAATTAAACAATGTCTCAGAATCTTCATATTCTTCCTCACTATCACCCACGTTCTTAGATTCCTAAAAGAGATATTTCCAGTCCTCCAATGTACAGTATATTTGATACTACCATTATCCCACATTTTTTCATCTTGATCTTCATTTTTACTTTCTGCCCCTTCATCACTGTCTTCATTTTCAGTTTCATTGCTATTCTCCTGCAATTGCTCCTTTTCTTGAGTGCCATCTAATTTGTTGCTGATGTAACATTTTAAAAAAGGTTTTTGTATCATTTCTTGGAAAATCATATCCCATGAATTCTTCACCCGCTGTGGGCAAAGGAGGGCATAAAATTAATATTAAAATAATGTTGTATTTTGTCGAAATCTATTTTATTTAGTGCAGTCTCAATTTTTATGGCTGTATGCGTGAGTGGATGGTTATATCATTAATATTGCGTCATTTCAGAAGTGACGTCATGTCATTTTGTAAATGTGAGATCGGATTTATGCGCGTATAAGCCGACCCCCTAATTTGATACCTTTTTTAAAAGTTTTAAAGTCGGCTTATATGCGAATATATACGGTAGTTTTATGTCTTATTCTGCCTTTTTTTCTTGTCTCATATTAGCCTAATATGATTTTTATTGTATTAATTTTTTTAGAATAAGACTGGGTTGTTAACAAACTCGATTGATGCTAATGTATTGCATTTTATATTTTAGCATCGTCGCACGATAAAACATTGCTTTTAGAGTTTTTAATAAATAAATTGATGCATCTTAGAGCAAGTACTTTTAATTTTTTAATTTTTATAATTAGTTTCAAATTACGTCACTTCCGGTTGGGGCCCTCATTACAAGCACATCTTTTAAAATGGACCGGTTAATCTAAAAAGTTTGGAGGGTCATCACAGCTTACACAAAACAATTTACAGGCTGCTATTTACATAAAAGAAAGTCTAGGTTAAGAACATTATGTCAAAAAAATTTTGTGTTTGGAAAATTAAAAATAAAAGTTTTACGGAGATTTTTGCTTAAGGGGTGCATAATACCCGACTTTCCTACATCTTACTACTCTGAATAACGTCTGGCTGAAAACAATAGCCTTCGGATAATCCGGATCTTCGCATAATACGGATCAATTTGTGCGTCACATCGAATCCGGATTAACCGAGGTTTGCTGCAGTTCGAGATAAATTTAACAAAGTCACTAGAAAATACAAAGCAGCGATTAAAACTATTAGCGTCTTAGATTATTCACCCGGAACTAATCTTGTGGCGCAACAGCCACTTTTCACTTTGAGTGAACCAGACATCACAAAAAAGTAGCACATGTGCTCTATCCGAAATGGACAAAAAAGAAGAAAGCTATTCTGAAGTTTTAAAACTCTATTCTACTCTACGACCGGGCTTCTAAAACCCAACCTTAGCAAAAACGTTTTAATTACTTTATTTTTTTAAATACGCGTAGATTAGGCCTTACGCTCACGTCCTCAGACAATTAAACAGCATCTGACTTTTATAATGGTTTTTCACTTCACATTTGAAATTTTTATGATGAAATTTTATGTTGAAACGTTTTTCACTTCACATTTAACATTCTGTCCGGTCCCGACTTATTTCAGGGTAAAACTAAATAGATTGCTAACTTTCCGTGACCATTTTGTGGCATTGCGTAAAAAACCGTGTCTTCTCGCGTCACTCTGCTGAGGCGACTTGCAAAGATGAGATACAGGGCCAAAACATTGTAAACAGCTGCCCTATCTCTGGCCTACTCGAAAGCTGAATACCACGCGCCAGTCTGGTGTTGCCCAGTGGACAAATTACAACTGAAACACGAAGTACTGCGAGAACACGTCCAGCTCCGTACTTTTCTACCCAAAACCAATACCAAACCTGTTGGAATAGGCTTGCTTCAAAGAGCTTGGGTTAATATCAATCGCCAACAGGTTGGTGATGGCCGATTCCATTCGTTCAAGCACGATGGAGTCTCGCTTCTTTACCGGATTGCGAGTGCGGCGCCATTGAACAAACTGCAGACTCGTCTTATCAGCCCCATAGCCTGCATTGGGCATGACATGGTGCACGTGGTCTGATAGTTCTTGATGACGAAACCCAATGCTGGCTCAACATCATTGTTGCCAGCATCTGATCCAAGCAATGCACCAGCCTGGGGTAGTACAAGAATAAACGCTTGGCTTCAGCCCTGTTTGTGTTTAACCCAGAGTTGATGGGCTTCCATACTATGACAACAACCTTATTTTTTTCGGCCTTCATTTTAACGAAGCAATTTTTATGAATTGTCAAGAACGTGCCAGTTTATGTTATCAGTTAATAATTTGAAATCAACTTACATTTTTTTCAAATTCTTTCCTGAAAGATTATTTCTTTCTACAGATTACGAATTTCTTTTTAGGAAGCCAAATGGCTCATTTTGAGAAACACTGAGCTACATATAAACGATTTTAGTTGCAATACAAATTGCTCGAAAAGGCAGTCAGAACTAAATATTTCAGAATCTAAATATCATGCAATTAAAATATAATTTACTAGAAAACTCATTACTCTTTTTACCTAAGTGCGATCATTATCTTATTCGAATAGAATTCAATTTGTTGCTAAACGAGGTAAATTATCCTCATACTTTTGTAGCAATGCTTTGTAACTATAACCATTATTAAAATTGGTTTCGATTTGAGCTGAATTCATTGAGTTACATCAGTGAGCTAACTCGTGAAAAAATTTATTGATACGTAATAGTTGTGTTTACGGTTAGGCAAAAAACTCATGCATCTGCAAGGCGCTCTAAAAAGCGTAATAGGCTTACTCGAATTAGGAATGTAAGTTTGGAAAAAGTTTTCGGCCCATGAATAGGACCACTTTTAATGATCGTGTTTTCGACTTGCAAACCCATTCCCCTTGACAAATTTCTGCATACGCTACTGTACATATTCATACGAACATAATTAAAATATAGACTAAAATTACAGATTTATTACTCGGAGTAGTTAGACCAGGGGTGGGCAAACTATGGCCTGTAACGATCTTCTGTGCGGCCCGCAAAAAGCCTCCAACAAATATTTTAAAAAATTATTAATTTTTGTTCATCTTCAACCAAATTCTAGGTGATTTTTTTAGCTATCATTGATTTTTAAGTACAAAAAATTAAGAAAATTACCCCGAGAAGTAATACCCCGACCTGCTTCCGGAGATGCCAAGATATTGCTGTCCGCTTGTAATTTAATAGAGATATGACTGTAAATTAGAACTGCTTGCCAGGACCACCAAGCAAAGTACCGAAAGTGCCGTAAAGTGTCTTTCCCAATAACACAAACAGAAGAGCGCGAGTTGAACCGAGACCATGTTGATCATAAGCACGGCGCTTTAATCACTTGGCCACACTGCTTCTCTGTTCGATGGCAGAAAGAACACACACCTGAACTGGTATTTGTAACAGGACAAGATGACAAAAGTGCAATGCAAGGTAGACGGGAAGTACAGAATAGCTTTCCAAATAACCAACACCGACCAATCATAATCTCCATCGGATTAAAAATACCAGTCATCGATTTCTTACCCAAATCGAGATGGAATTTCCGAAAAGCCAACTAAGAACAATATAAAAAACTACATCGAAGCAAACCGCAACCGGATTGCTACCACTCAGGAAAATATCAAAAGATTCACCGACCTTATGCTAAAAAGTGCCAACTTAAGCTTTCCAAGAGGACACAGAAAACGATACGTCCGCTGCTGGACAAAACGGTCTGAAGAACTACTGAGAAAATATAAACAAACCCAGCACAATAAAGTCGCAAACAAAATCTTGGCATCCCTGCAAGAAAATAGACAAAAAAGATGGAGAAAAACTATGGAAAACATGGACTTCACTCGATCTAGCAGACGCACTTGGAACTTGATAAAAAAAACTAAACCCTGACAAACTCAAAAAACAGAAAAACGGACAGAAATATCAGCAGACATAATGGCTAAGCAAATAAAAGAAAGAGGAGCGCATACACCGAGACATAAATTTTAAAGAAATGTTAGACGCAAATTTTAGAAACTTTATCGTAAATGCCCCAATGCTGAATTACCCCTATTGACAGCCCCCATCGGGACAAATGGAATAAAATGAGCAATAAATGAAATTAAACAAGGAAAATTCGCAGGGACTGAGGGCATTATCCCGAAATAATAAAAAATCTTGGGGAAAAAGCTATTGCCTGGCTTGCTGCAACAATATCCGATATAGTAAAAACTTTTATATACCCAGAATCCTGGAAACATATAAAGATACTTGCAATACTCAAGCCGAAAATACCAGCTAACAACCCCAGTTGCTACAGACCCATCTCTTTCCTGAGCTGCCTATACAAACTAACTGGGCGTATAATCCCCTTTCGCATTGGGCCAATAATCAACAAAAAATTACCAATAAAACAAGCAGCTTTAGACCTGGCAAAGATGTCACTGAACAAATCTTGGCACTTATTCTCTGGTAGAAACTGGTTTTGAAAAACAACTGAAAACAGGCACCGTTTTTTTTTACCTGTGCGACACTGTATGGCACAACGGATTAATGTTTAAACTAATTAAAATTATTAAAGAGCTTCTTTGTGGTACAGAATTTTAATATCGCTTTAAACAAAGTCGATTTTTTCGGACCCATAAGCTTTTCGTGACGCTCTCATCAGTGGCAATCGCGTCAAAATGGGACGAACCAGAGAAAATCAAGGTATTTATAGTCTCAACAGTTGGGAGAAAGGTGCTGCAGTCTCGGAAAGGAGAAAGGCACAATTGCACAGTGTGGTGCAATACAGGATGTTCTCGGAAAGGAGAAACGCACTATGTGCAATTACCCCTGTTTTCAATTGTTTAGTCTGCTTTTCAATTTCATCATTCATAAAAGCCCGTTCAACAACAAGGCTATGTCTGATTTTCGATCGTTCAATGCGGGCAATCATATATTTGGGTGCGACTCTATGGACCTGCAAGCCTTGAGAAAGGCTGTTGAGAACTTAAAAGTTCTGATTTTTCCTCTAATTTTTCCAGGGGTAATTGCACATAGTGCGTTTCTCCTTTCCGAGAACATCCTGTATTGCACCACACTGTGCAATTGTGCCTTTCTCCTTTCCGAGACTGCAGCACCTTTCTCCCAACTGTTGAGACTATAAATACCTTGATTTTCTCTGGTTCGTCCCATTTTGACGCGATTGCCACTGATGAGAGCGTCACGAAAAGCTTATGGGTCCGAAAAAATCGACTTTGTTTAAAGCGATATTAAAATTATTAAATGAAAAAGACTATAAAACTGCTGAAGCACATGACTGGACCATGAAATTTCACTGCACTACTGGGAGGTGACCTAAGCAAGGCGAGAATCATTAAGAATTGTGTCCCACAAGAATCAATGTTAGCATCTACATTTTTCAACGTATACACTGCAGACATCCCAGACACAATTTTTCCAAAAGTCACTTATGCTGAAGACCTAGCTGTAGCATGCCACGGTCGAGATACAGAGGAAATTGAAAAAATACTAGAGCCTGATTGCCAGGTAATATGTAACTACTTCAAGAAGTGGTATCTGGAATTGAATATGACAAAGGCAGTAACCAATCTCTTTCATCTAAACAATCATGAAGCTAAAAATACCCTTAATATCAAAATAAACAATTCAAAAATATCATACAACAAAACCCCTAATTACCTTGGAATATACCTGAATAGAACTTTAACGTACCGGTAGCAACTAGAAAAAACTGCTGACAAACTGCAAAAGAGAAACTCTTTAATACAAAAGCTAACCTGAACATCTTGGGGCGCCTCACCACTTGTTTTGAAAATTTCCGCTCTTGCATTATGTGATAACGTTGCTAAATACTGTACTCCTGTCTGGAGTCGCAGCTTACACACACGAAAATTGACATTCAACTGCAGCGATCGCCGCATTTTTACGCTTGTGTATATTTTTGTTCGTTTATTCATTTTTTCTATTTGAACAAGAAAACGAGAGAGTCTTGCGTTGTAAAAAAGCACATGTAGAAAAGTTCTTGTACTGTTGGTTTTAAAAATAAAGAAGATCTGTAAAAGTTTGTGAAATTTACATGTAGCTATAAACACTAACCGCTTCACAATTACGTCAAACTATGCGAATCATAACAGGTACTCTAAAATCCACTCCACTTCTTTGGCTTCCAACTCTAAGCTTTATTGCACCACCACACTTTAGAAGAGAATAGGCAACTCAGCGACAACATAATTGGTTAAACTTGACAGAAGATGAGACTCCATTGCAACAAATAACACTAAACAACAAAAAAAAAGTTTATCGCGTGTATCTGAGGATTTTTCAACTGTTTTTGGCTAATTTTGGGGTGCTGATTTCGAATCTAAAGCTGGATTTTTTCCATCACGACTAGTTTCTATTGAAAATATTGAAAACTGTCATTTTGGGTATTTTTGTTTGAATTTTACGTAATGGTATCAGTGCGATAAACTTTATATATGAAATGGCATACATTATGATATAGAAAAATGGAAAAAATGGCATACAATTAATCTAAGTGATCAATGATGATATCTAGCATGCAGTCAATAGAACAAAGTCAATTAGCATAAACTCCAAATTTAATGAACAACTGACCTCAGTCATACTTACAAATCGCGCTACTTGAGTATCTATTACAATTTAAGACGTTTATCACTACGAATATAAGATGAATCATTTCCTCTCTGCAGAGACCAGCAATAGTCACTAGCATGTCCCTTAAACACTCGTCGTTACAATCGGACAACAACATATGATTCTGTCTGACTCCATGGCCGTACGTACAAGCTGCTTGAGACCTCTGCCAAATAAGCACATGGTCAGAATGATCTTGGAACTTGTCCGAAACTGACGTTTCACCCTTACTAGCGGTGACAACAAGCAAAGCACAACGTTCCTCAGGGACCAATCTTGGCTCTCCTTCTTTTAACCTTTGCTTGTGCTTCTACATCTTCCCTCAACGATTTCCAAAAACTTTAACTACACAGACAATTCATTTATTTTATTTGTTTATTTTATTTCTATATTTATGCGCCTGACTCGCAGGAAAGGGACGGAGGTGCTAATACATAGGATAAGCAATTACCCCAACCTGCTTCCGGAGATGCCAAGATATTGCTGTCCGCTGGTAATTTAATAGAGATATGACTGTAATTCAGAACTGCTTGTCAAGACCACCAAGCAGGCGAAAGTGCCGTAATGTGTCTTTCCCAATGACACAACAGAAGAGCGCGAATGGGTTTTGAACCAAGACCATGTTGATCATAAGCATGGCACACTAAACACTAAACAACTATCACACGAAACAACTATGTTGCCTGTTGGGATGCAGAGTTCGAATCCCTCTATAAAACTTTCCTGCATTCTCCTCAGGTAAACGACTCAAGTTTGGCTGCTACAGTTCTGCTTGCCAAGCTTGACAGGAAGCGGAGGGAAGAGTTTCATTTATTATCATTTATTTATTATCATTCACAAACAGTGAACTTATTATGATTTATTATCATTTAGTTTCATTTATTTATTATCATTTACAAACTTCGTTATTTAAAAAGTTTCATTTATTATCATTTACAAACAGTTAATCAAACCCGTCTATAAAGAGATTCTTCGGCGCCTCGTAAGATCAGTGTGTGACAAGAGATGAAGCCTTTGGGAAGCCCACGCATGGACGCTCTATCACAATAACGCTCCTGCTCACACAGCCCTGAGTATTCGTCAGTTTCTCGCAGAAAAAAACATTGCAACTTTGAAACACCCTACATATTCCCCCGATCTGGCCCCGTGTGACCTTTTTCTCTTCCCTAAGATCAAATCTGTTCTGAAGGAATCCCATTTTTCTGACATCGATTCCATCAAAATGTTGCGACGACGGAGCTCAAAAAGATTCCAAAAAATGCCTTCCAAGAATGTTTTGAATCCTGGAAAAGGAAAATGCACAAGTGTTTTCAAGTGGAAGTGGATTACTTTGAAGGAATTTGACTTTGGTATATTTCAATATTTTTCAATAAAGTTTTTATAACACCAGTCACGTTACTTTTCGAACACACCTAGTACACGCTCGATTTTGAGATTTGCTCGAGGTTAAAGTTTCACCATGTTTTATATAACTATTTGTTTCTAGCACTTGTGGATAAATAAATCCACTAAGCCAGGGGTCGGAAACCTGCGGCCCACGGGTCAAATGCGGAACACAAGATATTTTAATGTGGCCCGTGGGTGATGGAAAGAAGCATATCAAAAACTTTAGAATAAACCAGTGCTCCGCAACCGGTGCGCCTCGTCATCACTAGTTTTTTGATAAAAAATGGTGAATTTAAAGACGTTTTCAAAATGCTGACTTTTTTTAGTCATCACTAGTTCTTTGGGACGTAAATTTGTTGCATTATATCAAAATTTTAGCAACATGACCAGACTTCGGGGAACCGTCAATAAAATTAGGGAAAAGTGGTATTGTCCCCAAAATTTTTACGGCCCGCGAGCTTAATCAGGTTCCTCACCCCTACGCTATGCCATGATTTTTATAGATGCACTGTAACGAAGTTGTCCACGTAATTTTTAATATTTAAAAAGTTTTGCATCAAGTGCAGTGGTTATTTTTTTAAACTGGGAAAAAGAAATTGTTATAACAGCATTTCATAAAGCCATTATTGTCGAACAATATTTTAGCCAAGTGTTGTACGCCCATTGTTCGTATGAAATCGTTTCGTGTCATAACACAATACGGCTTGAACTTAAGTTAATTAGCTTGTAACCTGTTTTTACAAGTATTGCAAAAAACATCACAATGACCAATCAAGTTGAAGTTGTAGCTATTTCATTAAGTTGTAGTATTTTATTGAATGCCCTTTTTTTACAACAGGCTGAAAGCCCTATTTAAAATCTTTAAATCCAAAAATTTCGTACATGTACAAATACATGTATAAGGTCAGAGTTGATATCAATGTTTCAAATATCGTAATGATATATTTTTTTTGACTAAAAATTTTAAAAAAAGGCGATTTACAGAAAAACTTTAAAAAATTTTTAGTTTAAGGTCATAGCGTTCACTGTTTTTTAACCATTTTGTACCGTATAGAGCACATGTGCTACTCCTCCGTGATGTCTCGTTTACTCAAAGTGAAAATTGGTTGTTGCGCTACAAGATTAGTTCTGCCTCAGTGATCTAGGACGCTGATAGTTTCAATCATTGTTTTGTTTAGGTCCTCTCAAACTATTTAGAAGTCCATTAGCAGTTTGCAAAAAGTTTTCAACCGAAATTGCAAAAAGTTATTCACAATTTAATCATTGCTGCCACAGTCAAGCTGATTACATTTACAGCAAGCAATTTGCCACAAGCTAAACCAGACCAACTAACGCCATACAAAGTTGTTTTTATCAGAAGTAAAATTGTAATAATAGTATCGTCAAAAACTTTATTTTTGGTCTTCATATTAAAATAAAGACTATAAAAAGGTCTTTCATTCAAATATAAGAACGATAAGTGCTTTTATTTCTTTAAAAATAAACACATCTTTAAATTTGCTTTAATCTTAACTCATATAAGCTTCGTGTTAAGGCCCGTTTCCACTACGAGCGTGGAAAAGAACATTCTTTGTTTGTTTTATTGATTTTTTTTGCGCTCGCTTCAATTTTAACCGCTCGCTTCAATCGAAAATCAATAAAAGAAACAAAGAATGCTCTTTTCCACGCTCGTAATGGAAACAGGCCTTTATTCTCGGAACTGTGGTCGTTGGCTCGACAGCATTTTGCTTTTGGTTTCAATCTCTCTCTTGCTGTGTTTGAAAATGATATTAGTTTTCTATCAAAATTTTTTTGTTTGTGCAACGTCAACACTAATTACAGCAGGTTAGCGGTACTATGACCACGTCCAACGATCATAAGTCAGAGGCTTCAAGCGCGACATTATTAAATATAACTTTGCGAGTTTAGAAAAGCTTTTATCTTTTCCTCGATCTTTTTACAATTTTCAATTTTTGCAAATTATTTGTTACACTTCAAATGTATAACTTTTGCAGCAAAAGTGTTGATTTTCAGAGAAAGATTACTGCAATTTTACGTGATTATGAAATTAATTTACTTTTAATCTTGGCATGACCTTCTAAATAGCTACACTACAAAAAGCTGCAGCGGCTTTTTTGATTATATCAGTCGGTGCTTTTAATGTTTTTCGAAATTTTGCAAAAATTCTTTTTTTTGATATTGCTTTTGCTTTCGAAAATGTCCTTGGTTTTTGCCGCACGTTTTTTTTAATAGTGTAGAATCTACACTTTGACTAATATTTTAAAGCATTTTTATTCTACTTGCAACTCCACAAAACAATAGCGTACTTCTACAACAGGGCCCCATAAAGTAGCGCTTTTACGCTGACGATGCAGAAATATCACACTAAACTTAAGTGTAATATTTCTATTTGTAACTAAAGCTTTGCGCATAAATAACTCCGACTCTTCTCTTATTTTAAAACCTGATTTTTTGCAAAAATTACTTTTAACTTATAGTGTAGAAGGTAAAACTAATTTTTTACTTATTTTATTGAATTGATATATATTAAAAGGCGATAAGCAAAATGCGGTCACAAGTAATAAAATTCCGGTAAAATAACCATTTGTTTTAAAGTAAAAAAACTTTCAATTAATCAATCAAGATTTTATTTTTTGGTTTATTACATAGCAGATATTCACATTATATTGTGTTTTCAAAATAAGATTTCTATTGCGTTATTGAAAACTCAAATGCCAAGAATATTTAGTTTTTTTTTAAGTTGTTTTTCAAGTTCTTCTAGAAACAATCAACAGCTGAGTACTGCGAATTCGTTTGTTGTCGCAGCGCATATATTTGCTTTATGAATAGTGTCTTGATGGCGCTTGAAGAGTAGTCATTGGATGCCTCTGTCCCTTTCCAACGGACAACTTACCAGTTTTTTCAAACATCCAACCATTTAAGCTTTTACACTAGCAGCAACACTTTTTTGGCTATTGGGGGTACTCTTGACTTGTGCCCCGCTACCTTTTTGCTTTTATTTCAAAAGTTTGGGGTACACTTGGACCGAGATAAAGAGTTAAATTTCAAACGCTTTCTTTCATCAGAAGGTTCATTTGACTGTCGTCGTCGTCGTCGTCGTCGTTTGAAGGGCATCCACTCCAGGCCAGACACAAACAGAACTAAGGCCGAGGGTTTATCCTTTTACTACCCCAGACTGCTGCATTGCCTGGATCAGATGCTGGCAGTGATGTTATTAAGCCAGCATCGAGTTTCGTCATCCAAAACCGTCAGACCGCGTGTTCCATGTGGTGCCCGATGTATAGGGCACGCTGTTAGTACATGGTCTGCGGTTTGCTCTGAGGCGCCACACTCGCAATTCGGTGAAGGAGCGAGACCCCATTTGTGCATGGACGAATGGAATCGTCCAACACCAGTCCACAGGCGGTTGAGCTTAACCCAAGCTGCTCGGGGTAAGCCCATCCCAACAGGCCTGACACTGGTCCCGGGCACAAAAGCACGGAGCCTGGAAGCACTTTCACAGTACTCCGCGTTCCATTTGTGATTTGTCCATTCAGAAGCGCAGATACCAAGTCTGGCAAGATTGTCCAAAAGATTCCGCGCACCTGGCACAAACGGGCGTCTGGATCTTAGTCTCACTTGGCCAGTATCTGAGGACCCACTTAAAAGACCATGCAAGATATGATCGGGGTCCAGAGATCCACGGTAAGCCAAGGAGAGTGTCGCTCCCAGTCGGCGAAGCTCAGCCGGCTGGATGCCTGAGAGTACAGGTAGGTGGTCCGTTGGAGTGGGACGCAGGCATCCAGTAACTATGCGCAAGGCGTCATTCAAGACACTGTCGATGAGGCGAGTGTGAGCACTGCGACACCAGACTGGCGTACAGTACTCAGCTGCTGAGTAGACTAGAGACAAGGTGGCTATGCGTAGTGTTTTAGCACCAGCACCCCATCCCGAGCCCACGAGTGGCCTCATAGCAGTGTGACGCGCGAGGATAGTTTTTTGCGCAATGCCACTAAATGGTGACGAAACGTGAGCGATCTGTCCAGTTTTACCCCAAGGTATGTAGGGGTTGTACAGAACGGTAAAAGTATACTATTGTAGACCTTTAGCTCACGTTTGGCCTCTCGGTTATTTAAATGAAAGGCTGCCGTCACCGTCTTAGTGTGACTGAGCTTCAACCTCCAAGTCTGGAGATACGCTGACAGTGTGGACATGTCTTGGCTTAATGTCCCCTCCAAGTCCTTCCAGTTTCCAGAAGTGTGCAACAATGCTAAATCATCAGCATAAGCAAACTTTCTGGAAATCATGGAAGGAAGATCGTACGTATAGATGTTAAATAGGAGGGGAGCCAAGACCGATCCCTGAGGAACGCCGTTTTTAAGACGGTGTAGCATGCTTTGCTTACTGTCACCGGTGGTGAGGGTGAAACTTCGATTTCGGACAAGCTCCATGATCATTTTGACCATGTGCTTATCCGGAAGTAGTCTCAGCAGCTTGCAGGTAAGGCCACGGTGCCAGACAGTGTCATAGGCAGCTGTTAGATCGACAAATACGGCACCGGCCTTCTTTTTAGCCTCGAAAGAATACTCAATGTTCTGGGTTAGCAGAACAACTTGATCTACGGTTGACTTCCCGCGTCGGAACCCAGCCTGCTCTTTAGGGAGCAGTGGATCGATTAATGGTTCAACTCGGGCGTAGATAAGCCTCTCGAGGATCTTGTAGGGGACACAGAGCAGAGATATCGGTCGATAACTGTTTGGATCCCCCACGGGCTTTCCTGGTTTTGGGATCGCGACTACAAGCGCTCTTCTCCAGATCTTGGGAATTTTCAGTCGGCGCAAACAGGAAGAAATGAAGTCACGTAACCAGGACTTTAAAGCAGCTCCAGCATGGAGTATAAGCTCGGGGCAGATGGAATCAAGACCCGGAGCTTTACCTGGTTTTAAGTGCTGAAGGGCAGCAGCAAATTCTCTCTGTGAAAAATTGTCAGAGATATTTACTGCGTCTGGTGTTGTGGCCCTCCAAAGGTCAGACACTTCTTGAAAGACAAGTCGAGATGACTTGCGATCAATAGCCTCGTATTTCCCATTTCTAACCAGCTGAGATGCAATAGCATCGGCTGAAACGGGACAGTGACGAGGAGAGTGTCGTGACCTACAAGTAAGTTTGTTGAAAATACTCCACGCTTTTCGACTAGAGTGTGAGAAATCAATGCTCCGAACTGCCTCGGACCATCGATCCCTCCGCTTTCTGTCAAGCTTGGCAAGCAGAGCTGTAGCAGCCAAACATGAGTCGTCTCCCTGAGGAGACTGCAGAAAGGTTTTATAGAGGGACTCACACTCTGCATCCCAACACGGAATATAGTTATTTCGATACCCGCGTAGGATAGTCTTTTTGGCTGCTTTCTTAATGGTGTTACAGAAGTCCTGGTAAGCCGCATCCACATCAAGTGAATCAGGCGGCAACAAAGTCTTTGCGAATTTATTCGTCAAAGCAATGTAGTGACTCCAATTGGCCTTGCGGAAGTTCCATCGCTTAACAGGCATGCTTGGCACTGCCATAGCAAACCTTGGTGGTGTAATAAGCGAAGGTCGATGTTGTGACCTGGGGAACTTCTCAAGGACACGTCTATCCGGTAAGCGACTGTTTAAACCTACGCTAGCGAAAGCTAGATCTGGATTGGTGCCAGTGTTCCAGCGGCCGGAATAAAAACTGGCAGCGTCCTTGGCATTATACAGCAGGGCAAGACAATTAATACTTGCCCATCCAGCCAAGCACTCACCGTCCGGACTGTTGTCATCATAACCCCAGTCAGCATGACGACAGTTAAAATCGCCAGCGTACAGACAGGGGTGAGGATACACTGGGAGATCCAGGGTTCGCAATCGCGTTGGCGGTGGTTTGTAGACGTTGACTATTTTATAGCCATCAACGTCCACACACAACCACTCGATCTCCGATGTCGGTGGAGATTGGTCCAAAAGCATGTATCTCAGTCGCTCGTGGACAAACGTGGCAAGGCCATGCTTCCTGCTTAAAGAAGTCCCAGCTAGTTGGTAGTGTGGTAGCACCAACTTCTCTGCATCAGTGCAGTGGGTTTCCTGCAGTAAAATGACGAGTGCCTCAGACTGCATAGCGAGGTGATGAAGAACATTCATCTTGCTTGCAGTGAGGCCTTCAATGTTCAGCTGAAGAATAGTGGGTCTTCGGAACTTGTTGGCAATGTGCCCTGAAAAGGGCAGTTTTATCCTGACATTGCCCCGTCCTGAAAAGGACGTTTGCCGATTAACAGACCCACACTGAACATCGGAATGGGTGGATACCCTTCCGTTTTGGTAGGTTCGGTTTCGGTCTGTCATTTTAAAATCAATGAGCAGACTTACTCACGGCCCAGGCTGCGTGAAAGCACCTACCATCTGGGCCATTTGACTGTTATAAAAAATGGTTAAAAAAAAAAAAAAAATTGACTGTTATTAACATTTGACTGTTATAAAAAGCTTAAAAATTGTAACCCAAACGCTAAAAATAAATGATGACTTTTTTTCTTTATGTGAAGTTATGAACTTGCGCATATCGCGTACAAATCAAGCCTGAAAGAGAAGTTATAAAGATTTCTTAATTTATTTGTAAAGAGTTAGATAGAAATTTGTAGAATTTTATGTCTATCAAATAAAGCTTACCTTAAAAGAAAGCGTTCGAAATTTAATGAAGACCTAAAAAAGGTTTTATTACACAACGACATTTACAAGGAATTTTTCAAGCATATTGCTCACTACTTCAAAGAAACATAATTCTTTTTTGTTTCAAAAAATAAGTTTGTTGTTTTTTCGCGTTGCCGAGCATTGCTCTTGATCAGGGGTTCCCAAACTGCGGTACACTTTGACTTTTCAAGAGTCACATTACATGTGAGAGAATATCCTTATTTAACTTATTTGTTGTTAGGGTGATTGATTAAATTTGAATCTAGTATATTTTTCATATATTCTCGCTAGTTCCCAATGATTTACCAAAATTGAAATAGGCTAATAGCAACAATGCTTCTAAGTGGTCCATCAAGAGGTCCTTCAATGGAAAAAAATATCTGACTCAAAATGCACGTTATGAGACCAAAAGCTTCACAGAACTTGTCACTAAATATCTTATAAACTTTGCGAAGAAAATTGAAGGATATTTTTTAAGTCTAAGTAGAGATGGGTTTGCATATACTACAAATCCTTTCACTGCAAACGCTCAGATGCTTCAGATTAAAATGAAAGAGGAACTGGTTAAACTTCAATATAATGGCTTTGCATGCAATGTGCATTCTGAGAAATAGTTATATAAATTTTTGTTTTATGATGTGCAACTCATACAAAAAATTGCTACAGTTGCTATTCAAGCATTGTTGTTACTTCCATTATTATGGCGATGTGAATCGACGTTTTCAGTGCTGGTGGAAATTAAATTGAAATTAAGTAAAAATACCAGAGCATGATCCTTGTTGTGCTTTTGCCGATGTTCACCTCATATCCATGAGCTTGTTGCTAAAAAGCAAGCTCATTCATATAACTGGTATGCTGGCTTATATATACATTACATTGTTAGTTTCATTTTGTACTCTTTGTTTAAACTGGTATTTCATAGCTCTGAATAATTTTTATGCTTTTTACTATTTTATTTATTTAAAAATTTAATTGAATTAATGATAATCACATTTTTCCTATTAAACTGAAATGTAATAACTAAAACTGTAGTGGTTAATTTGATAGCCAAAAATGTAATTTTACATTTTTACATGAAATCCAACTATAGTAATAAAATTTGCTTTCAAACCTATAATTTAACATTCTTATACTCCATTTCTATACATCTTCGAATTTCACATCTTGTCGTTCCATATCGCATAATTACATGATATTACACCTATTTTCATACAGCAATATGTCTTTGTTGCAGATCGTAATATTAATATATAAATTTACTTTCCCAATAACATCATTTAGATAATTTTAAGCTTCTTTTTTAATTATGAAAAATAAGTTGTCTGAAATATTGTAGTTGCTTTGTTTTTATTTTTATTTGAATAAGAAAATAAATGTAAATAGAATCAAATTAGTGGTTTACCTCCTGAGTTTGAACTGGCACAATAAAAATTCAAGATAACGTTCCTAAGCACAGTAAACTACCGATTTTAAAGATTTTTTTGAAAGATTGCTATGAGTTGCTTTGCTATTAAAAGTAAGTTATACATCAGAGCAAGTTAAGATTAGCGCTAAAAATGTGACAAAATTTTAGGGGTACATGCAAACCTATAAAATGTGCAAAGGGTACCAATGAAAAAAAAGTTTGGGAAACCCTGTTCTATATTATTGACTATAAAAACAAAATAAATAGATCTGTTTTGTTAAAATATTAACTTAAGTTGCACACAAGTTAAGCACAAAATTTACTTTTTGAAAGACTTGAAAATAATTATAATTATCTTATTTCATTTGGTAAAGAAAAAATAAAAAAAGCAAGAAATCAGCCGCTAATTATAGTGCTTTTTATTATTTTTTTTTATTTTAAACGTATTTAGAGGAATGGTGCCGGGCTATACTTCGACTGTATCAAGACAGTCATCGGAACAGGCCCAAAGGGAGAGACAAGAATTCCATGACGTACTCTTTTGAAAATTTGGAATTCTAACCAAGAATCATCAATTCCAACCTTAAATATGAGTATTTAACATCGAAAAAAAAAACAATCAGAAAAGTGTTAAAAATGTTATAATTTCAGACTGTGTCAAACTAAATGCAATGAATTTCGTCGAAGGAACTTTGAAGCAACATTGAAAAGAGTTGATAAAATTTGAATTTCAAACTTCACGGAGTGATTGTGAAAATGAAACGATCAGAGAAGAGTTTCGGACCAAGCAAGACAAATGTAGAAATTGAAAAAACTTAAGCATTGAAAATAAAGATTTTGGAAAAAAATATAAAAATAAAAGTGTGTAGACAAAAATGTCTACACCGGGTGTAAAATCCTCTGCCAAACAGTTGTTTCGATTATTAAAATCTCGTCAGTGACAGTTTGATCTTGCAAAAAAAAAAATCACTTTTGCTAATATATTTAAATTATATTTAAATTCAAAACACTACAACAAAAAGGTTGAAACCACGACAATCTGTTTCATCTTATAGAATCGTCAGGTAGTTACTTATTCAAATAGAATTATTCTAAATCTCGTCAGTGACAGTTTGATCCTGCAAAAAAAATATGTATATATATTAAATAGAATTATTCTATTTGATTATTAATTAATTATTAATTATTAGTTATTATTAATTAATTCTTTAATGATAAATTACTTATTCTATTTGAATAAGTAACTACCTGACGATTACGTAATGGACGACTTTTTACGCCATGGAATTCTTGTCTCTCCCTGCTTGGCCTTTTCCGATGACTGTCTTGATACAATGAAAGGATAGCCTGGCACCATTCCTTTAAATAATTAGCGGCTGATTTCTTGGTTTTTATACTTTATCTTTACCGAATTTTGATACAAATCGAGTTATCGCTGCTATCGGCTATTTTGTTCTTAGGTTTCATTTTGACTACCATTTGTTTACCAATCTTTCTTGATACTGTATCTTACTTAATCTAATAAATTGGATGGGTCTAAACAATTACTAATTTTTAAAACTAAATTTTTATCATTGTGTTTGATTTTCAAAAATACGTTAAAATAATTTTAAACTTCGTTTTTCTGTGAAAAAGCACTTCCATCCATTTTGACTTTATTTATATTAATACTTTTTAAAAATAAAATTCTTCATAAAAGGTTTCTCCGCCAAGATAGAACAAAAAACATTTAAATGTAAAAAAAACCTAAAAAATGTATCAAATAAAACAATCCAACAAAAAAACAAATGATATTTTGAATCTGTGTTGCCATGCTTTAAGAAAGACATCAAAGTATTAAATGAAAAAGGTAGTAAATTTTCGCATTGTATAACAACAATTAAGTTGTCAAACATGATATTAAATGCATAAAATAAACAATATTTTAAGGATTCGATCATTTAATGCAAATTGGCAGATAACTACAGGGTTTAATTAAATGATTGAATTATTTTTTTAAAAATAAATGGCATAAATGTCTCACATGCAAAAATCAAAATGGTCAAAGATCACCCGAGTTAAATTTTGTCTCTATTTGTTCCGCAATTGATTTTAATTGTTGAGCCGATTGCATCATTCCGATCTAATCCCATCAAAATAATTTTTTAAAATAAATTTCATCTTCAAAGTTGTGTTCAAACTCTTTGACAGGAGCAAATATTTATCTGAATATTATCCCGAACTGTTTTCGTGAATCGACGCATTTTCAACATCCTCGTTTTCATAAAAATTTTCAATCTCGCTTTCGAAGAAGTTTTCATCGTCTTCTTCAGGCTCAATTGGAACCATTGCGAGTTTGCTACTAGCAAGAGCATTAACTTGAAAATATGCGCTCCCTGAAAAAATAAATATGTTTATTTATTGTTTGAAACAAATGTTTATGATTTGGTTGATTTTTTAAATTACTCTGAAGCAGTGGCGTGCGGTGACTTCTGAGACTAGCCAAAACCAGGTCATAAAATTGGGTATATTCAAGACCAACTTTCGTCCTAGATTCAAGGTGATTTCTAAAAAAAAGATCATCACTTGAAGTCATTCCCTTGTAATGCAGTTTTCGTCCCAAAAATGTAGTGATCTCTGAAACAAAAAAAAAGGTCATTGCCTGTAATCATTCCGAGTAATGCACTTTTCGTCCCAGAAATTAAGTTAGGGGCGTCCAACCCGTGGCCCGCGCAGGATTTTTGAAGCCCTCTGTCCCGTCAATTTTTGCAGAAATCGAAGACAGATTTGATGTGAAGACCCCTTCTTCTTGTTTTTTCAAGATGTAGAGACCACTATGATTTTGGGACAAAGAGTGGGAAGTCTGAGACTGATTTGAGGCGAGGACCTTTTTTTTTTTAGAGATCACTATAATTTTGGGACAAAAAGCGGGGTGTTTTGTTTGTTTGGCCCACCAATATTTTCGATGAGTCAAAATGGCCCTTGGATCAAAAAGGTTGGACACCCCTGAATTAAGTGATCTCTAAAAAAAAAAAAAGGTCATCGCTTGAAATCATTCCCTGGTAATGCACTTTTAGTTCCAGAAATGCAGTGATCTCTAAAAAAAAAAAGGTTGTCACTTTTAACCAGTCTCCAATTTCTTTCTTTTCGTCTCAAAATTCACGATATTCTCTAAAATAACACAAAAAAATAGGTCTTCGTCTCGGATCAACCTCAGATTTCATCCGAAATAGCTATTGTTTCTCACCGAATTCAACGATGTCTACCTCATCGCGCAAAAGTTCGTCATGCAATTCCTAAAAATTTGGTCATGCAACGCATGACTTGCATGCCCTGACCGCACGCCAGTGGTGTGAAGCTATTTGTTTTACTGAAAATTATCTTAGCTAGCCAATCTGAAAAACTAACTTACACAAAAGACTGATTTTTTCATTTTTTCTTTGGCAATCAAGTTTTTCCGCGGTAATCTTACATTGATTTGTTATCGTTTTGTCAGAAAAATTCAGCCCTATTTAAATAAAAAACGCTTCTTTTACTTTACAATGCTTGAATAAAAAGTCACATTCAATGTTATATCTTAACCTGGTGTAATGGAAATAAAACTAAAGCTTCAGTCAACAGCAAACAATTTTATTAGATTAATTTTTGGAATTCGACAAAAAGATAGTGTCAAAAGTTTAATGAAAGCACAAAACTTATTATCAATAAATCAATTAATGGAAAGAGAAATTGCTTATTTTATGTATAAGTATTGTAATTACTATTTGCCTGTGGCCTTTGAAGGGATGTTAAATAAAAATACATTATGTTTAAGTAGCAAAGAATCTCGGCAAATTAGGAGTAAATCAAAATTGTTTCCCTTATTTTGTAGAATAGACTTAACAAAACAATCTTTAAGTTATAGAGGCCCATTAATTTGGAATAAAATACCACCAACAATTAGAGAAAACAAGTCTTTTAGATCTTTTAGAAAGCAATATCACCAGCAAGTTCTTATTTTAAAATAGATTTGATTATTCATATAGTAGCTTGGTATTTCAATCTAATACAGCTAACAGGGTTTCCATGTTATCAAACCACAGATGCTGCTGTTTTGTTTTTTTTTGTTACAGGTTTAGAAGCATCTCAACCTACGCTCCTTAGATGGATCAAATGCTCAGACTTTCAATAATACCTCATAGAAGATGATATAAAGAAAAACAGCTAAATACAATTTGACCAGCTTTTAAAAGAATTGTAACTTCATTAGTTTTCTTTTTTTCACAAGTTGTAACCTGCAAGTATTTATAATTTCTTTTAGTCACTGATCTCCTGGGTATGAGAATAAACTACATCCGGTTGTGAGCTTATCTTTGATAAGTTGGGACGAATGAGAAAACCCTGTCACAACTTTCTTCAGGTCACCCTTGGTCAAGATGTAGCACCTGTGAGCCTCCTTAAACATGGGTTACTAAAATAATAATAATAATAATAATAATAATAGAAAAAAACAATTTAATTTTTCTTATATTGTATTTTGATTGATAAAATTTGGTTGAAATTGCTAGAAATTAACTTACAGGTTGATGGCATGATGCTTAATTTCTCTGCTCAATTAACATTACTTTCGTGTTCTATTTATGATTGTTTACTACTTGTTTTGTGCATATTGTGTGAGTGTGTGTGGGTGTTCAGGGTCAGCGACCATGCATTTTTAAATAATTACTCTTGTAACCTTGAATTGGCGCATGTTTCAACGTATATCGTTTTGTCGCTGATTCCTTTTTTTCGACTACATGTGTGCATTTTAATATGATTATCTGCTGTGTAACGGACGAAAAAATAAAAACCTTGATTGATTGATTGATTGATTTTCATCATTTTCAGTTGAGTGATTCTTTTTACACCAGGTCAAAAAGTCACTCCCTGAGGAAACAAACACAGAAACTAAGTTACAAACAAATTCGGTTAAACAATATTTAAGAAAATAATAGATTTTGACTCTTTGTAAACTAATTAAAACTATTTACATGAAATCCTAAGTTTGACTTACACATAGCAGAATACCTTTTGCAAACGCTCTCGCTTATAAACGTATAAGAACCAGGTATTACTTTAGTGTTTGGAATAATATCGCCAGATTGAGTTGAAACACAGAAAAAGGAAGCTTCGTTACTTTGCAGTGCCTAAGAACAATATTGTTTCAGTTAGACGTGATGAAAGTGTTGTGACTTGTTTTGTTTATACTGTAAAATTACTGCTGCATGAAACGTTTCTACTCAAAACCCAAAATCAAAGTTTCGACTACAATTATCTGTTTTAGCAAGAAACGACTTACCATGTACTCTCCATTTTCATCACAGCGAGAAATATATTCAACTGTTGATCTCGAAAGCCTTTCAATGACAGCCAAGTTAGAGACACGCTTTCCTTGACAAGTCACTAAAAGTTCAAAACCAAACTTTAATTTTGATAGTCACAGCGCTTTTGCTGTAGTTAAAGAAAAACTTGAAAAAGTAAACTTGTCCATAGAGTATAACAATAAAGTATTGTTACGCAAAATTCATTTACCTGCAATAAAAAGATCAAAGTAAATTGAAGAAACATCAAAAGGTTTTTTACAATTGCCATTTTTCCAAAACAAACTTACTGCTAATCGAATGTAGCCTAATATTAGTCAAATCGCAAGTTGTTTTTAAGGTTTATTGTTCAGTTTTGATTTGACTAATGCAGTGTTGTTTCGGGTCTACGCGGCTATTTATGCATTGGGTAAAGTTTTTTTTCTTTCAGCTTGTTGTCGTGCTCGGCAACACTTCAGAAATCATCAATACAAAAATCCTTAATTTGAAGGTTTTAACTGCTCTTGTAAGTGTCTGCCGCTGACATTACATACGTTAAGAATTATCCGCGTAGGTGCTACTCTGATGTGAGATCTCACGCGATGTTGGTATCTCGTGAAATCGCACATCAAAGTAGTTACATGGGAGTGAGATCGCACCTCAGAGCAGCACCTCTACACATTATATTTTAGCTAAAACCATTTCGTTTCTATGTACATAATAGATTGAATCAATGTAAGCTCTTAAAGAGGGAAAAGTTTGGGTGAAAACTTTATAAGGCCCCCGAGGGGATGTAAAAAAGTGCAAACAGACAAATGTATAAATGACCAAAGTTGCTTTTACTTTAATTTAAAAGTCGCAAATTAAATTTTGCTCTATATATCCAATGGCAGTAGGCCAAATTTCAATTGAATTTTATTTGCAATCAAGTTACTACGTTTTCGAAGTTGTTATTGCGAAACAGGAAACAGCGGCTAAACGATATACTGTACGTTATTACACCCACAACGTCCATTATGCGCAGTCGCTGTACGCAATAAATAAAAATGTTAGAAGTCTTTCAATAGAAGTCTATTACCCTTTTCAGCAAAATCAAATTGACAATTTTTTTGAACTGATCAAGTTGCGGTACATAAATTCATTAATAAAATCGGTCAAAGTTCAATGGGCCGAATATTTATAAAGAAATCAAAAATTAAAACAAAATGACTTATTACGAAAAATCAATTCCGACCTATAAAGTTTATCATCAGTGACCTATAAAGGTCGAAATCAATTTTCGGTGATGAATTAGCTTGTTTTAATTTTTAATTTCTATATTAAATATTTGGCTCCTTAAACTTTAACAGATTTTATTAATGAACTTAGGTATTGCAATAGAGAAAAATTACTTATATGCGGAGGCCAAAAGAAAGTTTGTTTCTGAGTTTCGCTGCTGTCTACAGCAGAGGTTTCAAACTCGCGGGCTTCCTGAGGGCACAGTGCATGTTGAGAATTGTGCCGAGGGCCGCATGCAAGTTTTGATCTATTTAATAGCATATTTTTTAATTAGGTGTAGTTTGCGACATATAGCCTATTGCGACGCAAATTGCAACGTAATTTATGAGCCGGACGAGGCGTTATTATTTTTTTAAATATTAAATGACATTTACATGCCAATTTTTTGCATTTCATTATTATTTCGATTCACTGTATTTATTACAAAAAAAATCATATACAATTATCAGAAACATTTATGTTCAAACTTTTGGTATGAAAAAAATATATATAGTACATAAAAAAAATAACTTAATACAATTTACATAAAAAGTACAAAAATGCAGCATAACTTTAATGTTTTTTATTTACATTTGTCCTAAAGTTTAACATCTCTTTTGGTCCACCACCTTACCAATATCAGGCTGAAATGATTTTACAGTACAAACTCTAATTGATGACGTCAAATGACCGTCAGTTAATTTGGTTTGTTGTTTTATAAACAAAAACAGCTGTTCACTTCTATATGTGTTCCCAAACAGTCCTAAGATGTAGCATACAAATTTCTTGATACTGCTGTACAGCTCAGGCAGATAGAAGTAGAAATCTGAAACCCCAACAGCATCATACTTTGCCTTTGGAATAGAGTTACACTGCACTTCTAAAAGCTCTATTTGAAGATTTTTGTCTGCTATGCTGGCATCAAATGTAATTGGAGCTGAGAATAATGCAAATTTGTCTTGAAATGAAGAAAAATCTGAGAATCTACTCTTGAACCTACAGTATTTAAAAGTAAATCAATATTGCTTACGAATTTTTCAATGTCCAATTTATTTATTTATTTATTTATTTTTATCTCTAGATTTATCTTCCTGACTCACAGGAAAGCAACGGAGGCGCTAATACATAGGGTAAGCAATTACCCCGACCTGCTTCCGGAGATGCCAAGATATTGCTGTCCGCTTGTTATTTAATAAAGATATGACTGTAATTTAGAATTGCTTGCCAAGACCACCAAACAGGGAAAAGTGCCGTAAAGTGTCTTTCCCAAGGACACAACAGAACGGCGCGAGTAGGTTTTGAACCGAGACCGTGTTGGTCACAAGCCCGGCGCTTTAACCACTCAACCACGCTGCCGACAATTCATTGTCAGTGTCTTAAAGTTTACTTTTCACATCTTTTAAAAATGGAAAATGTGCCAAATATTTATTCTGCATTTGAGTTTTGCACAAATTTAATGTTATCATAACTTCAAATTCATTTGGGTCAAATGTTCAATGATGTCAATTGCAAATGCTAGATCTTGAATCCACCTTTTTTCTTTTAACTGGATTGTTGTTTGATCTTTCATATCAAAAAACATGATAATTTCTTTTTGTAATAAATAAAATCTCCACAAAACCTTGAGACAGGACAAACACCTTACTTCTGTGTAAAAAGGATCATTTGTGAATTCATTATTCATATCCTGCAACAGCTGATTAAACTGACGGTGGTTTATTGCTCGACTTCTAATGTAGTTCACTGTTTTTGCGACCAATTTAATAACATGGTTCAGTTTTAAGATCTTTGAGCACAAGTTTTGTTGGTAAATAATGCAGTGAAAGTGAGTGAAAATTGATTCCGGATAAGTAGTTTTAATCTTATTTCTTAATAGTTTTGCCCCGACCCCATTATAATTACCTGCCATATTAGCTGCACCGTCTGTGCATAGACATACACATTTGGACAAATCCAGTTCATTCTCCTCCAAAATTGGTACCATCTTTCCGAATATGTTATTGCTTGACGTTGTATCATGCAGAGGAATCAATTTTAGCAATTCTTCCCATTTTGTAAGTTAGCATCACAAGCTCGAATAAAGACCGCAAGTTGTGCAGTGCCTGATATGTAACACGTTTCTTCAATTGCCAGGGAAAAGTGTTCAAATTTAGCAAAAGCAGTTTTTATTTGGTCCTAAAATTTGCAGACATCTTATTAATTCTATCAGCAACTGCATTTCTTGTCAATGCTACATTTTTAAAAAGCTGCACTTTATCTGAGCATGAAGTTTCAACTGTTTTTACAAGGCAATTTTTATGAAACCACCATCAGTATATGGCTTTTAAAGGGAGCAATCATCTGGCTAAATTTAGAGCTGGCTTTAACAATAGCAACGCTCCTTTTGTCGATTTTTTTAAAGCAGGTTTGCTGCTGATTTAGCTGTGCTTTCAACTCGTTTAGTTTTATAGCTCGAAGTTGATCTTGAAATTTGTCATATTGATTTCTGTGATTAGTCTGATAATGTCTTTTCATATTGTATTCTTTCATTGCATTGATGGAATTGTGACGATTGCAACTCATACAAAAAATTGCTACAGTTGCTATTCAAGCATTGTTGTTACTTCCATTATTATGGCGATGTGAATCGACTTTTCAGTGCTGGTGGAAATTAAATTGAAATTAAGTAAAAATACCAGAGCATGATCCTTGTTGTGCTTTTGCCGATGTTCACCTCATATCGATGAGCTTGTTGCTAAAAAGCAAGCTCATTCATATAACTGGTATGCTGGCTTATATACATTACATTGTTAGTTGATTGTACTGATTGTTTAAACTAGTATTTCATAGCTCTGAATAATTTTTTATGCTTTTTATTATTTTATTTATTTAAAAATTTAATTGAATTAATGATAATCACATTTTTCCTATTTAACTGAAATTTAGTAACTAAAACTGTAGTGGTTAATTTGATAGTCAAAAATATAATTTTACATTTTCACATGAAATCCAACTTTAGTTACAAAATTTGCTTTCAAACCTATAATTTAACATTCTTATACATCTTTGAATTTCACATCTTGTCGTTCCATATCGCATATTCACATGATATTACAGCTATTTTCATACAGCAATATGTCTTTGTTGCAGATCGTAATATATAAAGTTACTTTCCCAATAACATCATTTAGATAACTTTAATTTTCTGTTTTAATTATTTATTTTATTTATTTATTTGAGTCAGACATAAGGTCCATAGAAAAGAGAAAAAACACTCACAACAACAACAACAAAAAAAGAAAACAAGCCGGAAAGAAAAATAGAACATTTGAATTACATCAGCAATTGAAGACAATGTTTATAATAGTCACTCTGGTAGAAGAAATTGCTATACACTGTATAGTTAACATATGCATTACTAGAAAGGCAGCACCGTTCTATAAATCGATAAATAAGTTTTCTCTGTAGTGCATCGGAAGTGGGAATATTTGCTTTTATTTGTAGTTCTCTTGCACTAGTAATTATGAAAAATAAGTTGTCTGAAATATTGTAGTTGCTTTGTTTCTATTTTTATTTGAATAAGAAAATAAATGTAAATAGAATCAAGTTAGTGGTTTACCTCCTAAACTGGCACAATAAAAATTCAAGATAACGTTCCTAAGCACTGTGAACTACCGATTTTAAAGATTTTTTTGAAAGATTGCTATGAGTTGCTTTGCTATTAAAAGTAAGTTATGCATCAGAGCAAGTTAAGATTAGCGCTAAAAATGTGACAAAATTTTAGGGGTACATGCAAACCTATAAAATGTGCAAAGGGTACCGATGAAAAAAAGTTTGGGAAACCCTGTTTTAAATTCTGAGTATGGTTTGTTCAGTGGTTATCAAATATACTAAGTTTTAAACGCTTGTTTTTGCTAGCTGCGCAGAATTGTTTGAACAATCTTTGTTAGATTTGTTCCTATTGAATTATTCCAGTTTCTCCGAAGTATTCAGTTTTTCATGTGCTTGCGAAGTTAAAAATTCCTTTGTCTCGCCTTTGCCTTTTTCCCGCCTTTTTAGAGTCAAGATTGTAGCGAGCAGTCGTGCCGGAAAATATTCTTCGAAAATATTTTTATTTTAATTGTTGTTATTGTTATTAGTAATTCATTTGTTTCGTTACTAATACTAGTATATTATCCGAATAAAATCCCAGCAGTCTTGACTGGTCGCAAGTTATTTACATGTAGTTGGTGACTTGACAGTCTTCCGGAATTGGATGTCAATGCTGTCCAGTAAATAAATCATAGATCGGGCACGGAATACTGTGAGATTACATCCTGGCTCCGCGTTTTTATTACCATGGCCCTGACGGTAGCCGGCTCGTTCGAAATAGCGTACCCAAAAAAAACTTGGGTTGTGCTTAAACGCCTGCAGACTGCAGCTGCGCGTTTTTATGCATGCGTGGACAAATGGGGTCTCGTTCCTTTCTCCCATTGCGAATGCGGCGCCATTGCATAAGCACGAGATTACATTGTATTGCATTTTTACATGCATTGAACATTACAAAGAGAGCATTACATGGAGCACGAGCTCGGACAGTTTCGGACAAAAAATTTTAAAAAAGTTGCTGGCTTGGTACATTACTGATAGCATCTGATCCAAGCAATGCAATAGTAAAAAATTAAACAATTTAAAGTAATAAATAATAAGCCAAGGGGGACAGTCCTATGTATGTGTTTTACTTGGAATGGATACTTTTAAATAGTTTAATAATTATGTGGCATGCAAGAACTTCTAAATCAAGGACATGCAGGCGCTAGTTTCAGATAATCCTAGCGAAGGCGACTGTTTTTTCTATTAATTTGCACAGCCGATAAAAGCTTATTGTTACATCATAGGGTAGACTTTGTGATCTACAATGCTAACTATGGTAGGTTCATTTACGAAAATTTAAATGTATGTTACCGAGGCAGTTTAATCCTAGTAAGGTGTACTCAAGTTTCATTATAATTAAAAAGAATAATAAGAAATACCGTTTAATGATTTTTAAAATTAAATAAGAACAGCATTAAAATTTATAGCAAATTGAGGAAAGTTAGGTGGAGTGTCAAAACTGGTTGGCATAGGGATAGGCGAGTGTTAGGTAATAGGTAGGCCTATTTAGGCCTGTTTAAGATAATAGGCTATTTTAGTGACCCGGCGACACCATTCTCCGGTTGGCCGGCAGATAAACGCATTGTTCTGATTGGTAATTGACTGTTTTTTAAGGGTTGTTACTTGTCAAATCAACGGCGTCGCTGCAAGTGGTCGTAAAATGTAGTCAGGTAGTGTTACTTCAAAGCTATCAAAATTTCAGAAAATTTAGGTGACCTCCTCAATCAATCATTGTTTTATTTTAAGTGTAGAACGCACAGTAAATACGAGCTTACATAAAGAAGATAAAGTTGAGTCGTAGGCCTAGGGCTCTAGGGCCTACTACTACTAGAAAAAGATATTCAACTGTCGAGGGCTCAACTTTTTCCCATCATTCTGAATAAATGACAAGTGAATTTTCCATGCATATTGACCACTTTTTACAATTTTTTCAAACTTACTCACACTAAGAAATTGGGTTCAAATGGAGAGTCGACCGTGATGAAAATTTTTTTGTAGTTAAAGCTATCTCCTGACTTCCTAACCCTCACCCTAACTTACTGTATACCTTTACACCCACTATACCTTTACCTCCTAACCCTCACCCTTATAGGGGTGAGGGTTAGGAGGTCAAAGAATAGGTTAGATTTAACTACGCTGCGGTACTAAATTTTCATTACGGCCGACATGGTAAATTTTCATCACGGACGACTCTCCATTTCAGAAATCGCGTTGTTAAATAACTTTAGAAACAAAACAATCCATAAAATTGTTTTAAATAATATACTTTGTAATGTCAAAAAACAAAAGGTTTCGACCGGTTTTTTACCGGCCGGTCAGACCGGTCAAGGTTTGTGAGTAATATTGATAATTATTTTTCTCTTTTTTCGAAGAGCATTAATTTACGTAATTATGCCGAATAAATGTGGAATTGTGAATTGTAGAGGAAACTACGACCTTTTATCAAAACGTAGAATATTCAAACTGCCCAGGCTTGATCCTGAGAGGCAGAAATGGCTGGCTGTGATTCCTCCTCGCAAAGACTTTAATGTTGCAAATGCTAAATCTTTTTTTATTTGTGAGAAGCATTGGCCACAAAATCCTCCAATGAAGAAACTGCCAGGTGGAACAACAAGACCAGCTGTTGCACCTAGCATTTTTGATGTACCTGCTTCATGTCTGCCGACCCCCCAAATCCCTCCTCGCCCTGCAAAGCAAGTAGACAAACAACTTGACGTTTTTATAGCCAGAGACAGGATCAAGTCGTTCAGTGAATTTCTACCTGACAAGAAACTTCACAAGGAATATAACAATGTTGTGATTACCCGAAGATCTGACAGGTGTGCTTTCCTTTTTATGTCGTCTGACTTTCGTGAATGCGAAATGACTGTTCTGGTTGAAAACAAGTCAACGCTATGTTCTCCTCTTACGTGTTTTGCATACAAGAGTGGAATTCGCGTACCCTTAGGAACTATATTGAACCCCAATAATGGCCTCAGTTCCTATTCACAGTTTTATGCTGTTGTGCATACTTGCTTTAACTATAAAATTCCTCTGGATAAAGTGTTGAAGAAAGTAGTTACTGTGCTTCAGGCTCAAGAAACTGAAGACAAAAAAAAAGGCAAAAAAATCGATTTTATTATCAATAATTTGAAGCTTCTAGTCAACAAAAATTTTACTGTAAAAGACTACTGCTTTGCTGTGGGATCTTTTCCACACTGCAATTATGAAGTACTCCGTGAGTATCTAGTTTTGCCAAGTAGAAGAAAATTGCAAGCTGTCGTCTCTTCAGTGAATGTGAAGGACATTTTATCAAAGACGTTTGCCAAACTTCAAAAGCCTCAACAGAAAAATGTAGTTCTCTTAGTTGACGAGATGAAGATTCGGCCAACAGTAGCCTTCTCCGGAGGAGTCCTCAGTGGCATGGCCAAGAATGACCACAACGCAAAAGCCACTTCAATGCTTTGCGTCATGTCCAAGTGTCTTCATCGAGGATCCAGCATCATGGTATCTGTTACACCTGTCCATAAATTAACAGCTTCTTTTCAATTTGAGGTGGTGAAGCAGGCTGCCATGGTTGTAGAACAGGCTGGAGGCACTGTTCTTGGGTCCATCACAGACAACCACAAGATCAACCAGCTTTACTGCAAGATGTTCGATCGTCCATCAGAGTCGGATTACCCTGCCACTGCTACTCATCCTTTAGATAACACACGGAGTTGGTACCTACTGTTTGACACAGTGCATCTATTGAAGTGCATAAGAAACAACTGGATATCAGGTGAGTCTACACTATTTTTGATTTGCTGTATGTAACATTTTAATACAAATTTTGAAAAAAAGCTTGAAAGAAAATTATTTTATTTTAAATGAAAATCTTTGATTATAACTGGAACTTAATTGACGAATAAAAAGAATAACAATTCCGTGATTTTTTTATTTAATTTTTAATTGTGTTGGTATTCATGCATTGGACTGCGTTTTGCTGTATTTCGACATTTCTGTTTGTGAGAGTTTTTTTGCGCAATAAGTAGATTTGTCAATTTTGATTGCTCTTAATAAGAAATTTAAATATTATTATCTATGCAAAGACTTCGTATCTATTATAAAAATATGATTTGCAAAAAAATTTAAGTACCAACAGCGAACAATTATTACTCGTGATTTTACTTAAAATAGCCTAAGAAAAAGCACTTACAAAATAATTATATCTTCATGTAGTTCTTACGTGAAAAAGTTTTGTTTAATCAGTGACAGAAAAAAAAAATGAAATGAATACTGCAGCACCACAACAAAAAATGCCAGCATGAGATGATTTTACTGTTTGTTCCTTTTGTTTCAGAGGCTTGCCAAAAGATGACTTTCGACAACCAAGTCACTGGTTCCTTCAACGACGTCAGAAAGCTATACGATGCTGAGAAGGCAAACCTTTTGAAAACATCTCCCCTGACAGATGCTGCTGTTCGACCTTCAAAACTTCAACTGCAGAATGTCCAGCACGTGTTGAAAGTTTTCAACGACAAAGTTGAAGCTGCCCTCAGGCTCCAGAAGTGTGGCGACACAGCCGACTTTATTCAATTTGTGCTTAATTGGTGGAATGTTGTGAATGTGTCATCAAAACATCAAGAAGTGAGGCTAAATGATCCCCACCGGCATGTTCAGGACCACACCACTACCAACTTGTCCGATTATCTACAGATTTTCCAGAAAGCCCCTTCTGGGCACGGAAAAGGCAGAAAGCAGTGTGTAACCCATGACACTAAGAAATCACTTGTGCAGACCATGCAAGGCCTGACTTCCATTTGTGCACACCTCCTGACCCATGCTGGCTTCCAGTATGTACTTCTTCGTGAGCTGCAGAGTGACAGGATAGAGGGTGAATTTTCTGTGTACAGGCAATCGACTGGTGCAAATGCTTTTATGACTTCTGGGGATGTCTTGACTGCCTGCAAAAAACGCCTGGCTAGACATGCCGCTTCTTATCTGGAGACCTTGGACGTAAATGGGGAAACCATGGCTCACACGTGTGTTACTAGTGCCATCGATGCTGAGAACGCCACTTTCATTGAGGACTGCACTGAGCCTTCACTCTCTATCCATGAGGAAAGCAGTGCAGCCTATGTGGCAGGGTGGCTGGAGAAAAAGTGTGAGGAACACCTGATCTTCAATGAGGAGGATGAACTAGTCTCAACAGAAGTCAGTGCCTTTATCTCCGAAGTTTCACGAGGCTCCCTGAAAATCCCCCACCAAACCACTTTTGACCTTGTGCGATGTGGACTTGCCTTTATCACCTAAGCCAGACACAGGGCCTGCTGCTGCAGGAGACTCATGATGATTCTGCAAATGATGGAGGACTACAATAACCTGAACACTAGTGACAAGCTCAGACGACACGTGGCAAATGTACTTTTGAAAGGTCTGCATAACTTGGAAAAGGATCAGCAAAAGAACGCCGTCCTCCTCCAGACATCAATCAAGAAAGCGCGCTTGTCCGATTAAGTTTATTAGCAATTGAAAAGTTTTTTTTATTTCTTATAACTGTAATTTTTATGTGTGAAAGTTTTTATGTCATATTAAATATTTATGTCTATTTAGCGCTGTATATGGCAGGTTTCAGGTATTTCACTCAAGGGTAGTTCTGTGGGCATGGTATCACATATTTGGGTATTTATCCCTCAATATGCGTTTAAACGTTTTAATGCTTTTGTCTGAAGCAATTACGGACCAATCATTAATTGATTTCAGTAATACATTAGCACTTATACAGTAAAGATGATCGCCTTCGCTAGCAAAGTCTGGACATAGACAATGCATGTCCTTGATTTAGAAGTTCTTGGTGGCATGGAATTACCCTGTGTTGACCTAATGTTAAAAAAAACGTTATAGCTTACCACATGATGTTTGATGAAAACTTAAATATCTCTTCAATGAACATTTTTGTGCAAGTGACTCCTTTACAATGCTTAAACATTTGTACTGGAAAATTAAGTTGCAAAGTCTAACTTGAGAAAAGGCTGTTATTTCTGTTCTAAAAATAAAGTCGATCCGAGCCAAATTTATTTGAATTTGTACATTATGTTTTAAAAAGTACATAAAAATTAGTTCCATGCAAGTGTTCTTTTACATGAAAATATTTTAATGGCGTTTTATGCTGTAGGCAGAAAATACTAAGCTGAAGTACAATGTCAAATAAATAAGAAACAAAGTAACGATGTGTAAGAAGGGTAAAAATTTTTTGATTGTGCTTTATAAGAAAGGAGATATTTTAAGTCTGTAATAGCTTTTTTAACACGGATAAATATCAACGTATCACTTAATCAATATTTCTTGCAAGACAAAAAAATTAGACATCTATTCCGATTTTTTATGTCATTGGAAGAAATAGCAGCACTAATTATACACCATGTAATTGAAAATAGTGTAAAATCTTTTCAATAATTTTACCATTCATGCAATAAAGCAAGCTTCCCTTGGCTATTCATTGTTTGTAATTGTCGTGTACGTTGACGTAAAAGTCTTAAAAGGACAAATTCATTACAATCGCATCTCACGCTTTTTAAAAGAATGTCTAAATGTAAAAATTTAAGTAATCTTGCTTCCCACATTGAGGAGTCAACACCTCGAAAAAGGTTGTAGAGAATAAGGTTAACTCATTAAATGCTGCTCCCTTGAAACCCAATGCCTATTATATCTTATGACAAATATAAAAGTATAGACTATCTGGTGTCAGAGAAATTGATTTTGTTTTAAGTATATTGTTGTACTTTCGCAACATTGGGCTTCTCGCAATGACGCACTCTGGCACAAATCAATTATGGCACATGGAAGTTAGTTCCCGACATCGAAATTTGCTAATAGAGCAATAGCCGGACGTCAAAAAGTGCAAGAAAGACTTTCTACAGCAGTAGGTCTAAAATTTGTCAAAGTTGAAACAAGTGGCACTATCCGACACAATGGCATGGGGATATCCAAAGTGAGTAAAATTTTCGAATTAGTCTATAGTAGCTTTGCGGGAAATTGACGAAGAAGGTTTTTCAGGAAGAATAAAAGGGTGATTTGGAAGTTTAGCAGGGGCATTCCTGTGCTCGCAGCAAGAAGCGCAATTACGACAAAGTTCCAACATGTCTGTGTCAATGCAAACTGTTTCATTCTCTGCATGCCCAAAAGGACTTGTATGCAACAGTTAAAGTACTTGCTGTCGGAGTGCCGAAAAAATGACCAGTCTAATGCAGTACAGTAGGTATCCATGACAGTTGCTGAGCGAATCGGAAATTTGTCGAAATATGGAAGGAAGGTACACGGCCAACCTCCCACGTGTAAAGAGCATCGCTTTTACCAGCATGATGAAAATTGGACTTTCGAAAGAAGCGTAGAATCGAAATGAACCAATAAGGAATCGGAGAAGAGAAGTCTGGTCTTGGCATGTCCAGGACTGTATCCACCTTGGGAGCCTTTAGAAATTCCTTGTTGAGAAACAACGTGAGCCAATTTCGAACGCAACCATTTTCGAAAACCACCGCCGTAATAATTGTTTTAAGATCATGAAGGTGATTTTCCGCATTCTCGCCACTTAAAACGATATCATCCAGATATACCGCCACAACTGGTAGATCATTAGTAATGTCATCCATGCCATGATCTTTCGGAACTATCCAGGGGCAGAAGAAATTCCGAAGAGCAAAACATTTTTCAATAAAACTCCCCGACGTTCACTTAACGCTAAGCGTTTGCGTGATTCTGGAGCTAATCAAAATTGGTTATAAGCATCAGCTAAATCAATTTTAGTAAATCCAAATCCGCCACCTAGTCTAGCATTGTGCAGACCTCATTTCCGGATTGGGATATTGAACTAATGTCTAGATTCCTTTATTTACGGCAAAAGGTATCGACCTTGGTTTGCAAAATATGGGCTTTGCTTCAGGATTAAACTGTATCTCCAGTTCTTGTTGTTTTATATATCGACGATCTTGAGAAGTAATTTGTTCTTGCAAAACTTCGATGAGCTTCACCATTGCGAAGTCTTCTTTCTTCTTTTTCTCGTCGCCAAAAATTGCTGTTATATTTTTCTTTATTCTTCTTCTCGTTTTACAAGTCTTTAAAACGCAGTATTTAAATTGCAAAACAAAGCTTAAAGCGCAGTAATTATTAAAAACGCAAATAAAAGAACACGCGGTAGCTCGCGCGTTAAAATGAAGTGTGATACGTGTCCAAATTTGATATGCCCTAAAATCAAAATACACAACAAAATGTTTAAGTATTATAATGTACAAAAATTTTCTTTTAAGAGATATTCAATTTTTTCTTCAAATGGTTAAGCTATAAAGGCCTTTCTTTTAACTTTCGGTTACCATTTCGGTTACGTTTCGATTACTTTCGGTTACCTTTTAACTTTCGGTTAAGTCGCTTACCGGATAGACGTGTCCTTGACAAGTTTTCCAGGTCACAACATCGACCTTCGCTTATTACACCACCAAGGTTTACTATGGCAGTGTCAAGCATGCCTGTTAAGCAATGGAACTTCCGCAAGGCCAATTGGAGTCACTACATTGCTTTGACGAATAAATTCGCAAAGACTTTGTTGCCGCCTGATTCATTTGACGTGGATGCGGCTTACCAGGACTTCTGTAACACCATTAAGAAAGCAGCCAAAAAGATTATCCTACGCGGGTATCCGACTCAAAATTCCCAAGATCTGGAGAAGAGCGCTTGTAGTCGCGATCCCAAAACCAGGAAAGCCCGTGGGGAACCCGAAGAGTTATCGACCGATATCTCTGCTCTGTGTCCCTTATAAAATCCTCGAGAGGCTTATCTACGCCCGCGTTGAACCATTAATTGATCCCCTGCTCCCTAAAGAGCAGGCTGGGTTCCGACGCCGAAAGTCAACCGTAGATCAAGTTGTTCTGCTAACCCAGAACATTGAGGATTCTTTCGAGGCTAAAAAGAAGGCCGGTGCCGTATTTATCGATCTGACAGCTGCTTATGACACTGTCTGGCACCGTGGCCTTACCTTATGAGACTTCTTGCGGATAAGCACATGGTCAAAATGATTATGGAGCTTGTCCGAAATCGAACTTTTACCCTTACCATCGGTGACAGCAAGCAAAGTAGGCTAGCCGTCTTAAAAACGGCGTTCCTCAGGGATTGATCTTGGGTCCCCTCCTATTTGACATCTATACGTACGATCTTCCTTCCATGATTTCCAGAAAGTTTGCTTATGCTGATGATTTAGCATTGTTGCACACTTCTGGAAATTGGAAGGACTTGGAGGGGACCTTAAGCCAAGACATGTCCACACAATCTCAGCGTATCTCCAGACTTGGAGGTTGAAGTTCAGTCACACTAAGACGGTGACGGCAGCCTTTCATTTAAATAACCGAGAGGCCAAACGTGAGCTAAAGGTCTACAACAGGGGTTCTCAACCCGTGGCCCGCAACGCACTTTTTTGTGGCCCGTGAGCTCCTTCCCGAAATCCAAAAAATCTTATACATGTCTGAAATATCAAGCCAATATCTATATATCTGAGATCTGATAGAACCTACAACGCTGCTTCAAACCACAGCCTCGGAGGCTGTGCTAGCGTTTTATGCAAAAAGGTAACATGACAAAAATTTTCGGTTTTTCTTTTTTTACATATTTTTAAATCATAAATAGTTACAAGCAGGGCTGGGGAGCCGGAGCGCGGAGCCACGGAGCCAGCCAATTTTGGAGGAGCCGGAGCTGGAGCCTTTTTAAATATTTCTGCGGAGCCGGAGCCGAAGCTGGAGCCACAAAAATTTTATTAGCTCCGGCTCCAGTAATGGTTTATACTTAATGTTATGTCACAAACGTTCTCGCTTATTACCTCGTGCGTAAAATCTCTTGGGAGTTTTTTGTTTCGCGCACATGTGCTTCTAAAGTTTTTCACTAAAGAGATAAATTTTAGCTGTTTGTCAGTGCGGAGTTTGCAATTCATAATAGTTACGATTTAACCTTTTCAATATTTAGATAACGCCACAATTGATTTTCATTTAGTTATATTTCTTGGTACTCGCTTTCAGATTTGATTAATATAATTGTAAAGATCAGAAGTCGTGATTCTTCTTCGAATAAAATAGTTTATGGAAAAAAAGATTTAAACACTGAATGATAAACTACTTGTTTATTAAAGAGCTGGAGAGCCGGAGCTAGTGGATAAGCGCTTGATAGCTCCGGAGCTGGAGCCGGAGCTAGCGCTCTTCTACAGTGGCTCCCCAGCCCTGGTTACAAGTCTTCTGTGCAAATTTCAACCGCCCAGCTTTTTTAGTTTGTGAGATATTAGCGTTTAAAAAATGCAAAATATTAGCAACTGGTATACCGTTGTCTGACAGCACGATGACCAGACGGGTGGAAATGATGTCAGAAGACGTAAGTGAGCAGTTGATACAATCTCAAGAGGATGCTGTCTTCTTTTCGATCGCATTGGATGAGAGTACTGATGCTACAGATACTGCCCAACTAGTCATATTCGGGAGGATTGTGGATCAAGAATTGAATGCAAAAGAGGAGCTATTTGGTCTTGTTGCTATGGAGGGGCGAACCCGAGGAGTTGATATGTTGAACGCGCTCAAAAAATGTGCCGAAAAAATAAACTTTCAGTGGGACAAATTGACCAGTGTTAGTACTGACGGAGCTCCAGCTATGACCGGATGTAACGTTGGATTCTATGCTCAGTTAGAACAGTTTCTAGGAAGAACACTGCTGAAGTATCACTGCATAATTCATCAGGAATTGCTCTGTGGGAAGTCATTGCAGATAAAAGACGTCATGTCAGTGGTCGTGAAATGTGTGAATGATATACGAGCTGCAGCTTTGAAAAGAAGAGAGTTTCGCCAATTGCTAAACGAGGTGGATGAACAGTACGGGGAACTTCTTCATACAGAAGTGCGTTGGCTTTCTCGGGGGAAAGCACTAGCCCGATTCCTTGCCGTCAAGGACCACGTGCATAATTTCTTATGTGAGAAGAAGATGCTTCCGGAAAAACGACAGAAGCTAAAAGACCCGTCATGGTTGAACGATCTGGCTTTCCTGACAGATATCTCGGGACATCTGAACACGCTGAACAAACGCATGCAAGGAAAGCAGCAACTTGTAAGTCACCTCAATGATCAAGTCAATTCATTCGGATAAAAGCTACAGTTATTTCGTCATCAATTAAGTGAGAGATGCTTCGACAACTTCTCAGCATTAAAAGATAGAGTGGCGGAACCGGGAAACAGAGTGGATGAAGATTTTTACGTTGACAAGCTTGACGTGATGATTGAAAACTTTGAGCAAAGGTTCGAAGAACTAGACTCGGATAAAGCGAAACACGAAAATCTACTATTCATCAATCAGTTTGCAGTCGATCCTGGCAAAATGCATTTCGGAGTTCAGGAACTGATCGATCTTCAAAATTCAGCGGCGCTCAAAGCACGCTACGAGAAGTTATTGGTAATGGCCACAGGCAAGGACTTGGTGGACTTTTGGAAGGCCTTACCAGTCACAGCCTTTTCAGAGTTACGGTCATTCAGTGCGAAATTCATCTCCCGCTTTGGAACGACGTATCGGTGCAAACAAGCTTTCTCTACAATGAAATTCGTAAAGTCGAAGTACAGAACTAGGCTCACACATGCACATCTAGAGGATTGATGAAATTGGCTGCTACTGACTTGCAACCAAGATTAGAAGATTTGGTAAAGAAAGTGCAGCTCCAGGGCTCGCATTAAAAAATTGAAAATAGAAAGAATAAAACGTTTCTTATTTTTGTTTTTATGTCTTTTTGTTTTTTTTCTCTGTATTTAACTATTTGCGCGTGACCCGCGACCACCGCCCCCAAATAAAATTGGCCCGCTGAACATAAAGGTTGAAAACCGCTGGTCTACAACAACGGTAGACTTTTACCGTTCTGTCCAACCCCTACTTATCTTGGGGTAAAACTGGACAGATTGCTCACGTTTCGTCACCATTTAATGGCATTGCGCAAAAAACTATCCTCGCACGTCACACTGCTATGAGGCCATTCGTGGGCTCGGGATGGGGTGCTGGTGCTAAAATAATAGGCATAGCCACCTTGTCTCTAGCCTACTCAACAGCTAAGTACTGTACGCCAGTCTGGTGTCGCAGTGCTCACACTCGCCTCATCGACAGTGTCTTGAATGACGCCTTGCGCATAGTTACTGGATACCTGCGTCCCACTCCAACGGACCACCTACCTGTACTCTCAAGCATCCAGCCGGCTGAACTTCGCCGAATGGGAGCGACACTCTCCTTGGCTTACCGTGGATATCTGGACCCCGATCATATCTTGTATGGTCTCTTAAGTGGATCCTCAGATACACGCCAAGTGAGATTAATATTCAGACGCCCGTTTGTGCCAGTTGCGCGAAATCTTTTTAACAACCTTGCCAGACTTGGCATCCGCGCTTCTAAATGGACAAATCACAAATGGAACGCGGAGTACTGTGAAAATGCTTCCAGGCTCCGTGCTTTTGTGCCCCGGACCAGTGCCAGGTCTCTTGGGTTAAGCTCAACTGCCTGCGGACTGGTGTTGGGCGATTCCATTCGTCCATGCACAAATGGGGTCTCGCTCCTTCACCGAATTGCGAGTGTGGCGCCTCTGAGCAAACCGCAGACCATGTACTAACAGCGTGCCCTATACATCGAGCACCACATGGAGCACGAGGTCTGACAGTTTTGGATGACGAAACTCGATGCTGGCTTAATAACATCACTGCCAGCATCTGATTCAGGCAGTACAGCAGTCTGGGGTAATAAAAGGATAAACCCTCGGCCCCAGTCCTGCTTGTTTCTGACCTGGAGTGGATACCTTTCAAACGATGACGGCGAACTTTCGGTTAAACACTGGCTGCACTGATGTTTAATTCTACAAGATTGTTCAAAAGATTTTGTGCAATTGGCACTAACAAAGCGTTTAGAACCTAGTCATTTTCTACGAGCTTTTGATATCCGATGAATAAATCATAGCAAGGATCTAAAGCTGTGCTCTGCCACTCGTGTGCCGCAGAAAAACGACAAACATATTCTTTGAAATAGAAAAAAATTATGTTTCATTGAAGAAGCGACCAATAAACTTAAAAAATCTATTGTACATCTCATTTTGTAATTTATGGTCTTTACTAAGTTTCGAACGCTTTCTTTCTTCTAAACCTTTATTTAGTGGACAAAAAAGCATACCAATTTCAGTCTAAATCTGTACAAATAAATTAACGACTTTTTTGATCAGCTGTCTTTCTGGCGCTATTTGTACACGATATGCGCAAAATAGTAACTTCAGAAGAAATTTGTACCCTATATGCACGATGTACACGATATTCAAATTGTAACTTTTGATAAAATTTGCACAAAATTTCCGTAAATTGGTAACTACCTTTTTGCATTTGCGGTCCACTAAGATCAGAGTGAAGAGCTAACTTCAAACGTTTTCTTTTAACTGAAGTTTCATTTGACTGTCATAATAAACCTAAAAACTTTAATCTACATCCTAAAAATAAAGTAAAGGCTTAGATTGAACTTTTAAATTTTTTACGACAGCCAAATGATACTTCAGGCAAAAGAAAGCGTTTGAAGTTAGCTCTTTACTTTGGTCCAAGTTGAAACAGAGGCATCTTTTGACTTTGCGAAAAGAGTCATTCAGGACACAAAAATGTAAAGTTAAAAAGCAAGTATACCACTAGGACAATAAACCGAATTCAATAATCAGCTGTCGAATAGACCAGAAATAAGACAGTTGTATATGATATTTTTGCACCAGCAACCCCTTGAGCCGCAAGTCGCCTTAGCAGCAGGACAGGCAAGAAAAGTTTTTTACGCAATGCCAAACGGTGGTGACAAAACGTGAATAATCTGTCTAGTTTTACCCCTAGATAAATCCAAAGCGGACAGAATAATAAAAGTTGATTGTTGTAAATTTTTGGAACACATTTTTTATAATGTGGAGATTCTGGAAAGTTGATTATACGTAGTAATGTTAAAGAGGTATAAGTTTTGATCGATTTTGAAGTAACACCGTTTTTCTGACACCCGAAACTGTTTTGCTGGGTCTAAGACAACTGGCCGCAATCCAACTAGCTGCGTCCAACTGTCAATTGACCATTAAGACCAACTGGCCAAAGCCTAAATAGCCGTAGAGTCATTTATAAAAAGATAAGGTAGAAAAAACAAAAAATGTTTTTATTGTCTCATAATAATGATATTATTATAAACTTGTCTTTTTTCAATAATTAAGCTTTTTAATAATATTTAACTTTTAAATTTTTTTTTTAACTTTTTTTACAGAAACAATAACTCTTACAGCATTTTATTTTAATAATTTACTGCAGATTTTAATAATAATTATCTTTAATTTATTTTAATATTTTGTATATACTAGTGACATGCTAGCTGCAGTGACTCGTACTTTTTTATAACTCTATGACCAGTAAGGCTACGGCCAGTTGTCTTATTCCCTGCTTTGCTTACTGTCGCCGTTTGTAAGAGTGAAACTTCTATCCCAACAGCTTGCAGTTAAAGCCAAGTTTAATTGTATGCAATAGCAGTGTCATATGCAGCTGTCAGATTGACAAGTACGGCACCGGCCTTTTAACCTCAAGAAAATCCTCAAGGTTTTATATGAACAGAACGACTTGATACACGGTTGAATTTTTGCTTCTATTCTTTCGAAAGCAATAGATCAATTGGTTTGATTCAGACGCAAGTAAGTGTCTCGATTTTCTTGCAGGGACATAAAGTTAATATATTTGTCAATAACTTTTTGGATCTTGTATAGCCTTCTTCGTTTTTCGAATGGCGACTACAAGCGCTTTTCCGTAGATTTTCGAAATTTGGAGTTGACGCAAGCACGAAGAGGGAAAATTATGTAACCACGATTTCAAAGTAGTTCAACATGAATTATAAGTTTTGCGCACATACAATTAGGCCCCAGAGCTTTACTTGATTTTACGTAGAAGAACTCTTGCAAACAGCGCAAGTGTTCCGTAAATGAGAGTCTAGCTGATTTTAGATTCAAAAGTTTTCAACTAGAAATTATTTTAAAGCTACAAAAATAGGTGAATATTATAGAATAAGCACATTTTGACCAGGTTGTATCAAACTTTTTCCAAGATCATCTTTTGACGTTTCAACGAAAAATTTATTGCGAAAGCAAATGAAGACAAAAAAATGGTCTTTACTTGACAATAAAAAAAAGTTTTTTTCGAACTTCAAATGAATTTTGAATTAAATTATGAATCTTGGAATAAATAACCGTTTTTTTAAACTCTGGCTTGAAAATTTTTTTAGAGTAAAAAGTCAATTGTGTAAATCTAAGATTGTAGTGCGTCAAGAATTTATGTAAGTTTGAAACTCCTTCTTTATCGAATTCAATTCTATGGAATATCTTGTTTTTAATCCATGTCTTTTGTTTGCAGTCAACATTTGAGAGCTAGAAACTTTCAACAAAACTTTTTCAAAGAAGGAAACTTATATATAAAAAAATATGCCGGATTTTTCGGAACAAGGAAAATTTCAACGTAGAAACGATTTCTTAATTCAAATGCAAATTTAAGAAATAAGCACGAAATAGTAACCCTTTATGCAGTAAAGTTAATTTGGTTGCTTAATCAGTAAGTTTTCTCCGTTAAGTCAAAACATAATTTTTTTAAACCTGCAAACTATGTCCAAACAGATTCCAATCACAACCAGGGCCTATATTTTTCTCTTTTTTGCCATATGACGGTATATTCCACAAAACTGATTACTTATCAAACAAATACTTCTCTTTGCTGCGATCCTGTTGACTAAATGCAGTTAACAATTTTTAAAAATTTGTTTAGTGTTATTTTATGCGCCTAGCATGAAAAATATAACGATTTGAAAAGAAATTTCTTCCGCAAAAGCAAGATCCACGTTTTTTCCGGAAATGCCAGGGATTCACGGGCGTTTACGATGGCTGGAGAGGGCCCATGTTAAACACAATTGATGATGGTCAGTATTGGTCATGTCAAGCTTTTTAAGTCAACATCATTTTGGCTTGCCAAAAATATTTATGGGCAAAGAAAATAACGTACCGCCCCCGAATAAGTTTTTTCCCATCAAACAAAAGCACGGACCTTTTTTTGGTCTTCTCTTAGTATAAAAAATATTTTTTTGAAGCATGTTAGGCCTACCCTATTAAGTTTATATCATTTTAAAAAACACCCCCCAAGTCATTTAAAACCTTTACAAGGGTCAGAGTTTGGACGCCACCTCGTGTAAGTTGTTGCAAGAAACATATTGAATTAGTTTTATTTGTTCTTTTTACTTAATAGCTCATAAAATTTGAGACTGAAGACAAATAATTAAACAATATTTTCTTTTAGCTTGCACAAGTCATGCAAGTCAAAGCAGATTACTTTCAATACTTTTTTCACCACTTCCAGTTTTGCTTTCAGATCTTGTGATTATTTATTGTAAGTTTAGTAAGCGAGTTCTTTTCGCTTTAATTTAAAAGTTTACAGGACACTACAATTTGGAAGTTTTTAATTTAGCGCCATCTAACAAAACTTACAAATAACCTTATAAACTTGTGTCAGACGAATAATGCCGTTATCAATGCAATATCAATCCATCAGAAGAACAACAAAAGATTATACAAAAAATCGATCAACAAACGCTATATTGCTTCAATAAAAAAACCATTAAAAAAACTAATCTAACCCATATCACTCTTTTCTGTAGAGCCTCATATTATCACGTGCCTTATGTTGAAATGTCAACGCCAAAAGATCTTAAAAATTAAAATCGCTTATAAATGCTTCCTCAACCATTAAAATTCGAACGAATAAAATCTGGGAGTCAAGTGAAGTCCATTTCATTTTTAGTATTTTTTCCTTTTCCACTCAATCGGTATTCTGCTTAAAGTTTGTAACAAATAGTCAATATTAAATCAAAAAAATTTATTTTTTTGAATTACTGATTTTACTTATACTAATTCACTGACCATGAAGGTTTATATGTAAATTAAGGGCTTGAACGAAAAATATAAATCTGAAGCAAAAACCTGTATTAACTGTTTGTTGTATTGAACTTGAACCAAACTAAACCTAAAATCTTAAAAGTTAAAAATAGAGTCTGTTTAATTTGAACTTAAACAGGAACATAATTTGAAACGGTTTGATCCAATAATAATTATGACTATTTATGCATGATCACAGTGGCAGCTCGCCCATAGGAGCTGCAGAGCTGCAGCACCCCCAAATATTTGTGCAGCAGTTTTAAATGTTATCAGCAACGCTGAAAAAATTAATAATTGTAAAAATTTTTACTTTTTGTAAATTTTATTTTATTAAATTTAAAGTTTTTTTAGTTTTTTTAAAAGCATTTTTTAATTTTAAATTGGCAACTTTTTGAATGAGCTGTTTTAAATGCAGCTCCAAAATTTCATGCAAAATGACACAAAATGACACAAAATGACGTACTCCATCGAAGCTTCTCTAGGTAAATTCAACATACGTTTGAGCTGCACACAGTGCAGCTCATTCTATTAGTACTAATTGAGCCGTTAGCGTTTTTTGGCATAGATCTTTCTAGTTAAAATACTCATTTAATTGAAAAGCTGTAATTAGCTTCAAATTAAAATAAATTGTTTTTTACAGAAGTCAGATTATAACTTGTTTGAAAGAAATAGCGTTGCTTATTTAAAAACAATAAAATTTACGAGTCTTTATTATAATGAAAAAGTTGTTATCAAAAAGAAAGGTAGACCAATTCCTAACTTAACAATTTCAAAATCTGGCTCTAGTAGAGGAAAAGGTTATATTCGTAAATTTAATAATGATATATATTTATATAAGAAACATGATTGGGTCTGTGGATGCATACAAACAGATGCGTTATATTCAGTGATGGGATTCAGGGGATTCGCACGGGTTCGCGCGAACCCGTTCTTGGAATTTCAGCACGTTTAGCGAACCCGCTTTTAAATTAACGTAATCTATGTATTTCGATATCTCTGTACAATGAGGGAACCTGTTCTTAGTAATTTCTATAAAAAAGAGAACCTGTTCTTAAAACTTTGAATCCCAACACTGGTTATATTGTTTTCCTTGTTTGCTATTTGGAGGCAATAGTGCTTGGACAAAATGTGGAATTAGTGATTTAGTGCACTTACAAGCCAAAATATATAAACATGAAAGTTCATCTAAGCACATGAATAATGTAATTGACTTATCTTTGTTAAATCAAGTAAATATTGCTACTCAATTGGACACAGGATATCAACTTTATGTAGCCAACCACAATGAAAAAGTAAAAAAAATAGACAAATTTTTATCTAAAATTATTGATTGTGTAAAATTTTGTAAATATGAACTGCCTCTCAAAGGGCATGATGAAAGTAGTTCTTCGCACAACCCAGGAGTTTTCAGGGGATTAATTAATTTTATTTCTAAATTTGACTTAGAGTTATACTCTCAAATTAGTTCTTGTACAATTTTTAAAGGCTTATCAAAAACTGTTCAAAATGATATTTTGGAATCAATCTTACATGTCTGTAAACAAAATATTGCAAAATAAATAGAAAATGCTTCTTTTTTGGCAGTTATGCTTGATGAAATTACAGACATATTTGACAAGTCACAGGTAGTCATTTTTTAGATATGAAGTTCAAGGAAAGCCTGTGGAAAGATTTTGGGGGTTTTTCAATCCAGTGAATCAAATGGCAGTGTGGCGAATCGAACCCAGATCAAAAACTGTACTATTTCGAAACAATCAACGTGCTTAAAGAAAACTATAAAACTTAAAATTTGAAGCGAAAACAAGAGAGGATCACATAACAAAAAAAGAAAAAGAAGTGACTATTGGAAAAGAAGTGACTAATCGAACGGACAGAAGAAAAGCATTTATTTTAAGCTATTATTGTTGGGTTCTTTCGAAAAGGATCAATAAAGAAAATTCGAGACATTTTAATTTGAGATATTATATATTCTGTATTGTGTTTTGCTTTATCGTTTTTTTACAGTTAATATAAAGTTAATTAAAAATTTTATAAGTTCTGCAATAAAATAAGTCCGAACCACCACATTGGTGACCCCGACATGATGGTTCGGAAAATTTTGTTGCAGACACATTATCTAGAGTTGAAATTAATGGTATAGAAACTTTACAAGATGGCATTAACTACGCACAAATAGCTCTTAATCAAAGAACAGATTCAGATTTAAACCAATTACTCAGAAACCCTACTGATACTGGATTGCGATTAAGTGAATGCCCCGTTCCACATAGTAATTACATGCTTTGGTGTGACACTTCAACGTCTATGATTCGTCCTGTAATTCCTTCTTCATGGAGAAAAATTATTTTTAACAAACTTCATGGCATTAGCCATCCTGGAATCAAAGGTACTTCAAAATTAATTTCGCGAAGATTCGTATGGACAGGTATGAGAAAAGATATAAGTAAATGGGTTAGAGAATGTCTATCTTGCCAGCAGTGTAAAATTCACAGACATACCGTTAGTCCTTTAGAAAAATACGAATTACCTGAAGGCCGTTTTAACCACATTAATATGGATATAGTTGGTCCTTTACCAGAGTGACATGGTTTCTCGTACATGTTAACAATTATAGATCGCTATACTCGCTATGTTAGTGCTATTCCTATAAAAGATTCGTCTTCCATTTCTGTTGTTGACGCTTTTCTTCATGGTTATGTTTCGCATTTTGGTGTACCCGCAACCTTAACAACGGATAGAGGTGCACAATTTGAATCAAATTTATGGACACAGTTAATGCAATGTATTGGTGCTAAACGAAAACGGTCTAATTGAAAATTTTCATCGGCGATTAAAAGATGCTCTTCGTGTTCAACAAAATCCCACTGATTGGGCTATTACATTGCCTCTCGTGTTACTCCACATTCGAAATACGGTCAAGGAAGATTTAGATTGTTCGTCTGCAGAGTTAGTATTTGGTCAAACCATGAAACTACCTGGACAGTTCCATCCTAATATTTCTGAGCCAGTTACTCCTCCGCATCAATTTTTAGAAAAACTTAAAGGTTATTTTGACTTTGTTAAACCCCAACAAACAAGTAATCATTTTCAGATTACAACCTTTGTTGATAAAAATTTAGCAGACTGTAGTCATGTGTGGCTACGATGCGAGAAAAGTCTCATTCCCTTCAACCACGTTATTCTGGTCCATATCGTGTTTTGCAACGTGATGATAAAAATTTTACTTTAGATGTCAAAGATAGCAGAAAAATTGTTTCAATCGATCGTGTTAAGCCGGTTTTTCTTCCTGAAAGTGAAAATCCTTCCGTGGCTGAACCAGTTCCCGATTTTTATCAAAATCTAAAAAATCGGCATGGTCGCTGCATTAAGATGCCATCTAAGTATAAAGATTTTCTTCTTGGCTAGTGCATAGTTTTGATTTTTTTTTAGGTTCCCTACAGATTGTGTGCGCCAACTTAGTCTTGTAACGCGTGTCACTCTTTACGGCACATGATGCAGAGTATTTTTACATCTGACATTTCTTGAACAGATTTTTTCCTTCGAGCTTATGGATGAAAATCATTTCCTATATTTTTTTCATCATTACGAGAATATTTAGAATTTGATCATTCTAAGGCGAACGTCAATATTTGTCTTATGGCCAATGGCAAATATTGCTCACTGGATCAAGAGCTACTTTGACTTGATCTACGTCACTTAGCCCATTTAGCTCGTTTTATTATATTTTTTTCTCATTCATTCCCTTTTGACTATTTGTCCTACCTTTTGACTGTTTTTGACCGCGACATAGAGTTGTTGTCCGCATGTTTGTGTTTGGTGCGCACATTTCCTGATTTGGCTGTGGAATCCTCAAATTATCTATCTTTTCCCTTTTTCGTCTTTTTCTTTGCATCAAATTTTTTTCTGTTTTTGTGTATTGTATTTTACATTGAAATTGCGCTAGTTTTAGTATTAAAATTCGGAATGTATGTTTTAAAATTTTTTGTGTTGCATTATATCGTTTAATTGTGTATTTGGAAGAAGTTTTTAGATTCTTCATCAAAAATTTTCAACCACAAAGTTTCCATCGTTTTCCAACATCTACAAAATCACGATAGACGAAGCCTACTTCCGTCTATCTGGGGGGAGCTATGTGGCGAATCGAACCCAGATCAAAAACTGTACTATTTCGAAACAATCAACATGCTTAAAGAAAACTATAAAACTTAAAATTTGAAGCGAAAACAAGAGAGGATCACATAACAAAAAAAGAAAAAGAAGTGACTAATCGAACGGACAGAAGAAAAGCATTTATTTTAAGCTATTATTGTTGGGTTCTTTCGAAAAGGATCAATAAAGAAAATTCGAGACATTTTAATTTGAGATATTATATATTCTGTATTGTGTTTTGCTTTATCGTTTTTTTACAGTTAATATAAAGTTAATTAAAAATTTTATAAGTTCTGCAATAAAATAAGTCCGAACCACCACAGAAGCCACATTATCTTGTCTACTTTTAGATGAGCTTAAACCGTTAATTGGCAACTTTTCAATTAAACTAATTGCACAAACTTATGATGGTGCACTGCTCTCAGTGGTATTAATAAGAAGAAGAAGTTTATTTTGTTTAGTCAAATAAAATACAGAGAAAATAACATAATCACATCCATTTTCAATTACAATATTACTTTTAAGCAAAACTACATTGCAGACAGGATATAAAGAATTTATATTTGACTAAACTGGACAGTGAAAGACCACTATGTGGTCATCTAGTCAAAACTGCCCATTGATATTAAAATAGAATATTAGTACAATAACTAAGCAAAACAAACACAAAAAATACAAACATACAAAAAAGCACACACAAAGCAAGTATGGCACATACACAAAAAGCACATAGCTATATGACATGTTATTCATACAAAAAAAAAAAAAATTTTTTATATACAGTAGACTCCAAATACGATATATCTAATACTGATTTAATAGATATGTTTTCATCTTTTTGTTGAAGGAGGAAAATGTTAGTTTTTTCATAGCTAGTGGAATTTTATTCCATACCTTTACTCCATTATAACTACAAGAAGATTGGCTGAATGTTAGATTATATCTTTCTTGATAATAGTTTTGATTGGATATGGATCTGGTTGAATAAGAATGATGATTGCCAGCAGATTTAAAATAATGGTCAAAATTTTCCGGAAGATGTTTATTGTAATATAAATGCATAAATTTAGCTATTTCTAGTTCGTATATTTCATTGATTTTTAATAAGTTCCAGGATTTGAATAATGGGTTTAATTGAACGTGATCCCTTAAACATTTAAAATTCATGATGCGAATAATTTTGTTTTGCATTACTTGAAGGCTTTGCAGTACAGATTTATTGGTATTGCCCCAGACTATAATACCATATTTCAGATGAGGGTATACAAAACTAAAGTATAGACTTCTTAAAGTGGGTTTATTAACATAGTGTCTAATTGTGCAAAGAAGTGCAAAGAATAAAGGTGTACAAGCTAGAATAAAAAAAGTTTATAGCAACGCACACTTTGTACATTGCTATGCACATCAACTAAATTTGATTTTGGAAAAAGCAGCTTCTCAAAATAAAAGTATTAGAGTATTTTTTAATAACTTGTCAGGTATTCCAGCATTTTTTTCAAAATCACCACAAAGAATGTTTGTGTTAGAAGATATTTCTGCTGGGCAGAGAGTTCCTTCTCCATCCTCTACAAGATGGAATTTTAAAAGCAGGACAGTTAATGCAGTTTATGAGATGAAAGATGAATTGATTCAGTGCTGCACAGAACTCCAGGTAAGCCAATCTAAAGAAACTGGATGTGCAGCTTATTGTATAAAAAGAATGTTGGAAGATCCTGAATTTCAATTTTGGCTTAAATTATTTTCAAAAATTATGCCTCATGTTGAAATTTTTTACAATGAATTACAATCAAGAAACATTGATGCTACTAAAGCTACTACTTGCTTGGAAGCATTTAAATCAAATATTCAGAAAAAAAAGGAAAAATCTTGGGAACACTGCTGTACATTCACTACAAGGAAAAAGGAGGGCTGAAGATGACAAAACTCTATCTGCAAAAGAAGTTTGCGATGTAATTTTATTTCAGTGTCAAGAAAGATTTCGGTTTACTGGCCATTTAGAAGCAAGTAGATTATTTGTTTCAAATAACTTTCCTATTTATACTGATAATTTTCCAGTTGATACGCTTGATCATGCAATAACAGCTTATCCTATGTTAGAAAAAAACAAGTTAAGAAGTGAACTTGAGATTATTTATAGCAGAGTAGATTTTGGTACCTTCAATAGCCTTACTGAGTTTCTCAATATGATTTATACTCTTAATTTGACTTCAACCTTTTCGGAAGTTGTAAAATTGCTTAAAATTCTTATTACTACTCCAATGACAACAGCAGAGAGTCAAAGATGTTTTTCTAGTTTGAAAAGAATTAAAACATTTCTCAGAAGTACTATGAAAAATGATAGGCTTACTGCATTAGCTATGACTTCCATTGAAAATCAAATGATTACAGAAACAAAAGATTTTAATGAAAAAGTCATAGATCATTTTGCCCAAATAAAAACCAGACGTATGGATTTTATTTTTAAGTGAAGGTACAGTTGTAGTATTGCAGTTTTTGATGTTAACTATTAAAATAATAAAGTTTATTGTGATTTTATAAAATTTAAAAGTTTAAGGTATGTATTTTATTTTATTTATTTTTTTGCATAGATTTCTTTTAAAAAATATATAGTATTAAGTATTGCATGTTGGTGCATCATTATTATATTTCTGATTACTAAAATTTCTTCATGATGATTTTTGGATCTCCTTTACAGGTACTTATATTGTGTTTAATTGGGATTATTTTCACCAACTGGTCAACTAAGATTATTTTTACTAATTGGTTAGATATTTTTCAAATCTAATACTTTGGTTCAAATAAATTATACTAATTTTAAACATGTATTGTTGCTTATATTGATTGTACATATTGACAAAACAATTTCCAACAGCATTAAAAATTTCAAAAAAATTTTTGCATTAATAGAATGTTGACTTTATATTAAAATTATTCCCAGTTAAACCAGCTTGTAAATATTATATGTTTATTAGATGCGATCTGTCCAGTCATACTGTTGTTTTAAATGTAATTGCCCATGGTACTTTGCATGCTGTACACTTTTAATGTAGATTTCTTGGATTTATCATTTGCTTGAATTCTTTATAATTTTAAACATTTTGCAAAAAATGCTTGTATCTTGCTAATCCTTTAGATTTTTTTATTTTAGGTACTCACATCATGATTTTTACACAAAGCTCTTCATAATTTAGTACCATCACTGCAGCTAAATGTCTTAAAAAATGGCTTCAAGTGAATTTTCATGTTGTACATTATGCGTGTTTTACTTTTCTCAGTATTTGCTTTACTTGTTACCACTTCATTTAGTGTCAACACCAATCTCACTGTTTCCCATTTTTAAACGCCATTCTTGGTATGTATATATAGCATGCACAAGAATATATATATATATATATATACAATATATTTTAAACTTTTCCTTTAATTTTTAGAGGTTTAAAATAAAATGTACTTGTAAAATGCTTTTTATTAATTTACCACTGTAATTGTATACATACCTTATGAGATGTAAATTGTTTTTAGTATCTTCTGATACTACCTACTGGTATTGCACTTCGGTTGATTTGTTAGAATTAAAACAGATCGTATTTCGTACTAAATTCGAATTATGATGTATGTGTTTTTTTTTAATGCTGTAACATACAAATTGTGTGCTGAAACGGATATCACATGTTTTATAGATGGCACTTGCCATCTGGTTTAAAAATTATCTATTTCATTACACTTACAGTTAATTTTAATGTAATTTAATGTAATTAATGTAATTAATGTAAGTTAATTAATTTTGCTATGTATCAGCATCTACGTTTGTTGTTTAGGCTGGACGTATGTTTTTTATTTTCTGTGCTTGTTATAACTGAGTTCCGCTTTTGCCTGTAAGTGTTTTGCTCGCATATGCTTGTCATTTTTTAGTAAATGTGTTCTTTGATTTGAATGCTTTGTGAAAGTCTGCGACAATAAGATCGTATATACTAATTATATTTCAATGATTTGCGTGTAGAGCGACCTACAAAAACTTTTTTATTATTATTGTTTCATCATGACATATTGAATTTTTTTTGAAAACAGGCATACTATAAATATCTAAGTTGCGTTTTCGAACAATCATTACTTTATTTTTGATCTCAGTTTGGGTGGTTTCTATAGAAACGGGTTATATATTCTATAAAAACAACTAAGGTCACTAAAATAAAATTTTGATAATAATGATTTGTTATAAACAAAACCTATACAACATAGTCAGCCTCGAAAAAAAATTGTGCTAATATGCTACCCATATCAACAAATTAGCTTAAGAGTTAAAACATTGCAATCTTGACTCCACGCTAATTGTTTGCATATTTACACTTGCATTTTCTCCATTTAGTTTTCGCATTGCACTACCTCCTAGTTTTTTACCTGCCAATTATCACTGCATACTCCCACCAGAATCTTATTGTAATTTGAGTTATGCTCTGTTAAATTTTAGGTTATAATAACTTGCAGCACCCCCAAATATTTTTGTCACGAGCCGCCACTGCATGATGATATATTGTTTTCTAATCTACGGCCGTGAATGAGCCTTCGAAGATAAACATAGATATACCAACGTTTGATCAGCAACGGCCCATATTTAATCGTAGATGGCTATTGAGGTGAAAAAAATCAACTAAATAAATACGGAAATACAAACATTGCCAGGTATGATTATGCATGTTTTTTCTATGTATGGCGGGCACTGACATAATTGGAGATAATCTGCTAAGAAATCATGAGTCTTTTCAAGACGTCACCGTAAACAATTTTTTCATGACACTAACCTGGAATCCCTACAACAGAACTAAGATGAAATAAAAAAGAAGCCAAGAGGAAAAGATCTCTTCAAAAAGCGATAGTAACTACAGGTTGGATATGGGTTACTTTCACGAACAAAAGTTGCTTGCAGTAACTTCTTAAAGAGACTCATATACTTTTAGTATACTGATATGACGACTAACATGATTATGCCAAACCTTCCTTCTTATTGGTTAATACTCTCGAGTTTCGACATGAGAGCTCTTATCTTCCCTTTATAACTCAGTTTGGTTATTTTCTTCTTTATTCTGAATTTTTTTTTCAAAAGTGTTGGATGAAAAGCTGCAAGAAATGATTCTACTTCTACATGCTGTTTATATTATGATTGGCATTGAGTTTATGTAATTTGGCAGTGAAGTTATGTACACTTTTTTCAAAAGCAGCAACAAATCTCAGTAGGGTTACAATTTAATTGCTTTTTGTAAAACTGTAGGAAAAAAATTTTAATGGTGCAAACTTTTCGAATTACGGTAAAAACTGAATGGTTTTATTGAGACAATTTTTGTTCAAAAGATATAGCAAAATAGTCATTTGCAAAAGTCCAACTTTTTATATAGCTCTCTATAAAAAAGCAATCTCTGTCCCGACATTACACTCTCGTCAGAAAACTAAAAATGAATTGTAGAACAAAACTGGAGTTAAAAAATTTTAATTACAATTGAGCAAATTGTAATCAGTTACTCGATTTTGCAGTAATTGCAATTTTACAAGATTTGAAAAATCAGAAAATTGTAATTCGAATTTTAAGGAATGCAATTGTCATTAATTGCGTAAAAGAAACTTAGATAACTTTTTCAACGCTTCATTGAAATACTTACGTTTCAACTAAGCAATGAAATTGACTACAAAATCTAGTTCTACATATCGTTCAAGTTTTAAATGCAGTTGTTTCAAGGTTAAGTAAAAAACTGAGTTTTATACAAGGCAGCTTGTTTAGTTTATATATTATACAGAACCTCTGTAAAGAACAGTAATATTGTTGAAGCGTTAGAATGACATTGTCAAAGCTCATGATCAAAAATGCTTTTATTAGAAAGTTCAGCTTTCAAATTCTGCTCGTACGTGATACTAAAGTGAAAAAGTTGCAAGTCAGAAAAAAGCTTCCATTTACGCATAGGGTTTTTCGATCTAATTTGTTGTTTTTGCAATCATATTCGTTCTTTTTGCAATCAAATTCGTTTTTTTGCAATCAATTTGTTTTGTCAAAACTTTTATATCTATATCTTTGTATAGAGTCACCCGAAGAGTCTATATACATATGTACGTAATATGGGGTCCCTGTATTAGGTCTCCATAATATTAGGTCTTCATAATTAGGTCTCCATAATTAGGTTTATATATAGTCTTCACAATGTACTGTATATATAGATAGGTATGTAGAGCTATCGGAGATCCTATATGGAGACCCAATATTATGGGGACTATATTATGGAGACCATATCATGGAGACCTAATATCTATTATTGAGACTACATTATGGAGACCTAATTTTGGAGACTTATATATGGAAACTATATTATAGAAACCTAATTATACAGACTATATACTGTACAGTATATCATGGAGACCTATTACAGAAACCCTATATTATCTATATATTTGATAATATAGAGTCTCTGTATTAGGTCACTATAATATTAGGTCTTCATAATTAGGTCTCCATGATATATATAGTCTCTATAATTAGGTTTCTATAATATAGTTTCCATAATATTATATAGGGTTTTTTGATCTAATTCGTTGTTTTTGCAATCAAATTCGTTTTGCCAAAACTTTTATATATATATCTTTGTATAGGGTCACCCGATAAATTCTATATACATATATAGATAATATGGAGTCTCTGTATTAGGTCTCGATAATATTCGATCTCCATAATTAGGTCTCCATAATCTATAGTCTCCATAATTAGGTTTCTACACGTAATATAGTCTGCATAATGTATATATAGATAGGTATATAGACCTATCGGAGACCCTATATAGAGACCCAGTATTATGGGGACTATATTATGGAGACCATATTATGGAGACCTAATATCTATTATTGAAACTACATTATGGAGACTTAATTTTGGAGACTTAATATTTTGGAAACTATATTATAGAAACTTAATTATAGAGACTATACATATCATAAAGACCTAGTTATGGAGACCTAATACAGAGACCTTATATTATCAAATATATAGACTCTATATCATCAAATATATATATATATATATAAAATATATATATATATATATTTGAACTAGTGAATGGAATTCGTGCAATTCTGCGCCTGAGATAAAAGTTATTTGGTGGTTACGTTTCTCATGCGTCCATTTTTTCTTTTACAATTACTTTAAATTCTAATTATGTATGCAGGCATCTCTATGCGCTAACGACTATACTCACGAACACAACGTGGTATTTCCTTATCCCAAACACCAGTTTTTAGACAAGTAAGAACACTGGAATGGGATGGACACAAAATAAATTGTTCTGCTGGTTTACAAACAATCGTACACCGAGATGCGACTTTATTTGAATAAGTGCAAGTGACGTCCATGTTTTGCGAAGATCGTAAGCATGGACACGCCCCCACTACAAAAATGTTTAAATTTTCAATAAAAACAACTTTTAAATTTTAGATTCTCCAAAGATACCAGAAACAGTTTTAATTGGAATATACTACATAGCTTTACTCAATTTTATTCAAGAATATCGCAAAAAAAGCCAAAAGCAAACAATTAGGCCTATGATGGTTTTATTGATGTCATACAATTTAAATAATTCATAACAAGAAACTTAATTGACTTTCCAGTGTTAAATAAACATAATAATGGTTTTGCTCTAAATTGTTGGAGAGACTGTGGAATAATTACAGTAAATACTTTACGAGTGGAGTTGTGTCGTTTAAGTTACTTGACAAGTTACTTACTGAAATTTATATTCGACTTTATGTTTAAAATAAAACACTCAAAAATGATGAAAGTTATAATTATTGTTACTTTTTAGAATCGTTTCAATTTCTTCGATTCCACCTTTTACTTTGTAGATATGAGTTGAGTTACCCATTGTAAGTAGTGGTAACTTATTTTCGTTTTGCTCTCTTTGTTGCTCAATATCGACAAAGTATACCTAAGAAGAAAAAATATTTTTTTGAAAAATATTAATAATTCCGAAGAAATTTCAATTAGCTTTGTGGTAAACGGTGATTTGTTTTATCTTATTAATTATAACCAAACCTACTTTCTAAACTTACCGCAAAATATGTACGTGAAACTTACAATGACATCATACCGATTGCAAATCAGATCCAATTTTTACTAAACTACGGTAGGTACTTCACGTAATGTGATGACTTTTTTATTTTCTAATCAAGAATTTTGTTTTGAAAAAAAAAGGTTAACACACATAATGGTTTAGTTATAAATATTTAACGTAAAACTTAGTGTTTCGTTGGACCGCGACAAGAATATTCACACAGAGTAACGGCAGATGCAATTTTTTGCAAAAAGGTTGTTTAATTGTTTAACTTACCAAAGAATTGTTTAACTTTTTTAGTTCTCGGGCCAGAAGCTTTTCGTCTTCTGTCATTCCGACATTTATGATTATGACAACAACATCAATCGCATCTTTTCGGTCACCATTTGTTCGTTTCATTATGACGTCATTTATATATTGAACGGCTTGTCCTGTTCTGGTTTCTAAATAGCACAACTGTATCGCATAAATCAAACAAATCGAAAGCACAAATTTTTTTCTATATGTATTTAAACAAATTGCAAATAAAAGTTTAAACAAATTGCAAATACCATTTTTTTAATTAAAATTGAAAAGATTGAAAGCAATAACCATGAAGCAAACATTGTTTTGATATGAAAAATAAAAGTTTATTTAGCACAAATAATGCTACATATTTACAAAAATTGACATATACAATAATCTAATTATTTTGATGTGAAAACTAAAATTGAAACACAAAAAGAAAAATTTAATTAGAATGCCAAATGAAATTTTTGTGAAATCTTTTTTATACAGTAGATGTAAGCTTTATTTTTAGAAATGTCGGATCTTAGCAACTTAATGATCTTTAGAGAAAACATAAAAATGCGTATCATCGCGCAGGGGTTGCGTGTTTGAAGCTTATAACTTCGAGCATATCAACAATTTTAATTGAAATCACATGGAATTTTCTCCCAGTGAAACCAAAAAATGTCGTAAAAGTTAATGGTGTATGGTGGAGGCTTGATATGAGCTACCTCTTTGCGAGCAAAGCAATTAAAAAAAAATCTGATTTAGTAAATGACTTGAGAATTGGCCATTCGACCGGCTGATAGAGATAGAGGCACAATTTGATTACTACAAAGTATACTTGAAAACCTGACATGAACATTAATGATGATGTTAATTTCGAATTCATGTAAGGGAAAACTCACCCGTATCATTACAAGATTGGTCGTAAGGAATTCGATCGATCGCATCCATCAGAGAACTTTCGTTATCCAAGTACGAGTTGAAAAGAACTTTAGATGAATTATCGATTTTTTTGTTGTAACGAAAAACAGCGGATCGTGAATGTTTGGTGGAGAATTGAAAGGACCTATAGAAAAAGTAAAGATTAGCTGCTTCATATTATGTTCGATTGATGAAGCAATTGTTTCAATAACAACACGTTGATCTGCAGCTTGTATGAAACAAAAATATTTACTTTAAAATGCAGTAAAAATGAAACGTTTCGTTTCTATCGTCTACAGATAAGTCAGCCTATACCAGAGGTGCGAAACCTTGTTGTTATTCGCGGCCATATTTTAAATTTTGAAGGTTGGAGGCCGTATAAGTTGAAATACTTAAGGAATCTGCATAATCACTTTAAATCCGTCTCTGGTTTCTTGATTCTCGTCGCCAAAAAGTACTAAAAAAAGGTCATTACCTTAATCTGCCCCAATTTCTTTGATTTGGGTTGCCAAATTAAAGTGATTTCTAAAAAAAAAAGAAAATGATCATTACTTTAAATTTGCCTCGGAATTGTTAATTTCCGTCCTTAAACTGTAGTGATCTCTAAAACAAAAGGCCTTCACTTTGAATTTGTCCTAATTTCCTTGAGTTTTGTCTCTAAAGTGTAGTTATCAGCAGTAGTCATATTTATATAAATCTATTGTAATGAAGGCCGCATTATCATGGACGCCGCGAAAAATAATCTTGGAGGCCGCATGTGCCCACTCCTGGCCGATACGATTCAGCCACGACAGTGCTTGGACAGCTTACTGCATAACATTTTAGCTTAGTTTAGTCAATTTATTTATTTAATGTTAAAATTAGAAAAGATTACGGACAAAGTTAGGTCGTCGTCGTCGTCGTCATCGTTTGAAGGGCATCCACTCCAGGCCAGACACAAACAGAACTGGGGCCGAGGGTTTATCCTTTTACTACCCCAGACTGCTGCACTGCCTGGATCAGATGCTGGCAGTGATGTCATTAAGCCAGCATCGAGTTTCGTCATCCAAAACCGTCAGACCGCGTGCTCCATGTGGTGCCCGATGTATGGGGCACATTGTTAGTACATGGTCTGCGGTTTGCTCTGAGGCGCCACACTCGCAATTCGGTGAAGGAGCGAGACCCCATTTGTGCATGGACGAATGGAATCGCCCAACACCAGTCCGCAGGCGGTTGAGCTTAACCCAAGCTGCTCGGGGTAAGCCCATCCCAACAGGCCTGACACTGGTCCCGGGCACAAAAGCACGGAGCCTGGAAGCATTTTCACAGTACTCCGCGTTCCATTTGTGATTTGTCCATTCAGAGGCGCGGATGCCAAGTCTGGCAAGATTGTCCAAGAGATTCCGCGCCTGGCACAAACGGGCGTCTGGATCTTAGTCTCACTTGGCCAGTATCTGAGGACCCATTTAACAGACCATGCAAAATATGATCGGGGTCCAGAGATCCACGGTAAGCCAAGGAGAGTGTCGCTCCCAGTCGGCGAAGCTCAGCTGGCTGGATGCCTGAAAGTACAGGTAGGTGGTCCGTTGGAGTGGGACGCAGGCATCCAGTAACTATGCGCAAGGCGTCATTCAAGACACTGTCAATGAGGCGAGTGTGAGCACTGCGACACCAGACTGGCGCACAGTACTCAGCTGTTGAGTAGACTAGAGACAAGGTGGCTATGCGTAGTGTTTTAGCACCAGCACCCCATCCCGAGCCCACGAGTCGCCTCAACAGTGTGACGCGCGATGATAGTTTTTTGCGCAATGCCACTAAATGGTGACGAAACGTGAGCGATCTGTCCAGTTTTACCCCAAGGTATGTAGGGGTTGGACAGAACGGTAAAAGTCTACTATTGTTGTAGACCTTTAGCTCACGTTTGGCTTCTCGGTTGTTTAAGTGAAAGGCTGTCGTCACCGTCTTAGTGTGACTGAGCTTCAACCTCCAAGTCTGGAGATACGCTGACAGTGTGGACATGTCTTGGCTTAAGGTCCCCTCCAAGTCCTTCCAGTTTCCAGAAGAGTGCAACAATGCTAAATCATCAGCATAAGCAAACTTTCTGGAAATCATGGAAGGAAGATCGTACGTATAGATGTTAAATAGGAGGGGAGCCAAGACCGATCCCTGAGGAACGCCGTTTTTAAGACGGCGTAACCTGCTTTGCTTGCTGTCACCGGTGGTAAGGGTGAAACTTCGATTTCGGACAAGCTCCATGATCATTTTGACCATGTGCCTATCCGGAAGTAGTCTCAGCAGCTTGCAGGTAAGGCCACGGTGCCAGACAGTGTCATAAGCAGCTGTCAGATCGATAAATACGGCACCGGCCTTTTTTTTAGCCTCGAAAGAATCCTCGATGTTCTGGGTTAGCAGAACAACTTGATCTACGGTTGACTTCCCGCGTCGGAACCCAGCCTGCTCTTTAGGGAGCAGTGGATCGATTAATGGTTCAACGCGGGCGTAGATAAGCCTCTCGAGGATCTTGTAGGGGACACAGAGCAGAGATATCGGTCGATAACTCTTTGGGTCCCCCACGGGCTTTGCTGGTTTTGGGATCGCGACCACAAGCGCTCTTCTCCAGATCTTGGGAATTTTGAGTCGGCACAAACAGGAAGAAATGAAGTCACGTAACCAGGACTTCAAAGCAGCTCCAGCATGGAGTATAAGCTCGGGGCAGATGGAATCAGGACCCGGAGCTTTACCTGGTTTTAAATGTTGGAGGGCAGCAGCAAATTCTCTCTGTGAAAAATTGTCAGAGATATTTACTGCGTCTGGTGTTGTGGCCCTCCAAAGGTCAGACACTTCTTGAAAGACAAGTCGAGATGACTTGCGATCAACAGCCTCGTATTTCCCATTTCTAACCAGCTGAGATGCAATAGCATCGGCTGAAACGGGACAATGACGAGGAGAGTGTCGTGACCTACCAGTAAGGTTGTTCAAAATATTCTACTCTTTTCGACTAGAGTGTGAGAAGTCAATGCTCCGAACTGCTTCGGACCATCGATTCCTCCGTTTTCTGTCAAGCTTGGCAAGCAGAGCTGTAGCAGCCAAACTTGAGTCGTCTCCCTGAGGAGACTGCAGAAAGGTTTTATAGAGGGATTCACACTCTGCATCCCAACACGGAATATAGTTGTTTCGATACCCGCGTGGGATAGTCTTCTTGGCTGCTTTCTTAATGGTGTTACAGAAGTCCTGGTAAGCCGCATCCACATCAAGTGAATCAGGCGGCAACAAAGTCTTTGCGAATTTATTCGTCAAAGCAATGTAGTGACCCCAATTGGCCTTGCGGAAGTTCCATCGCTTAACAGGCATGCTTGGCACTGCCATAGCAAACCTTGGTGGTGTAATAAGCGAGGGTCGATGTTGTGACCTGGGAAACTTCTCAAGGACACGTCTATCCGGTAAGCGACTGTTTGGACCTACGCTAGCGAAAGCTAGATCTGGATTGGTGCCAGTGTTCCAGCGGCCGGAATAAAAACTGGCAGCGTCCTTGGCATTATATAGGAGGGCAAGACAATTAATACTTGCCCAGCCAGCCAAGCACTCACCATCCGGACTGTTGTCATCATAACCCCAGTCAGCATGACGACAGTTAAAATCGCCAGCGTACAGACAGGGGTGAGGAAACACTGGGAGATCCAGGGTTCGCAATCGCGTTGGTGGTGGTTTGTAGACGTTGACTATTTTATAGCCATCAACGTCCACACACAGCCACTCGATCTCCGATGTCGGTGGAGATTGGTCCAAAAGCGTGTATCTCAGTCGCTCGTGGACAAACGTGGCAAGGCCATGCTTCCTGCTTAAAGAAGACCCAGCTAGTTGGTAGTGTGGTAGCACCAACTTCTCTGCATCAGTGCAGTGGGTCTCCTGCAGTAGGATGACGAGTGCCTCAGACTGCATAGCGAGGTGATGAAGAACATTCATCTTGCTTGCAGTGAGGCCTTCGATGTTCAGCTGAAGAATAGTGGGTCTTCGGAACTTGTTGGCAATGTGCCCTGAAAAGGGCAGTTTTATCCTGACATTGCCCCGTCCTGAAAAGGACGTTTGCCGATTAACAGACCCACACTGAACATCGGAATGGGTGGATACCCTTCCGTTTTGGTAGGTTCGGTTTCGGTCTGTCATTTTAAAATCAATGAGCAGACTTACTCACGGCCCAGGCTGCGTGAAAGCACCTACCATCTGGGCCAAAGTTAGGTGTTTTGGGGTTAAGCTAGGTTAGGTTTTCCTTTTCATCTCTACTGTTAAAGTGTATTAATCGTAAAATTTTTGAACACTCCGACTTGTATGTATGATTTACAGCAGTACAAATAATGATAAACAAGATCATTCCGTAAATTGTCGTACTAAAGTTTTTACGAAATTAACAAAAAAAGTTAGTTATTGATTTCATAAACCACAAAAAAACCAATAACAAGAATATACGTAAGTACAGTTTTAGCTCTGAGATTTGTAAAAAAAAAAACTTTTTGCTTGAGCTAATTATGAAAGACTTTTATTTTTTGCATAAAAAAGTGATTAAACATAAAATAAAAAATCATTGTAAATTTCATCTGTTCAATAACTCATTTCATGCTGTTGAATACATTGAACATGTAACAAATATATAACAGAGTTTGTATATGGAAAAATTGCTAACTCAATATATTCCTTGATAATTTCTTTCATCAAATTCCAATTATAATCACCAAGAATCAACGAAGAGCAATCAAGAGCAAACACCAAGTCTGTATCGGCGCTAGGAGGACAATAGCCTGAGCAAATAAAATCTGTTTAAAATAACTGGATTGAATTGTTTTGTGATAAAACAACTTACCGGAACAAATTTCACAAGGCATGATCGAATTCGCAAAATTTCTATTTTTAACAAAACTAGAATTTAAGAATATTTCTTCTTTGAGTAAATTAGAGGACATAGTAATGTTTAATTGATTTTTCATGTCTTTCTTTGACCAACATCCGATTGCTTTAAATAAGATATAATTAGTGACTCCAAAAGCATAAAACTTTACTTCGTCGATTTATCAATGCAATTTGGTGTTTTACCAATCCATTTGCCCTCAGTGTCACCATCAAAGTCGTCAATACATTGAATTGATTGATTTCCAACAAGCTTATAGCCAAAGGCACAATTAAATGCACACACAGCATTTACACTCATATAACCTCTGCAATTGACAGAGCCATTTTGGGGAGTATTTTGAGGAGAACAAAAGACTACTGAAATGAAAACGTTCAGCGTAATAGTTGATGCAGTATGCGCTGATAACAGCAACTCGATAAACGTTTGTCGGCAGCGTGGTCGAGTGGTTAAAACACCGGACTAATGATCAACATGGTCTCGGTTCAAAACCCACTTGCGCAATTCTGTTGTGTTCTTGGGAAAGATACTTTACGGCACTTTTCCCTGCTTGGTGGTCTTGACAAGCAGTTCTAAATTACAGTAATATCTCTACTAAATTACTAATGGACAGCAATATCTTGGCATCTCCGGAAGCAGGTCGGGTAATTGCTTACCCTATGTATAGCGCCTCCGTCGCTTTCCTGCGAGTCAGGAGGATAAATATAGAGATAAAAATTTTAAAAAAATAAAAATAAAAGAATAAAGTCTATTCAATAATAACCTAACTTATAATAATAATTTAAATTTATGCAATATAATATAGCAAAACTGCTTTCTTTTTTTAATTTGTACATATCAATAACCAAATAGAAATATCCAAGGGTTACAGGTAATTAACCGATTATTTTAAGCTACTTATATAGCCTGAGTATTGAGGGTGTAAGAATATTAAAGTTTAAAATGTTTATTGTTTTCTACCATCGGAAAAACTTTGAGTGATTTGAAGCTTCTTGTGATGCTGGTGGCTACGCGATGACCTCAGTTCATGTTGTTCCTTTAAAAAGACAATTCAATACATTCTCTTTTGCTTGGCGATTATAGCAAAATCAAAATAATTACCAATCCATTTAAAAGAACTTTTAACATGGCTGCATTGTAGTGGCATTGTTGAAAATAGTTGAGTGAATCGCTTCAGTTTACCCTACGTTTAACGCCTCCCACATTGCCTCTGGTCAGGAAAATTTTTAGTTAATATGATGATGATGAAGTTTTAATGTGTTTGTTTTATTAAATATTCTAATAACACAATTTAATTTTTTTCAGTTTACTTATATGTTTAAAGAATATTAAAAATTTATTTAAAAAAAACAAACAATATTGTAGCATTGTAATTATAAATTTTACCATTAAAAAGCATTTAAAACAATACATTACAGTGTGACCATTGGCAGCCGAAAATCTTTCTGTGGTTAATGCAGTTTTATTGTCATGAAACAATTTTAAAATTGGTAAAAAATGATTTTCTTTCACAGAATAACAAAAACAATTGCTTTTTAATTTAACCAATTGGCGCTATAACACAACACATGCAAAAGGTGCAACTTGCGCCAAATGAAACACAGTTATTAGTGAGATCTTGTACACATGATACCGTAGCGATGATGATTCGGCAGAGTGGTCGAGTGGCCAAGAGCGCCGTGATTGTAATCAACATGGTCTCGATTAAAAATCTGCTCTCGTCATTCTGTTGTATCCTTGAAAAAAGTATTTTACGGCGCTTTTCCCAGCTTGGCGGTCTTGGCAAGCAGTTCTAAATTTTAGTCATATTTTTATAAAGCTAAATTGCCAAAATAAAAAATTTTAACCCGACAGCAATATCTTGGCATCTGCGAAAGCAGGTGAGTGTAATTGCTTGTTCTATGAACAGCGCCTCCGACGCTTTCCTGCAATTCAGGAGGATGAATATAGAGATTAAATTTAAAATAATGTTTTCTTTTGATAACTAATATTTTAAATATTTTTATGAAATAAATAAGCTGTTGAAGTAAAATTTTTTTCACACATTTTTTAGCTAAAATTATTATAAACAATAAATTGGAAATTTTTAGCAATTAATGACGAGTAGCTTATTTCAATTTTTAAAGTTGTTGTTTGGAAATCAAAGCAAATTAACACAAATTAACACATGCATTTTGTTTTAAAAAAATTTTTTTAATATAAATTTAAGTTAGATTCTTGTAAAGAATATGAATGTATATCATCTGGCTCAAATACAAAGAATAATTTAAAGTTTGATTTTGTCCAGTAACTAACTACGTTGTGGTTAACCTGTGACCGAACGCAAAATTTTACAACGTCGGTACAGTTGTACCTAAACATGTATCAAAGAAAACTGTCAATGTAGGTGCAAATTTTCAAACATTTTATATTGATTTAGACCAGCATTTTTTAAACTTTTTTCCAATAGTACCAGGGGTGGGGAAATTTTTTAGCTCGAGGGCCGCATTTGGATGTTGAATTTGTTCGCGGGCCGCAAATTTCGCTATTTTTCTCCTAAAATCGTAGTGATCTCTAAAAAAGAAAAGGTCTTCACTTCAATTTCGTCTCCATTTTCGCTTTTTTCTGCCATAATCATGGTGATTTTACTCAGCTGCGGATAATACGTAGAAAACTACGGTATTTATTTTAGCCGACGATTTGTTTATTTTCATCAATATTTTCAACGGAAATCTATATCCACACAAAATATACTCGTAGTTTCGGCAGACACAAGTGGGCCGGATGAAACCCTGCGGTGGGCCGGATCCGGCCCGCGGGCTGTAAATTGCCCACCCCTGCTCTAGACAATTTACAGTAAACTTCAAACGCCTTTCGACAAAAAAGTAAAAACGTTTTTCATTCATCACAACTTAATGTATATACTGTACTATACCTAATGAGATGGATGAGCTTAGTGCAATGTCAACAGTCAACGGTTTCATTTTTAATAAAAACAGTTGTTAATCTCCTAGCCTGATTATGTCAAAGGGTCTTCTGTTATCTAGAAGCGCGGTCACACACTGAACACCCGTCGTACCGAGCATGAGTTTGGTAACGGAATTTAAAAAATCTTGACCCGATCCTACACATGAGGGTTTTTACTTAAAATTGGTTCTGTAGTGAAAACGATTGATACGAGACATTGAACTTTGCTTTAGATTCAAAATCGTTCTCAATGTTATAAGATCTTCCTTGAAAATTCTACTGTACGTTCAATAATTGTACTAAATGGGTCGATTACACTTGACAACAAATTTTTGTTTATCTGATTTTTTAGTGTTTTCAGATGTTTTTGAGTCACTGAACACGAAATCGTTGCTATTCTTTGCCTAATGTCAGGATTTTGAAGATATTTACAAAAATACGTCTTTACCAATTTAGTCGAATTTGACTACAAATTGTGATTACTCGATTAATCAATCATTGTTTTTTTTTCAGAAGTAAGTTTTAAGTAACTTAGGGTTTATATAAAGTTTGAAAGCACAAACAGAGTTTGTAAACTTTCTGCGGACTGTTTTTCTTATATTTTTTTTCAGCTTACGAGGCATATTTTGGCACCAGATAAGCTTTGGGCACCACACTTTTGTTGCGGTAGTTGTAGATCCACATTAGAAGAATGGTTGCGAGGCAGTCGCAAAAGCACGCCATTTGCCATACCACACATTTGGAGGGAGCCTACAAATCACCACAATGATTGTTATTTCTGTATGGTGGATATTGCACGGTATAGAAAACCAAGAAATGAAAGAAAATTTTTTATAAAAATATTCCTTCATTAATTGCACCTGTCAATCATAGTCTAGACCTACCGATTCCTCAACGGCCTTTAACGCAAGGCTGGTCAAATTATGATCTATCATCCACATCATCTGAAGAAGATTACACTAACTTTGAAGATGATATTCCGCGTTCCAGCAAAACTTCCCATATTTTGAAACAAAAGGAATTAGATGATTTAGTTTGAGATCTGGGCTTCACCAAAGCAAAAACCGAGATTTTTTCTTTTTGTTTCAAAAAATGGAATTTGTTGGATCCTAGCTGCAAGGTTTCTAAATTGAGGAGAGACATGTAAGCTTTGCAAGATTTTTCACTGTATCTGAACATTCTTTGCTTTGTTATTGTGCTGACATACATGGCCTCTTCCAAGAGATTGAGATTGATTACTTTGCTTTATACTGGCGGTTGTTCATTGATAGTTCAAAGCAGAGTTTAAAAGCAGTTCTTCTTCACAATGGAAACACACATCCATCAATACCAGTGCACAAATTCTTTCCAAATGAAAGAAAATTATGAAAGTGTAAAAACTTTACTAGAATTGATTAAATACGAAGATCACAATTGATATGTATGCGGAGAATTCAAAATGATAGCTTTTTTATTGGGTTTGCAGGGAGAATATACAAAACATTCTTGCTTCTTGTGCCTATGAGATAGCAGGGATGATGAACAACATTATCTAAAAAAAGATTGGCCAACACGTGAAGAACTTACCTCGGGCGCACACAATGTTGAAAAGGCACTCCTTGTTCAACGAAGTAAAATTTTGCTGGCACCTGTACATATCAAACTCGGGCTTGTAAAGCAATTTAGCATAGCGCTTAAACCTCAAAGTAAGGCATTTCAATATATTTGTTCAATGTTTCCAAATCTCTCTGAAGCAAAGCTTAAAGGTGGCATATTCGTTGGATCTCAAATAAGAAAAATGTTGGTATCAAAAGAACTAATGTAGAAGAATCAATGTCTGAAGTGGAAAAAAATGCTCGGCAAGCATTTCGAATGACAGTAGAAGACTTTCTTGGCAACCATAGAACAGAAGAATATGTAACGGTGGTGGCAAATTTGATACAAAATTATAAAAACCTCTGTTGTCGTATGTCCTTAAAATTAGATGTTTTACATTCTCACTTGGATTTTTTTTGTGATAACGTGGGAGTGTTAGCGAGGAATACGGAAAACGTTTCCACCAAGACATTCAAGTTTTGGAAAAGAGATACCAAGGAAGGTGGGATGAAATCATGATGGGCGATTACATCTGGAATTTAATTCGAGAGGACACATTCACTTGTAAACAAAAGAGGCTATCAAATGTAAATTTTTAATTGTTTGTAAAAGTGATTAATATTTTAGTCCAGAGTCATTACGTATAAATCGTGTTTTCTTGTGTTTTATGAATCATCCTGAATTAGGATAACTGTTTTTTGTACACAAATGTCATTCTATTAAATCAAAAATTGTGGTCAAACCATTAACATTATAAAATTTTAATCATCATTTTTGAAATCAGCACCCCAAAAAACATATAAAAACATTTAAAAATTTACAGGGTGGGGCAAAAGTTTCCCGACAAATTGAATTGACAATATTTCAATTATGGTAAGGGAATATTAAATAAATATATTATAATATTATTACTAGGACTATCACAAAATAAAATATGTATCTATATTTCAATATGTCCTTCTTTAGCTTTAACTACTCGCTCGAGTCTTTCACTGAAACTCTCAATTGAAAAACGGAGCTTTTTTTGTGTTATTTTGGCCCAAACTTTCTTTAGAATCAACTTCAAACCTTTAACGATATTGTGTGTTTTAGCACAGGCTTCAGCCTCTAATATCGACCAAATATTGAAGTCCAGAGGATTTAAATCAGGTGAAGCAGGGGGCCACATTTCCTTGCTCCAAAAATTCGGAAAATTGGCTCCGCACCACGCTAGAGTTTTTCTGGTCGTGTGGAAAGGAGCACACTCTTGTTGGTGTCACCCTCTCACGAGCCGCCTTGATGATCTTGGGTGTACGAGCTGTGCAAGGGCGTCCACTTCTAGGACGGTCTTTGTCATCACCTATCTCCTTAAATCTTGCAACAGTATTGTAGACAGTTGATTTTGGTAGTTTAAGCTGCTTGATGATCACCGAATTGGACACTCCCGCGCGATGAAGCTCAATAATGGCATGACCTTTACTCATTTTTGACAAATTTTATGGCAATTAAAATTAAAAAAACAAACTGTAAATGAAAAATGATAATATAGCTTTTAATTGATCATCAATTTATGCTTTAGAGCAATTACAATTTATTTAAATTTAAAGCTTAAAAACAGTGGCCTGCGGTCTGGGCATGCAAGTCATGCATTTTTTTAGAAATTTTAGGAGTTGCATGATGAACTTTTGTGCGATGAGGTAGATATTGTTGAAATCCGTGAGAAATATTATCTGTTTCGGATGAAATCTGAGGCCGATCCGAGACGAAAACCTATTTTTTTGTGTTATTTGTAGCGAATATTGTGAATTTAGGACTAAAAGTAAGAAATCGGAGACTGGTTAAAAGTGATGACCTTTTTTTTTAGAGATCACTGCATTTTGAGGACAAAAACTGCATTACAAGGGAATAACTTCAAGTGATGATCTTTTGTTTTAGAGATCACCCTGAATCTAGAACAAAAATTGGTCTTGATTTTACCCAATTTTATGACCTGGTTTCGGCATGTCAATTGTATGACTAGTCTCAAAAGTCACCGGACGCCACTTCTTAAAAATAATTCCGGGGACTTTTTCCCCACCCTGTACATAAACAAAGTTTTTCTAAAATTTTGTTGTCTAGTGTTATTCAGCCAGGAGTCTCCAAGTGAATAATATCCTGGAATCAAACTTCCATGTCTTTATGCAACTTCTGAAGATGTTTGTTGTACTTGCTACATCAGCTTTAGTTAGGCCTCTATCACTGGTATCAAGTTGTTGCATGCTTGAGAATTGTAAACAATCTCAAGCTTGTAACAAAAAGTAAATCAAAAATGCAAATACTATCATTATTGTGACACTATTCTTGTAATTGTACTGATTTGCTTTCAGCGCCACCCAATCGCTTAGTTTGTAATCAGCACTCCTTTTATTTTCGCAAACACCCGCAAGGAGGCTCTGGCGTCCAATTTGAAAACCACTAATTTAATAGCAAGCGTTTGAAGACAATGAGACATAATCAAGTACGACACCGATAAAAGGCATTATAACGTCATAATACATGAGATCGTCGTCGTCGTCGTCGTTTGAAGGGCATCCACTCCAGGCCAGACACAAACAGAACTGGGGCCGAGGGTTTATCCTTTTACTACCCCAGGCTGCTGTACTGCCCGGATCAGATGCTGGCAGTGATGTCATTAAGCCAGCATCGAGTTTCGTCATCCAAAACCGTCAGACCTCGTGCTCCATGTGGTGCCCGATGTATAGAGCACGCTGTTAGTACATGGTCTGCGGTTTGCTCAGAGGCGCCACACTCGCAATTCGGTGAAGGAGCGAGACCCCATTTGTGCATGCACGAATGGAATCGCCCAACACCAGTCCGCAGGCGGTTAACCTTAACCCAAGCTGCTCGGGGTAAGCCCATCCCAACAGGCCTGGCACCGGTCTCGGGCACAAAAGCACGGAGCCTGGAAGCATTTTCACAGTACTCCGTTTTTCATTTGTGATTTGTCCATTCAGAGGCGCGGATGCCAAGTCTGGCAAGGTTGTCCAAGAGATTCCGCGCACCTGGCACAAACGGGCGTCTGAATCTTAGTCTCACTTGGCGAGTATCTGAGGACCACTTAAAAGACCATGCAAGATATGATCGGGGTCCAGAGATCCACGGTAAGCCAAGGAGAGTGTCGCTCCCAGTCGGCGAAGCTCAGCTGGCTGGATGCCTGAGAGTACAGGTAGGTGGTCCGTTGGAGTGGGAGGCAGGCATCCAGTAACTATGCTCAAGGCGTCATTCAAGACACTGCAACACCAGACTGGCGCACAGTACTCAGCTGTTGAGTAGACTAGAGACAAAGTGGCTATGCGTAGTATTTTAGCACCAGCACCCCATTTCAAGCCCACGAGTCGCCTCAGCAGTGTGACGCGCGAGGATAGTTTTTTGCGCAATGCCACTAAATGGTGACGAAACGTGAGCGATCTGTCCAGTTTTAACTCAAGATAAGTAGGGGTTAGACAGAACGGTAAAAGTCTACCGTTGTTGTAGACCTTTAGATCACGCTTGGCCTCTCGGTTATTTAAGTGAAAGGCTGCCGTCACCGTCTTAGTGTGACTGAGCTTCAACCTCCAAGTCTGGAGATACGCTGACAGTGTGGACATGTCTTGGCTTAAGGTCCCCTCCAAGTCCTTCCAGTTTGCAGAAGTGTGCAACAATGCTAAATCATCAGCATAAGCAAACTTTCTGGAAATCATGGAAGGAAGATCGTACGTATAGATGTTAAATAGGAGGGGAACCAAGACCGATCCCTTAGGAACGCCGTTTTTGAGACGGCGTAGCTTGCTTTGCTTGCTGTCACCGGTGGTAAGGGTAAAACTTCGATTTCGGACAAGCTCCATGATCATTTTGACCATGTGCTTATTCGGAAGTAGGTGCCCAGATGGTAGGTGCTTTCACGCAGCCTGGGCCGTGAGTAAGTCTGCTCATTGATTTTAAAATAACAGACCATACATGAGATTGTAATATGCTTTTAGATAAAGTATTTAGAAAAACACTTTTTGCTTTTGTGTTATTTAGCTATTTTTTAATCAGTCAAAAGAAACGTTTTAAAAGTACCAGAAATAAATTTTTGAATGTGACTCCGAAGAAAGTATTCAGAACGAATCTGCTGTGTTTCAAACTCTCAATAATATGTGAATAGCTAACAATAAACAAAAATAGGGTAGTAATCCATTACCAATTGCAAAAACAAGTTTTCGTAACATTTCGCCTCAAATGGGAGGGCTTCTTCAAACAACCATTAATCGGTTTACACCAAAAGAGTTGTTCCTGTCAATAATGAGACCATAGATTTGTGACATCATGCTACGAGAAACAACTCAAAAGAGAAAAAAGTTGCAATCCTTTCAACGATGAGCTGCTAAGCAGGTTTCTTTATGCTTCTAAACGGCGACCATTAAAAAGCATTTCACCCATTTACTTATGCTGAATTGCTCGCAATTTTTTTGCATTTTGATTGCTGTTGATATACACAGACAAAACAAAGAGAATCTGGATGATATATGGAAAGTTAATACTTTTTTAATCGTGCAACTATGTCTTGTGACCGATTCAAAATGATGCTCAAATTTGTTAGATTTGATAACGAAAACACTCGAGCACAACGTGCACAAGTATCAAGCAATTTCTGACAAGCAATATCCAATCAACAAAAGAAAAGCCTGTTTAGTTAACCAACTTTGCCTACAATCGTGACGCAACAGTATGTTCATACAGTATGTCCAATAAAAGAGGAAAAGCAGTCGGGCTTTTTTTAACTATGCACACGTTTAGAGGATTTGAAGAAAAACTATCAGCTAAGCCAGGAAATTAAATATTATCACAAATCAAAAGGGATAGTTGATATGGACAAATGCTTGCTGAGTATTGCGTGAAACCTGAAACATTGCAGTGGCCGTTGGCATTTTTTTACGATATGATTGACATCACTGACCAGGCATAGCACGTCATCTATAAAAAACACGATACAAGGCTTAGGGCAAAAGATCAACGAAAAAATTTTTGAAAGAGCTTACACATATGCTATGTATGCCCCCAATTGAAGCTCGAAGTGACAACCGGATGGTAATGAAGACCTATTTTTTTCAAGGTGCAGAACAAATGGTGTCTGGAAGGCGCGTTGTGACGTCACAAAATAATGCTGATGTTATTCATGTTTTTATTAGAAGTCTTGGATCCATTACGGTAGTTGGAAGCTATTGCACCTCCCGAGATCAGAAGAATAAATAACATAAAGCTTTTAAACCTACGTAGTTTGCAGGCAACCTGTTTGCAACGAACATTCAATAGCTTAAATAATATGTATTTTTTTAAAAAAACGCATAAAACCAATAAACTAATATTTTTTACACTTATTTTCTAATATTTTTTACACTTGTTGTTCGTGTTCTTATTGGCAGTCATGGATCCATTCCGGTAGTTGGAAGCTGTTGCACCTGCGGAGATCAGAAGAATAAATAACATAAAACTTTTAAACCTACGTAGTTTGCAGGCGACCTGTCTGCAACGGACATTCAACAACAAAAACAATATGTATTTTTTTGTAAAAACGCATAAAACCAACAAACTAATATTTTTACACTTATTGTAAATAAGTTGATTGAATTACGTTTATTTATTTTTAGCAAGTATTGTGTTTTTTTAAATATCTTAACTAAATATTTTTGCGTTTTTTTCGAGCAAAAAGTTTATACCCGTACAACTGTAGCTATGCCGCTGTCTTGCGTGTAAAAACAATTGATCATATATACCGAGAACGTACAAATGAATTTTCTTAACCTTTTTTGGCAATCTAGAAATATTAGAAAGTTTCAGGCATTTGCAATTCATAGCAAAAAAATATTTTGAATTGAAATCGCAAAGTTACAGTGGTAGTCATAGACGTACAAGAAGGGTTGAAAGGTGACAATTGCCCACCCCCCATAAACAGAAAAAATTTGGGCAAAATCAGATTTTTTGAGCACAGAGTATGTTTGTCGAGGCATAAATTGTTTCTGTAATAGTGCTTTTTTTGCTTGGAGTATATGCGAGTAGATTCTTGTTTTTTCAGTAGATTTTGAAAGAATATTAAAATAACGAATTCTATTTGAGTAAATTTCAAATGTTTGCTTGATTACTTTTGCTTACAAAAAAAACTTGTGTTTAGTTATTGTTCTTAAGTAATACTTTTGAATTAAACAAATTATTATCTTTTTTAATAATTAATCGAATATTTCTTCATCTATTTGTAATGGTTAATTGGAAGTTACTTTGGATGGTAAGGTATTTTTAGATGTAATGATGAAAGAATTACAGGTAATCAACTTTACTCGAAAAAGCAGTATTGTCCATAGGTATGTCATTTCCATTAAATTCCCATGGGAATGATATTTCTATGAAATGGTATGGGATGGGACAGCACACATTTGTATATCCCATGATACTAAATTGTCATACTTTGTGTTGTAGCAGATTTTAAAACGTTTACAATGCGCACCAATAAAAAAAGAAAATAGTTTTATTTAAATATAATTTCAACACGATATGATCCAAATGATACAATGTGATCCAAATTATGCGATGCTTGCAAGCGATGCGATTTTAAATTGTTTTTATTTCCAATATCTTCTGCAACTACAACAAATAAATTCAAACAGTCTACTTCGTAACAGTCTTCTACAATACAAATCACTTACAAACCCAATTCTTCTTTCTCGATAACTCACTGTGTCAAATACAAAAACGTGCTTAAAGATAGTTGTTTTACAAAAAGAATGCGGCACGGAAAAGAAAAGACTTAATTAAAGCAAACAGAAGATTACTAATAACAAAGAATCATGAATAACGGAAAACGGTTCGAAACTCAAGTAAAGCTTGCTGTAACATATTCCCCCGCAATGTACGAACCCCATCGTACATTCAACCCCACTTCACAGCAAACTTCAAACACAAACAATAACACTGAAAAACAGAAAAGAAATTCTATCATAAGAAACAAATAATCATAACAAACAAACAAATAAACAAACAAATAGCGGCGTCTACAATTTTATATAATTTCCATATCGGTCGTCGGATCGTGCTCCTTGAAGTCTTCACCAAAACTTGGCGTACGCGATTTTGGCGGTCTGGGAATAACTCGACAACTCTTCCCAGTGGCCACTTGCCTCTTGGTGAATTTTCATTGTACACCAAGACCACGTCATGTATCTTAAAATTGTCTTTAACTTTTTGCCACTTCGATCGAATCTGTAATGTTTGTATTGGGTTGGGGATAAATTGTTGCGGTTTTATATTTATAAATAAATTTCATTAATCAAAGACATAGGAATTCAACCAAGCTTAATCAAATCAAATATAAATACATTAAATCAAAGATGCATTCAGTAATATTTATATCAATTAGAAATATTGAATCTAAAAAAAACATTGAACAAAACAAATTTACAAACTGCAACAATTTATTCCCCAACCTAATATATATTTGTGACTCCATCGAAGCCAAAACTGCTGTGATAAGTATTGAATCTGACGCCAACGTTTTGTGAAATACTTGTCTTTATCTAAAAATGCTCCAGGAAGGAGATTCGGCGATTCGCCTGATAGTAATAAATGATTTGGGTTAGAGGTACATCGGCTTCTGGATCCATGGTAACTGGCGTCAAAGGACAGGAATCGAGGATAGATTCGACTTCAACCAGTAGCGTCGCTAGGCCATCGTCTGAAATTGTTTGTTGCATCATTAAATTTTTTTAAATGCGTCTCACCGATCGAATTAAACGTTCCCAAATTCCTCCCATATGACTCGCGTAAGGAGGGTTAAAGTGTTACTGAATATTCCTTTGTAATAAATGTTTCTGAATCACGGACGAATTGAATTTCTGTAGAGCTTCACGAAGTTCTCTTTGTGCACCAACAAAATTTGTTCCATTATCACTATATAGTTCAAACAATTTACCTCGTCTTCCGATAAATCTTCTTAAAACGTTAATGAATGAGTCGGTAGAGAGTGTGGGGGCTACCTCACTGTGCACTGCTCTGGTTGTAAGACATGTAAAGATACAAACCCATCGTTTTATGTTGCTTCTTGCTTGCTTCACAAAAAATGGTCCGAAATAGTCTACACCTGTAAAAAGGGAGTTTTATTTGGCGTCAGTCTGCATTTTGGAAGTTCGGACATGAATTGATTTCCCGCTGGAGCATTTCTTCTTTTGCATTGAAAACATTGGCCAAGGACTTTTCTGACTGTAGCAGCTCCTTTAATTATCCAATAATTTTGCCTTAATGAGACATTCCAGAGTGTCCAATAGTTTCATGATGATATTGTATAATTAGTTTTGTTATATGGTGATGACTAGGCAATATCATTGGATGTCTTATCGAAAACGGTAATTCAGCTTGGTCAATCCTACCACCTTCACAAAGAATACCTTGAAACAAGCATGGATTTAGTTTCCGCAGCGAATTTGAACAAACATTTTTTTGTTGCGAAGAGCATTAATTTCTTTCCTAAATACTTCTTGTTGCACACACTGGATGATAGCACGCTCAGCTCTTTCTAAATCAGAAACAGTTAATGAATTTTAACATCCATCTTTAAGAGATAATCTTTAAATTTTAATAACCAAGCAAGTGAACGTTTAAGCCGGTACCATGACAAATATCGCAAAAATCGGTCAGTTAAATAGTCAATTGTTTTTAATCCATTTGTAACTACGCTATTTACTTGCCTTTTTAGAACTGAAAACTCTTTTGGTAAACTAGGTAGCTTGCAAGGAGTGACGGGCCATTTATCTTCAGAACATTTCAAAAAGTCAGGGCCAATTATCCAACGAGAACTTTGTTTTAGTTCTGACGCTGCTAGACCTCGTGTAGCATCATCAGCTGGATTTAGATCGGAATTCACATACCTCCATTGAGTTGGTTTAGATAAGTCATCAATTTTTTCCAAGCGATTCGCTACAAACGTTGGAAATCGTTTAGCGCTATTGTGGATCATGAATGGGACAGTCATCGAATCTGTCCAAAAGAAAGTGTCCCAATTAGGTTTGTTCAACTCTGATAACATCATTTCATTTAATTTAACAGCCAGAGTAGCAGCTTCCAGTTCCAATCTAGATATCGACGTAGACTTAATTGGAGCAAGTCTAGCTTTACCGATTAAAAAGTTACATTAAACTTTACCACAAATGTTGTGAACTCGTATGTACGCGACGACTCCATAGACGCCTTCCGATGCGTCAGCGAAGAAATGCACTTGCACGATTTTCGAAAAAGAGGTATCTAAAAAACATCGATTTATTTGAAGACATGAAATTTGAGGCAACTTTTTCCATGTATCGGCAGGGCGATCAGGTATGGGTTCATTCCAGTCTAGACCAAGACGACATAAATTCTGAAGAACCAGCTTTGCTTTAAGAACGACAGGTGCAGCAAATCCGAGAGGATCGAAAAGAGAACTTACCACGGACAAGACACCTCTTCGTGTCAATGGTCTTTGATTGATGTTCAGATTAAACCGAAAGCAGTCATTTTCAAAGTCCCATTCTTTGTACACCATCGCCAATTTTAGTAACATCAAGAATTACGTTATTTTTATTTTCTTGTGAAATCTTTGTTAAAACCGAGAATTACTCAACCACTTAGTCAAATGAAACCCGCCTTTCTTTAACAATTTAGTTAGTTGAACGCTGAGAGTAATTGCTTCATTGACGGAATAAAGAGACTTTAAACAATCAACCATATAAAAATTTTCTGCAACCGTTTGGACAACTTCATCAGAGTACAAATGTGCATTATCTTTAGCCGTTTGTTGCATACCATAGTTCGCACGGGTGGGAGATGATGTAGCTCCAAATACATGGACAGTCATGCAGTATTCTAACGGTGAAATTGAAGTATTTCCAGTCGACCACCACAAAAATCTCAATTATTTTTGGTCTTTTGGATCAACACGGACTTGATGATACATGGCTTCTATATCTGCAACAAGTGCAATTCTTCCTTTTCTAAAACGAGAGAGGACTCCTATTAAGCTATTTAGTAAGTCTGGTCCGGGTAATAATTGTTCGTTTAATGAAGTTCCGTGTTGACGAATCAAAAACTACTCTTATCTTGTTTGGTTTGCGTGGATAAAAAACTGCATGATGCGGCAAATACCAACAGTCTTCTGCATCGCGACATTTCTCCTGATTGGTGAGCGGTCTTGCATATCCCTTTGCAATATAACTTTCCATTGCAGTAGTGTACATATTACGAAATTTTTCATCCTTCTGCATTCGTCGTTTCAAAGTTTGAAGTCTTTGTAAAGCTTGTCGATAATTACTTTTTAAATTTGGTGCCCTTCGACGCCACAACAATCCAACTTGATCATGACCGTCTTTATATTGCTGCGATTCTTCCAATATTTTCATTGCGTATCGATCATTTTTTGACATACCTACACCTAAGCAAGACAAAGTAGGCACGTTATCCAGCTTCCACAGACATTCGACTTGTTTTTGTAACAGATCATTGGTTTTTCTGACAAAATTTACGTTTAAGTTGCGGTTAGACTTACCAACAGTACCGCCTAATAACAACCAACCCAATATTGCTCTAACAGCGACGGATCTTCCATGGCGTTCGTCAAGAGTCCAAAACACTTCCGGATTCTCCATACCAATAAGAAGTTGGACTTCTTGAGCTCTTACAGCTGGGAGTTCCAATCCTTGCAGATGCGGCCATCGAGTCAAATCATCTTCAGTTAATATAGGATTAGGTCGAATTGGTAACTTATCAACACAATAGACATTTTTTAGTTCAATAGTTTTATTACTTGTAACTGCCGATATTAATAACTTACCCTTTCGTCCATGGCGTTGTTCGGAAGTCTGGTTCACTGTTGTAATAGAATAGCTCGTCTTTTCTCCAGTAATTCCAAGGCTCTCGAGCAAACGTCCATCACACAAAGTGGTCGTAGAACATTGATCCAAAAATGCCAACGTATCAACACATTATTTTTTGGAATAAATGCGTACAGGAACAACGTTTAAAAATATTTGATTCAAATTGGATTCCTTTAAAACACTCGACGTCATACTAACTGTACTTGGATTAGATGTACTAACGTGTGAATGATCTTCTTCTGCATGTGGAGGCTTCCAGTCTCGGTGCAATAAATGATGATGTTTCCGTTGACATCCTTTCACCGTACACAAACCATCGTTTTGGCAAAACCGAGTAATGTGTCCCTGTTTAAAGCAATAGTCACACAATTTATTTTGTCGCATGAATGCAATCCTCTGGTTGATTGGTTTCCGACAAAATTCGAAGCAATCCCGTAGATAATGATTTCTGAAACACAAATAACATCTTTTAGTTTTAGTTAATTTCTCTTCTACTCCGGTGGCATGAGTAGCAAATCTCCTAAAGTCTTTTTGCTTTTGTGCAACAAATCTAGTGTAGGACGACTTCACAATTTCTGCTTCATCTTTAACGAATTTCACCAAATCAACTGTCGGTTCTTCTCCTGTTTTCTCAATTTCCGCAGCTATACAAACCCAACGATTTTGCAAGGGTTGCGGTAATCGCTTTATAACTTTACCATAGCTTCAAAATTATTAATGTCAGAAAGAAGTTTTAATTCTCTAAAGGTAAGTTCACATTCTTCGAGATCACGAGCTAAGTTAACTAGACCAATCTCATTATTAGTGTCAATCTTAGTATCGCTGTCCAGCTTGTCAATAAATGCTCTTGCTATCTGATTCCTTCTTCCAAAGTTATCTTTTAAAATCGACTTTGCATGCAAATAACCTTTTTGTGGGTCTAGCATCAAACAGAACTCTATTAATTTTTTTGGCTCGCCTTCACAGTGTTGAATTAACAATAACAAACGTCTATTAGAATCTTAAATTACACTTTCTACATTCGGTTTGAAAGTTTTAATGAATCGACTATAATTTGTTGGATCTCCAGTAAACTTTAAAATCTCGATCTTTGGAAGGTCCATTTCACTTAAACATACTTTTGTACATGACTGCTTAAACGTAGAGGCTGGTTGCGCTACATTTACGCTAGCTTCGGGTTGATTCGATGTTGGTGGCATATACTTTGGAACTGTGTTGTGATCTGGTCCTTCTAATCGAGCCTGATTCTCAAAGGTTGGAAAATTAAAATTATTAGTCCAACTGATTAATTTTATTTGAGTGTTTTTTGTTTTTCTACAGTAAATAAGCAGTGTTTTTTTGTTTTTCTACAGTAAATAAGCAGTGTATTTTGTTCTTCTACAGTAAATAAACAGTTTAGGAGATTTATTGCTTATTTTATTTTGGTAGTGCTCCCCGTCACTTGCAGTTCTTTCAGATTTGGATGCTGAAGAGCTTTGCATTTCTGCTGGAGGATTTAACACAAGGATTTCATCACAATTGGGCTACTTGATTTTGGATTTTTTTTGTAATCCTTAATGCTTACCATACAGAAATAACAGTCATTGTGATGGTTTTCTTGCTCCCTCCATACCATCAAAATACCAAAAAGTAAGCTCTTGAGTTTCTATTGTATCATATACGTAGCATCAACTAACCAAGATTATTTTTTTATATAAACTTATGGATATTCTAGGCTAAAAAATTAATTGCTTTTTATATTTTATAATTAATAAAAAATGTAGGCTACTTTTTAATTTTTACTATTAGGAAATACATCTCTTATAGGCCGTGGGAAATACATATATTACCGGGGTGATGGTAGTAATGCTGCACTCACTGAACAGACACTAGAAACATTTAATTTGAAAATAATCCATCAACTTCATAAACATTTTTTTCTTCCAATCTTATATTTATATGTTATTTATGTAAAATAAAACATGTCCTCATTTTACCAGTTGAGGTAACCAAGAATTTTTACAAATATAAACATACATTTTTTTGAAGCCAAGAAGTTTCCATCATAAAATCTAATTAATCTGCTATTCAAAAAGAAGCATTTTTATTAACGACCTATTTACCACTAGTCGTTAAAAAAATTTTTAGTTAACGGGAACATATTTGCCATTGCCTGTTAAAAGGTTAACATTCAGAGATAATGTTTTGAGATAAATACCCATTGTGATAACAAACTTCGTTGAATTTTGTTTTGAGAAATAATACCGTTACGGCAACGGAGTAGGCCTAGGTAGTAAAATGCAAGCTAAAAATATGTTTTTTTGACTATAACTTTAACTAGTTTTTGCTTCGCTTTGATGCGTGTATTCGAATAATAGAAAGCTTTTGATTATCTTTGGCGTCTGAAACGTCATCTGTTTTAACTACACCTTCAAATAACAGTAACAATGGAGAATTTTCTTCACTATCACTTTAATAATTCATATTCTTCAATTTCAATTTCATCATTCAGGTCTCACAAAAACTAATCTACAGCTTCTTCAGCAGTGTATTGCTGTTTTGAGATATTATAATTAAAATTTGCCATCAAAATGTACCAATCTATTTGACAATGCATGTGCCTGAAAAGCAGCTGTGATATCAAATATAAACGTGGAAATTGTCAATTGTTTTCTCACGTTTGCCAATAGCAATGTAGGCATATTTGAAGCACTTAATCACAAATAATAAATAAAAGTTTGTATTTTTTAAAAAAGTTAGCATAATTATGCTCTAATTCTATTAAAAATTACCACAATATTATTTTGAGTTAACAACAGCATTTTTTTATCCAAAAATATGCTGCAAACTTGTGTGTGCAACTTGTGCATCGGCTTGTGCAATGGCGACGCATTTGCAATGAGAGAAAGGAACGAGACCACATTCGTCTATGCACAAATTAATGAAAACGCGCAACCATTGTTTTCAGGCGGAATGGGCCAACTGGCGGCAACTGAATGGGCGCAACCCAACTAGACGCAGCCAAATGGTTAGTTAGGCCAGTTGTCTTAAACCCGTCTGTAGTCGTTTAAGCATAACTCAAACTGTTCTGGGCCCGCTATTTCGAACAAACTGGGTAAGGCAAGGTGCTGTAACGAAAGCACGAGGTCGGGGTGTACTTTTACAGTACTCTGTGTTTGATTTATGATTTATGTACTGGGAAGAACGGATGTCAAATTAGACAAGATTGTTCAAGTTTTTGCGCAGCAGGCACAAATAAGCGTTTAGACTTTCGTGTTTATCGGCAAGCATTTGATAACCGATGAATAAACCAATACAACTGGTGTGCTGCTGAAAAACGATAAATAGGGGAAGACGGGGCAAAACGGACATCTGCTATATTTCTAGCAATTTCAAAGTTTCCATTATTTTTTTTATCTTTTTTTATTTTTCTAATTTATTTTAAAACTATGAAATTAAAATTGGCAACTTTGTAATTGTCCCGGATGTTTTATTGGTGAAAATGTGTTTGGCAGAGACTTGTAAAATTTGATAAAAAGTAAGGTCAATCTGTTGATCGAGTGATGTCTAAATTTAAGTTTTTAAGTGTTCAGTGAAGTGTAACAATGTACAATTAAAATGAGGTTTATAATTTTTAAAAAATATTTTTAATAACCGCGCTAGATATTAATTGCCAAAAGCAATATGTTTGAGGCAAAACGGTCATAGGGTATGACCGTTTTGCCTCAAGGATGCTGAAACTGTACCAGATGAAAGTCAACACAGTTTCTTATGCAGAAAGCTGATAAAATTGTTTGTCTAATTTGGACTTTAATTAGTTTTTTTATACTTTGTTGTTGTAGTGTTATAAACTATAAAGACTGCATAATATTGCTGTTTTTTTAAACCTATATAATTAAGGATTAAGTTATGTGTTTTAAAAAGCTTTTTAAGGAGCAAGCAGATTATAAGTTTAAAACTTGTTTATTTTTACACAGTATATTATTTGCAAATTTTCGGTTAATTATATTATTTAGCTTTCTATTATATAATTTTTGAAATTTAATCGATTATGGTTCGTAACTTCGTTCGGAAATCTACTCGATCATCTTGGAGTGAAGAAAATCTTTTAAATGCATTAGAGCAAATAACAAAAAAAACGATGTCTGTAAAACAAGCATCTAAAAATTACAGTCCCAGAACACTTTGATTCGTCGTTTGAAAAGTAAAGTTGGTTCTCCTGGAAACGCTAACCTTGGTCGCTTTCGAAATGCTTTTTCGAAAGACACAGAGGAGAAGCTTATTAACTACATAAAAGACATGCAGCTTCGGTTTTTTGGCTTGACTCGTGATGCAGTGTGCTTTCTAGCTTACAATTACGCAACTGTAAACAAATTAAATGTTTCATTTAATAAAGAAAAAAAGCAGGACCTGATTGGCTTGAGTCCTTTTTAAAAAGGCGTCCTGATCTCTCTATAAGGCAGCCAGAATCTACAAGTTTGGCACGAGCTACAGGATTTAATAAAGTACAAGTTAATAGATTTTCTCAATTGTTAAGAAAAATTATTTCTGACTGCAATATTGCCCCAGATAAAATATTTAATAAGGCCAAAACAGAAATAAGCACGGTTAAAAAAGCTCAAAAATAATCGCTCAAAAAGGAGTCAAGCAAGTAGGAAAAATTTCAAGTGCACAAAGAGGAAAAACAGTTACTGCTATATGTTGTGTAAACTCTATTGGCTGTTATGTTCCACCAATTTTTATTTTTCCTCGAAAAAGGCTTGCACCAGCACTAATGAATGATACTTCTCAAGGCGCAAAAGGTTTTACCATAGATTCTGGATGGACAGCTGGAAAAATATTTTACGAGTGGTTGGTTCACTTTCAAGACTATGTCAGAGCATCTTCAGAAAAGAAATGTATTATAATTTTAGACAATCATAGCAGTCATCTGTATTTGCCTGCTATCAATTGAGCTCGTTGACATTGCATCGAGTTTCTCACCATCCCGCCTCATACTTCCCATCGACTACAGCAACTTGATCGCACTTTTTTCGGACCGTTAAGAACTTTCTATTCTCAAGAGGCAGACAAATGGATGGTAAATCATCCAGGAAGACGAATAACAGAATTTGATATTACTAAACTTTTTCGAGCTGCTTACGAACGGGCTGCTACGATGCAAAATTCTGTTAGTAGATTCCAATCAACTGGAATGGTTCCATTTATCCCAAACATCTTTAGCGACAGCGATTTTGCTCCAGCGTCTATCACAGAGATAGAAGTGGAAATTAATGAAATTCAAGAAAAAGATAAATTTACCAACGTGTCAATCAATAACAATGTGGAGCTTGCTGATTCGTTGCCTCAAATATCTTCAAGTGTGGCTACGACAAGCACTTCAAACAAAGATTCAAATTCTAATGTGGATGATTGCAATGAGCTGGCTTGTCCTGATGCTTCTAAGCAAAATGATGAAGATCAAAGAATTTTTCACCCTTTTTCTGACGTATCCCCTCTTCCAACTGCGAAGTTAACCCACAGAAAACGTAGAGCAAAACAGGCGGCCCACATAACTGGTTCTCCGTTTAAAAAATCTATCACTGTTAAGTGGGTGGAACTGCATTAAAAAAACTAAAATACGTCATAAAAACCTCAAGCAATGAATAAAGTAAATAAAAACAAAATACATTTGTTTGCTTTGCACAAAACCTTATGAAGAGCCACCAACTGAAAATTGGATTCAATGTGCCAAATGTTTGCAGTGGTATCACGATAGATGTTCGGATTATTGTGGCCAAGAATTTTTTTTGTGTGATTTTTGTCGTGTTTAATTTTTTTCGACGTTACATTGTCTGTTTAAAAATATATTAATTTATATTTGATTTTTTTAAGTTTCCACAAAGCAGAAGTACTTAGATCATACTAGAAAATTAAAGCATCAATAAGAAACTATTTTGAATTTTATTTGGGGCAAAACGGACACCCTATGACCGTTATGCCCAGAGCCCGGGGCAAAACGGTCATGCAAGTAAAATATATACTTTTTAAAATAAATTTTTTCTGTTGTGGCCAAGTGTTTTTGAGCATGTTTATCAATTAGTACATCGTCAGAGCAATTGTAAAATCTTGTTTTGTTAATTTAAGCCAAACAGCAAAGAAGTTACGTCAATTTGAAATTACTATAACCGTTTTGCCCCGTCTTCTCCTATACTCTTTGAAATAGTGAAAAAGTTATGTTTTTTTGAAGTTGCAACCAACCAACTTAAAAAATTCATTGTACAGTACATCTCATTGTGTAATGTTAAGACATTTTTTTGGTCTTTATTAAATTTTGAACGCTTTTATTCATATGAAGCTTTATTTAGTGAACATAAAAACTTTCTACAAACATATTGATAACTTTTTTTTTCATCAATTTTCTCCCAGGCTCGATTGTGCACAACTTTTTTTTCATCTAAAGTTTGCGAAAATTTGCGCTAATTTTTAGAGTTTAGATTGAAACTGCTAGGTTTTTTATGACAGCCAAATAAAACTTTAGGTAACGGAAAGTGTTCAAAATTTAGCTCTTCACCTGGTCCAGGTGATCTGCTAATTTTTGAAATCTTTCAAACTGTGCCACAGGTTCGAAGAAGCAGAAAAACACAAGTATAGAGTGCCACCTTTAGTCAAAAAGAGTGTCCCTCATAGTTATCAAAGCTCATATATGGCTGGATGTTTGAAAAAACTAACCAAAATTTGAAGCCAGATTTGAAAAAACCAGCCAAAATCTCAGCAGCTTGCGATTAAAGCCACGTTTGTAAGAAATAACAGTGTTTTATGCAGCTGTCAGATTGACTGATAGCACCGGCCTTCTTCTTAGTCTCGAGAAAATTGTCAATGATTTTTATTAACAAAACGACTTAATCAACGGTTGACTTTTTGCGTCAAAACCATCAATTGGCTCGTTGCGGACGTAGGTAAGCGTCTCAAATTTTTCCCAAAGGACGTAAAGTTAATAAATTTGTCAATAACTTTTTAGGTCTTCTACAGTCTTCTTTGTCTTTCGAATCGTGACTACCAGCGCTCTTCCGGAGATTTTCAAAATTGAAGTTGACGCAAGCAGGAAAAGAGAAAGTTATGTAACTAAGACTTCAAACCAGCTCAAACATAGATTATAAGCTCTGTGCACATAAAATTATGGACCGGAGCTTTATCTGGTTTTAAGTAGAGAAAAACCCTTGTAAACAGCCCACGTCATCCGTGTGTAAGAATCTAAGTTGATTTTATTCAGAGGTTTTCAACCAGTAGGTCATTTTAAAACTACAAAGACGTCGGAATATAATAGGATAATCATATTAGACCAGGATTCATATCAAACTCTTTAAAAAAAGATTTTGAGTTCAAACACAAAACTTATTGCTAAAAGCAAATAAAGACCAAAAATGGTCTTTACTTGACGTCTACATAAAAAGCTCGTTTCGAATTTCCAGACCGGAGCTTTTTTGGTCTTAATTTAGCTTTCAAAAAAATTTATCAAACAATTTGCAATAAATAAGGATCATTTTTTAAATGAAAGCTTGAAAGTTTTTTGCGGGAAAGAAGTCATTTGTGTGAATCTAAGATTTGAGAACCGTCATGAATTTATATAAGTTAGAAACCCTTGTTTTATTGAAATTCAATGGTTTTAACCTTCTTGTTTTTATTCTATGTTTTCTGTTTGCAAAACCCACATCCAAAAGCTATAAACTTTTAACAAAAATTTTTCAAACAAGTAAACTTATATATAAAAAATACGCCAGATTTTTTGTCAGCTTCGCGGAATCTTTTAAACATCCTTGGAGGACTTGGCATTCGCGCTTCTCAGTAGACAAATTACAGATGGAACGCGGTTTACTCCAAGAATACATCCATGACAATGTCTTCTGTAAGCTTTGCGCGTGTGCGCGCGCACACCAAAAAATAACGTGCCCATAATTGTAAAATGTCTATGCACACAAAGAGAAAACGTCAGCGCACAAAAATTTGGAAAAATTGCTGTATTTGGTGTCCAATCTTGAGGTATTAATGTGGCCCACTGCCTATTCCAAGTATTTGGAGACGAAAATTGACAAGTCAGAGTCAGAATCGGAGTGAAAACTTTTTTTTAGAGAACACCTGATTTTGGAGAAAAAAATCAACAAATCAAAGTGTAATTCAATTGATATCATTTTTTTAATCTACCTTTAAATAAGAAAGTTAAATTTTTTTTCGTTGAACTGTTATAAAAAGTGCCCTACGTTTCACACAAAAAATTTTTTAATTTTAGAAAATTATGTTTAGTATTTTTGAACTTATTTAAAAGAAAGCTATATAGTGACTTTGCTTCGAGCTTTATTCAGTTAATTTCAAATATTTCAGTAACCTAGTATGCTATTCTTTTTTTTTAAAACTAATAATTTTGAAAAGACCTTGCATTTTATTTAGATTGGGTTAAGGATCGTGGTTAGGAAGAGAGTGAAAAAATGTTTTTTCAGAAAACTTTTTGAATAGGTTCAAATACCGTTATACCTCCAAGGCTGTTTCTTCGAATTTAAACAAAGTAAGTAGAATGATTTTAAGTTTTATTTTCAAAAGCAAGTGAGAAGCATTTTTGGAGAAGATTAAAAATTCTATAATTAGAGAATTTTGAGAATCTTGAGTGAAATTGCTTGCGACTTGGTCCAATTGAATAAAAGATGCAGGAAGATTGAGATGCCCTGCTTAACCCAGCTACTCTAACAGACTGATGGTTAAAGAAAAAAGATTGTTACAAATACCGTTTTGCGTTTTAAAATAAACCAGTTATACTTTAAAAAAATTTTTTTTATGAATCAAAGAACTTTGACATTTTTGTTACAACTGCGGCTTTTACAATCTCTTAAAATTGCTTAATCGTTCTTGAAGTAGCAAATCTAAATTAGTACCAATAATATAGCAAAACGTACAGTAATTGTTTTCACCTGCTTGTTTTTGTTGAATAAAAATTTTTACATACCTTGACAGTCTAGGAAAACAGAAAACAGCACAATAATGACTAATGCAACGTTCATCGATACTCTTTATTTCAAAACTTTTCAAAAGCTTTTGAGATTTCTTTGATTTCTAAATTCAGAAAGTAAATTAAATTTACTTGCATCAAATATTTATAGCGCAAGCCCTGTTCTTCATTTCCTTTTTTTATTTTGTGTCAATCCTTTGTGTCAAACAAAAAAAATGTTTAAAAATAGATGTTAGCTGTTGCACTATTTTTGAAATCTGTGCTTACAAATTTCAAGTATGCTGTAAGTTAAAAAATATGATGTTTGCCATTCAAGACGATTTCCGATGTTAAAATTGATATAGTATTGTTATAAGCAAGTTAAGTATCTTTTTAAATATTTGATTTTTAGAGTCATAACATATAGATGGAAGTTTTTGAAAATTTAAATTTATAATCTAATCGTTTTTAAAATTATATTCTTAGCCATTTAAAAGAGAATTTTTAAGCAATTTTCAAATAACATATGTGGAATAAATGATAAAAATCATTATTCAACGTAATATCAAATATAACCACTTTCCCCATCATCGGATAAAAGTTTGATGTGTTTGCTCATATTTTTTTGGTTTATGTATTTACGTTTGTTGCATAGTATTTTAGAGTTTATAACCATTGTCTAAAGTATTGCGCATTAAAAAATAATTACAAACTCCTAATCTTGCAAACCTTCCAATGAAAACCTAAAACTATTCGCCTTCTTTTGCCGGTTATAAGTTTATTGCTTAAAGGATGATAAAAACACGCATAACTGGCTTATGACTTTTTTGTGTAAGAAAACTTTTATTATGTAAGCAGTGTAACTGTTTGTCCTGTTTAAAAATCTTAAAGTAAATCTTTTTGTATAGCCAAATGAAATTTAATTTTATATTTATTGACTAAAATTCTTCGATTAGGGAGACAAGAATCAGTCCCAAACTTGTTAAAAATTTACTTTATTTTAATTAAAAATCTATTTCGATCACAAAATCATCATCACAATTCTATCAAATCTGTGAAATTTTAAGAATAAAAATTAATAGAAAATTATTGAAAATTATTTATTAATGATCAAATTTAATATATGTCATAAATGTTAAAGCCTTGTACCCCAATGTGCCTCGTCATTTGGCACTAAACGCTATTCGACAAGCTCTTACTCTTTTCACCAATTTTAATTCGCTACGTATTAATATTTTTTTACAGTTAATAGATCATTGTTGGAAGAATGTTATATTACAATTTGAAAATCATTTTTACAAACAAACAACAGGCATAATTACTGGTGACAATCATTCCGTTTCGATTGCCAACATCACTTTTCACTCCATACTATTACCCATTGCTAAAACTATCAAACAATCACAATTATTCAAACGTTTTATATACGACATAATATGGCTATCTATTGGCAAGACTACTACGCAAGATATACAAAAGGCACTTAATAATGTTTTTGAATCTGCTTGTCTTAAACTTGATTTTCGTCATATCTGCACCCATTTGCAAATTCCAGGCCATCTAGAATTTTTGGATGTTGACCATGTAATTAATAATAATTGTAACTGTGGTTTTTTTACTAAAGACTTTATCAAACCTACTGCTTTAAACCGATCTTTCCTACACGGCTCTTCATATCACACACCACATATTTTCAAATCAATAGTGTTTTCAGAAGCAATTCGTATGAGACGACTAAACGAGACACAAATAAGTTACATTGAAAGCCTTAAAAGACTTCAAATCAAATGTTTATTATCTAATTTTAATAAAAAAATGGTTGATGATATGATAAATATAGCCAAAACTTGGTTAAATCGTTTTAAACCTGATAATACCAAAACCAAAGATAAAAATCCTCAATTCCATAAAATTGTTTGGGCTACTTCTTTCACTAATTATATTAATCTCACTGACAAAGAGAAACATCTTAATCCGTTATCCACTGTTATTTATAAACGACCAGCTACACTTCAAAATCTTTTAATAAACCACAAAAATATATTTTTAAAGTTACAGCCTACAAACCATAAAAATAGATCTTCTTCTGCTTGTGGTCATTGTGCTCTTTGTGGTAATCATGGAACATATAAAAACATGGTCCAAAACACTAATTTTATCAAAAGTAAAAACGGTAAAATTATTCAACTTAAGCAAAACCTCAACTGCACTAATTTTGGTTTATATGCCGCTTATTGTAATATATGCCCTGAAATTTATATTGGTCAAACTATAAACCGTTTTTCCGTACGTTGGAATACACACCGCCATATTTGGAATAACAGCACATTGAATTCTGAAAAGGTAGCATTATCGATACATTACCACAAGAACCATACTGATTTTTCATATAAGAATAAACCTATTTCAGAATGCTATACAGTTACAACAACCTTCAAATTCCTATTTAGACATTTGTGAATCCCGCTGGATCCATCTGTTAGATGCTTCTATAAATATTCAAGCTACTGTTCTTCCTATTCAACGTTGAATGCTTCTCTTAATGCTTCTCTTTTTATTGTACATTTCTATTATATTTTTCTCTTTCTTCCTTTTTATATTTTCTCCAGGCATTTTTTCTTCGTATTGCTATTAAAATTTTAAAATAATACAATGTACTTACACTTCCTACTTACACTTACACTACCTTACACTTACACTCTTCATTTTATTACTAATATTATTTCTGTCTTGATTTACATTACTACGAAATCTTGTATTTCAACTTTTGACTCTTCACACACCACAATCGCCTTTATGAATATATAATCAGCTGTTTTTCTTAATGTTTACTAACGTATAGTTTATTTAATTTAATTGGCTTTAGCAGTTTAGAAGTTTAACAATTTTGACAGTTCTTTTAAGTTTTTCAATAAGAATTTTTACTTTAATATTTAAAAAAAATTTTTTTGCCAAGTGAGTACATTTCATTTTATTTTATTCTATGACATATATTAAATTTAATTATTAATCGATAATTTTTAATAATTTTCTATTAATTTTTATTCTTAAAATTTCACAGACTTGATAGAATTGTTAGTTGATGATGATCTCGTGATCGAAATCGATTTTAAATTAAAATAAAGTAAATTTTTAACAAGTTTGGGATTGATTCTTGTCTCACTAATCGAAGAATTTTAATTGAGATGCGTTTCACGAGAATCGTCCTAAAATCTTCATCCAATAGGGTTAAACTGATCCACTGCGTTTTTTAACAAATTAAGCTTATATTTATGGATTAAATTGCTTGTTTCTTGTTTTTGAGTGGAGTCACTGTTGAAGGTAAGCAGCATGCCCTGCTTTGAAATTTTTCATTAAGTGCTTCTTTCAACACCAAAACGAAAATAACTCAGATAGATTGAGCATCAAACTTTCGTCCTTCAGCTCTGCAAGTCAAATTGTTATCACAATGATCTATCAAACCAATACACGAAGTATAAATTTACATCACAAAAATATCAAGCCATTTTTAATAAAACCACCTTCATCAAAAATAAACTAAATTATTCTTTGAGCGAAGATAAAAAAAAAAATTAATTTAGTTGTTGCTGCAGCCTTACTTTAAAAGGATACGGATGGTAAACGCAGATACTTTGCCGCATGTGGATCATAGTTGTATGCCTGAAGCTGAAAAATTTTTATTCTACGTATGTTTATTTGGACTTTTGATTATTGAAAATTGATTATTATTGGACAACGTAAAATTTGATTATTTGGACTCTATTCTAGCAAAACAAAATCTAGTTATTAGGGAAAGCATCAGCAACTTGCTTACACTTTTATGATTCTCAGTAGTCTACATTCTGTCTCTAATTAAGTTGCGAAAAGGCCCTATAAATTAAATAGTATCTTTATTGTCCGGTTTTTCAGACTGGACTCCATTCTCGTCGTCGTCGCTTGAAGGGTATCCACTCCAGGTCAGACACAAACAGGACTGGGGCCGAGGGTTTATCCTTTTACTACCCCAGACTGCTGCACTGCCTGAATCAGATGCTGGCAGTGATGTTATTAAGCCAGCATCGAGTTTTGTCATCCGAAACCGTCAGACCTCGTGCTCCATGTAGTGCCCGATGTATAGGGCACGCTGTTAGTACATGGTCTGCGGTTTGCTCAGAGGCGCCACACTCGCAATTCGGTGAAGGAGCGAGACCCCATTTGTGCATGGACGAATGGAATTGCCCAACACCAGTCCGCAGGCGGTTGAGCTTAACCCAAGCTGCTCGGGGTAAGTCCATCCCAACAGGCCTGGCACCGGTCTCGGGCACAAAAGCACGGAGCCTGGAAGCATTTTCATAGTACTCCGTTTTTCATTTGTGATTTGTCCATTCAGAGGCGCGGATACCAAGTCTGGCAAGATTGTCCAAAAGATTCCGCGCACCTGGCACAAACGGGCGTCTGGATCTTAGTCTCACTTGGCGAGTATCTGAGGACCCACTTAAGAGACCATACAAGATATGATCGGGGTCCTGAGATCCACGATGATCCAAGGAGAGTGTCACTCCCATTCGGCGAAGCTCAGCTGGCTGGATGCCTGAGAGTACAGGTAGGTGGTCCGTTGGAGTGGGACGCAGGCATCCAGTAACTATGCGCAAGGAATCGTTCAAGACATTATCAATGAGGCGAGTGTGAGCACTGCGACACCAGACTGGCGCACAGTACTCAGCTGTTAAGTAGACTAAAGACAAGGTGGCTATGCGTAGTGTTTTAGCACCAGCACCCCATGTTACAGTAAGTTCTTCGCGGTCTTAAACTCTGTGTGGCTGTCTCCGGAAATGTACGCGTCCTTGATTTGATTTAAATTAAATTTGTATTAAGATATAAAAACAATGCGAAATAAGACGAACTAAATTGGACGTTAAATGGAAGATTGGACGATCGGAGGAAATAATAGAGTCGGACGAAATAGTACGGACGAACGATTTGGATGATTGGACGAAATAATACAGTCGGACGAAATAATCTGGTCGGACGGTTTTCTATAAATAAACGTAAACATAAATAACTAAAGCAAAAGAAAGACTTATAAACACTCACCAACTGTAGACTGACACGGAGCAGACCGACAAAACTAACAATATCAAACAGTATCTTCAACAGTATTATAAACAGCTCAAAAGCCTCAACAGCACTCCCAACGGCGTCTAACAGTATTTCAAACAGTAAATCTACGACCGCTCCACAAAGGCTGAAGTAGCAAAACTAAACGTTTCTACACAAATTACACCCAACTTATGGAAAAAAGAAGTCAGCTCGAGGTAACAATCAATTAGCAATCGAGCGCGCTGAGATAATGGAAAATGTCGGCTCAAAGCAACAATCAATTAGCAAGCGAGCGCCGTGAAAAAATGAAGTGAATCAAATTAAATGTCAAAAACAAAAATTAAGTAAATTACAGCCAGAAAATAAACCCGGGTTCGAAACTCGAGTACTTGCCGTAACATACCCCCCCGCAATTTACGAACGCAGAAAGGAAATTTAAACACAAAATACGGCAAGTAAACACACACACAACACTACACAGATACAGTCTTCATTCATCTGTCGAGTTTGCACAGTTTCGTAATCGATCGTTTCAAAGTTTTGTTTTGAGTGCGAACGAGGACCTGTCGCACATGACCAAACTTGTCTGGAAAAGTTTGTACAACGCGGCCTAAAGGCCATTTGCCACGAGTAGAATTTTCATCGCTCACTAGGACCAAGTCGTCGACAGCAAAGTTCGGCTCTACGTCTTGCCACTTTTGGCGAGTTTGGAGAGTCTGCAGATACTCCTTTCTCCAGCGTAACCAAAATTGATCGGTGAGGTACTGGACTTGACGCCACCTTCTGCGCACGTAATTGTCTCGATGATTGAACGTTCCTATCGAATGATCTTCTGCGCGAAGGAGCAAGAGATGGTTAGGTGACAACGGCACACCACCCTCGTGATCCAGGACTACCGGAGTTAAAGGTCGGGAGTTGACGATATGTTCTGCTTCTGCAAACAAAGTTAAAAGTACGTCGTCAGTCAGGGCCTGCTCAGAGCAAATAGCAGACAAAACTCGTTTGATGGAGCGGATAACTCTCTCCCAAATGCCACCCATATGGCTAGCGTATGGTGGATTAAACCTCCATCGAATCTCCTTGCGGTTCAAGTGGTCGGAAATAGTTGATTGATCAAGATCCTTCAATGAACGTTTCAGCTCCAGGTAACCTCCAACTAAATTTGTACCGTTATCACTATAAATTGTATGTGGATTACCCCTGCGACTGATGAATCTACGAAGTGCATTGATGAATGCATCCGTATCCAAAGAATAGCTCATTTCTAAATGAACAGCCCTCATCGTTAAGCAGGTAAAGACGCACCCATACCTTTTCAACCGGTTCCGTCCTTGCTTCACCATGATAGGCCCAAAATAATCAATACCTGTAAAGAAAAACGGCGGATTACCGGGAGTTACTCGGCATGATGGCAAGTCAGCCATATATTGTTTACCAAATGCACTGTTGCGACGTTGGCAAAAGATACACTTACCCAAGATCTTACGCACAGTAGCAGCACCTTTTAATATCCAGTAGCGTTCTCTCAATACGCTCCAAGTATGTGAGGACCCACTATGTCCCACATCTTTATGGCATTGTTCAATCAACAGACGTGTTACCTGCGAGTTGGCGGGCATGATGATTGGGTGCTTGGCATCGAAGTCTAAAGGAGCATTGCGTAACCTACCTCCGACTCGAAGCACACCTGCGACGTGTATAGGATTGAGTTTCTGTAAAGAAAGTTTAACAATTTTACCAGGTGAATTTTGCGTTTCAAGTCTTCTGTAATCCTTTGGAAAGGCCTCCCTCTGAACAGCAGCAATAACAGTCATTTCTGCTTGGTGCATCTCGTCAACTGTCAGAGGACCAGTAGGCACGGGCCTACGCAAAAGCCTACCTTTGAGTCGTAATATCCGTGCCACAGTGCGTTTCAACCTGTAAAAAGACGAAAATCGAGCAAAACGTTCTTCCATGTCACCATCTGACACGGCGACCTCGGTACCGGCCACCGTCTGCTTCACAATTTCGAATTCAGCTGGGAGGTCAGGAAGAGAATGGGGTGGCTGTGGCCACAGCGATTCTGGCTCCTGTAAAAAAGAAGGACCAGTTAGCCAACGATTCACTGAACAAGAAGGGCGAGTACCATCATCAGCTGGATTTTCTGAGCTGGGAACGAAACGCCATTGGGAAGAGGTACTTCTATCTTCTATCTGCGCTAAACGATTAGATACAAAAACTGGAAAGCGTTTTGCTGAATTTCGTATCATGTACAACACAGTCATAGAATCAGTCCAAAAAACAGACTCCGACAAAGAGCTGCCAAAATTATTTCTTAATAATACATCAACTTTAGTGGCCATAGTAGCAGCGACTAGTTCCAGTCTAGGAATGGAGACGGTCTTTAAAGGTGCGAGCCTTGACTTACCCATTAAAAAATTGCAAAATATTGTTCCGTTTGAAGCGATCACTCTCAAGTAAGAAACCGTGCTGTACGCAACTGACGAGGCATCGGCGAAATGGTGGAGTTGAGTTTGAAACAAAGTATCGAATTCTCCCATATCTGACCGTATCAAGCAACGCGGGACGGACACCGCTGACAAGTTCCTTAAGCCCTCCGACCACCGCTTCCAAACTTTGACATCTTCCTCGCTTAAACGATCATCCCAGTCGTACTTCCTGCGACAAAGATCTTGAAGCAAAAGCTTAGCTGCTAAAATCAACGGAGCTAGAAATCCCAAAGGATCAAAAACTGAACTTAAAGCAGATAGCAAACCTCTACGAGTAAAGGGACCATCCTTTAACTTTACATGAAACTTAAAACTGTCTTCTTCGTTGTCCCATAACACGCCTAGAATTCGTCGACACGATGATGAAAGGATGCCGTCATTCTCTGTTGTCTTAGACTTGGCACGGTCTTCTTCTGGAATGGATTGGAGTAGATCTTTATTATTTGAAAGAAATTTTGTAAGTCTGAAGCCTCGGTTTTTTAAGAGAGACGAGACTTGTGTTCTCAAATAAATTGCCTGCTGTACCGTAGGTGCTGTGAACAAGCAGTCGTCCATATAAAAATTATTCACAATTAAAGATCTTACGTCTTTGTCAAATTCGTCCTGCTGATCTTCGGCTGATTGTAGTAAGCTGAATTGCGCACAGCTGGGTGAAGAGGTAGCTCCGAAGAGATGAACATTCATGTGATAAACTTCAGGTTGCTTGGTCAAATCTCCTTCTGGCCACCACAGAAAACGAAGATAATTCCGATCTTTCGGATCCACAAAAACTTGGTGGAACATCTGTTCAATATCGCCAGCCACTGCAATTTTCTCAAAACGGAATCTAGTTAGTACGCCTATAAGGTTATTTAAAAAGTCAGGACCGCTAAGTAATTGGTCGTTTAAAGAATATCCTGCATATTTTGCCGCGCAATCAAAGACAACACGAACTTTTTCCGGTTTATGTGGGTGCAAAACTGCATGATGAGGTAAGTACCAACCTTCACAAGCAGATTCCTCTGGTTTAACAAGTTGGCAGTGACCCTGTGACAAATATGAAGTAATAACGTTAGAATATTTTTCCTTTAATGCAGGATCTTTTAAGAGTCTTCCTTTCAGTCGCGACAATCGCGTACGCGCTTGACTGTAGTTGTCTGGGAGACACGGTGTTCCCGGCCTCCACGGAAGTCCAACTTGGTAGTGGCCTCGAACCACATTTTTGGTTTGCTGCATTTGCTGCAAAGCATATCTATCCTCCCTAGACATAGAGGTAACATTATCATTACATTTGGGAACATCATCTAAGCGCCATAAGCATTGAATTTGAGAGTCTAGTAAATGGTCAGACGTATTTAGAAAATTAACAGATATCGAATCATCACCTTCCGACAAATTGCCTTGTGCAGTTGTTCTTGGACCAACCACGGACCACCCCAAAACGCCTCGGACGGCGTAGGGCTCTTTAGCACTTCCACGACGCTCTTCCTTGACCCAAAATGCTTCTGGAGTGTCTAAACCTATTAACAAAAGAACTTCCCCGTGCGCCGCTGGAAGATCAAGATCTTGTAGATGTGGCCACGCTTCAAACTCATGACGTGTAAGAGCTGGGTTAGGAACCACCGGTAACTGGTCGACCGAGAGTACGTTCTGCAAATTTATCTCATCACCAGTTAAAGAACGTACAGTAAGATTTACCTTTTCTCCCTTGCGAAGCGTCGAACAATCAGTAACAGTAGTGACAGAAAATTTGGTTGGTTCTCCTGAAATATCTAGAAGGTTTAGAAGACGATTAGCACAGAGAGAAGTCGTGGAACCCTGATCTAAGAAGGCACAGGTTAACACAGACTTTGATCCTGTTTCTACATACACGGGAACAACATTGAGAAAAACGTTGCTGCCAACAGTAATGTTAGAAGCTGCTAGGAAATTTGTAGAATGCGGTTTGGTGTTGGTCGGCAAATTTCGAGCCTGTTCTATTGACGAAGGACAAGGTTTATCTTTGGAAGGAGAAACGTCACGACGTTCTTGGTGAAGAAGCAAGTGATGTTTTTGCTTGCAACCATTTTTAGTACAAGCTGCTTCTGAATAACAATATTTAGAAATATGGCCAGCCTTTCCGCAGTTATAGCACAGGTGGCGCTGGTGCATAAAACGCAAACGTTCTTTCACAGAAATTTCCGAAAACTCTGGACATTTCCAGAGTACATGCTTCAGGGAACGGCAAAATTTACATTCATAAGTGTTAATAGCTTTAGTAGAATTTGAGGCAACGGTATAATGCGTGTTCACCCCAAATACTGAGCCAGGCTTCGATTTAAAATTAAGAGAATTCGCATAAGAAGACTTAACTACATCAGCTTCATTTACAATAAAGCGCTTAAGATCGGCAAAGTCTGGTTCGCGACCCTCTCGTTCAACACCGGCAGAAATCCGCAGCCATCGCGATTGCAGGTCGAATGGTAACCGCCTAACGATTTTGGAAATGTTCTCAAAACAGTTCAAATCCGAAAAATAGTTTAAATGACTTAAAGTAGTATAACACTCTTCAACCTTTCGTGCTAGCTCGATCAGGGCTTCAGAATCATTCTTTTTAACGGAAGGACCTTCAAGCAAATTAGCAATATACGATCTAGCGATTACGTTTCTTTTGCCATATGTTTCATACAAAATTTGTTTAGCTTTGACAAATCCCTGATGAGGTTCTAGCAGCAAGCAATATTCAATAATTGATTTGGCCTTACCAGAACAATATTGAATTAAATAAAGCAGTTTTACCTTATCATCATGTTCGACCGCCTCAATTGTAGATTCAAATGCAGATATAAACTTCAGATACGTAAGGGGGTTTCCATCAAACTTCAGCAGTTCTAAGGCTGGCTTTCGTAAACGCGACTCGGCCTGAGGTTTCATGTCTTCCCGCCTCGACGAGTCTAACTGAGTAGAACCTTGAAAGGTAACCTTTGGTTTCGTTTCCAAAAGAAGACTATGATCCGGCAATGCAACGGTTTGGGCCGCGGAGTCGACACCTGTAAAAGGTAAGTGTACCTGCTCTGTTTGCGATGTTACCACAGTGACGTCAGCACTAGTTGTGGGCTTCTGATCGTCAAAAGGAATATAACCACCACGTTCCAGTTCCTCTTCGAAAACCTGTCTTTCAACGGCAGCTTTCTGCAACTGGTGAGATGCTTTAAGTACCTCACGTTGGTGTTCGATCTCGCGAGCTTTCCGCTCACGTTGCTGCTTGAGCTCGAACTCCTTTTCTTCGAGAAGGCGTTGTTCCTGCTTACGTTGCTGCTTGAGCTCGAACTCCTTTTCTTCGAGAAGGTGTTGTTCCTGTAATTGACGAATATGTAATCGCGCAACCTCCTGCTTTGCAACTGCTTTAGCTAAACGCAAACTACTGCGTGAACTACGCGAACTACGCGAACTCCGTGAGCTACCGCTAGCAGTTCTGAGTTGCGAGCCATGAGAGGCAGATACAACACTTGCCGCAGTTGCCGACGTTTCGGGATCGAGGGGTAACTTTTTCTGAAGCCATTCCGAAACTTTCTTATCAAAGCATGCCTTTTCGGAGTGCAGGTTGTATAACTGGGTAATCAGAAACTCCCCTTTTGACGAGTCGTCGTGCAGCCTAATTGCCTTTTCTAATTGTGAAGAGGCCTCGTTAACATTATCTAACAGTTCTCTGACTGATTCAGGGTCGGAATCTTCTTTAATAAGCACTTCAACCTTTTCGTAAAGCTCTTTCAAATTAGCTTGTAAAGTAACAAAACTCTTACCTTCAAGCTCCATTGAGACAGAAAAACTTAATTAAATGCAGCCGAAGTTGAAAACTTTATGTTACAGTAAGTTCTTCGCGGTCTTAAACTCTGTGTGGCTGTCTCCGGAAATGTACGCGTCCTTGATTTGATTTAAATTAAATTTGTATTAAGATATAAAAACAATGCGAAATAAGACGAACTAAATTGGACGTTAAATGGAAGATTGGACGATCGGAGGAAATAATAGAGTCGGACGAAATAGTACGGACGAACGATTTGGATGATTGGACGAAATAATACAGTCGGACGAAATAATCTGGTCGGACGGTTTTCTATAAATAAACGTAAACATAAATAACTAATGCAAAAGAAAGACTTATAAACACTCACCAACTGTAGACTGACACGGAGCAGACCGACAAAACTAACAATATCAAACAGTATCTTCAACAGTATTATAAACAGCTCAAAAGCCTCAACAGCACTCCCAACGGCGTCTAACAGTATTTCAAACAGTAAATCTACGACCGCTCCACAAAGGCTGAAGTAGCAAAACTAAACGTTTCTACACAAATTACACCCAACTTATGGAAAAAAGAAGTCAGCTCGAGGTAACAATCAATTAGCAATCGAGCGCGCTGAGATAATGGAAAATGTCGGCTCAAAGCAACAATCAATTAGTAGTGAGATAATGGAAAATGTCGGCTCAAAGCAACAATCAATTAGCAAGCGAGCGCCGTGAAAAAATGAAGTGAATCAAATTAAATGTCAAAAACAAAAATTAAGTAAATTACAGCCAGAAAATAAACCCGGGTTCGAAACTCGAGTACTTGCCGTAACACCCCATCCCGAGCCCACGAGTCACCTCAGCAGTGTGACGCGCGAGGATAGTTTTTTGCGCAATGCCATTAAATGGTGACGAAACGTGAGCGATCTGTCCAGTTTTACCCCAAGGTAAGTAGGGGTTGGACAGAACGGTAAAAGTCTACCGTTGTTGTAGACCTTTAGCTCACGTTTGGCCTCTCGATTATTTAAGTGAAAGGCTGCCGTCACCGTCTTAGTGTGACTGAGCTTCAACCTCCAAGTCTGGAGATACGCTGACAGTGTGGACATGTCTTGGCTTAAGTTCCCCTCCAAGTCCTTCCAGTTTCCAGAAGTGTGCAACAATGCTACGAGGATCATCAGCATAAGCAAACTTTCTGGAAATCATGGAAGGAAGATCGTACGTATAGATGTTAAATAGGAGGGGAGCCAAGACCGATTCCTGAGGAACGCCGTTTTTAAGACGGCGTAGCCTGCTTTGCTTGCTGTCACCGGTGGTAAGAGTGAAACTTCGGTTTCGGACAAGTTCCATGGTCATTCTGACCATGTGCTTATCCGGAAGTAGTCTCAGCAGCTTGCAGGTAAGGCCACGGTGCCAGACAGTGTCATAAGCAGCTGTCAGATCGATAAATACGGCACCGGCCTTCTTTTTAGTCTCAAAAGAATCCTCGATGTTCTGGGTTAGCAGAACAACTTGATCTACGGTTGACTTCCCGCGTCGAAACCCAGCCTGCTCTTTAGGGAGCAGTGGATCGATTAATGGTTCAACGCGGGCGTAGATAAGCCTCTCGAGGATCTTATAGGAGACACAGAGCAGAGATATCGGTTGATAACTCTTTGGGTCCCCCACGGGCTTTGCTGGTTTTGGGATCGCGACCACAAGCGCTCTTCTCCAGATCTTGGGAGACTCCATTCTAATTTTGTTAAACTAAAGGTCAAATGAGTCCATGTCCTAACCAACCATAAAACATCTTTCCCGACTCTCAACTCTTTAATAGTTCTTGTGTAGTTGTACAAGAGACTTCAACTGTTTTACTTTTAATTCTTCCGGCTGTTTTACTTCTAATCTTATCATATTTACAAAAGCAGCCTTTGTATTGGTAATAAACAAAAGGAAGATCTTTTTGATAAAAACATTCTATTTGAATAAGATACGTAAAGTAGGTGGTGTATAGTTTTAAAGCCAAAATTTTTTTTGTAATTTATTGGGTGTACTGAATTGTTAAATTAAAAACTTTAAATTTTCTTATTTTCTAACAAACAAAAAAATTGGAGGATTTACAAAAAGATTAAAATTGAAATGGAATCAATGAAAAAAAGGTTGGCAGTTTATGAATCAAATTATGAAAATAAATCTGAAAATTTAAGATCAGATGCTGCCTCCAAAATTTGTGTTGGTGTATCAAAAAACATTGAACAAAAGAATGAGCTCAATGGCATGAAAGAAGCTCTCCTTAAACTGCAGCAGATGATTGATTCAACCATGAAAAGGTTATCTGCTGTAGAAAAAAGACAAGATGACCTCGAGCAATATAGTCGGTCAAATTGTTTGGTTATTCATGGCTGTGAAAACGTACCAAACTCAAAACCGAGGAAGTATTTAGAAATAGAGAATTTTGTTTGTAATACTTTAAATGAACATTTACAACTTGATTTCCCTTTACAGGCAAATGATCTGGATATTGCACATCCACTACCATCAAAAAAAGGCACCCCAATTAATGTCAAGTTCATTCGTAGGACACAAAAAAATGAGGTATATAGAAAAAAAAGACTTCTCAAGGAAACTAAAATGATTATCACAGAATCTCTTACAAAAGGTCGACTGCAACTATTAGAGAAAGCTCGCTTGAAATTTAAACAATGCCCAGTTTGGAGTTGGAAGGGTGAGATTTTTGTATTTCATTACAATAAAAAAAAGGTAGTTGATTATTTTATTGATATAACTGTAACTAATGTGTCTTATGACGCAACAATACGTCTGTCTGAATGTAACAGTTTTACCTCGCACGTGTCAACAATTAGTTGTGAAAATTGAGTTGTGAATACACAGTGATAAAAAATTGAGTCGTAGAGTGAAGTCATGTTTTAAAGAAAAGTCAAGCTGCTAAGTTATTCTTAATATGTTAGCTACATCGCAACATAACTAAAATTAAAAGTGAACTCAGTTATGCACAAACTGTAAAACAATGATCTACCTTTTTTATTCTATACTGAATTAGTTAATTTCTATTATTTAATCTAAACTTAAAATTTTCCCAATACATAAAATTATTAATATACCCTTATAAATTGGCTTGTTTCATGTACCCTTATCTCATAATATTTTAATTTTTTTTACCTATTAGTAAATTTTAATTTTAATAGAAGTTATTTTAGCATTTTACTTTTATTTTTGATATTCTCTTTTTATTAATCTTTTTGCTTGTCTGTGTAAATTTTTTTTGTTTTTTTTTTGTTTTTATAATTGATGTGTAGTAGTAATAGCCAAACAAATAATTGCTTTGAATGTAAACAACCAATTAAAAAAAACAATTATTTTCTTTTTGTAACTCCTGCAATTAAAACTATCACTCTCAATATTTTAATAAACATTCTAATGAAAAAAATCTTTAAACAAATCTCTATGTTTTAATTGCTGTGAAACCTTATTTCCTTTTCATGCTCCAGAGCAGTGTTCTTCAAACTTTTTTCCAAATTTTTTCGCGACCCCTAAAAAAAGGTCTTCACCTAAAATCGATTTCTGATTCTGCTATTTTTCCCCCGACATCAAGGTGTTCTCTAAAAAAAAATGGTCTTCACCTAGATTCCGCTATTTTTCCCCAACATCAAGGTGTTCTTTAAAAAAAAAAAAAAAGGTCTTTACCTAGAGTCGATTTCTGATTCTGCTATTTTTCCCCCGACATCAAGGTGTTCTCTAAAAAAAAAAAGGTCTTCACCTAGAATCGATCTCTCATTCTGCTATTTTTGCCCAAAAATTAAGGTGTTCTCTTAACAAAAAAAAAAGAAAAAAGGTTTTTACTTTGAATTAATCTTGTATTTCGCTACTTTTCTTCCAAAATCATCGTAATCTCTAAAAATCTAAAATTTAAAATCTCGCGACCCCCATTGAGCCTCTTTGCGACCCCCAGTTTGAAGAGCCCTGCTCTAGAGCAGCGTTTCCCAACCTTTTTCGGTCGCGGACTATTTTCTCACCAGCGAAAGTCTTTGCGGACTCAAGGTGCATCAATTTTGAATTAACATAAGGCGAAAGTAATGGTACTTTTCGTTGGTGTCCGTTAGAGGGCGCTAGAGAGCAGAGGAGGTTGCCACGAAAGGCGCCAGAGAGCGCCACTAGAGGCGTGAGAGAGCACCACTTGGGCCGTTCGAGAGGATAGTGGGGGCCACTTTGGGCGCCAGAGAGTGGTGAAGTTGAGGAGGTGAGGAGATATTTTGTCCACTTGGGCCGCCAGAGAGCAGGTTGGGGCCATTTGGGGCGCCCGTGAGCAGTGGGGTTGAGGAGGTGAGAAGGTATTTTGTCCACTGGGGGTACCAGAGAGCGGCGGAGTTGAGGAGGGGAGAAGGTGAAGAGGTATTTTGTCCACTGGGGGTACCAGAGAGCGGCGGAGTTGAGGAGGTGAGGAGTTGAGAAGGGGAGGAGGTATTTTGTCCACTGGGGGTACCAGAGAGCGGCGGAGTTGAGGAGGGGAGGAGGTGAGGAGGTAGGTTGAGAAAGGTAGTAGTCATTAGTTTGATTCCTAACCAAGACAATAGAAATCTAAATCTTAAGAGAAACAGTGGTCCTGAGTTGGATTCCTAACCAAGATAATATAAATCTAAATCTTAAGAGAAACAGTGGTCCTGAGTTGGATTCCTAACCAAGACAGTATAATCCTTAAACTTAAGAAAACCAGTAGTCCTGGGTTTGATCCCCAACCAAGATAATAGAAATTTAAATCTTAAGAAAATCAGTGGTCTCGAGTTTGATTCTTGACCAAGACAGGTGTACAATTTCAAACCTAAATCTTAAGAGAAACAGTGGTCCTGAGTTGGATTCCTACCCAAGACAATAGAAATCTAAATCCTAAGAAAAACAGTGGTCCCGAGTTGGATCCCCAACCAAGATAATATAAATTTAAATCTTAAGAAAGTCAGTGGTCTCGAGTTGGATTCCTACCCAAGACAATAGAAATCTAAATCCTAAGAAAAACGGTGGTCCTAAATTGGATTCTCAACCAAGATAATAGAAATCTTAATGCTAAGAAAAACAGTGGTCCTAAATTGGATTCTCAATCAAGATAATAGAAATCTTAATGCTAAGAAAAACAGTGGTCCTGAGTTGGATCCCCAACCAAGATAATATAAATTTAAATCTTAAGAAAGTCAGTGGTCTCGAGTTGGATTCCTAACCAAGACAGTATAAATCCTAAATCCTAAGAAAGACAATGGTTCTGAGTTGGATTCCAACCCGAGATAATATCAATTTAAATCTTAAGAAAACCAGTAGTCCTGGGTTTGATCCCCAACCAAGATAATATAAATTTAAATCTTAAGAGAAACAGTGGTCCTGAGTTTGACCCCCAACCAAGATAATAGAAAGTTAAATCCTAAGAAAGACAGTGGTGTGTAGTTTGATTCCCACTGAAGACAGTATAATCTCTAAGCTTAAGAAAGTCAGTGGTCTCGAGTTTGATTCTTGTCCAAGACAAGTGTAAGATTTCAAACGTTACCCTATGAAAGACAGTAGATCCGAATCCTATTCCTATTCCTTTTCCTGTTCCTATTCTTAATCCTATTCCTAATTCTATTCCTAATCCTATTCTTAATCCTATTTCTAATTCTACTCCTATTCCTAAAAAAGACGGTGGTCTTGACTTCAATTCTTGTTCAAGACAGGTGTAAGATTTCAAACCTAACCCTATGAAAAACAGAAGTCCTGAGTTTGATTTTTGACCAAAACAGGTGTACAATTTCAAACCTAAACCTAAGAAAGGTAGTAGTCCTGAGTTTGATTCCTAACCAAGACAGTATAATCTCTAAACTTAAGAAAGTCAGTGGTGACGAATTTGTTTGCCAACCGGGCAAGTTTGGACAAGTCAGTTTTGTTGCATAATACCGAGTTTTCCCATGGGAAATTCCCTAGGTTTTTACCAGGATTGTTTGTAAAGGATTTTTTGTTATATTTATGTTTAATTTCACAATTTTCTCCCTAAGAAAGTTTGATTTTTATAACTTTGTTTAATTTTTTCTAAACAATCTTGACATTTTATAACTATCTTCATTTTTCTCCTAAACAAGCTCGATTTTTGCTACACATTTGTTCAATTTTTCAAAAACTTCTTAGTCAATCTTGATTTTTAGATATCTATCTTCAATTTTTTTCTTGGTATCCTCAATTTTTTCTCATGCCTTTGTTCAATTTTAAAACTTTTTCTCTAAACAAATTTGACTTTTGTTATACTTATGTTTACTTTTCCAAAAATTTTCCTAAGAAACTTGATTTGAAGATACCTATATTTAATTCTTTTCTAAATAAATGTGGTTTTTGCTACACCCTTGTTGAATTTTTCAAAATTTTTCTTTGTCAACCATAATTTTATTATACCTTTGTTAAATTTTAAAAAGTTTTTCTTCAGACAACCTTGATTTTTGTCATTCCTATCTTCAATTTTCTCCTAAACAAGCTTGATTTTTGCTACATATTTGTTCAATTTTCAAACCCTTTCTTAGTCAACTTTGATTTTTGTCGCACCTACCTTCAATTTTTTTTTCTAACAAACATTGGTTTTCGTCAAACTTTTGTTTAATTTTTCTTGGTAATCTTGATTTTTGTCACACCTAACCTCAATTTTTTCTATGCAAACTTGATTTTTGTCATACCTTTGTTTAATTTTTCTTTTCAACTTTGATTTTTGTTGTACTTATGCTCAATTTTTCAAAACTTTTTCTTAATCAACCTTCATTTTAGAAACCTGCATTCGATTTTTCCCTAAGAAAGCTTGACTTTTAGGCAGCTTTATTCAATTTTAAAACATTTTTTCTTAGCAGTTTTGATTTTTGTTCTACCTAACCTCAATTTTTTCTCTAACAACCTTGATTTTTGTTATAAGCTTTGTTCAATTTTAAAAAAATTCTCTAACACCCTTGATTTTGTTATAAGTTTTGTTCAATTTAAAAAAAAATTTTCTAATAAACCTTGATTTTTGTTTTACCTATGTTTAACTTTTTTCTAGACAAGCTTGATTTTTTGTTACAACCTTGTTAAATTTTTTTTTTTAAATTTCTTGGTTTTTATTCATAGTCAATTTTAAAGTAATTGTTAAAAGTTTTAAACAAAATTTTTATTGATAGATTATTCGTGTTCAATAAACAGATGCTTTATAATAAAAAAGTCGTCTTTTTTTCATTTTTATTATTTAATAAAACAAATTCAAACATAGTTGTTATTTTTATGTTGTATGAATTTAATTTCTAGTGTTATCATTTCAATTGTTTCAAAAAGGAAATCGGTTCTAACTATGTTTCATCTTTTGGTCCTTTTTATAAACTTTTAATAACAACAAAACTACTGTAACTTTGACAACGTGAGTCAAGGTCTCTTCTTACACAGAAGCTTGCTGTTCATATCGTATCGCGTTTCCTGTTGAAGCTATGACGTATTCATGATTGGAGTTTGAAAATCTGGTTACCTTAATTTCCAGTGTAAAAATAAAGTAAGCAAAGAATTTTATAGTTTTTAACAACCGTCTGTAAAAAGAAATTTTATTACAAGCTTGACCCAAAAAATTTGATTTCAAAACACCGACTTAAGTTTCGTTTGATCTCCAGTCAAGTACAACAACCGTTTATGTTAAAAAGTTTTACATTTTTTTCTCTTTTAACAAGAAAATCCGTCATAAAACTGAACATTTTAATACATTTTACCAACTAAATTTTCTAAAATTAACATAAAATTTGAAGTCAAAGAAGACCAACGTAGGGAAGATAGATTCCAAGAAAAGTCGGTTGTTTTTTGAAAATATAATAAGATTTATTCTATCAAGTCCTATCACAGGTAGTTCTTATGTCTAAATGAAAACAAACCAAGCTTAAATGTTTAAAATAATTTTCTTTCTAACTTTGTATCTAGCACGAAATCTAAAAATTAACTTTTGAAAAAGCAGGATTTTTAAAAAATAGCTAAAACTTTCGCTTTCAGGATACGGTTTTATTTGGGGTAGCAAACACAAATAAAGTAAGAAAGCAATAAATTCAGTCTTTTATCTTGAACGTTGCTAACCTCTGAGAAAAAAGTTTTGGACATCAACCATGTCAAAGAAACCGTCTACAGGTATTAAAAATTAGACTTTTTAATTCATTTTCCGTTTTCTACACCAACATTTTAAAGTATTGTAGAAAATTTTTAACAATTCCCCCAAAAGTCGAAAATGCAAAATATCCAATAAAGCGTAAAAGTTTTTAAAGGTTTCAATTTTAACTCGATTTTAGTCAGGTGTAACAGCAATGTACATTTTGAAACAAAATTCAACTCGCTTTCAATATTTTTAATTCATTCTTCTAACTTTTTATTTAATTTATTCCAACGCAACATTGCTTGAGATGTTAAAAAAAAGAAATGCATGCAGAAACTCATTGTAATAAGAATTAGACACGGGACGTTGATTAACAACCAATTGCGATCAGTCGTCATCCCCCAAACTTAACGATAACAAACCGAGTAAAAATGATTCAAGTTAAACTAAATTTTTTTTTATTTTTACTAGCTTAATAAATTTTTGAAACATCAATTTTTAGAAAAAGACGGCTGGACACTAGTTAAACCAAAATACTTTAGTTTTTCTTTTTCCAAATAAACGTTTTAACCAAAAGCTGATATTAACAATATGATCCATGAATATAATTTTATACAGTTTTCACAAGGAGGTTTTGTGGTCAGGTTTCATAAAATTATCACTATTTAAAAATTTCCTCAAGAGCCTCACATTGTAAAGGTTTTAATATGAAAACTCTAAATTCCTTTTACGTAAAAAAAATTTATCTTTTTGAAAGACCGACCTTTCTTCCCAGCGTCTTACATTTTAAAGTTACGGAAACACTAGCTTGCTTAAAAAATCTAAAAAATTTCTCCTAAAAAGTGTACGTTTTTTCCAAGTGTCACAGAAGTTTGTTAGTTTTTGGAAACAAATCCTAAAAAAACTCTACTTTATTTTAGGTTTTTGCCATTTTTAACGCATAGCAACAATTCAATCTCAAATTTTTTGTCACAATTGCTTTCTTAATTGCGCAAATGTTGTAATTTTGTCAAACCCTTTGTATAATTGTTACACAGAGACAAATATTCGTCTTTTGCACAATTCTCATTTTATTTAGTTTTTTCTTTGTCAAAGTAAAAAGAGTCGCATGAAAGTCTTCAGTTTATCTAAATATCGATCGTTTGTTTTAAATACTAAGTAACAACACAAACATCTCAAAGTTAACTAACAAAAAGTTGACTAGTCAAGTTTATTAGACTCATCTCTTCATTAAAAGATATCGATTTTTGACTTAAAGAGTTTTTTCACCTTGTAACCTAAACGTTTTGAATCTACTTTGCGTTAAAAAGGTGTTTAGCATCACAAAATTTCACAAGATTCGCTCAAGTTGAAACCGCCCCGATTGAAAAATAGCAAATTTCGTGTTAAAAATTGTTCGGTTTGCAAATCAATATCTGTTTTGGTAATCCTTCAGTTAAACGGCATAAAATTGACTTCAGTTTCTGAACGGCGTAAAATAAAAAAGACTAAGATATTTAAGTAACACCAGCATTTATTGTAAGAAAAGACAGTTCAAAAAGTGTGTTGGCGTGTCAGACTACAAATAAAAGCAGAAAACGCTGCACTGTTCTTATGTCGTTCACGCCATACAAATTCATGAAGGTGCGACGTGAACAACGTCTCGGATGTCCCAAACTGTCTACGCAGTTTACGCTTAACGCGCATCCAAAGGTTTTCAACGTTCTGGGTTAGGGTTAGGGTTAGGTAAAGTTAGCTAAACCCTAACCCTAACCAATAAACACCAGTCTTCTTGCAAAATCTCTTCTCGAGATAAGATAGAATCAACGATCGACGTTGGGGCACTTGGTCTACCGCGTGACATGGCTAATGAAATTGAAACTAAAAAATAAATTAAAAGTTAAACATAATAAAACAAAATCATTAAAACCAGAAGCGAATTTAAAGCGTTTTTAACTTTAAATATTTTACGCCGCTTAACTGAAGCAAAATATTTTCCGAAGATTTTACGCCGTTTAACTGAAGCATTACCTCTGTTTTTAGCAACTTTTTATTCATCATCTGACCTAAATGTGATGCTTTAAATTAATTTTATGATAAAAATCAGTCAACCTTACAAATTTTAACTAGTTGAAACCGTTTGTGCCTCAAAAAATCAGAAACATACGCTTCAGCATGATTTAATTTTGCATTTCCACAAGCAAACGTTTCGAAACAAACCTACATTTTATTTTGTTCACGTTTCAATAGCTAAGTTTGTTGTTTCAAAGGTTAGACTAACAATTTTTTTTTATTTTTGAATTTGAAGTCACAACTTGCGTATTTTATTTTATAAACCTACTCTTTTTAAACTATTATGCACGTAACTTGTAGAGCATATCAATTTCTATGTCTTCAACTGATCTTTAACATTTCTATTTAAAAAAATTCTTTAAGTATTGTTGTCGTTAGTTATAAAAAATTATCACAATTTGTTAAAAATTTTCTTTTATCATGATTTACAAGTTTGTTTGATGGTAAAATGTTAGATAAAAGTTACAATTGAAGAGCTTAGTTCTAAATGTACCTAAGTCACATAATGTCATTTTGAGAAAATGAGGTTTAAAGTTTTCAAAACCCCACTTCTACAATAGAAATACGTTAAAGATTTTAAACCTCTGTGCTATTCAAAAAGCGATTTCCTGAAAAGATTTTTTGTCAGAATATTTCTGGCGAGTAAACAAACAATTTTTTCAGCTTATCTCATTTTTTCGAAAATGTGACTTAGGTACTTTTAGAAATGGGGCCTTCAATTTGAAATATTTTTATAAAAGAATAGCGTTTTTATTGCTTTTCAATGCAAAAGTTCATGCACAAATCTTGAAAATTACACAGATCGTCATAAAAAGTTTTATTTAACCACAGTGTTGTCTATTTTACCAAGTTTTTTGTGTCATAACAGCAATAAACCTATTTCTCAAGTCAACTGTTGAACTTTGCGTCATAATCACAGTTCTTCTTTCTGTTATTCTCGTTTTCAACACTATCTTTGTTATTTTTAAGGTGATAACAATTTATTTTCTTGTGTTTTTTGCTTAATGTCATCATCACCAACTCATACAGTCTAGTTAATTTTACAACTATTTTGCTTATTTTTGTTGACATTTACATGTCTGTTTTAGCTTTTGTTTAAGAAATTGTTTCCAATTTTTTATTATTTACAATTTTAAACAGGTTTTTGTCCAAATTTTTTCAAAAAGTGTGGTTATTTGTAACAGTGAAACGTGTTAAAAAAAGTTAAACATAGGTAAAACAAAAATCAAGGTTTATTAGAAAATTTTTTTTTTAATTGAACAAAACTTATAACAAAATCAAGGGTGTTAGAGAATTTTTTTAAAATTGAACAAAGCTTATAACAAAAATCAAGGTTGTTAGAGAAAAAATTGAGGTTAGGTAGAACAAAAATCAAAACTGCTAAGAAAAAATGTTTTAAAATTGAATAAAGCTGCCTAAAAGTCAAGCTTTCTTAGGGAAAAATCGAATGCAGGTTTCTAAAATGAAGGTTGATTAAGAAAAAGTTTTGAAAAATTGAGCATAAGTACAACAAAAATCAAAGTTGAAAAGAAAAATTAAACAAAGGTATGACAAAAATCAAGTTTGCATAGAAAAAATTGAGGTTAGGTGTGACAAAAATCAAGATTACCAAGAAAAATTAAACAAAAGTTTGACGAAAACCAATGTTTGTTAGAAAAAAAAATTGAAGGTAGGTGCGACAAAAATCAAAGTTGACTAAGAAAGGGTTTGAAAATTGAACAAATATGTAGCAAAAATCAAGCTTGTTTAGGAGAAAATTGAAGATAGGAATGACAAAAATCAAGGTTGTCTGAAGAAAAACTTTTTAAAATTTAACAAAGGTATAATAAAATTATGGTTGACAAAGAAAAATTTTGAAAAATTCAACAAGGGTGTAGCAAAAACCACATTTATTTAGAAAAGAATTAAATATAGGTATCTTCAAATCAAGTTTCTTAGGAAAATTTTTGGAAAAGTAAACATAAGTATAACAAAAGTCAAATTTGTTTAGAGAAAAAGTTTTAAAATTGAACAAAGGCATGAGAAAAAATTGAGGATACCAAGAAAAAAATTGAAGATAGATATCTAAAAATCAAGATTGACTAAGAAGTTTTTGAAAAATTGAACAAATGTGTAGCAAAAATCGAGCTTGTTTAGGAGAAAAATGAAGATAGTTATAAAATGTCAAGATTGTTTAGAAAAAATTAAACAAAGTTATAAAAATCAAACTTTCTTAGGGAGAAAATTGTGAAATTAAACATAAATATAACAAAAAATCCTTTACAAACAATCCTGGTAAAAACCTAGGGAATTTCCCATGGGAAAACTCGGTATTATGCAACAAAACTGACTTGTCCAAACTTGCCCGGTTGGCAAACAAATTCGTCACCACTGACTTTCTTAAGTTTAGAGATTATACTGTCTTGGTTAGGAATCAAACTCAGGACTACTACCTTTCTTAGGTTTAGGTTTGAAATTGTACACCTGTTTTGGTCAAAAATCAAACTCAGGACTTCTGTTTTTCATAGGGTTAGGTTTGAAATCTTACACCTGTCTTGAACAAGAATTGAAGTCAAGACCACCGTCTTTTTTAGGAATAGGAGTAGAATTAGAAATAGGATTAAGAATAGGATTAGGAATAGAATTAGGAATAGGATTAAGAATAGGAACAGGAAAAGGAATAGGAATAGGATTCGGATCTACTGTCTTTCATAGGGTAACGTTTGAAATCTTACACTTGTCTTGGACAAGAATCAAACTCGAGACCACTGACTTTCTTAAGCTTAGAGATTATACTGTCTTCAGTGGGAATCAAACTACACACCACTGTCTTTCTTAGGATTTAACTTTCTATTATCTTGGTTGGGGGTCAAACTCAGGACCACTGTTTCTCTTAAGATTTAAATTTATATTATCTTGGTTGGGGATCAAACCCAGGACTACTGGTTTTCTTAAGATTTAAATTGATATTATCTCGGGTTGGAATCCAACTCAGAACCATTGTCTTTCTTAGGATTTAGGATTTATACTGTCTTGATTAGGAATCCAACTCGAGACCACTGACTTTCTTAAGATTTAAATTTATATTATCTTGGTTGGGGATCCAACTCAGGACTACTGGTTTTCTTAAGTTTAAGGATTATACTGTCTTGGGTAGGAATCCATCTCAGAACCATTGTCTTTCTTAGGTTTAGGGTTTATACTGTCTTGGTTAGGAATCAAACTCATGACTACTACCTTTCTCAGCCCACCTCCTCACCTCCTCCCCTCTTCAACTCCGACGCTCTCTGGCACCCCAGTGGACAAAATACCTCCTCAACTCCACTGCTCTCTGGTACCCCCAGTGGACAAAATACCTACTCACCTCCTCAACTCCGCCGCTCTCTGGTACCCCCAGTGGACAAAATACCTCCTCACCTTCTCACCTCCTCAACTCCACCACTCTCTGGTACCCCCAGTGGACAAAATACCTACTCACCTCCTCCCCTCCTCAACTCCGCCGCTCTCTGGTACCCCCAGTGGACAAAATACCTCCTCACCTCCTCCCTTCCTCAACTCCACTGCTCTCTGGTACCCCCAGTGGACAAAATACCTCCTCACTTTCTCAACCCCACTGCTCACGAGCGCCCCAAGTGGCCCCCAACCTGCTCTCTGGCGGCCCAAGTGGACAAAATATCTCCTCACCTCCTCAACTTCACCACTCTCTGGCGCCCCAAGTGGCCTCACTATCCTCTCGGGCGGCCCAAGTGGACAAAATACCTCCTCACCTCCTCAACTTCACCACTCTCTGGCGCCCCAAGTGGCCCCACTATCCTCTCGGGCGGCCCAAGTGGACAAAATACCTCCTCACCTCCTCAACTTCACCACTCTCTGGCGCCCAAGTGGCCCCCACTATCCTCTCGGGCGGCTCAAGTGGTGCTCTCTCACGCCTCTAGTGGCGCTCTCTGGCGCCTCTCATGGCAACCTCCTCTGTTCTCTAGCGCTCTCTAACTTACACCAACGAACAGTACCATTATATACTACTGGCGAAGACGTAACGTAATCGGACTCTGTGTGAAGAGGCCATAAAGCAAGCATGACAAAACTTTAACAAAGTCAGTTTATTTCGCACATTTACAAATTTCAATGGGAACCTTGTTCCTGAACTTGCATCACTAGCTAGTCAAAAATAGGGTCTATAGTCGTCAACGCACATTTAATGTCATCTTCTGGTTGAAGTTGGTTTCGATACTTGGTATTTATGATAGCTAGGGCTGAAAATCCAGCTTTGCAAAGATACGTAGTTAGAAAAGGTAGACTAGCTTTTGTTGCCTGCCAACAGAGATCAGATAGATTTGGTTCCTTTGATTGTACTTCAGCCCAAAATTGAGTCAGAGAAACATTTTTGAATTTGTTTTTCCACAGCTGTCGACTTTGCAGCTCAACCAGCTGTTCAGCAATGCAGTCCATTTCTGAGTGAACCTGCAGTACTGACACCTCAAAAAGACATCGCACCCAGTTAAACGTTTTGCTGTAATCATGAGAAGGGATATATCTATACAACTCGGAAAGAAACGAAAAAAGATGCCCAAGAAATAACTGACGAATGATATGCAAACTAAATTCTTCTTCTTTTACAAATGCGTTAATGCTGGAAACGCAGCTATTTTCTCATGTTCCATTCGATGCATCCACAACTCAACTCCAGCTTTAAATGCGATAATATCTTCAGACACATCCAAAAATACGTTCAGTTGATTTAAATGGCTGAAAAAATCAGGTAAGAATAATAGCTTTGCAATCCACTCGTTGTCACTGAATCGGTCTGAAAGTTCATGCTTCTGTTCTTTTAAAAAAGCACTGACTTCGTTGCGTAGGTTAGCTACTCTCTCCAGCACTTTTCCTCGTGATAGCCAACGGACATTCGAATGATACAAAAGTCCACTGTGTTCAGCTCCCATTTCGTCACAAAACACTCGAAATAAACGACTGCATAAGGGGTGGGGATTTTATATAATTGACAACAGATACAACCTCTTTGAACACTAAGGCCAGGTTTTCTTGAATCTCTTTTGCTGCCAGATTTTCTCTGTAAAGATAACAATGAACAATTAAAATGTCATTGTTTTTCTTTTTTACAAAACTCATAAAGCATTTTTTAATTCCAATCATGAATGGAGCACCATCAGCACAAGCAGACACACAGTCAGTTCACGAAAGTTTATGATCTTAAAAAAAAGAATCCACTTTCTTAAATATTTCTTCCCCCGTGGTATTTTTGGAAAGCTGACGGCAAAAGAGAAATTGTTCTACATATTCATCGGCATCACGATATCGTACAAACACCCAGTGGTGGATATTCAAAATTAGGGGCCTGAGGCAAAATCCAAATTAGGGCCCACAAAATGACGTCACAATGACGTCACATTCGAAACGACCATTTTAACAATGCCAGCTAGAAAGATAGGCTACGAAATATTGGAAAAAAATTGATTCTGATACGAAATTTGAAATAACTCAAATCAGTGACAGACACAGAAAGTTATAATGAAACATTTATAAATAAACGTGACTCAACAATTAATCGAACGACACCTGATCGAAATGGCACTTAATCGAAATGACATTTGATCAAATAATGAAAGAAAAAATTTACAACTTTGAATCTATCCCAATTTTGTCAATTTTTTGTCCCAAAAACATAGTACTTTAAATCTGCCCCGGCTTTGTTGATTTTTTGTCCCAAAATCATAAATCTCTAAAAATAAGATCTTTCTGTCTGAATCTGTCTCTGATTTCTGCAAGAGGTCTATAAAGGTAGAGCCATGGCACAATGCCCCCCTCTAAATAACTGACTACGTAAAAAAATGCAAAAAAATGATAGCAATAAGCATCTAATAAAACATAACCATGACAAACGATCTACTTGTTGCCCCCCTAAAACTTGTTGGTGCCCTTTGCCCAGAGACCTTGTTAAAAAACCTTGATCTTGACATTAGCAAAAAATTATAAAAGATTAAAACAAATTGTCTTTTTACTGTTGGCCTCGCTTTTTATGAATCTAATTTACAGTACCAAAGAGATTCTTTAATCGCAGAAACATACAAAAATAAACCTTTTTTTTTATCAACTGTCATTTCGATCAAGTGCCGTTTCGATCAAATGTCGTTTCGATAAAGTGTCGTTTTGGTCAAATGTCGTTTCGATCAAGTGTCGTTTCGATTACATAGCAATAACAAGAAAAACAATTTTTTTATTGAATATATATATATATCAATTAATCCAGTCAAGCAAAATAATGTTAAATCTCAACAATTATGCCGATTCTACAATGTACGACAAGTTTTATCATAAAAATCAAAAAATCTACAGCCTAAAACATTATTAGAAAGAGAAGCTTTAGTTATGGTTTTTTTAACACAAAAAAGATTAAGAAATGCTGATAATACGAACTTTTGTGAAATATGAATACCTTAATTTTTACAAAAAAATTAAAATTACATTCGAAAGCTAACAAAGTTTGTTAAAAAATATAATTATGCTTGCTTTTAGGCAAATGAGTGAAAAAAATACTAACCAAAATAAAAATTTGTTAATGATTAATATATTATAAATCAGCCAATTATTTATTTAATATTTTCAGCTTATGCTGCTTTAATTAAATCTTTTGAAGATTTTTGTCTGGCAGGAATAGAAATATGCAATGCAAACTTGCAATAAAGCTAGCTTTAAACTAAAATTGTAAAAATAATAAAAGTGCTGTGAAATATTGTCAAAACCATAATGTTATGATTGTTTGTGCAAGATAGACCAACTGATAATCACAATCAAATTTAATGTAAGAAGCCATTTAGCTTATTCTATGTTAGGTTACCTTTTAAAATTGTCATTTAAAATCAAAATACTTTACCTAAATAATTTCTAATTCAATTTTTTTCAGAATGACAATATAGAAAATTTTAACTTTAATCAAGCAGTTGTTTTTACCAGATCACCTTACAAACCAGTTGTCAAAATGTCAATTTTAAAAAATGCTAAACCCCTTAAAAAAAGCTGCAATCAAGTCTTGAAAGTCAAGTGAATGAATAAATTGCATATGCATCAATTTAGAACTTTGAAAAAAAGTGAAAATCTCCATATAAACTTGATTAATGATAAAACATTTGCAGACTGGATTTAGTGTTCTATTGGTTTCTATTGTACATGAAGCATTTGCTACAAAAAGAAAAAAATGTATTTTTTATTACTGGTGTTTGTAAATTTTTTAGTTATGTTGTTGTTTTTAGTCATTATTTTGTTGCAATTATGGAAAGTAATTAATATTGTATGCATAAATACAACTAATTTTTAAGTAGTGTTTTATCAATAGAAAAATTTAAATTTAAAACAAGATTTCTGTTTTTCATAGACATATTTTTAGTTGTAGAGTTGTTACTGCTAAATTTCAATCACTTTTGGATAACTTTTATGGCAATCTGACTATTAAGAATAGTTTACATTATGTAGTTGTTCTGCAATATATAGAAACTGAAGAGATTTTATGGATTGTTGTTTTAAATTTTAAGTGTTCTGCCAACATTACCCTATATGCCATATTATGTGACATAAATTTAATCTATTTGCTGAAAACTTTTGAGAGTTTTTGAGGTTCATGAAACCATGTAAAATACCACAAAATAAAACTACATGCGGCATTTTCAAAAAGGGGGGCCCCTCGATAACTGTAAAAAAGGGGGGGCCCGAGGCGATCGCCTCATTTGCCTCACCCGATATCCACCACTGCAAACACCATAAGCAGTGTATTGTTTCCAATATCTGTTGTCTCATCTAAATGCAAACTCAATTTTTCACTTCGCTTCACAGCAGCAATAGTCTGTTGTAGAATATCAACTGAGAGTTCTTCGATTCGTCCCTTAATTGTGTTTTCTAACAACGGAACCAAAGCCAGTTTATTAGCAACGGCCTCGATGCACATTATTCTGGCCATTTCAACAACCGCTAGTTTAACCAACCTTTCTCCTGTTGTATGAGGAGCTTTTGCTCTAACAATTTTGTATGCAACAGTAAAGGAAGCAACACTGCATCTTTATGAGAGTAGCTATTACTCCCCAAAAGCTTGGACGATCAATACGACGTCTCTTGACATGCAGTTCTTTACTCTTAAAGAATTCATGATCTTTGTCAAGGCATTTTTCATATTTTGACTCAAGATGACGTTTAAGTTTAGTTTTTTTTAAAGAGCTGTGAGCTAAAACACGCACTGTGGTCTAATTTCACCATTTACCTCGTGTTAACTTTTACCATTATTTTAATGTAAATCCATGTTTAAAAAAGTTTGCGTTATATGAAAATACTTGCTTTCGTTTTGCCATTAAAAATCAACTTACTGCAATTTTAATTTTAACCTAGTGATTGTGGCCAGCACTGCCACTCTAAAAATTTAAAATTTATTAGATTTTTTTTTACAAAATCACTAAATTTAGAAAAAATATCACTTGACCTATTTTCAGCTTTCTCAGCATATTAATTTTTTTGTTATTACTAACATTAACTAACAGTGATACCCATCGTTACAGGCCTAACTGTTTCAAGCTTATTTGAATTATTCAATATGGTTACATTATTGCAAGATAATATCTGTCATCAAAGGAAACAGAAGGGTTAATAGGATTGTATGGTAAACTACCAGCACTAACATCAAGCACAGGAGTGATAAAACTAAATGTCTACTCCAACTGGTCTATAGGTTCACCAGTCTTATAGCTCAAGTTTTGAAGATGCCTAACATAAAATGGTAAATGAAGCTAGACAATAAAGATTACAAAAACTTGCTAATTATAAATTGTATACAAACAGTACTGGTACTACTGATTGACTGGTAGCTTTCAAATCTCAGCCTTTCCATAGCTATCTTTTGTTTGTCAAGTGAAATATCAAAAAATTGAATTCACAACGCTATGTCAACTCTATGCCATTGCATGAATGAATAAATGCATAAATCTGAAAGAAATGCAGTTTTAGAACCAAAGCAAAACAAAGTGTTGTGATATTGTGCAATAGATGACGTAGTGTTTTTCTTAAACGCTCTAATCTTAATCAGCGCCTTCTGCTCAAACAATTATTGGACGCGCGCGTCTCCAGGCATAGTTGTTACTAGTTAAATATGCGCCTTTGTTTTGGTTCGGCAGTCAGTTCAAAGCTATCAAGCTACTACAGCAAACGAACTAATAGCATTATATTTCAATACGGTTGTTTTTTGGCTAAGTAAATTTTGTGAATTTAATTATTGTTTTTTTAATAAACCTGTGTATTCGTGCAAAGATACAACAGGCAAAAGTGGCGACGAGGATTCAAGGAACTCCACTGCGTCAAGAAAGAAAAAAGAAAATTTGTTGATTTTGCATTACAGCTTGAATTGTCGACAATGAGTGAAATTTCTGAACTGATTTTGTTGTTAAATAAGCAACACCAAGAGCAGAACAAGCGACACCAAGAGCAAATGACAATGCTTCAAGAGCAGCTGAAAATTTTACAAAGCAGCTTGAACAACCCGCGAGAAAATGTTCCAACACCGATGGCAAGTTTTCAACCATTCGATTCCACATCTGAGTTATGGACTGATTATTTGGCAAGGTTCCGAACATTCGTCACTGCTAACTCTGTTCCCGACAACAAGCAAGCACAAATTTTTCTTACCAACCAATCTAACTCCGTTTACAAAATGCTTAGCAACTTAGCGGCTCAGCAACAACCTGTCAAAAGCATACATGAGCTAACGATGAATGATATTCAGACGTTTATGGCAGAGCAGTTCGACCCAAAACGATTTGTTGTCAGAGAACGTTTCAAGTTTTGGTCTGACATGAAACGCAAACCTGGCGAAACTATTCCTGAACTGGCAAGCAGAATACGACAAGATGCAGCTACATGTGATTTTCAATCCATTAAAGATCCTTTAGATGAAGCCTTGCGAACTAAATTCATCTGTTCGGTCGATAACGAAGCAGTTTTGAAGACACTCTTCAAGCTCAAGGACGATGAACTGAAGTTTAGCAACGCCATCCGAGTGGCTCAAGAAGTGGAAGAAGCAGCCAAGGTAGCAAAGGAAACCGTACACGGTCAACCTTCTACGTCGGTGCAGAAAGTTTATCACGCAAAGTCCAAAACTTCCAAAACGCAAGAAAAGAAAACCGCCTGCTTCAGGTGTGGAAATTCTGGACATTTTAGCAAAGCTTGTCCCCATATTAAAGCTATTTGCAGCTTCTGCAAGAAAACAGGTCATCTGCAATCTGTATGCATGTCTCGACTAAGAGATAATAAGCTTGTGAAACAATTGGTGCACAAAGTCCAATGTTCTGTTTCACCCATCTATCAAACTATTAGACTTAATGACCACAGAATTAAGTTTGAAATTGATAGCGGAGCCAGTGACACATTTTGCTGTGAAGCGACGTGGCAAACGCTGGGTAAACCCATTCTACAACCTGTATCAGTTCAATATCAAGTTGCTGAAGGTAGCCCGCTACCCGTCGTGGGACAATTCCAATCAACTGCAAGTATTGATGGAAAATCACCTGACGTGACCTTTCCTGTAATTGTCACTAAGGTGCCCAATTTAAATTTACTAGGTCGTCTGGCGATGATGAAGTTGAAACTCACCAACTTAACTGATCACTTAGCTGACACAAGTTTTGATGGGGAGGAGATGGAAGATGATGTCGATAGCGTTTGTTTAGTTCGAACAATCAGTCGTCAAATCAATCCTGACAATCCATTGCTTGTGGTCAGAGAGACTGCCAAGGATCCAATTCTTTCCCAACTAATGCGATTTGTGAAGGAAGGATGGCCGCATGCATTTTCGGAAGAGCTTAAAGACTTCAAAAAGTTGGAAAATTTGTTGTCAACAGAGAATGGTTGCGTTTTTTACGGCTTACGGGTAATAATTCCTTCAACCCTACGTAATCATATTCTTAAATTATTACACCTTGGACATTTCGGCATGCAACGGATGAAACAACTTGCCAGGTCAACTGTCTATTGGCCAAGAATTGACTTTGACATCGAGAACTTATGTCGCAAATGCACTTCCTGTGGCCAATTTCAAAATAAGCCGGATAAACCTTCAATCCATTCGTGGATGATGCCAGAAAAACCATGGTCAAGACTCCACTTGGACCATGCGATCAACTTTCTGGGAAGAAACTGGTTAGTCCTTGTAGACGCTTATTCAAAATATCCTTGCATTCATCCAACAACCTCAACGTCTTCGAAAAGTACTACTGCTATACTTGAACAAGAATTTGCTCATTTCGGATATCCCCACACGTTGGTGACCGATAATGCCACAACATTCATGTCTCAAGAGTTCCAAGCTTGGTGCAAACAACGAGGCATTGTACATCTCACCGGAGCACCTTATCATCCAGCAACAAACGGTGCTGCCGAGCGTTTGATACAATCGTTCAAACAGGCATTGAGAAAATCCTCGTTACCTCCAAAGGAAGCTTTGCAAGAATTTCTAATGCAATATAGAAGAATTCCTTTTGCATCGGGACTGTCACCAAGCGAATTGTTGAATGGAAGAAGAATTCGCACCAAAATTGACACTTTGGTTCCATCCATTCCGCATCTCCTGCAGGGAAGACAGTCAAGACAAGCGAGCAAGCATTCAAATGCTGAAGACTCGGAAGTGGTTTCGAAAGTCGAACATCATTACTCACTAGGAGACCCTTGTTACGCACTGTACTTCGGCCCTAGAAGAGATCGTGACCCACGATGGGTGCCTGCGATAGTTACGAAAGTCCATGGTACACGAAGCGTCAATGTACGAGTCATTCCTCGAGGACCAACTTGGAGAAGACATCTTGATCAACTTCGACCTCGATACGGTTCGGATCAAGATGATGATCCCTGTGACATCCCAACGAGCGTTTTGTCTACAGAAACACTTCCAGCCGGGACTGACCACGCATCTAGTTCTTCTTCGATGAACCAACGCAACAATCCGAGACTACCAACCGGAGACGAGTACGGGCGACACAATCTACGACGATCAGCGAGAACAAAGAGACCTCCAAAAAAAATATTGTTGCTAATGTGTATATATATTTTTTTGTCGTAGTTTATTTGGGGAGGTGTTGTGATATTGTGCAATAGATGACGTAGTGTTTTTCTTAAACGCTCTAATCTTAATCAGCGCCTTCTGCTCAAACAATTATTGGACGCGCGCGTCTCCAGGCATAGTTGTTACTAGTTAAATATGCGCCTTTGTTTTGGTTCGGCAGTCAGTTCAAAGCTATCAAGCTACTACAGCAAACGAACTAATAGCATTATATTTCAATACGGTTGTTTTTTGGCTAAGTAAATTTTGTGAATTTAATTATTGTTTTTTAATAAACCTGTGTATTCGTGCAAAGATACAACACAAAGAAATAGCTCTCTGTAATTGTACACTTAGTTATGAACCACATCAACAAAATAATGAATGTACGGTAGTCCAGAACAATGTAAAATTTATAATATAAAAATACCAGTAGTACTACTGATTAAAGCAAGGAAATAATATGAAATTCACTTTATGTAAAGCCTCGATGAAAATCACTAAATATAGTGAAAAATCACCAAGAGTGGCAGCACTAATTGTGGCCATGTGATGATGTGAGAGTTAGATAGCAAAAGAGATAACAAAAGTGAGCACAAAAAGCATTATAGTTTTGTTGTGACGCCATAAAAGATGTACGAGTATGTTGTTAATCCTAAGGACTACATGAACTACGCCACTACAGTATTACGGAACAATCAAAGCATGCGCAATGAATAAAAAAATTCCATTGATTTAAATACTTAAAATTAAATTGAGTTACAATGTTACGTTGATAACAACATTATTGCTGTTTGTATCGATCAAAAACAAATAAAAGTTTTGCAACTTGTGGATGTGCTTGCGGACTTATTCAAACGTCAATGAGTCCATGGACTCGAATTGGGAAACACTTGTCTAGAATAAAGTTAAGGGCACAGCAACTCTTGACTCGTCAGATTACTATTCAAAATTAGACTACACAATTTGCAATCAAACTAAATTTGTACAGGTTAATCAAAATACGAAAGTACATCTTATAATTTGAAAAGAAATATTTGTTACTTATTTTGTAGGTAAATACTTGAAATATAGTTTTAGTAAAGAGGTTATTTTTTTGTACCATAAAATTGCTACTAAAAGCAACCATATTGGATTTAACATCTTTTTTAGTTGATTTATTTATTTATTTACATTATTAAAAAGAAAACAAAAAACAAAGAATTAAAGAAACGTTTTCGGTTAACTTAATTCAGCCCTCGTCTGGTTTTGTGTTAAATATAGTCTTTCCTGACTTTACTTCTATTCAAATAGAAAGTCAATTATTTTTAAACCCTGACAAAGTTTATTATTACTTTGTCATTATTTGCGCTTCGCATCAAAGATAAAACCAATCAATTGCGCTTTGTTGTGCTGCGCTTTATATAGCCCTGCTTTGCAAAAGCGCATTCTACTTTAATCGTTTTTCAATGTAGACGATTGGAAAACTGATTAGGATGCGCTTATGATTTAAAAAAGTACATTACGTTTTAATTGATTTAAAAATCGTTGTTAAATTGGTTGGCTTAAAGTTTCAAGCTTAAATTGGTTTAAAGTACATACGCCGCGGTAAATATAGTTTTTAGAACAGTCTATATTGCGCTTTACATGAGCTTCAAAATCACATTGCGTTTGTTGCGCTGCGCTTTACAGGAATTTCAAAAACGCATTGCGCTTCACTTGATTTCAAAATTGCATTGCGTAAGTTGCGCTGCGCTTTACATGAAATCAAAAGTACATTGCGCTTTACACGATTTCAAAATCACATTGCGAAAGTTGCGCTGCGCTTTACGTGATTTCCAAAACACATTGCGCTTTACATGATTTAAAAAACGTATTGCGCAAGTTGCGCTGCGCTTTCCTGAAGAAAGAAAAAATACCCACATCTGAGTGAGATAAACTTGTGAAAAATTGTATTAATATTTAATAGTGTTAAAATCATAAAAAAATAAAATAGAACTCGCAATTTAATTCAAAAAGTTAATTAACTGTATAGAAGTCTTTTTGAAATCTTTTAATCAATTCTATTGTTTAGGGGAGACCGGGGCAAGTTGTAACATGAGGTAAGTTGTAGCATTCGTATTTATCCAAATCGAACATAAACTAACATAATTTTAAATAGCCCCAAATAACAATCATATTAAAACCGATTGCTAGCAAATAACATTGTTTAGTTCCAAGGACTAAAAATAGGCTTACTGTTAAAACAAGCTTTTTGAGTAGGCAAAGTAAGTTTTTAGAAATTTAATTTTTGTCTTCTGGAGAAATAGCGGGTGCGGTTTTATTGAAATGTTGTATATCAGTCGAACCACAAAATAATAGACTATTAAATGCCTGACAACGTTTAGCAACTAAAATTAACTCTTTGAGATATTGACAAAAACTTGACTAAGTACTGTATGAGATGGGGTAAGTTGCAACCAACGATATACACTACATGATTGGAAAACTCAATCACTTGACTTGATTTTGTATCGCCCGTTGAACGCTTGAATGCGCGAACCTAAATTCAATATAGCCAAATGGCGTTATATACTTTTTAAATTAATAATTCAATAAATTAATGAAATAAAAAATAAAAAAATATAAAATGTGAAGAATTTATTAATAAACTAAAATATTAACAAAAAAATTAATGAAAATAAAGAGTTAATAAGCTAATTGACCATATTTATTCAATTTAATCCATTTGTAATTTTTTACATTAAAAATATTTTGATGCATTTTTTAAAAACAACTTTGATCAAAACTTTAAGTGTTAATAGCTGTTTTGCATTCTCATTATACTAAATAAATAACTCGTTCTTTTTTAAAATTATCTTTTTTTGGTGTAATTTGTTAAAATATTGCGAACTGAAAATGTTGATCATGAATTTAATATTTTTTTTTCTATTTTATCCAAGTTTGTTGCATTTTTTTTATTGATTTTTTATAGACTGTAAGTAAAACAACACCAAAAGGTTTGCGTCTCGTTTACCGTTTGCCATTACAGTACCGTTTGCCATTTACAGTTTAGCATTTGCCATTACAGTACTGACCTTGTAGACTTAAGGGATTCACCAAAATTTAAAAGTTTGTTAAGTAAGCACAGCGAATAGTGAATGAGGTCCAAACGTTTTAATTTAAAATATTATTTTATCATTTATTTTAAAATAATTAATCGATTTCATAGTAATAATTATCAATCTTAAAATTGTTTAATTATATTAAATTTTTTTCAGTTTTATAATAACAATTAATTATTAATCTTACATCAATAATAATTAATTATTTTTCTAATTTTATAAATTCAAAAAAACTTACTTTAAAAAATTAATATTTTCTGTTCATAATTTTTTTAAGTGTAGGTTATTTTGTAATTTTGCTATAACAAATCAAATTTATAGTGTTTTAGTTTCTACATTGCTAAATATTTTTTTCTCCAAATTATTTTATAAAGTTTTAACTTTAAGCTATTTATTAAATAATTTTAGTCCGTTTTTATAATTAGTTCTGGTTTAAAAAACTATAATTTAAAACTAATTAAATGTTTTTGTTATGCCGTATTTCAAAACATGGTTTATAAGTGTTGTGTACCAAATTGTAAAGCAAGATATGGTTCTAGCATTTCTAAAGATATTGCAGTTTTTCGCTTTCCAAAGAATGTAGATTTTAAAAAAAAGTGATTAAAGCAATACCAAGAAAATCTTGGAAAGTAACAAATCATCATAGGGTTTGTGCACAGCATTTTAGAAAAGATGATTTCATTCATACTTCATGTGATAAAAATGAAAAAAAGAAAAAATTTCCGAAAATCTAATAATTTGTTTAAATTACGTTTAAAATTATCAGCAATTCCACATGTTTTTCCATTTTTTCCATACTATTTAACAAAAACTAATATTTCTACTCGCACCACATCAGCTTCTGCTTCTGCCAGATGTGCATTAGAAAATGCTGCTAAAGCTAAACAAAATGAAGACTTTTTTATGTTAGAGATATTAACAGGTTTTGCTTTCTTTCAACAAAAAATTAAATCTGAAATTTTGCCAAGTGGATTTGTTTCTGTGTCTGGAAAAGATTGCCAAGCATTCTATTACTTTAAATATTCGGATATTGGTAATTATCAAGATGCTCCCAAACTTCTTTCTTCTATAATTGTTACTTCAAATCTGGATGTCCATGCTTATGTTTATTCTACTCTTATTCCACCATCTAGTTATCATCATATCACTAGTTCAAGTAAATTTAAAGCAATTTCTGAATTAACCAACTTATTGGCTTTTTGCAAATCATTCTGTGAAAAATCTTCAGAAAATCAAAACCAAAGTAACTTTATTGCCTTAGCTGTATCTTTGTTAGAATCGGCTATATTTTCTGAAGCACATTTAATAGAAAATCCTGATAGTTTTTCTTTAATTCAATTTGTTATTGAATAATTAAAGTTAATTGATGTACCAAAACAAGGTCATCGTTACACTGCAAATATGGTCAAGACAGCATTTTTGTGGCAATTAAGTAGCACAGCTTTGTATAAAAAATTACGCAAAACTTTGATTTTACCATCTATCAGCCATCTTTAAACATTATCTGCTGTAATTAATGTAAAATCTGGATCATTAGCATAGTTCCCTCTAAGCTGCGCGGCTTTTTTTTTTTAGAGAATACCTTGATTTTGGGAATAAAATAAGAAAATCAGGGATGAAATCGAAGTGAAGACCTTTTTTTAGAGAACACCTTGATTTCGGGAGAGAAAACCAAAACTTTTTTGCGTCGGGTCCCTAAATTTGAATGTTCACCACTGCTCACACGGCCTTTCATTTCGCGCACGCTAAGCAAGTTTTTAGAGGGAACGTTAATCAGTAGACTTGCATTACCTTCAACAGAAAACAAATATTCCTACAAGAAATGGAAAAAAAGTACTTTTAATTATTCATGAAATTTATACTGCACAACGCGTTGAATATAGCAATGGCTCTTTTATTGGATTAACAGAAATTTCACTACGATTTGTGCTAATGAGGAAAATATGCAAAAACTTATGTCTTCAAGTAATCAACGTAGCGTTTTTCTTAAAGCTATGATATTAACTGCTAGTTCATCAGGATCATTAAAAAGCATATTAGGGGTCAAATGTTCAAATGGTCATAATAATTTTAATTTGCTTGTTCAAAGCACGTTTAATTGTTTTGCAAAAATCATTTAAAGCAACTTGATTCGCGACCTGCTGCCAACGATCCTCCTCCAAAGATACTTCGTAAGGTTAAAAAATTTTCCTCCACCGTACGATCATTCGTATAAGTTGCTTTTTTTTGTTTGGACGTGTTTTGTGCATTGTTGTTACAGTTTTTTTGGTTATTTGACGATGATGCCACTTTTTTAAGCAACTTAAACTTTTTTAAAATTTATTCGGAAATTAAATTATTTTGTGAGAAGTTTTATTTATATTTTGTCAATTAAAAAGTGTCTTAATGTATGTTTATTAAAAATTGTAATAGACCATATGCACATGTTCAATTCTTTCTTTTTCAAATTAGTAAGTCTGTAACCCCTGAAACTTTTCGTTTTAAAATCGGCTATCTTTCGGTAATATATATAGTATATATATATATATATTTTTTTAATAAAGCAAATTGTAGAAGCACGAATAAGCTGTAGTTTTGCTGTATAATATTGAGCCCCTAATGGAACTTTTTGAAGGCAAAAAGTAGGTCAAAGCCAAAAAAAGGTCCTTACTGCTTGAATGTTGTTTTTTAACAAGTCTTTTTTTGTCTTTACCCGGTTTTGTGCCACCAGTTTTTGGAAGAGACCTTAGTTGAACTTACGCCACCTCTGCTATTTTTTAAAAAATTAATTTTATGCCTGAAAAAATTGTTTGGACATGGTCCCATTTGCCCCTCAACTTGTATAAACAGACCTAATATATTAAACCATATACTGTATATATAAGATTTCCCTAAAAGTCAATATTTCACTTTTAATACGTCTAAAACTAAAGATAGAAGCAATTTTCCGTTTTCATAAATCGGCCTACTGTTGTCAACCTTAAAAGCGAGTGAGCCATACCGTAGTTCTAGATATCCCTGGGGTTGCTCTGTATGTTCGGAAAAGCATCGGAACTGCATTCCTTGATGCTGCTCAACGCATCAGTTGGTCTTTCTGCTGCGTTCAACCGAGAAAGTTTCCTGTGCCATAACATCAATTCAGGCACTAGTTCTTCCGAGGATTTTGTTAAATCATTTTCGTAAAATATCCCAAAACTTTAATTCTTTAATTTGTTGAGGAGTTGGTCCAATGGTTGGATCAGCAGGAATTAAACACTGAAATTCACCAATAATCGATTTGTGGGCTGTAAATCTTGCTTCTAGAGTGACAATAAAGTTATCAAGAAATGAAATAAAAATCCCTACTCTAAAATGTTCTTCATCTGTTGCAGCAGCAATGTTGCATCGATTGGTCTGTCTTGAAGTAAAGCGTGGTGTTTTCAAAATAAAATCTTCAGCTTTGGCCGTTTCTTGGGCAAAGATATAGAGCTGGTAAAATTCATATTTGGCTTTTTCTCTAAGACACTTCAATTCATTTGCAATATCATGTGCAATGTTGACGGTCTCAAGAAAGTATATCGACTTTTTTTGCTTAACTTTGAACCAAACAACTTTGTATCCAAAAACGTTTTTTAAAACTAAGACAGCAATGCAAATTTCACTTTGTCTAATTGTCGATAGCAACTGCAGAGCTCGTGATGAAGTTTCTCTGTCTGGCCATGTTGAAATTACTGCCAACAACGATAAATTGTAAATTTGAAAATGTACTGACACTCTCGTGTCGGTCTACCCATCTGATGGCACAAATTTGAACAAGTTTTTGAGCTTTTGTTGTTGACGAAATCGTGTTGTTACTTCCACAGAATTAGTTTTTGAAAATTTTGTGAAAATTGATCTAGTAATTCAATAAGGTGTTTAATCTTATAACTTTTCGGTGCCTGTTAAGAAAGGCTCTCACCGATAACACAATCTTGGCAGCCTACAAGATAAAATTTTTAAATCTTCTTACTGGACCTGCCCTAGGAACCAGTAACAGCAAAAATATAGTCTAGCTAAACCACAACTCAGACTACCACAATAACTTCTTTATTAAAAAATATGCCCCAATCCACTTAGGGACCCACAATAGTATAAATCAACAGTAGGTTAAGCTCACTAGCTTAATTCTTCACAATAACGTAGAAAACCAGAGACTTGCGTTCAAAAATTATGAATTTACAGAGCCAACAAATTTCCAATAGCAGATCACTAACTTTAAGAATAATAACGCTTCCGAGCGAGCCTTATTTATATCAGTCGATCATAAGTTGCTGGAATGTTCTGAAACTTACTAAGATCTGGCCAATCACAAGTAACCATTATTACGTCACACATGTCATAATAGCTAACAAATCAAGCGAATAATCTGAAATTTTCTTCAAGAATTACGAAATTAAGCAGTGTTGCCACTTTCTCGTAAATAAATGTAAAATATTTAAAATGCTTATAAAAACGTTATTTCTTCGGCTAATTAAGCCGGACCAAAGCGAAATTAAAGATATTTTTCAGGAGATTGTAAATATACAAAATGGGGCGATTTTTTAAGACGGAACACGTATTGATGGACTTGCGTAAAATGTTTTGACATTTTGGAGCATTAAAAAAATTGTGAACTGAAGCTATTGTTCCCCTGCAGTTTATTCTCATTCTTAACTTTCAATATTTTACAAGTTTGAAAGTTTTCTTTACAGTGGCAGGGGCAGCTGTATATTACCTAACTGTGACGCAATTTAAGCAAGAGTAAAAATTGATGCGCTAGCAAACTTTTAAAAGTGCGGTAAACAATAGAAACCAAAATCATATTATTGAAGCCCACTTATTACCATGTATATATGGCTGAACACCATTCTTCAAGGAGGTTTTGACCCCTGAAACCCCCCCCCCCCCTTGCGTACGCCCATGACTCTATCACGCCTTACAATTTAATTTAAAAAGTTTGTTATTTTTCCAAAACAGCATAATTAACAATCTGACCAATTTTTGTTCACGCTTTTGCAAAAACAAACTAAACTTTTATGTAGTTCAATATATAAATCAATGTATTTTTTGACAACTCAATCGTCCAAAGGAGCATGCATTCAATCGTACGAGTGCCGACGCTCTTGTCGGCGTTCTCTTAATAAAGAAACAAACTGAGAAAAAAGAGTTTCCTATCGTGGAGTGTATGTCGTTGTTGTAACATAGGCTAATGGGGTAAGTTGTAACACATATTTTTGTGCATAGGTTTAACTAGCTTATATGAAAAGTAACTTCGGCAACCTTTGTGAATAATATGAGAATATACAAAAGACAGACTTACTGGAACACCAGCTCATCATTACAAGACAACTTAAGAGCTGCTGCAGCGGCTGCTTGATTGAAAAAAGAGATCAATAGGGGGAGTAGCAAAACATTGGAGTTTACCATGTAAAACCCTACAGAGTGCTAAAAAAAACTTAAAGATAGGCTAAGTCCTTGGTGTAAAACAAGAAAAGGTCTAAAAAGTGTGCCATGCCCTATTTTAACAGTCGTTCTGATGAAAAGTGGGTGGTACAACGCTATGGTTACCGAAAGAGGTCACATTTAGCTTGTGCCGAAGATTGGAATACATATTTTTGTCACAAATGTGATTCTGAAATTTATGATTAGGCTAATCCAGCAATGAAAAAAACTGTTTTAACATTTTTAAGCAACGGCCAAATACCTCATTTTTTGTGCTTCATACTCATGTCTATGAGTAGGCTATGTGTGATTTCATTGTGTTTACTTTTTCATATTGTTATTTTCTTCAAGTTACATTTATATTTAAACATTTATTAGTGATTTTGTTGCTGCTGCAACTTACCCCAACTGGTGTTACAACTTACCCCATTGACGGGGCACATTGTAACGCTTTTTTTTTATATTTAAATTGTAATTTTAACCACTAAGCTTTGAAAATTATTAATTTATTTTTTTATATTAGTTAAATAGTGACCTAAATTTTTCATATTAAACAAGAATTTTGAAAAAAAACATTAATTATGGGAGAAATAGCAAAAAGAAAAAAAAGTGTTACTGCGTGCCCCGGACTCCCCTAAGGTCTATGTTTTATGGTAGTGTTCCCTGTAAAAATAACTTGTGCTTATCGGCAGGCCTCGTGCAGTGATTCTAATAAAATTTAATTGGTTCGCTTACACGTGGCAAGCACACTATAAATTACAAGCGGACAGCAATACCTTGGTATCTCCGGAAGCAGGTCGAGGTAATTGCTTACCCTATGTATTAACGTCTCCGTTGCTTTCCTGCGAGTCAGGAGGATAAATATAGAGATAAAACAAATAAAATAAATAATACTAAAAATTAAGATCTTGGTGAATTTATTTTCTTTTAGTCGTTTAGTGATCCAGTGATTTGGTGATTTGGTTCAGTGTTATAGTTTGAAAAGTGAATTTGTAGATCGCAAGCAAAACTTGGGAAAATTTTGTTTTGCAATTGCACCATTTGGCTGCATCGTTTGGCAATACTGCATGGCTGCATCGTTGAGTAAAATAATTGTAATTGTTGGCCTGTGGAAGCCTGTGACAATTTAATAGGCTATATATCGAAATTTCAAGATAAATATATATAATGTAAAAATCATAAGACGTATGTAAAAGCCAGCGATGTGATTGGGGAAAGCTTGGATAGTTTCCCTCTAGTTCAAGAATTAGAAGAGAGGAAGAGAGGGATTCGCTGTGAGGTCTACCTTAAGCTTTTTAAAATTAAAAAATAGTAAAGTTTACGGTTAGGCAAAAAAAGCTCTTGCAACTGAAAGGCGCTCTAAAAAACGTAAAAGGTTTACTCTTATTCGGATTGCAAGTTGGGAAAAGTTTTCGGCCCATGACCAGAACACTTTTGGCAATCGTAATTTCGGCTGGAAACCTCCCCTCTCTTTACAAATTTCTATGTAGGCCACTGTATCATATCATCATAAAGATAACCTTTTTGGAAAATTGAATTGTTCTAAGGCAGTTGTTGAAAAATTTGAAAGATCTTCTTTTTAGCTAGCTTTAACTTAATTGGTTTTTATGGTTGAAACATTGCAAAAAGGAATTTGTCCTTTTTTGGGATTTTAGGAACTGGATTTTTGTTACAATCGCTTGTTAGGAATCAATTGATAAAAGTTATATAACCAATCTCACGAAAAATGTTGATACGCGCAACAGGTCTACTTTTTCCAAACTGCTAAATAACAGGAGTTTGAAATAAAGTAATAAAGTTTTCTTCAAGAAAGATTTACGAGAGATTAACTTCTTTGTAATGCGATGTTAATAAGACTATAGAGTTTATAAGAAAACGGTTTGTCTTTAAAAATTTTTTAAATAACACGTAAATACACAAATCACGTGTAAACAAATAATCGGATATGTGCAGTAGAGAAGCTAATTATGGTGATGCTGACGACGAGAGTGGGGCTGGTGATTTCAAACCAACTATTGCTACTTACTTTGACGAAAAGGTAGACGTACCCCGAAAAAATGTTGACGATGAAAACTTGGATTGCTCGTGTGGTCCATGCTATAAATCAGATATGCCACCGTTTAGTTGGAAAAAACTTTGGATCTTTACTGGACCTGGTTTTCTCATGAGCATTGCGTATTTAGATCCAGGTAATATTGAGTCAGATTTGCAATCCGGTGCTGTTGCTGGCTTTCAATTGCTTTGGTTGTTATTGCTTGCTACTGTGATGGGTTTATTGATGCAACGAATGGCATCTCGCATAGGAGTAGTAACTGGCCTTCATCTTGCTGAAGTATGCCATGGTCAGTACCGAAAATTTCCACGAATAGTTTTGTGGCTTATGATAGAAATTGCTATTATTGGCTCAGATATGCAAGAAGTAATTGGCTCAGCAATTGCTTTTTCTTTGTTATCAGGAGGAAAAATACCCCTTTATGCTGGTGTACTTATTACTGCTAGCGATGCATTTATTTTTCTATTGCTGGACAAATATGGTTTAAGAAAACTTGAGGCATTTTTTGGTTTGCTGATAACTATAATGGCAATAAGTTTTGGTTATGAATATGTAACTGTTGCACCAAATCAAGGTGAAGTGATTTTTGGAACTTTGGTACCACATTGCACTGATTGTGGTAATAAACAACTGTTACAAGCTGTTGGTATTATAGGTGCAGTAATAATGCCACATAATATGTACTTGCATTCTGCACTTGTTAAGTCACGAAATGTTGATCGCTCTAAACCACGTGAAGTTCGAGAAGCAAACTTTTATTATTTTATTGAATCTACAATTGCATTATTTGTTTCATTTATAATAAATCTGTTTGTTGTATCAGTTTTTGCAGAAGCTTTCTACAATAAACCTTATTCATATTTGCACTCTCAATGCAATAATACTAGCAGCATACCTCTAGCACAAAAAGCTTTTCCAAACACTAATGAAACAGGTTTTGATGTTGACATTTATCAAGGGGGAATAATGCTTGGATGTGTTTTTGGCCCTGCTGCTTACTACATATGGGCAATTGGCATACTTGCAGCTGGGCAAAGCTCAACAATGACTGGAACATATTCTGGACAGTTTGTAATGGAAGGCTTTTTGGATTTACGTTGGAGTCGAACAAAAAGAATATTATTAACTCGTTCTATTGCAATTTGCCCAACATTGCTGTTGGCTATATTTTCTGATATTCAACATTTAACAGGTTTAAATGACCTTTTGAATGTATTACAAAGTTTGCAGCTTCCATTTGCTTTGTTACCTGTTATACAATTTGCAAGTATGAGTTCAATAATGGGTGAATTTGTAAATAATTTAGTTTGGAAAATAATTGGTGGTGTAATAACCTTAATGGTAATTGGTATTAACATGTATTTAGTTGTTGTCTATATTGGTCAGTTGCCATATGTTGCACTTATTGTACTTGCTGCTATTGTTGTGGTGTTCTATTTAATTTTTGTTGGCTATCTATTTTTTTTGATGCTTAAAGTATTATTTAAAAAGCGACTTTCATTACAGCATTATCAAGTTCAAATTAATGAATAGCAGTTTCCACTCAATTCAAATTTATTTTTAACATTTTTTTATTTTTGAACTTTTGCTGCATTTATAATTTTGTGATCCTTTAGAAAGTTTTTATCCTTGACATTTTTTTCTTGTTTGTGTACACAAAGTTTTTAATTGATTTTTTAATAAACTTGTGTTTGAGTGTTTAATTTTGATATGCTGTTATTTTTATGTCTAGAAAGAAGGTATATATCTGTTTGCTTACCTTTTGTCTTATCAAACCAAGGTTTTTTAAGAAGTATGATATTGCATCAAGTAGCTGATTTTTTCTTCAGTCATTTTTAAGAATTTTAGAGTTTAAAATTTTTTTTAAATGTGATAATTTAAGTGTATAATTGCTGTTTTTTAGTCTTTGTCTACATTTTCTGTGGTTCATCTTAATGAATCAGGTTTAGCAAGTTCAAGGTGTTACTTTTTTACAAAACATTTGGTAATCTAAGTTGGGTTCAATTTTGCTTGTGTTTTAATATTCGAAATACAAATTTAGGTATTAATCTAAGTAATAAGGATGTTGTTATTGGTGTTGTTGTCCCTCCTCCAAAGATATCTATTGTAGCCATCTCTTATCCCCTCAAAGAAGCCAATCTAGATTCCCACTCTTGGGTTACCTCTGCTGCTTCTAAAAGCTTTTTCCACAAACTTGTGATGTTGTGTTGTGTTGGTACTTCACTACAGTTAAAGAGGTGATTAGTGTCATGTGTTTGACAAGCATAGTGGGTATTGTGGCCTGTAAGTTTAAGGGTTTACTTATTTAGGTAACTTTGCAAGAGTAGTGATTTGTTGGCTCTAAACTGTTCCAGTTTTGTAGGATATGATGTGGTAACGTTATTCTGATCATTGAATATCATAGGGTGTGGGTGGATATAATTGTGTCTTCTTTCGTTTGTGATAGCTGGGTGGAGTGTTTAGGTGGAATGTACACATTTGTGATATGTAATTGCTGTAATGTAGAAAGATGAATTTTGATGATTTGTTGTTCCATAGGAAAGATCTTCAATGTATTAAGTTGTTAAAAACTGATGTTGGTTTTCATGTAAGTTAGGAGGCTTCCTCCTTGTTTGTAAGTGCAGTCTGTTCAGATAGATGTGAAGTGAGAAATGCTTGGTGTTTTGTGGGATTGATTCGGTTTTGTCTCTTGTACTGTTATGACATTTGCTTGTGTATTTGTAATAAGTAGTTGTATTTCATCTGTTTTGTTGCAGATGCCATTTGCATTAAGTTGCAGGACTTTGAGAAAGTTCTTTCATGGTGTTGTGTTTATTTGTGTTCTGTGGTTAAAAGTGCCGTGAAATTTGCAGTACCATGGTTGCAGGATTTTGTTGTGATTTGGGAGCATTTGGGAGAATGCACCCAATTCTTTGTGTATTTGCATAAAATGGATATTTAATGTTTAGTGATAGGTTTGTGACAAATGTCAAAAACCCATTTAAAAAAGCCAATATTTGTGGTCCAGGTTTGGGTGTATGTTGCCCCAGAGAAGCAGCAATCTAATCATCCATGTTTGTGAGTAAACTGAAAAATGACTGTTCCAAGAAGCCAGAGATGAGTCTTTTCTCACAGGTAAAGCAAGAGCTTTACCCAATAGAGATCAAACAGGAAGCAGAAATGAGCCAATTGGTATTGGTTGAAGATCAACCTCCAGTGTCCTAACCTCAATGAGGCTGACTCATTTAAGAAAGTACTTTTTGAACAGATACCTCTGCCAAGTACCTAAACGCAGACCTTTTTAATCTGCGCAATGTCCGAGGCAGCGTGGAAAAACGTTATCATGATTTTGCAGTATAACCCTACTGCGAGGGGGTTTTTATATAACAGATTTCCTTCTAGACTGCTTGCTTGCCACAGCTTTTGAGCACAGTCTTCCCAGGTTTGAAGTTGCCATCTTGTGAATTAAATTTTGCCTGGTCTCCATCTGCAAACCTCTTTGGCATGAATATTCCTAAATGGAGAAATAAAATCTCCAGCCAATACAGCTTTACAGGTCACGGAGACATGCAAATTTTTCCACACGGTAAGGTAGTAGTTAACAGAAAAGCATTCTTTGTTCAGTGGTAATAAGGTAGTACTTCATAGTAATAAGAATCGTATTCTTTGTCTTGTTTATGCAATTTTTTTTCGTTGCTCTTTAATTTTGTTATCAATGCTTTATTTTAAAAATTGCTTGTATAAAAAGCGGCACTTTAATGATAAAGATAGTAAAGTCCGACTAAGGAAGACTTCAAATCTATTACTTTATTTAAATTGCTTTTTTAAAGGACCAATGATTATGTTAAAAATATTGGGTACTTGCTGTGATTATTTTGGGAATTTTTATTATGACTATTAGATCAAGTTCATGAACTACTTATTTTTAAAAATATTGACAAATGAAATACTTTTGTGGTTATCTTGACACTTGAAATAAATTAAGTGTTTACATTACATTGAATTTTCTGTATAACTTTTTTCAATATACCTATAATCTTCATCATATACTTGAAGTTAAGAATTGTCGGTGAATTGGAATTAGTAGAAGATTAGGAGGTATTTTAGGCTACAATAAATGGAATTATTAAATATCTAAAACCAGTAAAAATTAGTGTTGTTATGTCAATAGTCGATAAAATAAAAATTATAGTAGAATAATCCTTTTTCCACAACGCACTAGATAATTGACGAATGAAAGTGAACACCTAAAAAAAGCTTTCCCTTAAAATTCTATGAAAAGTTTTTTTAATAGTCAAATAAAGACAAAATTGGACAATTCCGGATTACGGTCACCATGATCAGAAATAAGGTCTGTTTTGCAAAAACTATCATTGTTTTCTATTATTTTGTAAAATTAAACTGAAGATTAAATAAAAGTTTTTACCTCCATTCTTCCGTTGGCAAAATCCTGTTTTGATTGTAACTGTTATAAATGAATTATAGCAAAGACTGCCGAAAAACAAATTTTATTTGGGTTTTACTGTTTGCGAACTTGTTTTGTTTTTTTATGTTATATCAATTCATGTATGTTATTAAAAATTCTGTTTAGTGAGAAGTTCTTGAATTCTTTCTAATCTTGAAAGTATCCACACACTTTTGCGAAACAAAATTTTTTTGCTCTTCAAACACCATCCATCTGCTACATGCAATAGTACACCGTTTTGCTTTTTTGATGCGGATTAGCGTCACGTCACGACTACTTAGGTAATACCAGTATCATGTGATCGTTTCGTGCAATAAGGTCGAGCAAGGCATAAGCCTATAACTTCAATACTTTTGCTATTAAATTTTAATTTGGTTTGGCTTTTAAAATTTTGCCCAAATTTTTTGGCATTTAATTGTATTGACGTTTTGCATCACAGCTATATTTTAATTCTTCAAGGTTGTAAGATGTATTACTATCTAATTTGATGTGAATAAATATGACTTTTGAATTGATTTATTGTATGTTACATGTCTGAGCCACTGCGTTTGCTTTTATCACCTTCCTTTCGCCTTCCTATTACAGCATAAACAGAACCCTTGCTCTAAATTTAGTGCATATTAATCGCGACAGAGAAAGCGCAACTTAAATTTTTGAAAACTTTTGATTCGACTTTAGGAATTACCGTAAAACCTCTATTTAAGCGCCACCTCTATTTGAACGCCGCTATAGGGGAAGGGTTGAAAAATAGAGCGCCACCCTCTAATTGAACGCCACTTTGATGAATTCTTCTATTTTGGCAATAGTTTCGCCTTTCCAGGTGTAAGAAGGGAAGAATGGATTGTCGAATTGCACGTTTATTTTTAGACTCTGGGAAGTCCCTGTAGTTTTTTAAATGGACTAATGGCGGTGGCCTAAACGCCAACTACACTATCGGTGTTGACTCTATTCGAATAAGCGGTAAAATCAACACAGACGGCGCCTGACCTTCTTGAAGCACACGCACGCTCGTACGAACGATTCGACACGATACAGCACAATTACAAACGAATGAATGAATGCAATTGTATAAATGTGTTAAATGTTTTTTCTTCGATTCATGAAATTTATCTTTTCGTAATTCTGATCAGCAAGTCGAAAAATAGAGCGCCACCCTCTAATTGAACGTCATTTCTAATAGAACACCACTATAGGGGAAGGGTTGAAAAATAGAGCGCCATGGCGGTGAAATAGAGGTTTTACGGTATATCTCATTTAAGACTTTAGGAATTACATCTCGTTTGGTTTTGGAATACGCTGATAAACTCTATAGTAGCATTGTTGTAAAAGCAATGTTAAAGTTGTTAGAATACTTTTAATTTTGCTCCGATACTGACTTTTTTAAAAATTTATCGCTGTTTCGGATCAAATCACCTTCTGCCTCCATTATTTAATAACCGAACCGAATAAAATAGAAGGTGATGAACATTGGACCGGCGGTTACGAGGAAAGTTTTAGGCAAATGAGGGGGCCACTTAGGTCCTTTTATACGTCGGCAGCGTAATCAAGTGGTTAAGAATGCTGTGATGGATAGTGAACGTGAGAGACATGGTCGCGGTTTAAAACCTACTCGCGCCATTCTATTTGTGTCCTTGAGAAAGACGCTTTACAATATTTTCCTCTGCCTGGCGATGTGCTAGCAAGCAGCTGTAAATTTCGGTCGTACCGCTAGATAAAAACAAAAATTTCGACGCAACAGCAATATCTTGACATCTCTTGAAGCAGTTCGGGGTAATTGCTAGCTCTACTTATAGCGCTTCGATTGCTTTCATGCCAGTCAAGAAAATAAATATAGAGATTTAATAAAATAAAAGTCCGTTGATTCGTAAATATCTCTTCATTGAGTTCAGAAATGTTCTTTACGATTTATCTTTAGACGGCACCCCGAAACGCCTTAAAATAGAGTTTTGTGTTTTGATTTTAGTAAAGACTTCTTGGTTTTGCTTCCGAATTATCGGAATCGCTTCAAAAAATTGTTATTTTTTACATTCTCGAGATTTTACCCAGCAAAGGCTTCTCGAAAAAATTTACCAGGGTCTCGCCAGTTTGTGTCTCCACTGTAAACTGCACTTTTTTCAAAAAGTCAACCAACAATAATAGGCAATGGAAAAAAGCAAAAAAACTTGTAGCCGATTGGGAAACTTTTACACATAAGGCTACGTAAGTAGAAAAGCTAGGCAGAGGGTTTCTCAAATGCTTACGGTTGTTTGTAGGAAGAGGAGAGTTACGGAAATAATTACGTAATCAATTTTTTTAAATACTAGGACATTTGCTTGTTTGTGATGGAGCTTGGTCATTTCTTGGTTGTTGATCAAAATTTTCCCGATTATGTCAAAAAAAAAAATAGAAAACATTTCGATTAAAATGTCCAGGCATCTCTTCTAATCGTTTTGCCTTTTAATGGCAGGCCTTATTCAGGTTTTTGGCTTATTCCTACCAATGACTATTCCTTCAGACCAGGACTTCTCAAACTGTGGGTTGCGTAAAAAAATTTCGGGGTCGCGAGTCAAATTGGCTTTCTGTGCTTCGTGCCGCGAAACTGAGAATCCCAGCAGTGCCGCAAAACTTTTTGAAAAATTTATGGTTATTGCACATGTAATCGACAAATCAGAGAATTTGAGGACAAAAATCGACAAATCGCAGCTTGGTTTAGAATGAAGACTTTTTTTTAGAGAACAATTAAATTAGAGAAAAAAATCAAGAAATCTCGTCTAAATGCTCCGCGAATTTCGAACACGTCCGAAAATTTGCCGCAGGTTTAAAATGGGGTCGCAAAAAAAAAGTTTGGGAAGTCCTGCCCTTGACCAGTCGGAGACGCACTTACCATTTTGTTGTTTCGCAACCGGTCCCTTCTTTTAAGTTCTAATTGCGTAATTGGTTATTATTTATGATAAAGTAATTATCCTTTTCGTTGGAGCTCAGACCATTTAATTTTGATTAGAATTGTGCTATTTCGGTTGAAGTCCCATTGTGTTCGCTTTAAATTTTTGTAAAGCTTTGCGAACTAATTAGAAAAGGATTGTTATTGGGAGGAGTGCAAAATGCATCAACGGCACTGATGGTCAAATCCTCCATTGCTAATCGCCATGTGCTCAGTTGTAATATCCACTATATCAGCGCCTGCTTCTACAATTTTACAGAGAAGAGAAATTTAGTCAGATAAAGTCGTTCGGAAGCTGTTCTATGCTGTTATTTTTTGGTGGGGATTCTAAGTTCTTTGAATCGCCCGGTAAAGTTGTTATTCGTTAATCAAGTACAGTCAGTATTAAAAATTTGCATTGGAGAAAATTTCCGTAAAAAAATCAAAATTCTGTGGACCTGTGATTTGACTGATATCATTTGAATAAAGGTTGTATTTTATTTAATTCGATATAGTTAGGAGCTAGGATTGGAAAGAATCATCTAACGACCTCTCCTTAGCGGAGAAGGTAGCCTTGCGGGTAGAGAAAACAATTTAGTTTCAGTGTTGGCAGCAATTTCAGCGCCACATAATTCCTGACGGCATCAAAGTGCCGTCAGCAACATCGCTTTGACGAATCTTATAATAAGATAATTTTTGACAAAACCATCATTTTTGGCGATCGTTAAATGAAGCATCATAAGCATAATTTTTGACGAAGTTCAATTAGTTAGTTTACGTTGGCACCGAGGCCAACATAATTTTTAACGTGGTTTCTGGACTGCATCAACACCATCATCAATTCTTAGTGTCTAGCCTTTAACATCATCACGTCCTTGCTCATCCTCTGAAGAGCTTACTCTTACTCACTCAGCTCCCTCTGCTTTCTCTCATTTACGGTGAAACGGGCACAGCACTCTTTTCGCTACGCATTTTTACAGAATTGATTAAGCCTGATTGTTTTGCAGCAACTCTGGTTCGGAGTCACAAGATATTTTCCATCTCGTGCTACACTGGCTTGATATTAACCCTACGTCTGGCCATCTTTGGTCATTTCCTGACCATTCTAGACCTTGGTCTCTTCTACGGAGGGGTTGCTCAATCATCGGGACTTTGCATAGTTGATCCGCGCCCCCATATCCAGAAATAAACCCACCACAAACACCGCCAGCTTTCGGAGATGCCAAGAGATTGCTGTTCAAAAGTTCAACACGATTTTTTAAATTGCTTTTAATAAAGATGAAGAAACAATAAGAAAGTCGCCATAAAAAACAGCACGCCGAAAAATGACATCAATCGCAGTACAGTAAAAGTTAATGATGAAACAAAGTAAAGTGGGTCCAGACTGAAAAATTTTCTTCATTTTATTTTTTCCGAGCTTTTATGATTTTAGATGGGTGTCACAAAAAAAGTGACCTAATGCATTAGAATATAAGTATTTTGACAAAAGTAAATGAAATCTAAGAATCTACGACTACGTATCGATGATATAAGCAACGCGAGATCAGCTACCTTGATCAAGTTTTAAATAATTTCTAACACGATTCGAAATTCCTTACGTTGAGAAGCAATCAGTTGAAAAGCGTTTAGTAACTCCACATTCCTAAGAAAATACGCGATAAAAGCTGCAGATAATGTCAAAAGAAAAGCAGTTGAGGACAAGTAAGACAGGAATACACGGAAAATGCAGTAGACAAAAAGCCAAGCAGCAACTAAAAAAACATGCCGCATTGTCGCAAGGCTGTACGCACTCGGCAACAAACTTGTGTCCTACTGGCAGAGAACTTATAGTAGCATGATTAAAATTCAAATCTTGGTTATGTAAACAAAGTAGAAACAAGAAAAAGGAATCACTTTTAAAAATAAGGGAATGGTGCATAATTTTAAAATAAAAAATTATTACAGTAACAGAAGCAGAGGATTGCAAATGTAAATCGTTTTACAGCGGAATTACAAGCAAAAACAACACACTGTCGTGCATGAGACAGTACAGCGGCTTTGTTATTTCTTTGCATGATTTCAGGTATAACTTGGCTGTAAAGAATCTTCTAGAACTTGGCATATCAAGACACTTGGCCATTCTGTTTCTAGAAATAAAAAAATTCTGTAAAATATAATTTATTTGATAACGTTTTAGGTAGAAGAAAATGAATAAAATTTTTGGCCTAAGTAAAGCTACCATTTGTAAAAACACAATATCGCTTCACGTCCCCGATAAAAAACAAATAATAAAGTGATTTCACCAAGGCAACAAAAAACACTCACAATCAGGTTATGATAGGTGCTGAGACGTTTAAGCCACTGCATCCAATAATATTCCATTGCAAATTCGTTTAAAACAAAAGGCGACGCTGGTTGGCCGTCATGATAGATCTTCACCACCAGACCGCGACTAATCTACATCAGAATTCTTTGGTTAAGATCGACTGCCCGCAAGCGGCGAAAATATAAAAACATCTCACTTGTTGGTGTTGTTCCAACGTGCAATTGACCGCGCCGGCATAGGCAACAACCTGAACCGGGTCGTCGTAGCAATCTTTCAGCGATTGTCGGATTTTTTTCGATGTTTTCCAATCGATTAAGCACAGCTGACCCCTACGTGAGATAGAATAGTTAAGTTTACAGCGGTCAAATTTAATGACCAAAAAAATAACTAAAAAAAAATTTAACTAGACAGCAAAATCTTGATATCCCCGAAATCACATCAGTTGCTTGCTCTACATTTAACGTCTTGCAAGTCAGAAGAGTAGCTGTAAATGATTTTTTTGGTGCCTTCTTAATCGGCAGAAGAGGAGAGAGGAGGAACCTAACCCTAAGTAAAGCTTAGCTGTCAACAGCCGTCTTGGGTGGGAATCACACTCAGGACCACTGTTTTTCTTAGGACTAAGATCCTCCTCCCGATTAAGAAAGTCACCAAAAATCATTTACAACTACTCAGAAGGATAAAAAGTTGACAAGATGAATGTGAAATTTACCAATCAAGATGCATGGAGAAATTCATACACATTTACTCACTGGTACTTCGCGACGCAGTCCGCAAAGCCGTAATACTTCAAGTGCGGGTGAACGTATTTTTGTTCGGTCGATACGACACTGTTGACGTCTTGAAGAACGGACTGCACACTCCGCCATAAACCAGAGCACTTCTCGTCAACGACGATGTCTCGCACTGGGGTTCCACTCAAATATTGTTCGATCGCGGAGTGACATTGAGCTCCAGCACTGAGCGTGGCTGTAAATTTTACAAAACAGTCAGCGACGTTTTATTGCGGTACCCCACGATCGGATTATATAATTTTTGATTATTATACAACTCTAGATAAAAAAAGTCTTTGGAATGACCATCTTTTAAAAAATTCGAAAGTGCAATAAATTCAGTTAATTTCAAAAATTTATAACCAGGAAAAATATTAATCGCTGGGGCTAGTATTTGAACACGTGACACTTTAGATACCTTGGATCAATATTTTTCAACCTTACTTAGTTCGTGGCCTATTTTCAGAGACTCTCAACACTCATGGGGCCTTCCTGCTCCACTAAAAAACGACTTCGATTTGTCATGACAACTTTACGTTCGTTGTTTATTTACTACGCTAGTGAAGACCCCTTTTTATTTAGTCTTTGGTAGAAATTAGGAATTCAACTTTTTTAAATACAGTAGAATCCCGATTATCCAAACTAATTAAGACCAGGGGTAGTTCGGAAAACTAATTTTTTCAAATAATCAAACAAAATATAATCTTGCAATAAAAAGCATCATATACGCATACGGTCGTTTATGGTACACTACGAGCAGTGTACTAATCACTCATTTTTTTATTTGAAGAATTATGAGGAAATTTGGAATTAATTTTTAAACAAGCTGCATAAAGATGAGAAACACCAGACTCGAGTTTCGCTCTTATTAGAGCTGCATCACTGACGAGCTCTAATAAGAGCGAAACTCGAGTCTGGTGTTTCTCATCTTTATGCAACTTGTTTAAAAACTCATTTTTTTTGTTGTACGTTTGTTACTCTTCGTCGTTGCCAAGTCTCATCCTTTTTAGAAGAGAACTGTGTTGAATGACACTCACTTTGTCGTTCACACCATGCTATGGCGTTGCAACCATCTTAGTAGTGTTCGAATAATCGGCGTTCTCCTGTAGCTTGAAAAAGTTTACTTTTCTCTTCGAATAAAAAACGAGACGATTTAAGCCAGGGGTGTCCTAGCATGGCCCCCACCACTTGATTACAAGGCAATAAATCTTCTTTAACACTCAAACTTCTTCACTTCTAAAATTCAGCAGTGCCGTTTTATTTGCTGGCCGCGAAAAGTTTTTGGTAAGCCATAATGGCCTCGAAAAAAAGTTGGACGCTCCTGGTTAAGTCGTTTTCGGGTCAAAAAAAGCGAGAAACACAGCGCAGTATTGCCTTTCATGTGCAATAACAACTACATTTCTTCAAACTAGAGCGAACAACAGTTCGACTCACATTCTTGCATCTTCTTAAACCCTGCTTCGCCCAACTGTTTGATCATTTTTTTCTTCCAAGCCTCAAGCATAAGTTGATTCTCAACAGGTTTAGTTTGACCCAATATTCGAGTGACTGACGGTAAATTCTGAAACAGGTTTATTTTTCAAATTTATAATTATCCAATGTTATTTGAAGTTACATAATGATATACGATTTTTCACAACGTTTTGCGTAATCGTACTTAATTTTTATTTTTTGAGAAAAATTTGAAATCTATTAAAAAACGCACTGTTTTGTAATACAAATTAAATCTTTTTTAAACTAAAATAGATAAACAAAAATTTTGATCAACCATCTTTTACATAAAATTCAAATAAAAATAACTTAATAATTCGATTAAATTTTACAATAGAAAATAGCAAAACATAAATAATTTAAACTGAATAAAATCGCTTGAATCTTGATAATTAGCAGCAAAATTCCTTAGCCAGTAAGCCACGCTTCTAAATTCAAATAAATCAATAATCAACCTTTATACGATTACAAATCGTTAATTAATGAAAAACTCAATTCTTATAAGATCATAAACCAATTACAATAGAAAATAAAGTTTTTTTCAAAAAAAAGAGGCCAGATTTAAATGAAATCGACGCCAAATGTTATCATTCTGAATCTTGTAATAAATTCGTGCATTGAATTACACGTCTTTACCTCAGATGAAACTTCACATCCTTCATATTTCTCCGATTGAACTAAGGGATGCCGAAGCAAAGTATCATCAGATGAACTAGCAGTCACAGTTTGAGAGTCAGAGAAAAGGTAATTGCTGCATACATGAAGCTCGCACCTGCTGGGTATCAAAGATCGCAAAGGCAACTGAAAAAAGCATATATCTATGACCAAATGCAAAAGTCAGGCAAAAATTACGATGATTACTTGTGGAGATGTGTAAAAAATTTCTACCATCTTAAAAATGATTTTATCTCAGAGTGGTCCAAATACTGGCACGTGGGACACATGCAGCCCGAAGTCTGTTTTCTTGCAGCTCGCAAACACTTGATGAATGTCATATAAATATATATTATTATTACTAGCCGCACATTCCTAGTAAGTCGCATAGGATCATAGTGCAGATCATTTGCAAATAAGAAACATTTTTTGCGGAACGAAACAGAAGGGACGACTGAGGAATATCAGCTTAAAATGAGTGACGACAAGTTCGTTGATTCATTGGTATTCTTGACAAGTATTAGTAATCGCTTAAACATACTATAACATGAAATTGCAAGGTAAAAAACAAAATATATCTCAACTAGTTGGACACATTGAAGGTTTTTGCAAGAAACTTGTGCTGTTTAGGGCTTCATTGAAAAGGTATAATGCGGCTCATTTTTCTTCATTTAGTGAATTACTAGGTGAAGAAAAAAGCATCGATTTTTCTGCCTTTTTTGTGAAATTGGTGAAAGTAGTGATGAGTTTAATGATAGATTTGCTGACTTTGATTAGCTAAGTAAAGCTTTTTAACAATCTGATAGAAGTACCATAGACATTTTATTAGCCACTTTATCTTCAGCAAGAATTCTGTGAATTGCAATCAAATTCTTTTCTTTTGTCCAGAAAAAATTAGGATAAAAAATGAGCATTATGAGGCATTTTGAAAGCTTGCAAACAAAGACCAGTTCTCCCACTTAAGAGTCTTTGTGCAAAAAATGTGCTCCATGTTCGGTAGCATATAAATTTGCAAAATTTTATATTATGAAGCAAATAAATTTAAAGCAGACATTGACATAATTATTAAAATCAAGAAACAATAAATTGTTTTGCTATTGAGTTGGTGTATTGTGTATTTTTTCTTTTTTTTTTTTTTTTTTTTTTTTTTTTTTGCAAAAATCACTTTGAGTCATAGGCAAATAGAAAGCTAATCCTTATCCAAAATTACCCTAATCCAAAATTGTGCTAAGCATGCAAATGCAGTAAACAAGTTTTTTTTGCACAATGGAATATTTTTGTATATGGCCTGCAAATTTTTTCTTAAATTGGAATGTAGCCTTTCATGCTGGCACTCTTGGACCACCCTGTTTATCTACTCAAATAGGAAATAAAGCATTTGTTATTGTTTGGTCATCAGCCGATATTGCAAACCAACAAAAGCAAACAATCAAATTTATTTTTTCCTGAGTAAAACGATCAAAAAAGTGTCGAATTCTCGCTTGCCAAACTTTAAGTGCGAAATTCTTGTGATTCAAAAATAATGTACTTAGAAACATTTAAAAAATCAATATGAATGACAAACAATATACTCTACCCACTTATTTATATTAACCATGATTCGATCTTCTACTCAGTTTGTTTTGCAAAAGTTTATTACCCAATCAATTTAAATTAAATTATATGTACTGAATTACTAATATATTCCAGTAACAGGTCAAAACTAAGAGCTACATGTTTTTTAACACATCTAAATATAATCATTGCACAAAGGCTGTAAATAGTATAAATGACTTAGATCACAAAGAACAAATTCTTTCCATCAAATGAATAAAATAGATAGTTCTAACAAAAACACACCTTTTTAAAATTAACTAATTTTCTGCAAATACATAAAGAAATGAAGACATCCATTAAAAAAACAATTAGCTTTAACTACCATCAACAAAACTGCATAATTATTAGAATATTTCAAAAAACAGCATCTGAAAAAAAATACAATTTTACTAAGTTATCAAACAATACAAGATCAAATACCCAATAACACCATCCAAAACATTAAATACATTTTTTAAAACATTTGATTGAACATTTATTGTTGAACAAATAAGTGATCTTGTTATAAAACGTTAATCTTTCGGTTCTAAACACTTAACCCTTTCATGCCCAATGGTCTTTTGAAAGACTTCAATCTTTTAGGCAATTTTAGCCTTTAAAGAGCTAAAGCATAAAGGTTATATTTGTCTATTTCAAAAATATGAATTGGCAACTCTTTTGAAATGCACATATATTAGAGTGTTTAGTAAACATGGGGCAGTTACTTGTCACTAAATGAGCTCAGTAGCATGTCATGCCCAATTTGCCACCACATGTCATACCCAGTCTATTAGGTAAATGAGCTACTCATAATAATTTGATTAAATATGGTTAAAACTATTTACTATATTAAGATGATAGGTTAAAAGTCACAATTTTACTTATTTAACTTGTTTTTATAATTATTTTATTTAAAATATCATTCTAAAAATGTGGTTTTTCAAATGACCATCAGGAATCTGGGCCTCATTTTTTCCTATGTAACCCTCTTCAGATTTTTCTTTGCATTTATTAATAATATACAATTCCATTATGGATATTATACATATATTATGGAATCAAAATATTTATGTTTATACAGATTGGGAGATGTGGGGCCAATAAAACAATACAATATTTTGTTCATAAAAAACTTATAAATTAAAACTTTATTTTATGGTATCGAGATAATAACATTCTTTTTAGATTTTGCAGTTTGAACTGTAACAATGGTCATTTTCACTAAATATAAACAGATTGCCATGAAGTATGATTTAATGTAAATCTAAGCTGTGAAAGTTATTAAAATATTTAGGATAGGTATTGAAACAATTAAAATAACTTTTAGTTGTTTTTTTTATTGATATAATGCTAATTTAAATAATAAAAAAAATTTTACTGATACATTGGTCAGTAATGATGACATAATTTGTTTTAGAACCCCTGTTATCTGCAACTAGCACATCTAGATTGTCACATGTTTTAAAATTCATTTGAATTTGTTGTATGTTAAGACCAATTTAAAATTATTGTCATAAATGTAAACTATTGGTTTAAAATCATCTCTGTGAGATTTTTTTATTTCTATATGTTCTGTATTCTCTATGTTTGTTATATTCTATTTCTTTAAGTTTGACTAAACTGCTTTTGCTTTTGTTGTAAGTGGTGTTTACCTTATGTCTTGATTATTTTGTGGCCAAAGCTTAATGATAATTTATCAGTTTTTCAATAAAGTGTTTTGCTTCAAAGGTCCCTTAAATATGTTCAACCCTGTGGGGCGAATAAAACAATTTTTTTTAATTATTCATCAAGCAATAAATAAGGTTTAAAAAATGATAAAACATTGCAATTGGTATCAATGAAAACTTTACTTGGGTAAAGTGTTTTGTCAAAGTTTTATCAAAATCACTTGAGTATTGGAGCAACTAGGTGCAAAAAATAAAAAATGTTTTAGTGGTTTCACATCTCCACTACCTACATGTGCATAAATAAAATAACGATGTGTATACATAGAAGTCAAGTATCATAAACATATAAGATGTAATGCCTATGAAAATAATATTTTATTCATATTACATTTTTTCAATATATTTGTTTTAATTATCATTCTATTGCCCATAATTATTGACTCATATTTCAGAAAATTCCTAAAAATTTAAATTTGGAAGAATCCATGAATAATGTGTTTAGATGGAGATTCTGATTATGAAGCTGTTAAAGATGAAGATGATTATGAAATTCTTAATTTAGAAAAAGGATTGGAAAAACTACCAGAATTTATTCAAACAGGAAAGATACAAAAGGTGGACAAATGCAATGAGGATGAAGTTGATTTGACTTTATCAACCTTTGCCAAAATTAAAGTACATGGTAAATAGGGTGGAGTGAAAATAATTTTTTTTTTGAAATTGAAAAAAGTGTAGTTCTAAAAACCTGCCAAACAGGTAAAATCTACGAAAAAAATTGGTTTTGGCAAGTTGCTACCTTTGGGGGGCTAGCAACCCCCCAAAATGTGTTTTTGAGGGGTAAAATTTTCTAAAAATGTCGTAACTCAGTTAACCGCTTATCATAGAGGCATGATTTATGGCTCAAAATTTGCAGAATCATCATGTTTCTATATGTGCTAAGAGAAAGTTTTTGTCTATTTCCACTAGAAAAAAAGTTATGATAGAAAAACTGTTTAATAAGTTTGTTTGTTTGTACTTAACTAATAGTTATCTGAAAAGTTATTATTATTTTTTGCAGGTATATTGTTAAGTAATTGTGTAAATCAAAGCTTTGGCCAAACTGCGAAGTAGTAAAACATGAAAAGACGGAGTTCAACTTCTGTAAAGAAGATTTTACATAGTGGACACACTTTCTCTACCCGTGATAGTTTTCCACCAGGAGTATTGCCTACCAAGCGACATGTAATAGAACGCATTCTTCATTTGAAAAACTTTCGAACCCTCAATGCTGCAAATGACATTGCCAGAGAAATTTATGACAGATGGGTATGGTGCAATGTATATCCCATTCATCTGTACACCATTTCGAAAAAAGTTCAAAGTTTTGTGAATTGTTTCAGTGCACTTGATCGCTGGTCAAAGAAAAAACGAGGAGAAGCATTTTTACAAAAGGAAAAAGAGTTTATGTCAACTATTGATGAAATATTTGATGTTTTTTGTGCTGACGATAAGCAGCGCAGAATTTTGGAGAAACAACATGGTTTGAAAATGACAGATGATGATTATGCTTTTTATAAAGATCAAACTAGTAAGCGAGTTGGAAAATGTGTGGATGCTGTGGTTCCTTTAACATCAGCTGACATACAGTTTTTGAGGCGCTCTCGACCCTTACAACCTCATCCAGAACCACCAACATGTTCTTCCGTTACATCAGTTACATCAGTGCCTGAGTCAGCTTTGGATTATCTGTCAGATTCTAGTTCAACCAACACAGACCAAATGCAATCTTCTGCTGCTTCTGAATTTGTTTCTCAATCAATGCCATATGAAAATCAGAATCGAATGATTTGGTCAAACCTTGCAAGGATGAGTGAGCGTTTTCAGATATCCGACAGAGCTGCTGCTGCAATCGCTAATAGTGTGATGCAAGATTTGGGTCTAATTACTGATGATGACAAGACATACGTTATTGATTGTAGCAAGCTTCAAAGAGAGCGAGAACAATGCCGTGCTGAAATTAGGAAAAAGGAGCAAGAAAATTTCAAGTTAGTGAATGCCATATACTTTGATGGTCGCAAAGATGCAACACAGGTCACCATGCAAGGGCCAAATGACAATTTTTATAGGTCTGTGCAACTTGAAGATCACTATACAATGGTTGGGCAGCCTGGTGAATACTATCTTTCTCATTTTTCCACAGAGGATGGCAAAGGAAGAACCATAGCACAAAAGATCTTCAACACCATTGCCAACACCGAATTACATGACAAGCTTACAGTAGTTGGCACTGATGGAACTGCAGCAATGACAGGCAAGTTCAATGGTTGCATTCGTAAGTTGGAAGAACTATTGAACAAGCCACTACAATGGGTAATTTGCCTACTACATACCAATGAACTACCCTTGCGCCATGTCTTTACTATGCTTGATGGAACCACCAATAGTCCTGACACATTTGCAGGACCAATTGGGAAGTGTTTAACTGGAGATGTTTCAAGTTGGCCGGTTGCTGCTAATTTTAAGTCAATTTCAAACCCTCAGTTTGTACAGTTGCCAGAATCAGTTGTTAATGATCTGAGTACTGATCAACACTATGCTTACAAGATATGTTCAGCAATAATCATGGGAGTTGTCGACAGTGACTTGCAATATTTAAAAGTAGGTCTCATTGTGCATTCATGCTGGCTAACTCTGGGCTGTCAAATCCTCAGATATTATGTTTTGGTGGATGAACCCTCCTCAAACTTGGAAACTCTGACAAAGTTTTGTCTTCAAGTTTACTTTCCAAGTTGGTTTGAAATTAAGTTAAATAGTCAACTAACTTGCGGATCTAGAAATTTTTTCAACTTGGTCCAACGAATTCTTCAGGTGCCTGATGAAGCTGTTCCGAAAACTGCTCTGAAAGTTGTGCAACGAAATGCATTTTTTGCACACCAGGAAAATGTCTTGATTGCCATGTTGGGTGACAACGATGAGGAGATATGAATGCAAGGAGTGAACAAAGTGCTTTCGATTTGTGGAAACTTGCCATCAACGGTTTCATTTAATAATCATGACTTGGTTGACAGTCGCAGTAAAGAATATTCTTTGGAAGGAGCAAAATATTATGATACCGCCTCAACTGTACGGCTGTTTGAACCGCCCACACTGGATCTAACAGTGAACTCGTACTACAAGATGGTGAATTTAACATCTTGCCATCAGCAGCCTCTGGTAATTGAACATTTAACTGATTTAGATATTGAACAATGCCGGATAAGACCACTGCAGCTCGACCACCCATATCACAACCAATGTGTAGAGCGCCATGTCAAAATGGTAACAGAGGCCACAGCACAAGTTAAAGGATTTGAGCGAAGAGATGGGTTGATTCGCCAGAAGATTAAATCTTGAAAACTTTTGAAAAAATTTGACACTAAAGTGCAATTCTGATGCGCTTTATTTTGCGTAGGGTATTTGGTGTACTCTAACTTGCTTTCTTATTTTTCTCTCACTCCTTAGGCAAAACAACCCAATATCAGCATCAACAGTTCGAAAGTAATGAGATGTAACAGATTTTCTTTAAATTACTGAAATACTAAACATTTTATGGGCAGTAAAGCTAGCACGTTCTGTACCTTATGAGTAGGCCTATTTAGGTACTTTGTCTGGTGACCAAAGTTATCCCAAATCATCTTGTTAATATTGTGATTGTCATAATTAGTCCTTATATTGTGATTGTCATAATTAGTCCTTATCAGTTAGACATATATCATTTCAAATGTTAAATCAAAGTTATTTCCATACAGCGCAATTTTCGAGTATTGAGCATAAAAAACAGTTTATCGATTATAACTTTTTTTCTTGTGGAAATAGACAAAAACTTTCTCTTAGCACATATAAACATGATGATTCTGCAAATTTTGAGCCATAAATCATGCCTCTACAATAAGCGGTTATCGAGTTATGACATTTTTTGTCAATTTTACCCCCCAAAAACACATTTTGGGGGGTTGCTAGCCCCCCAAAGGTAGCAACTCGCCAAAACCAATTTTTTTTGAAGTTTTAGCCTATTTGGCAGGATTTAAGAACTACACTTTTTTCAAATTTTTTTTCACTCCACCCTAATGGTAAACAACAAGAAGTGTCAAATAAAACTCCAAAGTGGTGCAATAAAACATTTGATCTAACTCAGGACATCACTTGGAAATATCAAATGCAGGTTGATGAATCATGGATTGGTGAATTCCTCTTTTTCTTCTTCAATCTCATTTTACAAAATGAATTGTTTGACTATATTAGAAAGCAAACAAATTTATATGCTTGGCAAAATGATGGCATAGAACTGAAAGTAACTGCAAAAACGAGATTTGTATTTATATTGGAATTCTGATTTATGAAGAGATAGTCAAAGTTTCTAATTACAGATGCTTCTGGAAAGCTGAAACAAGATTTGCTCCCATTGCTGATTCTATGTCAAGAAACTGCTTTGAGCAAATAAAACATTTTTGCATTAGTGACAATACAAAAATGCCACCAGGATGATCCACATTTTGATAGATGTTTTAAGACCCACCCAGTTTTTGAGAAAAGTAAAAACAATTGCTTGAAAATGTCTCAAGAAGAGCATCAATCAATTGATAAGCAATATACCCGTAAAAAGGAAAAAAATTTCTTGAAACAATACAACTTAAAGAAGCCTCATAAGTGGCACTACAACAGTGCTTCTCAACCCCTGGGTCGCGACCCAAAACTGGGTTCCAACCCAGCCAAATTAAACTGCAACCCAAAACTGGGTTGCGGTTTAATTTGGCTGGGTCGCCGTAAAAGATGTGGTGATAAAAAATATATTGTGTATTGAGCAAAGTTAAAACTGTCTACCACTATTTCAGTTTTCGTAATCTCCACTATTGAAATTACACCACAGCAGGTTTCTCACGCCGATTTTGTGGTAAAACGCAGAGAACACACAACTTTTCACAAGGTGCACGCTCATGCTCACTCACTTACGCATTCCGCCACACGCATTCTAAAGGTGCGTTTACAGCCGTTTACAGTACTTTTTTCTTTCAGCGCGATTTTGGTTTGTTTTATTGACGCTCAAATCCACTCATGTTTTCGAGAAAAAATGAGTGGATTTGAGCGTCAATAAAACAAACCAAGCTCGCACTGAAAAAAAAAAGTACTGTAAACGGCTGTAAACGCACCTTAATTTGCGCAAATTTTCAAGCAGAGGGTAGGCAACAGTTGGAGACGAATTAGTCAATTAGTCATGTGTGACTAAATAATAATTACTTTAACTTGAGCTCTGTTTGTTTCGTTTTCAGTTTTAGCGATGGCAACAAAGAGAAAGTATAACCCCAAATATTTAAATTATGGATTTACATGCCTAATTGATAAAGGTATTGTCAAGCCACAATGTGTGATTTGTAATGAAGTACTGAGTTATGAATCCCTCAAAGACAATAAGCTGAAGCGGCATTTGAATACTAAGCACAGTCAACTTTCCAATAAAAATCGGAAGTTTTTTGAGATAAGAGAACAAAACTTGAAAAGGCAAAGATTGGATTCCGTCAGTAATAATTTCATATGTACTTTGAAGCAAGCAACTATGACATCCTGTGTAGTTGCTTGGCACATTGCACGTTCTAAAAAAACTCATGCAATAGGAGAGAATTTGGTAAAGCCAGCAGCCATTGACATGGTGCGCATAATGTGTGGTGATGACGTAGCAAAGAAGTTAGATATAGTTCCGTTGTCTAATGATACAGTTCATAGGCGCATTGCTTCCATATCAGCGAATATCAAGGAACAGTTAATTTCTTCTATAAAGAAAGGTCGGGAGTTTAGCTTGCAAATTGATGAAAGTACTGATATCAGTGATGATGCCCAATTACTTGTTTATGTCCGTTACCTTGGTGAAAACACTTTGGAAGAAGAATTTCTATTCTGCAAAGCTTTGGAAACAACAACGCGAGGCGAAGACATGTTTGCTTTGGTCGACTCATTTATGAATAAAGAGGGGTTGGAGTGGAGAAATTGCTCCAGTATTTGCAGTGATGGAGCTCCAGCTATGCTGGGATCCCGCAAAGGTTTTACTGCTCGTGTGAAAGAAATTAATCCTACTGTTCTTATCAGTCACTGTTTCGTACATCGAGAAAATTTAGCATCTTGTAGGCTTTAAATTGGGGACTGTCATGCAGGATGTAATCCATATCGTCAACTTCATAAAGGCCAAGTCTCTGAACTCACGACTGTTTGAAAAATTATGCGAAGATTTCAATGCGGAATACAGACATCTGTTGTACTTTTCTGATGTGAGATGGTTGTCTTGTGGCAAAGTACTGGAGAGATTTGTCACTCTGCGCAAGGAGGTGAAGGAATTTTTGATAAACAAGAAGCATAGCTTGGCAGAAAAGTTTGCTGATCAAAAGTGGCTATTGTTTGTGGCATATCTTTCCGATATGTTTTCTCAGCTGAACATATTGAATCTATCTTTGCAAGGACCAAATATAATGTTGGTTGATGTTTCTGAAAAATTGATTGCTTTTACAGCAAAGCTGAAGTTGTGAAAGAAGAAGATTGTGACCCAGAAAACAGCATCTTTTCCTATTTTCAATCAGTTTCTGGAAGATATGGAGGAGTTGTGCTTTGATGATGTCCAGATTGTCATAGAAAGGCATTTGACTTCACTGATACAAGAATTTAATTTGATTATCCCTAAAAATGCAAACGATTTAGAATGGGTGCGTAACCCATTTGCTATTGATGTTGATACCTTGCCTGAAAGCTACCAAAGTATTGTTGGATTCCAAGAAGAATTTATTGACATTCAGTGCGACAATGTATTGATAAATTGTTTTAAGAAAGAAACACTTGGTCACTTTTGGACGAAAGTCAAGCATGAAAAGAGTATTGTTGGCACACACGCCCTTAAAGCTCTCTTGCCATTTGTTACTACCTGCTTGTGTGAGAGTGGGTTTTCTGCGCTTACTCACATCAAAACAAAGACGAGAAATTGTCTTCAGCCTGAAAATGACATGAGATTGGCACTGAGCAAGATTGCTCCAAATTTTGAGAAAGTTGTTGAAACAATACAAAGTCAAGGCTCACATTAATTAAATTCGAAATTTGTGTTTGTGTTACGTCGTTTTCTATCCATGTGCCTGAATTTTATGCTTACTAAAAGTTGTGTGCTATGTAGTTTTGAAAATAGGGTCGCCGAATCTTCACTATTAATATAAACTTCATATTTGGGTCGCCACAAATAAAGGTTGAGAAGCACTGCACTACAAGGTGATTGCTAGAGCTAGACAAAGTAAATTTATCTATAACTTTCATATATACACTACAGTGGCAGCAAAAAGTTTAGAAATTTTTTTTAATTTGAATGGTTTTGTTCAGTAATTCGAGTCTGTGTCAAATTAACAGGTTTATACTTTGTTATTATTTTATCCTACATTAGACTAATCTTTTCTTTTTGTTTTCCAGCAACTATAAGTCAATTTTTTTTGATATTTATCTGCAATTTTTGACATTGTACATTCAATATAACTATTTTCCTGTGAAAATGGGTAAGTTGGCTCAAATTTCTAAAATTATCAAAAGCCATATCATTCTTCTAAAAGAAGGGTACAAAAATGTTTAAATTGCAAGCAAATTGGACCTTTCTACAGCTTCTATTTGCCAGATACCGAAACAATACAAGGAAAGTATTAGCCTTTTTCCAATAAAAAGGAGTGGCTGCCCTCACAAGACGACTCCAAGGCCAAACTATCAGGAGACTTTGGCAAGTAAAACCATCAATTTCATCATTAGAAATTAAAAGATCTGTGCCTGAACTGGTCAATGTATCCCCAAGAACAATTCCATAGTGTTTGAACAAAGACATGAAACTTCCTGCCTGTAAGCCTTTGAAGAAGCCCCTGCTTACACCGAAAATGGCAAAGAAAAGACTCGATTTCTGCAACCAGTGCAAAGATTGGACAAGTGAAGATTGGCAGAAAGTTATGTTCTCTGATGAGTCAACCTTTCTGCAGTTTGCCTCCTACAGACCCTATGTCCAAACACCATTTGGCTCTTCACCAGTGAACCCTTGGTACATCCAAGCAACTGTCAAGCACCCTCTGCCTGTCATGGTTTAAGGGTGCTTTTCCAGCCAAGGCCAAGGGGGCTTCTATTTCCTACCTAAAGGTCAAACGATGAACAAAACTCATTATATCAGTGTGCTAGATGCTCATCTTTTGGCTTTTATGAACATTCACAGATGCACAACCTTCCAACAAGATTCTGCACCATGCCATAAATCCAAGGCAGTCATGAAGTGGTTTCAGACCAAAGATGTCAATGTGCTGAATTGGGTGGAAAATTCTCCTGACCTCAATCCGATTAAAAATTTGTGGACCATGATTAAGCAGAAAGTCTCTAGATCAAAACCAGGAAGCTTGGAGGAACTAAAACAAATTATTGAGGAGGTTTGGTGTAAGGATATTGACCAAAGTTTGTGCAAAAACCTCTCAGATTTCATGCCTCATCATATCCAAAATGTCATCAAAAACAAAGGTTACCATACTAAATATTAGTAAAGATGACACTATTTGGTGCATATTGAAGGTGTACAATGTATGGTAATGTTTGTTGAAGTTTCAATAATGAACATTTAAAAAAAACAATAACAGTCTGGTTTTTCAGTTTTTTGCTAAAAGTTTCTAAACTTTTTGCTGGCACTGTATACTTGAAAAGGAACATACAAGGTGTGTCGAAAAAGTAATGAGACTGGTATTATAAAAACTTTATTGAAAAATACCAAAGTCAAATTCCTTCAAAGTACCAGTAATCCCCTTTCACTTGAAAACACTTGTGCATTTGCCTTTTCTATGATTCAAAACATTCTTGGAAGGTATTTTCTAGAATCTTTTTGAGCTCCGTCATTGCAGCCATTTTAATGGAATCGATGTCAGAAAAATGGGTTCTTTTGGAACAGATTTGATCTTAGGGAAGAGAAAAAAGTCACACAGGGCCAGATCAGGGAAATATGGGGGATGTTCCAAAGTTGCAATGTTTCTTTCTGCAAGACACTAACGAATACTCAGGGCTGTGTGAGCAGGAATATTATCATGATGGAGCACCCATGCATGGGTTTCCTAAAAGCTCAGCCTCTTGTCACACATTGATCTTATGAGGTGCCAAAGAATCTCTTTATAGACAGTTTGGTTCACCGTTTGGCCTTGGGGTAGGAATTCGAAATGAAAAGCTCAAAAAGATCCCAGAAAATGCCCTCCAAGAATCTTTTGAATTATGGAAAAGGTGAATGAACAAGTGTTTTCAAGTGGAAGAGGATTATTACTTTGAAGGAATTTGACTTTATATTTCAATATTTTTCAATAAAGTTTTTATAACACTAGTCTTGTTACTTTTCAGACACATCTCATATGATAGAGAAAATAATTTATTGGGCAAGCAATCTAGATATGTAAAAGAACTCATTGGCAACATTCCAAAGCATAAAAATTATAAAGTAATTTAAGATAATTGATTTAGTTTTCTTCGGTTTTTAAAAGAACTGAAAAGTGAGGGCATACTTTCCTTTGCTGCCATACACCCACACAGGCTCAGAAGTTTCAATTTGGAAAATGAGAGCTCTTTAAAGAAGAAATGAAAAGAAAGTATCTATACAAGAGCTGACATTGTCTCAAATGATGTTGTCATCAAATGGTATGATAACAAGGCCATTCAGCTTCTTTCTTCTTGTGCTGGAATTAAACCTCTTGAAAATTGTAGGCAATGGGATGGTAAGCAAAAAAAGCACACATTGATGTTCTTGCAATTTTGCAGTCAAAGAGTACACAAATTCATGGGAGGGATAGACTTGAGTGGCATGCTTATTGAGCTGTATAGAATCGACTTCAAGAGCACAAAGTTTTATATGAGAATTTTATATTTTCGTGATTGATATGTTGTGAATGGCTGGCTTCTGTATAGGAGGACCTTTGAAAAGCCTAAAAAAATACATGAGTTTATTGGATTTTAAATCAGGCATTGCAAGGAGTCAGCTGAATAAAGCTCATTCTAAAAAAAGATCAAATGCCAACCTTATTGAACCAAGGCCCAAGAGGAAAGAAACCTTTGCCTTTGAGATAAGACCAAACAGGTCATTTTCCAAAGTATGTAACTGCCTCAAATAGATGTTGCATGTGCATTAAAGTGCAACCAAAGTTACCTGCTCAAAATGTAAAATATCTCTGTTTTTACACCTTAGAGAAACTGCTTTGTAAAGTACCATAAATAGTTTTAATTTCTGTAGATTTTTTTACCTTTTTTAAAACATTATAAAAAAATTAAATTGAATGCAAATTTACTTTTAACTGATTCATTTAAGTATAATTAAATGAAAAAAAACTTATAAAATTTGAGTTTAAGTACTTTTGGGCATGAGAGAGTTAAACTAGTAAAGCAGGAAAAAACATGCGAAATTGATCATAACACAACAATTAAACCACTTCCTGCCAGAGAGCAGCATATCCCACAGGGCATTGTCTTGCTATAGCAACAGAAAGCATGATATTATGCAAAATTTTTATGCCACCTGAACAGAAAGCATGTATAGCCATTATTATAAATATAAATAGAAACATTTAACAATAGCAAATTTCGGGAAATGTCCTTAGTGGAAACCTCAGATTGCTGTTACGCTAATTTAAAAGGCTTGTACAGGGTGTGAACAAAGTCCTTGGACAACTTTAAAATGCGATATTTCCATAATAGGGAATAAAACTACAAAATATTGAAGAATATATTTAACACGACATTTCTAAACATTCATACTAAATTTCATTTAATATGTCCCCCTCTGGCTTGAATTACATGCTTAAGTCTGCTATGGAAGCCCTCTGCCACTTTACGCAGAGTTTCTGGGGGCATTTTGGCCCATGCTGTCATGAGAGAGTGCTTCAGAGCTTCAATTAACCCATGAAGAGAAGCACAAGCATCTGCCTCTAAAAGGGACTATATACAACAGTCCATCGCCTTCAGGTCTGGTGATGAGGGCAGCCAAACTTCCTTGCTCCAGAAATGCAGAAAGTGATCCTGGCACCATGGTTTCTTTGGAGACTTTTATGTTTTTGGATGTGGCAGCCCACACCATGACGAAAGAAGGTTTCTGGCGTATGAAAACCCTTCTCCTGGAATCAGGAATGTCTGCAAAAGATTTTGCTAGGACTTGATAATTTTGTCGATTGCAGATTGCCTCAACAGAGAAAATGATCTCGTCTGTGTCCGTACATGACCTCATCCATACATGACTGTGTCCGTAAATGCCTTCAACTTGTTAAGAAGAATCTTCGCTCAATCCAGTCTCTTTTCTTTTTGGAGGTCTGTGAAGCACTGACAAATTTGCATTTTGAGAGATAACAACTTCAAATCTGTCTTAATGATGTTTTTCATCATCTTGTCACTCACATTCATATCACAGGCTATTCCCCTCATGAATCTCTTTGGATTGTGCCAGACTTGAGCTCTAACAGCATCAACGACCTTTGGCATCTTCCAGAAGATCGCAGTCTTCCACATCAAGGATAATCTTCAGTACTTTTGAGTTCTCAAAACATTGTAACAGTGTAATAAACAGTCGATCTTGCAGCTTTAAGAAGCTTCACTATTTCAGAGTTTTGTCTTGCCTGCGCAATGGAGCTCAATAATGGCTGCATGTTTAGCACTCATATTTGGTATTAAAGCAAAACTTTTAAAAAATAAATGATAAAATCTGAAATATGAGGCTTGTTATAATTCATAACACTAAAAACTTACTGCATATACATATTTAAACATCCATTAAATTGAATTTTAAAATTTGCCCGAGGAATTAACAGGAGGCATAACATTGCTTTCTATAAACAATAAGCAAAGAGCTGAAAGTGTTTTTAGCTACAAGCATAATGGTGGGGGAATCAGAAAGTCTGATTTGCATCTGTATTGGAGTAAGGATGGAATGCTATAAACACCTTTTTTCTGAAAAACTATACCAAGGGATAGGTATACTAAAATCATGCAAGCCTGCATTTTAATGATAATACTTTGGATAATGAAAGTGACCATCTTTTCAAAATAAAGCCTATTCTGGATGCTTTTGTTGAAAAATTTCATGCAGTTAATTGCCCTGATGAACACATATTTATGGATGAGTCTTTGATGAAATTCCATTACCACTTGAGTTTTGGACAATACAACCCATCTAAAAAGTCACAATTTGGATTGAAGTTACATAGGCTTTGTCAATCCACTGGCCAAATGCATGATTATACATAGACTTTCAAAGTTTATAGTGGTCAGGACAAAGATGAAAGCAAAGATAAAAACATTCCAGTAGGCACCAAGGTAGTTTTGGAGTTGTCAAAGTATTTACTTAGACTTGGATACACGATTTACTTAGATAAGTGGTACAGTAGTTCAAGCCTATTTTATGATTTGTTGCAGCAATGAACACATGGTGTTGGCACTATCAGGGTTTTAGAAAACACATGCCAAACAAGTTTCCTGAGTGCAAGTTGAAAAAAGGTGGATGTACATCAAAAATTGCAAATGGTATTATGGCGCTCATATGGAAATACAAAAAAATAGTGAAAATGTTGTCTACTAAACACAATTCAGCAATGATTGATATTGAAAAAAGTAATAGAAAAGGAAAAGCTATAATCAAGCCAGCCTGTGTTATTTCTTACAATCAAGAAATGGTTGGTTTGGATCATTCAGATCAACTGTCAGCAATATGTTGGTCTGTTAGGAAATACACTAAATAGTATAAGAAATTATTTTTCCATATGGTAGACATTTCACTTGTAAATTCAATCTTGATCTTCAAAAAACTGCATGAAGATGTCTTAACAGTTTTTGTGCATTTATTTTATCATTAAAGAAAGTTCTAAATTTTTCCAATTTTTTCCAAAAAAATGCCATTACAGGGGTATGCATGTATCATCAAAATCCCAGTGGGAAGTGGTTAAAACACTAATCCTGTTTTAAAAACAATACATCTTCAGCATTTCTTAAAAATACATATAAAAAATAGCTAAAAGTATTTGTTTATGTCATGCATGTCTCCATACTACAAATAAATACAATAAAACAAAAAAATTTTTAAGTACTCCTTCAGTAACTTTAAAGTTCAGAAAATTTCTTGATATTGATCAAAGTGTTTTTTAAACCTATCTAATTGCTTTCAAAGATTATACACTTGACATTTTTACAACAAGCATTTATTAACAAAATAAAAATAGGTAAAAATTATAAAAAACTTACACCAAAAGCCATTCAATTCATTTTAAACAAAAAACAAAGATAAAATAATAAATAATTAAGTTAAACCTAGTAGGCTAATGATTTCTTTAAAAGATAATCTTTTGTCTATTTTTTGCTTTAATAAACATTTGAATCTTTGCAATTGTTATGATACAGCCCTTCCACATTTTTCAGAAAATTTTGTCACAAAGATATGATTGATGGATCTTAAAATAACAGATCAAGCAAAAGCAGCCTCAGGTGGGTTTCTTAACCCATTAATGCTCATGATCCCCATTTGGGGATCAGGCGCATGTTACCCCATATTCCCCTAACTGCAAAAGTAGAAGGTCTGTATGTGCAACAGCTATGTGTACTATGTTAATGCTTTTTTATTTACACCAGCAAAAGGAAAATTACCGAATGATGGGAGCTTTTACAAGAAAAAGTCTTGACATGGCTGCCATTTTTTTGACATCTTTTGATCACCATTTTTTAAATGCGTTTTTTTCACAATTTTTGTCAATATTTCTTTCAGAGTTAGTTTGCATCAAGGAAAGTAAACATTTTACTTCTACCCAATGGATCTAGGACTAGTGCCCGACTGACATGTGCCCGACGGCGACATGCCCGACGGACATTTTCCCGATGGACACCTGCCCGAATAAATAGTGCCCGATGGACAAATGCCTGATTAGGACAATTGCCCGATTATGAAATTTGCCCGAATAGGAAATTTTCCCGATTATTAAATTTGCCCGAATAGGAAATTTGCCTGATTATTAAATTTGCCCGAATAGGAAATTTGCCCGAATAGGAAATTTGCCCGATTAGGAAATTTGCCCGAATCGATAAAACACCCGATTAGATAAAGTGAACAAAGGTTTATACATATACAACCGCTCTTTTAGTTTCTCTTCAGTCTGTTAAAGTTTTTTACTCTTGTAAGCAGTCATGGAATTTGTGAAAACTCAACGTGGTGGATTGAAGCTGTGCTATAATGGTTACCTATATGTTAAGAACAAGGAATTGCCGTCTGGAAATACGTTTTACGAATGTGAACGCCGCCGACGCAACAACTGCAAGGCCAAAATTACTTTGCGTGGTGATCAAATAATAAGAGAGACACATGAACACACTCACGCTCCAGATATTATTCGTCAAGATCTTCTATCTTTACGTGAAGAAATGAAGGAACAAGCTATTAAAACCCAACAATCATCACAACAGATTCTATGTCAAACGTTACAGAATGTCTCGGAAGGAGTCTCTAGTCAACTACCATCTATGAGCACAATTAGACGTTCTATCAGAAGATATAAACAAGCTGTACATGCTCCACATCCCATACCAAGAAATTTGTGTGAGATGGCCATTCCAGATGAATACAAAAGAACATGCAACGAAGACAATTTCTTACTTTACGACAGTGGACCTGGTGAGAATCGTATACTTTTGTTTTCAACCGAGAAAAATATGCAACTCTTACAATCTTCGAGTGAGTGGTTTTGCGATGGTACCTTCAAAGTTGTACCTGAACTGTTTTACCAACTGTATTCAATTCATTGTTTAGTTTCTAAAAGAACGATGCCATGTGTTTTTGCATTATTACCAAATAAACGACAATCCACTTATGAAGAACTGTTCAACCAACTTCGGGCTGTTAATGCTCGACTTAATCCATCTGCAATTATGATTGATTATGAAAAAGCTGCAATGAATGCAATATCAAATGTTTTTCCAAATGCAAATATAAAGGGCTGTTTTTTTCACCTCTCGCAAGCTATTTATCGGAAGGTACAAACAGAAGGGTTGCAATCAAGATATCAGAGCGATGCTGAGTTTGCCATAAGCATTCGAATGATACCAGCACTGGCTTTTGTGCCATCAGACAGTGTTGTGCAAGCTTTTGAACACTTACAAGAAAGTATGTGCGAAGAAGCAGATGGAGTAATTAACTACTTTGAAGATACTTTTATCGGCAGGAGACGCCGACGTAATAGAGGAAACCCACTATTTCCTATTTGTATGTGGAATATGCATGATCGCGTATGCGATGATTTGCCACGAACAATCAATTCCTTGGAAGGATGGCACAACCATTTACAGGCGAATATAACCTCAAGTCATCCCAATATCTGGCGTTTTCTTCAGGTACTGAAGACTGAACAAGCTCTTAACGATACAATCATCAACCAAATGTTGGCAGGACAAGAGCCTCCCTCAAAAAGAAAAAAATATCAAGATGCAACCAAAAGGATAGCAAACATTGTGCAAGATTATGAAAATCGAGAAATAGTAGATTTTTTGAGAGGAATAGCTCACAATTTAAAATTTTAGTTGCCTTTTGTATGAATTGCCTTTTTTATCAATGACATATTCTTTTTATTCAGTGTACTCTATTCGTATTCTTCAGTGTACTTTTATTCAATATTCTTGAAGTGCATAATAAATTCTACTTTTATTCAATATTCTTGAAGTGCATAATAAATTCTCGCAAATTTCCTATTCGGGCAAATTTCATAATCGGGCAATTGTCCTAATCGGGCATTTGTTTATCGGGCACTATTTATTCGGGCAGGTGTCCATCGGGAATATGTCCGTCGGGCATGTCGCCGTCGGGCACATGTCAGTCGGGAACTTGTCCTGATACCCTACCCAATACACTGAATATAGAAAAAAGTCCATCACCACAGATGCAGTCATGCGTTTTATAATGATCCCCATTTGGGGATCATGGGCAAAAACAATATCTAAAACATCTAAATTAGCCCATATGAATGCTTTCTTTTTCATCCACTTTTCAGAATAAAAATTCAGTCAACCTGCTCCTCTGCCCCACTCACATATTCTTATTTGAAATTCAAAAGTCAGAAGGGGAAATAATTTGTCTTATCGTTTTTAATTTTTGCATAAAGTTTTCTTTCAAAACGGTGAATTGTGAGATGATCTCCTCAGTTGCTTACAGCAATTCACCTTTATAGGTGTGAAGTCTCTCATGGTTTGTCTTTCTACACTGTTAAAAAAACTACTGTGAGTTCTTTGATCATTGCAGTCGATGTTTTTGATGTTTGCGGAATTTTGCAACTTTTCTTTGATGTTTTTTTTAACAGTGTATTTGTGAGGATCACACTTTGATTGACAGTTACAGTTTTTTTTGAAAACGATGAATTGTGCGATGATCTCTTCAGTTGCTTACAGCAATTCACTTTTGTAGGTGTGAAGTCTCTCATGGTTTTTCTTCCTAATTGTGAAAATCATGCTTTGATTGACAGCTATTCGCTTTACTTCTTAAGAAAATTTGTTATCACAAACCTCCTGTCTCTACATTTATTTTTCTCTGGCTTACAAACTCCAGCTTCATTCCAATTTGATTGCAGCTTTGTAGAAGGTTATCATCTGAATTTTCTCTGTTACAAAATGAGTAAACAGATAGATAAACAAACAGGTAAAAAGAAAACGGTTATTACTTTGAGTGAACTTGAAGCTATAATGAACTATCCTTGCTTTGATGATGAGGAGAACAATTTTAAAGGGCGCATAAATGTCGTTGAGCTTCCTCTTGCTACTGTAGACGTTGTTGTTGACTGATAAGGAGGAAATCGATGAAGATGACCTTGGCAAACAATCTCCAAAAGATATCACTGGATGCATAGAAATTCATGATACTGTGACTGGGACCAATTCAGCTGTCTTAACAGACCCAGGAAACACAGAAAGGAGCCTCCTGCTAAAAAACTAGAAAAGTAGAATCCAGCTGGTGAAAAACACGACCAGATTTCTATATGAAAAGAGGTAGTGAAAGCAACATAGACGAGATGGTGCGAAAAATAAAAGAACAATTCAGAAGAAAGTCTCCAGTTGAGGTTTTTTGAAGAACTTTTCGATGATGAGATAAGGAAGCATATTGTGCAGCAAAGCATGATTTACGCCAGCCAGAAAAACTGACACAGCTTCATCTTTTCCGATAACTGCCTAAAAAAACTGATAGGGTTTCTTCTGCTGACTGGCTACCATGGGCTGCCCCAGGAGAAGATGTACTGGTGCAAGGACGAAGATGTTGAGAGTGATATTGCTTGGGCGTGTTTTAGCCGTAACCAGTATCTAGAATAAAGCAAAACCTCCACTTTGATGACAACTCCACCTTGGGCACTGGAGAGCACGCAAGATCATTCAAAATTGCTCTCTTGATGGAAAAGATGAATGAAAAGTTTTTGATATATGGAGTTTTTTCCAAGCACTTGAGCATTGATGAGCAAATGGTGCAGTACTATGGTCATCATTTTATGAAGCAGTTTATTAGGGGACAACCCATCTGATTCGGATATAAAAATTGGGCAATGTGCTGCTCTGATACAGGCTACTGCTTCAATTTTGACCTGTATAAAGGGAAAAAAGCCACAGAATCACCAATTTCAGGACTCAGAGCATCAGTTGTCTTGAACATGATTGCAAAGTAAACATCCCTAGCAACCACATCTTTTATTTTGACAACTTTTTCACAAGTTTCGACCTGATAAAAGTTTTAACAAAAAGAAGTATTTCAACTTCTGGCACGGTTAGAATCAACTGCACCAACAAATGTCCTCTCTCAACAGATGACAACTTAAAGAATAAAGATAAAGAAGCAGGACCGCAGTTTTTATGACTATCGAATGGACTCCAAAAGTGACATATTTGCTGTCGTATGGAAAGACAATAACAATGTCAAAATGTTGTGTAATCATCAAGGCACACTGCCAGTGCAAAAAGTGAAAAGATGGAGCAGGCAAAACAAGAAACAAGTCACCCTGAATCAGCCAAAATGTATCGCAGATTATAACAGTCACATGGGTGGTGTTGACAAAATGGACTGGCTAATCAACAAGCACAAGATCAAAATTCAAGCAAAAAAATGGTACTTTCCACTCTTCACAAACATGATTGATATGGCCGTTGTAAATGCTCATGTGCTGTACTGCATGGCAAACGAAAAAATCCCACTGCTGAAATTCAGGCGAAGTATAGTTTGTGTATACATGAAAACTTCATCGGTATCAGACCCCAAAAACTCTGGTCGTCCATCACTCAACAAAAATACGCTTTTGCATGTTCCAGAAGAAGTGCAAAGGAGTGAGTCCGGACATGCATTGGAACGCACAGTGGAGGAAAAGCAAAGCAAATGTGCTGTTTGCAAAAACAATGTTTGAAAGCAATGCATAAAATGCAATGTTGGACTGCATGTAAACTGTTTTCTTGCATGGCATCAGTAAATGTCTGATATTCAGACTCATACAAAAGCAGTGCTTCAGCTGTTCTGCATATGAAACAGTGATTTCTATCATTTCTGTGTGCACCTTTTACGTGTTTCAGTATAAAAATATCACAAAATGCAATACATCAAAAATTTTGTTTTTGTTGTCGTTTCTGCCCATGATCCCCATTTGGAACTTTTTCTAAAAACATGCATAATTTTCACTCTGTTGGGTGAAATTTGAAAATATGCCCCAAATACTCTTAATCCAAGTGAAATTAATCAGTTCTGCTAGAAATCGCGCAAAAAAAAATTTGGGCTTTAATGGGTTAAGACTCATTTTCACTGTTTGGCACATGTCAATAAGCTTTTCAATTTCTTAAATGATAATTTTTATGTCAAGAATTTTTTAAGACAAATTAAAGCAAAAGAAGCTATACAAACAAAAAGCTGTTTAGCACATGCTGAACAACACAGGTAATGAAAGCAACCCTTATTGCAGTGGTTCCCAACCACAATTTTTAATTTGTACCCATGGAATTGTAATCTACATATTTTCAACCAATCAAACATCCAAAATTTTTTTCTCTGCTTAATAAAATTTTATCACTCAGCTCTTGAAGCAATCAAGGTGCACTCTATGTTAGTTGTCATGGCAAAGCTTTTTTTTAGCATTTTCAAGATGATACGAGGTGCATTCAATAAGTTTCCAGACTTTTTTTGTACAGGCATTTATAATTGCCGTAAACTCGAGATATTTCAGTATGTTGTTACTATACTCCTTATGAGATGATTGACCAATTTTTTCTTGTTTAGGTGCAAATTTATAGCTACAGTAGGAATTAGAGTACACCTTACTAAATCCTGATTGTCACAGCTGGTGAATTTCAAAAATGCAATCTGGACATGAGGACACATTAGAAGAACGATATGCGATCAAGTTCTGTTTTAAACTTGGAAAAACTGCCACGGAAACGTATGGTATGCTTCAGACTGCTTATGGACCATCTTGCATGAATCGATCATCAGTTTTTCAGTGGCACAAGAGATTCAAGGAAGGCAGGGAGTCCTTGAGGGATGATGAGAGATGTGGGAGGAGTAGGGAAGTCAGAACATCAGAGATGATTGGCCAAATAAACGATTTCATGAATAGGGACCGTCGTGTTTCTATAGAGACACTAAGCGCACAGTTTAATGTCAGTGTGGGAGCTGTACACAAAATCATTCGTGAGGAACTGAAGAACTCTTCGAATCAGGTCAGTGGCATTTCCATCAGGACAATGCCCCAATCCACAAATCCATCCTCGTCACAGACTATTTGACCCAGATGGGCATCAAGACGGTTCCCCATCCTCCCTACAGCCCGGACCTTGCTCCCTGCGACTTTTGGCTATTCCCAAAGCTCAAGGAAAACCTCAGAGGCAATCGTTATTCCACAATTGAGGACATGAAAGAGGCTGTGACGAGGGTCCTAAACACGCTCACACAAGAAGACTTCCAGGGGGCTTTCCAGAAGTTGTTGGAACGGTACAACAAGTGCATTGATGTCAGAGGAGAATACTTTGAAGGGGACTAGAGTTTTTTGTGTGTACGGTTAATAAAAGTGTCCATACCAAAAAAGTCTGGGAACTTATTGAATGCACCTCGTAAACAAACCAATCTGTTTCTTATATTGCGTTTGCAAATGTATTGAAAAATAAATATGATTGAATTGTAAAAAGCTGAGTGAGAATTTATTGTGCAGAAAAAAAATTTGCATTTTTGATAGATTGAAAATATGTAGATTACAATTCCATGGGTACAAAATTGAAAATTGCTTCCCAACCAGGGGTCTGCAAGGACAATGAATATTAGATAGAATTAAACAATTTAAATAAAATAATAAAACCCTGTGCTCTGAAAGTGATTGAATTAGTTTGTGACACAGAAAAGAGAAAAAACTTGAAGGTATATCAATGTCAAATAATGTTATTGAAGCGCTAATATTTATGAATCTAAGCATAGTCTTGCAAAAATTATTAGTCAGGATCAGTCTTAGAATTTTAGGGGTTTGCAAGCTTGATAATTTTTTGAAATGGGTGCATGACTAAAAAAGGTTGAGAACCACTGCTTTATAGTACACAAAGCTAAACATAGTTTGCAATTAACTTACACTGCTGCAAAATGTATATTAATGAAAAAATTGAAAATAATCAAAACCTAATTCTAACAAGAAAAATAAAAATTAGCTTAATTAGCTTTTGATAAAAATTCTTTTTATTATGTTGTGTCAGTTTAAATGTAATCTTTTCTTTCCATACTAACTTGAAATAGACCTTTAATTATTAAACTATTTTTTTGAAGGTTTCTGTGCCAGCCTAACTTTTTGGGTATGAACCTTCTGGTCTTTCATATATTTACATATTATTTTTATTCTTAATTAAATTTCACAATATTCTCTCAATATGGCTTTAAATGTGAACACTTATTTAAGTTATGTATGTTGTTTGTTTCATTTTTAATTTTTTTACTTAACAAGCTACTTTTTTCAAAGGCATTGGCATGTGTCAACCAAATCTTAAATAAACTGAAGTTTTTATAAAAAAGGTTTTAAGTAAAAAAAGATACTATTATAAAAAAAACGTTATTTCTTTAAAAAATATTTAAGTTTCCAACTATAATTTTTTTTTGGCAAATTAAGAGTTTAAAAATCACCATAAAAGAGAATTCCATTTAAATAAGACCGATGGTTGTTATTTAACCAAACTCAATTTTATATATAGAGCTTGAAACAATTTTATCAAACCTTAATTTTTAAAAATTTACTATGCTGCATTTGATGTAATTCAAGACTTCTTTTGGCAACTAAAATATTGTATTAATGCAAAATTCAATGTTACTAAAATATTTCAAACAGCAATGAAAATGATTTTATGCTAAAGATTTGTAATGCAGGAGAGCAACATTATATATGTAGCTTTTCATCAATTTCAGCTTGGATTTCTATAATTGCTGCAGCACTTTGATTAGCACTGCATTCAAGGCTAAAACTTTCAGTTTGATCAACTTTAATCATATTTAATGTTTCGTCAGAATGGTGCAAAAACACATGAAGCACTGAATCAGAGTTAGTTATTCCAGCTGAAAATAAATTTTGGTCATCATCGACAATAACAAAGTCAACTAATAAAGTTTGATCACAAATGGGAAAATCAAAGTATTCTTGAAATTTTTCTTTGCAAGTTTTCCCAAGCCAGTTAGGCACACAAGGAACTTTAAATGGACCTTGCTTATCTTCCAAATCTTCAACATATACATTGATTATTATTATTTTATTATAAATATTTCCATATTCATCCAAAGAATTTTTTGTAAAAAAACTCAAAAGAGTTTTCAATAAATTGATATCACATGATTGCAGATCAGTATCTGCAAGTTCTTGAAGTTCATGTAAATAATTTTCCGTTGACATATTACTAAGTCATTATTTTCGAAAGTTAACCTACAAATTCAAAAATAGATTTAATAAAAACTAAAAAAACACCAGTTGTTTAGAGTATTAAGGCCTGTTTTCACGACAAGCATTGGCAAGATTATTCTTTGCTTGCTTGTTGAGTTTTTTTTGTTCTCTCAATGTTTAGCATAAAAAAAAAATAAGCAAACCAAGAAAAATCCTGCCAATGCTTATAGTGGAAATGGGTCTTAAAGATTGTTTTATTTCAACTAAGTTTAATGAAGCATGCAAATACTATAAAATAAGCAAAAAATAGCCCAAAGACTATAATTAACATTCTAAACACTTAGTTTGAAAATTATAATTCAGTGCAATTTTTTAAATTAAACATCACATAATTGATATATAATCTTCACGTGAATACATTGACATATTTTTTGAAATATTTTTTTTAAGAACAGCAACATCAGAACAATATTTTCTTAAAATATTAATGATCTTGGCAGAAATTTCAAATTCTTCACTATGCAATAAAAAAAAGTGATCAATATTCAAACCAGTTAAAGTCTGACAAAACATATCTTCTTCTTTTTCTGTTAAAAGTCTAGGAAGAGCCAATATAATTTTTTTTAATGTAAAAATTGGCAGAGTACTTGCAAAAAGGATTGCATCTCTTAACATTTTTAAATTAGCAAATATTTGACTGCCATAAAAACAATAACCATTAATACAATAATAGGAAGGAGATAAAAATTTCACAAATTTTGTATAAAAACCATAAACTGATTCTGTGGCAAATACAACCGAACATAAATATAGAGTTTGAACTATAGAAGAGATTTCATTAGTCTTTTTGAGGAGGTCAAAATTAAAATCAGAACAATCTTCTAAGAATACACAATCTATAAAGGCTAACTTTTCATAAACAAAATTTCTTTTTTCAAAACTATTGTTTAAAGATTGAACAATTTGTAAAAACATTGTAGACATAAAAGTAAAACCAGTAAATGATATTACAGAAAGTTTAGATAAAGAATTTATTATAAGCTTAGACAAAATATTAATAATTTCTTTCATTTGACCTAAATTATTTGACGATGATAAATCTATTCCAAGTTTTTTGATGAAAATTAAATAAGGTAACACATTTTTCATAGAACTAAGATCACAAGAATCTAAATCACTGAATTGAATAACTAGTTCTGAAATGACATTTACATTTTTTGTAAGTTTTAAATTTGATTTTGAAAGTAAAGTGCTTTTGTCATCAAGATCAGAATATAAGTCATCAACATCTTGATAAAAAAAAAGATCATCACAGCTGTTTTTTATTGCACTATCCCATATGTCACTAGGTTCTTCAATTCTGTTAGAACAATCACAAAAAATACAAGACTTAAAAGTCAAATTTGAGAAATACAAAGTTTTTATGCAATTCCATAAAAAACAAACATTCTTTATAGTTAATTTTCTAGCACAACTTTTTGCTATCAATTTATTAATAAAATCGTACTTATCAATACCGTCTGCTGCCATATCTTTATACCAATTGGATGGAAGAGATATAAAATCAATGGTGTCAGTACTCTTAATAACATTGGTAAATAAAGTTTGATATTTGCAAAAGATTTGAAAATGATATGAATGTATTTTTATAAAATTAATTTCATTTGAAAGAGTCAATAACCAATTGAAAAGATCAATATCAGGATAGTTTTTATTCAATGCTTTGTGCAAGGTAGGCATATTAGAAATTTCGGCTGTTGAACTGTTGCAATCATACAATTCATATAGGGCTTCTAAAAACAGCATATTTATCAATACTTGTCTATGATGATATAATTGTTCACAAGAACTTCTTTGATCAAATTCTTCTAGTTCAAAAACATCAATCGAATACAAAAGATTCTTTTTAAAAATAGAGCTTTTTAAAGCACAATTTTCAACTACTAGCTTCCAGAACTTATAAAATTTTTGACAATTATTCAATTGTCTTTCATAACAAAAAACATGATTCAATGGTAAATGAGCTAGTAAGAATTGGGTAGTTTTGTCAAGCAAATTTAAATCTAACAAAAACTGAACATTTTTAATATTTTTAGACTTAATAACAGTTAGAATACTAGCTTCAAGCAAAGATAAAATATTCATAACATTAGAAAAACTTGATCTTAAAAATAAAAACAAAACAATCTAAATATCAAATTAGATTATACATCAGTATATTTGACAATTTCATTACATGATATCATTATAGACAAAAAAATAGGTAGTAAGCATGTAATAATAAGGATGCACCATTTGCATATTATAGAATAATTAAGTATTTTAGAAACCCTTGTTCTATAATTTTAAATCAAGAATATCTAGTGTTAATTTTTTTTAATAAAGCAAACAGCATGCAAGAAGTCTGATGTTAACAGATCCCTGGCTTCAAGTATAGGTCATAAGCCATATGTTACTTACAACAAAAATGAAAATGAAAGAAATCTGTTATAATTTTTACATACAGTAGCCTGAAGCTTAGTTTCAGGAAATATTATGCTGTTTATGGCTCCATATAACAAATTATGATTTTACAACCATACCAAAGACAGGTTGGCTTATATCCATTATGCCAATGATGAATATACACTTATTTTAAATGCATAAATACACATTTAAAATATCATGAAATATTATAATTATCTTGTTTACCTGTTTTAATACAAGACATTTACTAGCATTGATACAACTATGCTGAGTTTTCTTTTTGTTCAAAATACTTGTGGTCTGTCAGATATTGATAGTAGAAAAACATCTGGCATAGAGCAGGTTAAGAAACAAGTTTTGCTGCTGTTTTGTATTTGCTTGATATCTTTCTGTTTCAACACTGTTTAAATAATCTTTCTTTAATTTTATTTTAATTTCATCTATCTACTTTCATGCAAATAGAAATTTCAAATCTCTTTTACTATTGGGGGCCACTATTTTTTTTACTTTATTCTTCTCTTGTTTAAAAACCTTCTCTCATTTTCTTCATTTCTCAATCACATTTCTCTTTTCTTTTTCTTTTAGTAAAAACCGTGCCATCTATCTAAACTAGTGATGTCACAGATACAAAATATTGTGTCTGCAGCTTGTAAGTATTTTTTATTTGTGACATTGCACTATGCCACAAAATTATTATTAAAAGTTTACACCACATCACATTGCAACATCATAAAGTTAAAAGAAAAATTTTAACTTCTTTTTCTCCTTTTTTTAAGTTGTTTGATGTTCAAGCAATATTCAGTTGTCATCAAAGTAGGCCCTTTATATTTTAGATTCAGCATTAAAAAACCTATTCAAATACTTTTGCTATATCATGGAAAGACACTTTAAACACTTAAGCATTCCAGCAAGCAGCCATAAATTTTAGAACTAAAAAAAAACAAAAATTTTAACCCAACACCAATATCTTGGCATCTTCAAAAGCAGGTAAAAATAATTTCAAGATAGTTGCTCTTAGTATAATGCCTCCCAATATTTTCCTGCAAGTTGAAAAGATAAAGAGAAATAAAAATAAGATATCTTTTTAGATAAACACAAATCTTGCTCACTATCAAGTTTTGCTTAAAATAGTTTTGCTTAAAATTTGAAAAACTAAACACTAGAGCATGTCGGCAAAAATCATTTACCGATAATTCTTTTTTTATAAATCTTACCAAAACCCTTGATATGCATTTGTGGGCAAAGCAATAGTTGTTCTCATGCCAAGCTAATTCATACAGCAATAGCAGTATATCAAATCCTTACTTCAACAAGTACAATCAATTTAAGGTTTAGTCAACTACCATTAAATATATAAAAATTTCTGACGGTAGGTCGTTTTACCAAAACTCACCGGAACTCACCAAAACTCACCGAAACTCATCGGAATCAAAATTAATTTAATTATTTTTTTTATTTTTTTTTTTCTTCTATATACTCTTCAAAATTTTCTTTTTGTTTATTATACTCTTCAAAAAATTATACTCTTCTATAAAAATTATTCAATCTATATCAAAATATCAAAAAATATCAAAAAATATCAAAAAATATTCAAAAAATATTATACTCTTTAAAAAGTCGTTTTACCGAAACTCACCTATATCTTTCCAACAAAGACTGAAATTCAATTTATTATTGTTTGTATTAATACATAATCTCTGCAATCTATTGTTTGTTCGAAATAAAATTGAAATTATATTTAAGTGAAACAAGCTGTTTTTTTAGTTTGCAAACAGAGAGGCTGCACTAGGCTCCTCCCCTAAAATACGTACAAAAGTGGCCTCCCTTAGACGTAATATAGCTCTTTTTCTTCATAGTAGCACCAGGACGTCGGTAGCATGTTTAAGACAAAGACTTTTTTTAGAAATTGCTTTTTTTGAGACACTAAAAAGTTGCCCTCCTAAAACAATTACTTTTTTTAAAGATCACACTGATTGGGAACACTTAACAGTGACCTTCCCTAAAATGAAGACCTTTTTTTAGAGACAAATTAGTTTTGATACACCAAAAAGCTTCCCTCCAAATAAAACAATGACTTTTTTTAGGGACCAAAATGTTTTAAAACACTTATCAGTGGCCCCTTTAAATTTAAGATCTTTTTTTTAAGAGGTCACTTTATTTTTATACACTAAAAATGCTCCCCCTATGACAATAACCTTTTTTAGTGATTACTTTGCCTTGAAACACTAAATAGTGGCCACTTCTAATTTTTCTTGCTCCCGGTTCCTTTTTTTGTAAGGCCATCACTGAGTGCAACATAGGCTACAGTTTTTTAAGTAAGTTTGTTTAAAAGGACTGTCTATCAGCTTCTTCTTCTTCTCCTTTCAGCCTTTCCCTTCAGTCAGATGTGGCCACAGCGTATCATCATTCTCCACATCTTTCTGTCTTCAACATCCGTCTCCTTTACACCAACTTCCTGCATATCTTCCTTTACTGCATCTAAAAATCTTCTCTTTGGTCTCCCTCTTCTCGACTGTCTATCAGCAATTATATATATTCTACCAGGGCCGTGTTAAGCGCCCCCCAAACCCCCCGGCCGGGGGGGCCCAGCGTCGTATAGAGGCCCACTCATTTTCCTGAAAATAATTATGGTTTGCAGATTTTGCAATATAAGTATTATAATGGTCTAAATGCTTGGTCCGATTAATGTTTTAACTACTTTTTACTATGTCTTTGCAACCGAAACGTTATCTACTATGACGTCATACAATAAAGTTTTCTCCTCGTGATTTAGTTATTGCGAAATTAATTAGTCAGCAAAGATATTGCGTTTAAACAGCTAGCAATAACAATGTACTGTGCAAGTTTTTATCACGTTTTTCAATCCAATAAGAAGCTGGATAAACCTCAACCTTTAATCGTTTTAGCCTAATTTGACTTAGTTATTTCTTGTTTATTAAGTTTTGACTTATTTGGACTAGTTAGTTCAGGCTAAGTGATTTGCAGTTGCTCAGTAAACAGCGCATCACAGTACAAGTATTTTCGTGATTGTAGCTAACTACAGTGTCAGAAACAATGTTTTTATTTGAACTTCACACTGTATTGTCTTTGTTTTTTCACATAATAACTGCTGATTTGCTCAATATATTTTTTGCAATTTTTTTAGTTTTGTCCAGATCTAGTTAATTATTTCCAATTGTATTTTTTCTGAACTTTCTGTGGCAGCACAGCAATCTAATTTTTAGCCATGAAGAAGTATAAAAGTGGAGCGCAGAAGCGTAAAGAAGCAGCTTTAGCTAAAGAGTCTGCCCAAAAACTAACCAAAGTAACCCACTATTTTTCGGCTGTATCAACATGTGTGAGAGATGATATTAATCAGAGTGAAACGTCAAGCATTGATAATGCTGAAACAGAACCACTTGAAAATTGCACCAAAAATTTGCCCGGAACGTCAATATCACTTCCACAACCTTCTTTCATCCCCCTCTCTAACGATCCAGTATTCTGGCCGGCTACTATTTCAGACGCGCAACGATGCGATATCATTAAAAGAGGTCCTGAGCAAATTAATATAGCTTTTCCATACAATTCAGCAAAGCGGCGATTTTCATCTGTTCATTATTAGCGTACTATAATTAATGGTGAAACTATTCATCGGTCATGGCTTCTATACTCACAGCAATCGGATCAAATTTTCTGTTTTTGCTGCAAGCTTTTTGGTAACACGGCTAGTCCATTTTGTTCTAGTATGAATATTTGGGAGGGAATTTCCAAAAAACTAAAAGATCATGAAAATAGCACTTTTCACAAAAAATGCTTTAGTCAATGGATGTTACTGAAAGAGGGAATTCGAGAGCAATCTACTATTGACATGCAAGAAATGCAGTTATTCCTTAATGAAAGATCATTTTGGAGAAATGAACTAGAGAGACTTATTAACATTGTCATCTTCTCGTCCAAAAGAAATTTGGCTTTTAGAGGTTCGAACAAAATATTGGGATCACCCCAAAATGGAAATTTTTTAGGACTATTTGAATTGTTGGCAAAGAGGGATTCTGTTTCAAGTGAATTGAAAAACAGAGTAATTAGGCACACAACCAAGCAGCACTATTTAAGCAGCATCATTCAGAATGAACTAATTCATGTCGTAGCAAGAGAAGTTGAAAAAAATCTTCTAAAGCAACTAAAAAAGGCCAAGTATTTTTCCATGATTCTCGATTGTACTCCAGATGTGTCTCATGAGGAACAACTAACAGTTATCTTGCGTTTCGTTCAATGTGACGAAGAGCAAGGAGCTATTGTAAAATAGAAGCATTTTTTGGCTATTTGAGAGAAAAAGACAGTTCTGGAAAAGGGTTGTTGGAGACATTTTTGAAACGATCTGCAGAACTACAGCTAAATCTATCTGACTGCCGAGAACAATGCTATGATAACGGTGCGAACATGAAAGGACAAGAAGCTGGCCTTCAGGCTGGAATTCTAAAAATTAATCCCAAAGCATTATTTGTGCCATGCGCAAATCATTCATTGAATTTAGTCGTTGTAGATAGTGCCAAATCTTCCACCGAAGCTCTCTTATTTTTTGGTGTGTTAACGCAGCTGTACTCATTATTTTCTTCTTCTACTCAGCGTTGGACTATACTGAAAAAGCACGTCCAGTTGTCATTAAAGTATCCATCTGCTACCCGTTGGGAGAGCAGAATAAATTGCATCATACCATTACGATATCATTACTCACATGTAGTGGCAGCATTGAAAGAACTAGTCAACCATTCTTTGGAGAAAGATGGGAAAACTGCCACAGAAGCTCAGTCTTTGATAGTTCACATTACATCATGGAAATTTATTTTGTCGGTCGTCATTTAGTACGACTTACTCTTTCATATTAACAAAACCAACAAAATCATGCAAACCTGCGGCATTTCGTTAGAGATTGTAGAGCTAGAAATCAAAGCTACTCTAGCATTCTTGGAAAAATATCGCAATGATGGGTGCAGTACTGCAATAATAGAGGGTCGTGAAATCGCGAAAAATTTGGATATCGATAGCACCTTTGCTGAAAAAAGGCACAGAAAGAAAAAACAACTGTTTAGTTATAAGAACGAAGATGAGAGTGATCATGACTCCGAGGAGATGAAATTCAAGACGAATTTTTTTCTGCAATTGGTAGATCGCGCTATTGAATCTTTAAAAGATCGATTTACGAAAATGCATGATGTGGTTGAAATCTTTAATTTCCTTTTAAATCAACAAAATCTTTTAAAGGAAAGTGAATGTAACTCGTTCAATGCTTGCCAAAAGTTTGAAGAAAAGCTTGGAGATATCGATCCTCTTGAAATGAAAGATGAGTTAGTGCGTTTTGCGCTTCTTATAAAAGAAAACAAAAAAAATTTAAAAACAGCCAAAGATTTTTTAACTATATTTGCATGAAGCATTTGATGGAGGTATACCCTAACTTATTTATTGTTTTAAGGGTACTGTTGACGTGCCCGTTTTCCATAGCCGGCGCAGAAAGAAGTTTTAGTAAACTTAAGTTGATTAATTAAAACATTCAATCAATCAACAATGATGGATGATAGGCTATCATCATTAGCAATTATTTCAATTGAAAGTGATTGTGCACGGTCCTTAGATTACAACCACGCAATTGATGTGTTTGCGGCAGAGAAAGCTCGTAATAAATCGTTTTAGTATTTTCATGCCAAATTGATAATCTGTTGTAAAAACCTTTAGCCTACTTATTGTGTCTATATTAAGCGATTTCTTAAGTTTGTGTATATTTGCTACTGGTCCGAACGATTAACTTTGTAAATTTCATTTTCCGTTGCCAAATAGATCGTAAAACATTGAGTCATTTGGCGCTTGTGACGTAACAGATGTTACAAGCTGGCCACGTTTAATTTTGTATTGTAGCAATCTTTTTCAATGCGTTTCCTTCGAATAAGCAACTTAGAAATTTATAGTTCAGTTTTTAACTAAAGAGAAATATTGGAACTATTGGTTTATCTATTTGAATAAGTTGAATTGTAAAAGTAATAGAAATAATTAAAGAAATTGAAGTGAATTATATTGGAAATTAAATTAAATAGTTAGACTGGACTATTTGGCTGTTTCTTTTCACAGTACAGCTATTCCCATAGAGTTTAGTTTCTGTGGCTGTCGCAGACTCCACGTGCGTCAGGAACAGCTACATTGCCAAGTTTAAAAATGGACAATACATTGTTATTTACTTTTCATATAATGATTTTTACAGAGAATAGAGCCAAGTGTCCTTTCTGCTTACCGGTGATCGCAACTTACATAACTCGTATTAAAGTGTCTAGTTACTACCACATGTAACTGCTATTAAATAAAAGTTGGCAAACAAAATAGGGGCCCACCGGTGAGATTTTGGGGGGGGCCCAAGATTAAGCTCACACGGCACTGTATTCTACCAAATCTCACCTATAACTTTTAAAATAGAAATATTGAAACATATACAGTAACTTTTGTTTTTCTTTTAATTTTTTAATTTAACGTCATTTTGTTGAGAATTGTTGCCAGCGTGCTGAAATGATCAATATGGCATCGGTTCAAAATGTACACTCGCCATTCTGCCCTTGGGAAAGATACTTTACGGCATTTTCCCCTGCTTTGTGATCTTGGAAAGCAGTTCTAAATTTTAGTCATATCTCTCTATAAAACTAAAAATGTCATCTTCAAAACCTATCAGTAGCCTATTTGTGCATTTACACTGCGCGTATAAGAAGTTAAAGAATTATTGTAAGTTTGTGAAAGATAGAATATCAAAAAGTACTTTTTCACAGCATAACCACGTGGCTCTCACTTTATCCCAGCTTCTCAAAGATGATTCAAATGTACGCTACCCTGCAGTCGTATTTTATGTTTAGGGACAAGCCAACTGTTGTTTTGAAACAATTGTTTAAAACTTTTGTAAACAAACTCTATTTAAAACATTTGCGATCATTTGCTACTCTTTTTAATGAACAAGTTTAGAACATTGAACGGTCAAAAGCATCAATCATTGAACTTAAATCTTGTCTTGATTCTGCAAAATTAACGATTGAAGAAAGACACACTTATATGTTTATGTCAGTGGTCGAACCGTTTAAAACAACGTTCCCGTTCAGATTTAGGTTGAGCAAATTTTATTTTTGATGGTTCGGTTCCGCTTCGGGTTCAACAAATTTTATTCGTAAAGATTTATTTCCGGTTTAGGTTCTGCTTTGTGTTAAAATTTGAATTTGGCCCGTACCGATTTTGCCGTGGGCGCTGCAGTGGTCCCGCATGGGCTTACCGCACAGGTTTTATGTGGCTTTTAGTTTTCAGCTGTAATCTGCTAATAAATTTCCTTTTCTTGATCTTTTTAATGTTTATAATTTTCGTGTTAAACTGTTTAATAATGATCGAGAATAAAAAAAACACTGACAAAAAAAAAAAAAAAAAAAAAAAATTTACCTTTTTAATTGTTTTAAAAAAAGGATCAATGGGCATAAATAACTTGAACAAAATGAAACTGGTATGGTAAACTTATGCGGAGCCACTGCAGCGCCCGCGGCCAAATCGGTACAGGCCCGTACGGGCTGCCCTTGCAGGGCCAGCTAGGCCCCTGCATAGCATTTTTGGCTGGGAAGTTGCATTAAGCGCACAGAATTGGAAAGAAGCGACCATTTGGTAAATTGCGACAATTAATTGTTCGGTTCACGTCTTAAAAAAACGAAATGAATTTCTGCAAAAGAAATCCAAATTAAAAGGAAGTCAAAATTTTCCTAATGCTTTTATTACAAAAGATTTAACCCCATTACAATCCAAACTGTTTAAATACCTCAAAGAAACTTGCAAAAATGAATTTGTTTTATTTCATACAATCAGCGGAAAAATTAGAATGAAAAAATCTGCAAAAAAAATCTAGCCAGATACTTAGGGAAAATAAAAAAGACAAAGGCGCTGTTAAATGGTTATATATTTTATCGCCGAATGATTTATTTAAACATGGTATTCAACTTAATTTTCAACAACTTAACTATAAACCGCTGTTGTTTAATGACTCCTATGATAATGGCGATACAATTGGCAACTTTAATTCATTGAAATAGGGTAAGTTTGATTAGTATATTTTTTAAAATTATTTTTCTCAACCAAAATGGCGTCTATTACAAACTGTGAAGTGTAACGTATGTATATTAATTGCTCTAATGTTTATAATCGCGCAATCTGTAAAGCTTGTGGTTCAAAAGTCGATGCAACTTGTTCTGAATGCTCGCGTTTATCAGGTGCTTTGTGAGAGAAATGTGAGATTAACTGCAGTATCAAAGGCAATGATGAAGTCACTTTACAAATTGACAACACAAAACTTTCAAATACAACATTAAAAATAAATGAAATAAATTATGATGATTACAATGAATCATTGTTTTATTCATGTAAGTATTACGATTCTGCTTCGTTTAATAACTAAAAACAATAACAATACGTTGTTTTTACTTCATATTAACATAAAAAGCTTGCCTAAAAATATTGACAAATTATCTCATTTTATTTCTGAGCTTAAATCATACCCTGATGTAATAGTGATAACCGAGACAAAAACTTAAGCAAGATAAAAACTATCTGAATATTAATTTAAAAGGTTATAATTTTATGCCCAGTCACATTGAAACAAATGCTAGAGGTGTTGAAATTTACATCAAAGACAGTTGGCCATATTGAATATGAAATAGTTAAACCAATTAACCTAGATTTGAACGATACTGAAAACTTGTGAATTAAGTTGGAAATTAACAACTAGCGTTTCATTATAGGAGCTGTCTATCGCCATCCTGTTCAATTAGCAGAGAACTTGATTCAATTCTCACACTCTATAACAGAAATATGTCACGAGCTCAATTGGCAGAATATCGAATACTACGTTTTAGGGGACTTTAAAATAGATTTGTTTCAAATTCAAAATAACAATCAAATTAGAAATTATGCAAATGACCTCCTCAGCTGCTTTATAAAATATCTTATTAGTCAACCAACTAGAGTATGTAGAAATTCAAAAACTTTAACAGATAATATTTATTCCAATAACATGAGCAACATAATGGCCTATGGAATTATGTATGGTTGTAACAGACTTTGTTCGGGAATCCTAAAGGACCAGTTGAGCTAGGTAACCCGAATACCTGCGCTGAAACAAAGCTGTGTCTAAATTTTATTTTATTCCGGCTCAAGAAGTAGTCTTGCTATGAGCCTGAAGCTTTTGTACAGTTGGTTTAACGAAAGCTCGAATTGGTTTCGTTGAAGACTTTTCTTCACAACAAACAGAGACCACTGTCTCTAATAAGAACGAATGTATTACGAAAATTAAGACCGATGAAACTTCTATTCCACGCTTTGCCACACTGCAAAGCGAAATCAACACTATAACTTGATTCAATCAACACAAAATGATTCTACCTCTGTAGAACACAACTCCCAACTACTGGCGCAAAATAAATTCAACAATCGTCAACCGATACAAAATCTAACGGTCCACCTCTTGTGGCCAAACACAATCAGTTTCGCTCGAACCGTCCCTCGAGTCGCTTCAAATTACCTCATAATAATAATAATAATTCGCTACGCATCGGTTTTATATAGAAAAAAGATCACGTGACGCAAATCTCTCGTAGACGCTAGACAATTCCACAACTCTCTCGAGAATACGCTTTTTCTCGAGCCACCTAGTATATACGCGAATGTTCTATTACAGTGACGTAGATCAAAAACATATTACGTCAATACGGTCGAGCAAAAGAAAAAGAAGCTGCATATATCGAGCAATAGAGCGAATCCGATAATACGACAGTAGCGCTCAAAGAGACGCAATTATTCTCTTATAATAAACTACGAATTACTTTTAACGGGGATAAACTACATCGTTATGATTAAAATTATGAATGAAGTTTGACAATGGTGATATTTCGGATCAATGATCATCTCTCTATATTTGTTACAGCTCCGATTAAGCAATCAAAGTGTTAAAAACATCAATGACGCTAAGTTTATTCGTGATATGTCAAATTTTGATATTAATGAATTTAATAATGACCTTACGGAAAGGCTTTATCACTCAATAAGTCTGACAAAATGTCAGCTCATAAAATTTTTGATCAATTTATTAATTAATTTTTAAATACAATAAACAAACATTCCCAACTGGAAAAAAGCTAAAATAAAAACCTTGGCTTACAACTGGTTTGATTAAATTAATTGGATATAATTATTTAAAAATATTATCAGACATTATGATATGGAAAAGTTTGATGAATATAAACGTTATCGTAATGTGTTAACATCGGGCGATTGAAAAGGCCAAACGTAATTATTATAATGATCTAGTACCAGACAATAAAAACAATAGCAACGAACTATGGAAGATTATATTAATACATTCTTTAAATAACATCAAAAATAAACGACACTCTCCTCCTAAGAAGCTGCATGATGGTGATGATAATGTCTTATTCAATGATATAGATATTTCAAATAAGTTAAACAGTTTTTTTGCTACAATAGGTAAAAAATGGCCAATGAAATTAAACCTATCAATTCAAGTCAAAAAGTAACGTCTGCTTCTTCATCCATAAACGTCAAAGATTCATTTTTTCTGTCGGCAGCGTGGTCGAGTGGTTAAAGCACCGGACTGATGATCAACATAGTCTCGGTTCAAAACCCATTTGCGCCATTCTGTTGTGTCCTTGGGAAAGACACTTTACGGCACTTTCCCCTGCTTGGTGGTCTTGACAAGCAGTTCTAAATTACAGTAATATATCAACTAAATTACTAGCGGACAGCAATATCTTGGCATCTCCGGAAGCAGGTCGGGGTAATTGCCTACCCTATGTATAGCGCCTCCGTCCAGGAGGATAAATATAGAGATGTCGGCAGCGTGGTCGAGTGGTTAAAGCACCGGACTGATGATCAACATGGTCTCGGTTCAAAACCCACTTGCGCCATTCTGTTGTGTCCTTGGGAAAGACACTTTACGGCACTTTCCCCTGCTTGGTGGTCTTGACAAGCAGTTCTAAATTGCAGTCATATCTCTACTAAATTACTAGCGGACAGCAATATCTTGGCATCTCCGGAAGCAGGTCGGGGTAATTGCTTACCCTATGTATAGCGCCTCCGTCGCTTTCCTGCGAGTCAGAAGGATAAATATAGAGATAAAATAAATAAATAAAAATAAAAAATAAAAATAAATAAATTCTCTTTGCAACTATTTCAAGAGAGGTTGAGAGTATCATTGCTTCGCTTAAAACTTATAAAGCCCACAGATTTTTGGATGTTGACCAGTGGCGTGCTGTGACCTCTGAGACTAGTCATGCAATTGGCATGCCAAAACCAGGTCATAAAATTGGGTATATTCAAGACCAATTTTTGTACTAGATTCAAGGTGATCTCTAAAAAAAAGGACGTTACTTTAAGCCATTCCCTGCTAATGCAGCTTTCGTCCCAGAAATGCAGTGATTTCTAAAAAAAAAAGGTCATCACTTGAAACCTTTCCTAGGTAATGCAGTTTACCTTCAAAAAATCCAGTGATCTCTAAAAAAACGCTTGAAATTATCGCTTGAAATCGTTTCGGGTAATGCAGTTTTCGCCGTCAAAAATTCAGTGATCTCTGAGGAAAAAAAGATCATCACTTGAAATTGTTGCCTGGTAATGCACTTTTCTTTGTCGAAATGCAGTGACCTCTAAAAAAAAAGGTCATCGTCTGAAATTATTCCGGGTAACGCACTTTTCTTCCTCGAAAAGCAGCGATCTCTAAAAAAAAAAAGATCATCACTCCTAACCAGTCCCCGCTTTCTTACTTTTCGTCCTAAATTCACGATATTCTCTAAACAGGTCTTCGTCCTGGTCTGATACGAGATTTCATCCGAAACAAGTGATATTTCTCATCCGATTCAACGAGATCTACCTCATCGCACAAAAGCTCATCGTGCAATTTCTAAAAATTTGGTCATCCAACGCATGACTTGCATGCCCTGACCGCACGCCACTGATGTTGACGCAAAAATTTCTTCAATATAGTAAATCTACTATTTCCCCAATACTGAGCAATATATACAACATTTGCTTTAGCACGGGAGTCTTTCCAAACAGTTTGAAAATTGCTGAAATTATACCTGCATATAAATAAGGTTATCCTTGTGAATCAACTAATTATCGCTTTATCTCAATTCTATTGCAATTTGATAAAATACTAGAAAAATTCATCTACAATCGACTGTTCAAATTTCTCACAAAAAAAATTTCTTAAGCGATAGTCAATTTGGATTTAGAAAAAACTCTTCTACGGAATTTGATATCAGTTCAATGTATGATTCTTTAATCAGTAATATTGACAATAATCAGCGATGGGATTCAAAATTTTATGAACAGGTTCTCTTTCGTCTAGAACTCACTAACAACAGGTTCTCTGAGAATTATTATAGCGATCTCTAAAAAAAAAAGAAAAAGGTCTTCACTTGAAATCACTCTCCGATTTGCTACTTTTTGCACCAAAATTATAGTGATCTCTAAAAAAAAAAAAAAAAGGTATTTACTTGAAATCACTCTCTGATTTGCTACTTTTTGCACCAAAATCAAAATTGTGCAGGCTACTAAAAATCTTTTCATGGGCCAAACTTGATAAAAATCAAAGAAAAAAGGGCCTTCACATCAAATTTGTCTTCGACTTCTGCCAAAATTGACATGAAAGAGGGCTTCAAAAACACTGCGCGGGCCACGGGTTGGACGCCCCTGGTTTAGAACTTACTAACACTGGTTCCCTCATTATACAGAGATATAGAGATACATAGGTTAGGTTAAATTAAGAACGGGTTCGCTAAACGTGCTGAAATTCCAAGAACGGGTTCACGCGAACCCGTGTGAACCCCCTGAATCCCATCACTGACAATAATATACGAGGGTAAATCAAAAATTATCCGGAATTGCTCTATAGCGCACTCTTGCTTTAGCTTTTTCAAAATTTTTTTTGCACGTGTTGTCTACTGTGTCACGTGATCACGATCTGCTAATCTAATTGTTCGTTCAGTTTTAACACGTGTTATTTTCTGTTGATAAAAATGGACGCTCCACTGGCACAATGCACCAGAGAAGAACAACGTGCTGTGGTCCGATTTTTGTGGTCAGACTTTATTGTACCCAAGGATTTCATGAATGATTTCTTGAGCAGAGCCAAAACTGATCTGCAAAGATTGTGCTACCTCATCAATGGTAATGCGCCGGTTAGCCAAAATCATTTGTTGAGCTTGCTCAATCTTCTCTTCACTGGTGGAGGTTGATGGACGTCCTGCTCCTTCTGCATGTTTTACACTGGTCCGGCCTGTTTTAAACTTCTCAATCCACTCATATACCGTTGTTTTCGATAGTGCATTGTCTCCATATTGTGCTAAGAGTCTTTGATGAATTTTTGTCCCCGATGAACCTTCTGACCACAAAAATCGGACCACAGCACGTTGTTCTTCTCTGGTGCATTGTGCCAGTGGAGCGTCCATTTTTATCAACAGAAAATAACACGTGTTAAAACTGAACGAACAATTAGATTAGCAGATCGTGATCACGTGACACAGTAGACAACACGTGCAAAAAAAATTTTGAAAAAGCTAAAGCAAGAGTGCGCTATAGAGCAATTCCGGATAATTTTTGATTTACCCTCGTATATACTTGTTGTATTTTCCTAGATTTATCAAAAGCCTGTTGACCATGACTTGCTTTTACACAAAACGTCTATGAATTTCGTCATCAGAGGAAAACCCTGGAGCTTTTTAAAAGCTATCTTTCTGATCGGCTTCAATATACTAATATCCGAAATACAATGTCCGACAATCTAAAAGTCACATGTAGTGTTCCTCAAGGGTCCTATTTGGGTCTTCTTTTGTTTTTGCTGTATATTAAACAATTTGCCTACCGCCTCTAGTTTCGATACCACATTATTTGCAGATGATACTCTCCTAATGATGTCTGATAGAAGCACTGAGTCTCTGCAAACAAGGTCTAACTTAGAGCTCAAGAAAATAGATGCATGGCTTTGTCAAAATAAATTATCATTGAATTACCCTAAAACAAATTTTATGGTTATTAACAAATACCCTCACAAATCTATTAGTGCAAGCTTTAATTTAAATTTAAATGGTATAGCTCTCAAACGAGTTGAAACTATTAAATACCTCGGAATATCGATTAATAAAACTTTAATATGGACCTCCAACATTGCACAATCGGCCCTACAGCTCTTCAAATATGCTTGCCTTTTTTACAGATTGCATAGTTCTGTTGTTCGTGAAACCCTCTGTAGGCTATACTACACCTTGGTTTACAGCGATATACAATATGGAATTATTGTTTGGACAACAGCTAATAAAACATCTCTTGGAGTTGTTAAAGTTAAATTAAATAAAATTTTAAGAATTATTTTATCTTGCAATAAATTTACCCCGATATCGACTCTTTACAAAACACTCAATTTTTTACAACTGGAAGACATTAGTTAAATTTATGCATCAATCGTATCATCGTAAATTACCTCAAAAATTTTATGCTTCATTTAGTAAATTAACTGAAATTCATAATCACAATACACTAGAAATACAAAACTTCTTTCATATTTTATACCTCGTATTAATAAAAACTTTAGTAAAAATCTACTTTGCTATAGAGGTTCTATAGTATGGGGTCAAATAGATGCTGAATTTAAGGGCATGCAGTGGGTTTCATTCAAAAAAATTATAAAAAATATTTACTGAGTCTACAAGTTTAATCTTGTAAGAAATTGTTTCTTACTTCTTGCAAATGATCTCGCTTATTTCAACTTCATTCTTAAAGATTACTAAAAATTCGCTAGTTTTTACTCCAAAGTATTTTACAATAACTTGTTTCAACTATAATTGCGCATCACATTTTATTAGAAATTAGCATTTAGTTAATTTTGTATTTATTTATTTTTGTATCCAACCAATCAATCAACACATTTTGTTTGCAAAAAATGTTGTAATGTACGTAATGATGTGTAACCGCTGAAAACTGCCGATTTGCCGTTAAATCTTCCCGAAAACGGCCAACCTCGGCGTATGTCTACGCTTGAGACAACAGTTTGAAGTATTGTGATTACCTCTGCTTTTAAGTTGTCAATGGAAAATTTTTCAGCTTGGTTTTCAATAAACTGATAACTGCTTTCTAAATTTTGGTAAAAATGTTTGGTAGAAATTAACTTCTTGATACCTTATTCATCTTTGTAAATTATTTTAACGCTAATTGTACAACTGTAAGACTTTCTGCGCACCGTATTTTGTGATAATTGCCGGGGAGCAACTCGACTCGAAAACATTCTGCTCTTCAATGCTCCCCGACCTAGCCCAAATTTAATTCATTTATGCGTATGTATTTTTTGTGTTTGTGTGTTTTTATTTGTTTTGTGGCTAAGGCCCAAAAATAAATTTTCTTTCTTTCTTCTTTAGTGGGACACAACGCGTTAAAATGCAAAATCAATTTGGGTTTGTAAGTTTTCTTTATACCCAAGTATCGATGTCTGTTTCATTTAGCCTGATTTCAAATCAAGAAATGGTATGGAATCAAAGTAATATGGTGATCTCTAAAAAATAGTCATCACTTTCAATTGACTACATTATGCCTGTTCGTGCTAAAGTTAAGATGCGGACAGGGGGGATCACCATCATAGTGCTACTATGCAGAAATACAGATATTTTGCTTAGGAGGGCCACTTTTTGACGTACTGTAGAGAGGTCTGGTGCGTACAGAAGGTCTTCATTTTAGTGAGAGGACTGTTAAGAGTTTCCAATCAGTGTGATCATTAAAAAAGTAATTGTTTTTGGAGGGCGACTTTTTAGTGTTTCAAAAAAAAAAGAAATCTCTAAAAAAAGTCTTTATTTTAGACATGCTACCGACGTCCTGGTGCTACTATGAAGAAATAGAGCTACATATTGTGTAGGGGCAGTGGTGGATATTGGGTGAGGCGAATGAGGCGATCGCCTCGGGCCCCCCCTTTTTTACAGTTATCGAGGGCCCCCCCTTTTTGAAAATGCCACATGTAGTTTTATTTTGTGGTATTTTACATGGTTTCATGAACCTCAAAAACTCTCAAAAGTTTTCAGCAAATAGATTAAATTTATGTCACATAATATGGCATATAGGGTAATGTTGGCAGAACACTTAAAATTTAAAACAACAATCCATAAAATCTCTTCAGTTTCTATATATTGCAGAACAACTACATAATGTAAACTATTCTTAATAGTCAGATTGCCATAAAAGTTATCCAAAAGTGATTGAAATTTAGCAGTAACAACTCTACAATTAAAAATATGTCTAAGAAAAACAGAAATCTTGTTTTAAATTTAAATTTTTCTATTGATAAAAACACTACTTAAAAATTAGTTGTATTTATGCATACAATATTAATTACTTTCCATAATTGCAACAAAATAATGACTAAAAACAACAACATAACTAAAAAATTTACAAACACCAGTAATAAAAAATACATTTTTTTCTTTTTGTAGCAAATGCTTCATGTACAATAGAAACCAATAGAACACTAAATCCAGTCTGCAAATGTTTTACCATTAATCAAGTTTATATGGAGATTTTCACTTTTTTTCAAAATTCTAAATTGATGCATATGCAATTTATTCATTCACTTGACTTTCAAGACTTGATTGCAGCTTTTTTTAAGGGGTTTAGCATTTTTTAAAATTGACATTTTGACAACTGGTTTGTAAGGTGATCTGGTAAAAACAACTGCTTGATTAAAGTTAAAATTTTCTATATTGTCATTCTGAAAAAAATTGAATTAGAAATTATTTAGGTAAAGTATTTTGATTTTAAATGACAATTTTAAAAGGTAACCTAACATAGAATAAGTTAAATGGCTTCTTACATTAAATTTGATTGTGATTATCAGTTGGTCTATCTTGCACAAACAATCATAACATTATGGTTTTGACAATATTTCACAGCACTTTTATTATTTTTACAATTTTAGTTTAAAGCTAGCTTTATTGCAAGTTTGCATTGCATATTTCTATTCCTGCCAGACAAAAATCTTCAAAAGATTTAATTAAAGCAGCATAAGCTGAAAATATTACATAAATAATTGGCTGATTTATAATATATTAATCATTAACAAATTTTTATTTTGGGTTAGTATTTTTTTCACTCATTTGCCTAAAAGCAAGCATAATTATATTTTTTAACAAACTTTGTTAGCTTTGGAATGTAATTTAAATTTTTTTTGTAAAAATTAAGGTATTCATATTTTACAAAAGTTCGTATTACCAGCATTTCTTAATCTTTTTTCTGTTAAAAAAAACATAACTAAAGCTTCTCTTTCTAATAATGTTTTAGGCTGTAGATTTTTTGATTCTTATGATAAAACTTGTCGTACATTGTAGAATCGGCATAATTGTTGAGATTTAACATTATTTTGCTTGACTGGATTAATTGATATATATATATATATTCAATAAAAAAATTGTTTTTCTTGTTGTTGCTATGTAATCAGTGCAAATTTGTTTTTACTGCTAAAAAAGGGGATCAGATTTTTGTCTGTGATAGTAGCCTACCTATTTAGTCAGTTCAATTTTAATTCTGTTGAAATGTATTTTGACAAATTTATTATTTTTTGAGACTATCAAGACTATGGTACAAATGTTTAATATGTAGTGGTGATAAAGTTTCAAAAATATACCTCTAATAGATTGTGTGCATGCTAATAGTAGTCCAACAACTTATAACTTTCAAATTCGAACCAAGATCGAATCATTTTCAAAAAGCTCGAACCGATTTCAAATCCAAGACTACCAAAAATGATGTAATTTTAATATAAGTCCATGAAAGCATGAATCTGAGTGTACGAAATTCGAATTTTCAAAACCATTATCCCAATTTGTTTTTATGCATTCCATATAACATAGCTTACTAACCACACAAAACCAATTCCAAGTCAACAATTATTGATTTGAGAACTTGGGTTGAGTCCTTGTTGTTGTAAAAAGGGTCAAATCGAGTTTAAGCAATGATGAAATTCAAAAATTAAAAAAAATAAACAGGTTCTTTCCCCTATAGTATAGAAGTTGTCAATAATAGGTTCTTTCATCATCAGAGGTATAAAAATACAGAGATTACGTTAAATTAAGAACGCGCTCGCTGAACGTTATGGCATTTATAACAACGTGTTCGCGCAAACCGATGCAAACTTCCTGAATTCCATCACTGAATTTAAGTCTGTCCAAGATGTTTTCAAGTAAAAAAAAGAATTTTGGTCATAAGCATATGCATGTGAGAAAGGAGTTTAAAAGTTCTTTTAAACTTTTAAACTCCTTCTTTTAAACTTTTAAACTTCTTCCTCCCGCTTTGAAAAATGAAGGATTTGCAGACCAATTAAAAGACAATAGAACAGTAAAAAAGTGTAGAGAAAAAAAGGTTTTGACGTTATTTCAACTTTTATACTAATTGTGTTTTTAGTTTGTAAACCCGGTGATACAACAATTGATCGAACGACAGTTGATCGAACGACAGTTGATCGAAACGACACTTGATCAAAACGACATTTGACCAAAACGACACTTTATCGAAACGACATTTGATCGAAACGGCACTTGATCAAAATGACAGTTGATAAAAAAAAAGATTTATTTTTGTATGCTTCTGCGATTAAACAATCTCTTTGTTACTGTAAATTAGATTCATAAAAAGCAGAGGCCAACAGTAAAAAGACAATTTGTTTTAATCTTTTATAATTTTTTGCCAATGTCAAGATCAATGTTTTTTAAAAAGATCTCTGGGCAAAGGGCACCAACAAGTTTTAGGGGGGCAACAAGTAGATCGTTTGTCATGGTTATGTTTTATTAGATGCTTATTGCTATCATTTTTTTGCATTTTTTTTTACGTAGTCAGTTATTTAGAGGGGGGCATTGTGCCATGGCTCTACCTTTATAGACCTCTTGCAGAAATCAGAGACAGATTCAGACAGAAAGATCTTATTTTTAGAGATTTATGATTTTGGGACAAAAAATCAACAAAACCGGGGCAGATTTAAAGTACTATGTTTTTGGGACAAAAAATTGACAAAATTGGGATAGATTCAAAGTTGTAAATTTTTTCTTTCATTATTTGATCAAATGTCATTTCGATTAAGTGCCATTTCGATCAGGTGTCGTTCGATTAATTGTTGAGTCACGTGTAAATCTTTCATTATAACTTTCTGTGTCTGTCACTGATTTGAGTTATTTCAAGTTTCGTATCAGAATCAATTTTTTTCCAATATTTCGTAGCCTATCTTTCTAGCTGGCATTGGTAAAATGGTCGTTTCGAATGTGACGTCATTGTGACGTCATTTTGTGGGCCCATAATTTGGATTTTGCCTCAGGCCCCTAATTTTGAATATCCACCACTGTGTAGGGGGGGCACTTTTGTATGCAAATATATTAATAATTATCAAAGAACAAAAATAAAAAATTCGATTCGAGTCTCGCAGTCGTCACAGCCGTATGTAGACTTCCAAAAAGTTGTCTAGAGATGCCACATGGAGACTTTAAAAATTTGTTTACAAACGCATGAGGCCGCGGCGCATAATTCAAATACTGCAGGAATTGCATATAGATCTTTTTAAAGTAGTTTAGAGATGGATGGAAGTGGATGAAGACGGTCTCAATAACAAACTACTTTAAATTTAAGTCATATCTCTAAACATAAGTTGAAATAACAAATTTCAACCACACAGCAGTATCTTTGCATATCCAGAAGCAGCTCGGGGTAATTGTTTAAGAGTTGCCTTAAATATAGCGCCTCTGACGTTTTTCGTCGAGTCAGGAGGATAAACAGGGATAAAAAAAATTGAATAATAGTGATAATAGCAATCATATAGCTAACAGAAGCCATGTTTTATCTCAGCGTTTCTCAACCTGAAGGTCGCTATACCTCCGTGAACTATTTTCATAAGGGTCGCAACGATAATTTATGCGATATACTTTTTAAATCATTTACATTAATATCACATACAATATATTTACATTAAACAGAGCGCAAAAAGGGTCGCAGACTATATGAACATCAAAAAATGAGTTATAAAAGGTTAAGAAATACTATTTTATCAGACTGGAAATATAAAGCAGTGCTTCTCAACCTCTGGGTCGTGACCCAAAAGTGGGCCGCCGTTTAATTGGATATGGGTCATCGACTATAGGCCTATTGTAGTTGTGTAAAAGTTAAATCACTTTTTAGAACGAAAATTTAGAAATCCAAGACAGATTCAAACTGAAGATTTTCTTTAAAGATCACTACATTTTTGGGACAAAAATAGAAAATTTTATGCTTGCAAGTCTGTAAAAAAGATAAGGTCGCCAAAGCTTTGCTGTCTATTTTTGCTTGAAATTTGGGTAGCCATAAAAGGTTGAGAAGCATTGGTATAAAGGGACAATTTTTCACAACAAAAGTTTTTTAAATAAGATTTCAATTCAAAGAGTGTTTAAAATACACAGCATTCTTTATTTTGTAAGTTTGTTCTTGTTCGATGCGGTCGTTTTCGCTACCTTTGTCCGATGTTTTTTCCAGCATTTTTTTTGGGTTATACCATTATTAAACTATTTTCCTGTCCTGCTAATGAAGTTGCAATATATCGGGGTTCTGTTAAATAATTTTTGTTTGGTCTTTTAGTTTTTATTTATTGCCAGTAAGCTAATTACTGGCAAGCAGCTCGCCGACCAAAAGTCTTTATGTGGCTCCATGCATTTCTAGACCTTATTTTCAAGGTCTTTATGCGGCTCCTTGCATCTCTAGACTCTATTTAAAAGTCTCCATGTGGCTCCTGTCGTATTTGAAGTTTACACTGTTGCTCCATGCGGCGCCGTGTATCTCTAAACAATATTTTAAAGGTCTCCATGCGGCTCCACGTATCTCTACACTTTATTTGAAGAGTCTCCATGCAGCTTCTGTTATAATTGAAGTTTACACTGTGGTTCCATGCGGCTTCATGCATCTCTAAACAATGTTTAAAGGTACTCATGCGACTCCTTGCATCTCTAAACCAGTGGTAGGAAGGTACTTTTACTCGGTACTTTTGAATAATCCAATTTAATAGTTATAACTATTAACTTCTCTGTCGTACATTGAATTTCAATTGACATTCAAAAATAGTGTAATTCAAAAATAAAAATAAAAAAAAATTTCAAAAATAGTTTTTTTATTAGCCTACTATTAAATTGGATTATTCCAAAGTACCGAGTGAAAGTACCGCGGTACTTTGTGCCCACCACTGCTCTAAACTATATTTAAAAAGTCTCCATTGCGGCTCCTGTCGTATTTGAAGTTTACACTGTGGCTCCATGCATCTGCAAACTTTATTTTAAAGGTCTCCCTGCAGCTCCTATAGTATTTTTAGTTTACCTGTGGCTTTATGCGGCTCCATGCATCTCTTAACAATATTTTAAAGGTTTTCATGCCTCTCCATGCATTTCTAGACTATATTTAAATAGTCTTCATGCGGCTCCTGTAGCATTTGAAGTTTACACTGTGGCTCCATGGGGTTCCATGTACAATTTTTTGTATGGTGACCATGCACAATTTTTTATGCATGTTATAACGTATGTCGTTTAGTTGCCGTCTCCCTATTTGCAACCTTTGCTCTATTTTGTCTTCAATTATTATCAATTGTTTCTTTTGGGTGCGAATAAAAAAAAAAAAAAAAAAAAAACTACTAAACTCCTGTATTTTTTAGTTTACCCTGTGGCTTCATGTGGTTTTATGCATCTCTAAACAATATCTTAAAGGTTTCCATATTGCTTCATGCATTTCTAGACTATATTTAAAAAGTCTCCATGCGGCTCATGTAGTATTTGAAGTTTACACTGTGGCTCCATGCATCTGCAAACTTTATTTTAAAGGTCTCCCTGCAGCTCCTATAGTATTTTTAGTTTACCTGTGGCTTTATGCGGCTCCATGCATCTCTTAACAATATTTTAAAGGTTTTCATGCCTCTCCATGCATTTCTAGACTATATTTAAATAGTCTTCATGCGGCTCCTGTAGCATTTGAAGTTTACACTGTGGCTCCATGGGGTTCCATGTACAATTTTTTGTATGGTGACCATGCACAATTTTTTATGCATGTTATAACGTATGTCGTTTAGTTGCCGTCTCCCTATTTGCAACCTTTGCTCTATTTTGTCTTCAATTATTATCAATTGTTTCTTTTGGGTGCGAATAAAAAAAAAAAAAAAAAAAAAAACTACTAAACTCCTGTATTTTTTAGTTTACCCTGTGGCTTCATGTGGTTTTATGCATCTCTAAACAATATCTTAAAGGTTTCCATATTGCTTCATGCATTTCTAGACTATATTTAAAGTGTCTCCATGCGGCTCATGTAGTATTTGAAGTTTACATTTTGGCTCCATGCAGCTCCATGCGGCTCCATGCGGCTCCATGCGGCTCCATGCGGCTCCATGCGGCTCCATGCAGCTCCATGCGGCTCCATGCGGCTCCATGCGGCTCCATGCGGCTCCGTTCGGCTCCATTCGGCTCCATGCGGCTCCATGCGGTTCCTGTAGTATTCGAAGGTACCGCTACCTTAAGAAATTTACGCTAAGTGTGCAATAAGTATGATATACTGATTGCGCACAGCTATCTACAACATTGGCTGTAAAAGTCTGTTTTAAATTGCTGCAGTATGAGGTGGAATTAAAGCAATTTATAACTGTTGCGTGAAGCAAAATTGAAATAAGTAAATTTAGAAAAGGATCATTTGATCATTGTATGAAAGCTTGTTTAATCTTATGTTCATCATGAAATTGTTGGCATTTAAAACTTCCTATTCAACTCAACAGCATTTTTTGGAAAAGTTTTTGGGTCTCTTCAAGAAGTCATCGTAAGTGATCTTTTTTCGGTGAAACTAACCGGAAATCATCCCCTTTTCAGCACCAAGGTAGAATAAAGAAGAAACGAAGGAAAAAGGATCTCTCAAGAAGTAACTGCAGGGGCATCCGAGTTAGTTTTCACGAACAAAAATCGAACACTTACGGTTACCTAATTTTTGGGTGCTTACGTATTATCGGGAGGACCTTTAAAAAAACGACTCAAAAATTAAAGTAAATAGGGTTACTTATTATTAAAGTAAATTAGGGTTACTAACCCTAACCCTAACCCTAACCCTAACCCTAACCCTAACCCTAACCCTAACCCTTAATACGTACTGTGAAAAAAAGGAAAAAGTAAAAATCAAAGGTCCTCCCGATAATACGTAAGGACCAATTTTTGTTACTGAAACTAACTTGAAATTTCCCTGTGGTTACTATCATTTCTTGAGAGATTTTTTCTCTTGATTTCTTTTTTATTGCCTCGTAGGGCTATAGGGGGGATTCCGGGTTAGTTTCACCGACAAAAAAATAGTAACAATCTCTTAAAGAGACCCATTTTTTACGATATTCAAAAATAATCTTTTTTGTAATTAAATCAATAATTTGCTCATTCCAACTAGAATGTTTCTTGGGACTAGTACTGTAAATAGAAAACATTTTAAAATATTGTATTTGGTGCAATTAATTAACAAATAAACTAATGAAAGAAATAAAGCATAATTATTGCTTTGGTTTGGTTTGGTTTAGTTTGTTTTTAATATTTTGGTCGTCGTCGACGACGACGAATATTTTGGTATCAATGATTAACAGACAAAACTAAAATTTTGCTGCAATCAAGCTAAAATATTGTTTTTGTAATTTTTGTCTGTAAGTGTTTAAAGTGTGTGCAGTTTGACAGAACCACAAACTTTGAAACTCAACTCAAACCCCAGTTAAAATATGTTTTAAATTCCTGTTAGATATTGTATAAAACAGTTTTCTTACTATTCATGCTTTGGTTTTAAGTCTGACAAAAGTGGATTGTAAGCTATTAGTAATATTTAAAAGCAATAGTTGATTCAAGCAGCATTACAAAAGTGAAGTCTCAAGAGTAAAAAACACACTATTATCATTTTTTGATGGTTTAGTGCTCATTAACTGTATAATTTTACAAGTCTCTTTAAAAAGAGATTATAATTATTTTTTGTCAGTAAAATTAACCCGGAATCTCCCTTTGAGCAACTGCCTGTCGGAGGCAACAAAAAAGAAATCAAAAGAAAAAAATTGTTTTTAGAAACTGTAGTAACCATAGGGGGATTCCAGGTTAGTTTCATTAACAAAAATTGCTCATGGTTACTTATTAAAAAACCCAATTTTACATTATTAGAAATTAAAAAACTGAAGTTTTTTTGTAGGATATTTGTTTTTTTTATGCTAATGCTAATTTTAAAAATGTTTTCAATTGAAACCATTCACATGCCTTATGGTTACTAAAATGAAACAGACTGCTGGTAATATTAAAATTGAAGTTATGTCATCCAAAAAGCTATTAAAGCTTCTGGCTTTTGGTATTTTGTTTCTGATCATTATATTGGTGATAGATAGCATATATCAGCCATTTGTTCTCAACACGTATCCTTATTTAAACAAAGCAGGTAAATAATTTGATTCTCATTCATTCTTTGTCATTTCTAACTTTGCAGGTTTGGGATTTTTTGTCACAATGTAAAAGTTTATCAGTAAGCTTGGAGAATACTAAACAAGAACCAATTATTTTTTTATAACTTTTTATATCTATTCTTAATTTTAAACTGTTTATATTATTTGACCAAATATACAGGGTGATTCAGCGAAGTGTGCACAAATAAAAACTCATCTTTCGGACTTATAATTAGGTCAAATGAAACAAGTTATATGCTGTGAAGATAGTAAATTTAATAAACTTTCAGAAAATATACAAGTTATTCAATATAACCCCCTTTGTTTTTGATTACTTTCCGAAGTCGTGGCAGAACCTGGGCACATGTGGCACGCACCACTTCTGGGTCAATTTCGTCCCATGCCGATGTCAATTTTCGTTTTAGAGAGTCCAGATTTGGATGAGAAGTACGGCAGGCTTTTGTCTCTAAAATAGACCATAACCCAAAATCCATAGGGTTTAAGTCTGGTGAAGACGGCGGCCAAAGCTCTTTCTCCCAAAAACCTTTGAAATTGCATTGACACCAAGCTTGAACTGAGTTGGCTGTGTGGGAGGTTGCACCATCCTGTTGAAGAGTAACTCCTTGTTCTCCGACTACTTCTTGGACCCAGGAAAGGACTTTCTCCTCCAGCATTCGCCTATAGACGGTCTGGTTTATCTTGACCCCTTTAATGAATATGAAAGGAGTTTTCAGCCCTTTTGATGTTGCGCCTGCCCATACCATTACGGAGGCGGGTTTTTGTCTTCTGAAAGAGCTGTGACGCTCAACTGGGACCATGTTTATGTCTGGAAGCCAAATCCTGTCATTTTGATGGTTATGGACAGCTTGAACAGTGAAAAGTTTTTCGTCTGTCCATAAAACTTGAGGCTGCGTGCCATCGACAAGTTTCTTGACCAAAACCTTTGCTCTATCAAGCCTTTTCTTCTTAGTGGCCTCCGACAAGAGATGTCTTTTGGTGAACTTGTATGGGTAGCTCTGGAGATCATCCTTGAGAATCCTTTGCATGCTGGACATGCTCACAGAGTAGTCTTTAGCAAGTTGTCTGGCACTTCTTGCAGGATTTCTCCTCAACTTCTCTCTGACCTTTTTGATCAGTTTCTTCGTCCTTACGGTTCTTTCAGGGTCACTCCTGATTCTTGGAGCACAAGTCCCAGTGTCCTTGAACCTTTTCACGGCTTGATAAACTCCTTTATGGCTTACAACCTCCTTCATCAACTGGAAAATTTCACTTGGTGGGAGCTTCTTCTTGCAATACTCTTCTATCACGTCATTGATCGTTTTACTCATCATTTATTTTTACTTCAAATAATACCAGATTTTAAATTTTAACTTTTAAATAATAAGAAACTGAAATGTTAATAATTGAAAGTTAATAATGGACGAAATACATGTACATAAAACTAAGAAAAGTATTTGTGCACACTTTGCTGAATCACCCTGTACAAGAAATATGTGTATAGTTTTCAGAAATTGATTTTTAAATGCCATTAATTTTTTATTGTCCTTTTATGATGAATTTATTTATAATTTTGTGAAACTTATTGTAGGTTCTAATTATTTTACATTGAATAAAATTTTAGACCACACCAAGTTATAGTTTTAATTAAAAAAAAACAAAGTAAAGTTTTAGGTGCAGGATCTTATATCAATACTTTTGAAAAGAAGATTCTATATCTTAAAAAAATAATAAAGCTGTACTTTTTTTTCAGTTTACTAAAATGCAAAGCTGCTTGTCAAGATCATACTGAGAAAAATGACAGATATACTTTCTTGTGCAAAAAATCAGCATAAGAAGTAATCAGTTTAAGACTGAGAATATCTCATTTTATTGTGCTTTATACATTAGGTGATGTTGCTAATGGCATACAGCCTGGTTCAATCATTCTCGCATGTTTGTTATAAAAGATTTTACTGTTTATCATGTAAAAAATAAGGTTAATTAATTTAATGTAATATAATTTATTCCAATCGGCAAAGAAGGTTTATAAAAAATCAATCACTTTTAAACATTTATACTTGGCTATTAGGAATTTATTTAATACAATTGCTTTACTACAATCTTTGGTTTTAAGTTTTTTGCAACTTAGCAGCTTTTCTTTTCATACTATCACACAAGAACAAAATCTAATTTTTTAAAAATATACTTATTAACAAAAATTGTAAGTAAATGCTACCATTACTCCAACTGTCTCTGTGTGAACCTGGCATTAGTGTTTTTAAATCTTATTCAGATGTTGCAAATTGATTGTAATTATAAGTGTAACTTTACTCCAGCCACCAAAATAACTCATTGTTGAAAGTGTCTTGCCAAATTGTTGCCTGTAAAAAACATTCCACCAAGAAGTCTAGCTTTGTGTGTTTGATCGTTAGTTTGCCACCATTTGTTAGTTTCCCAAGATGGTTGTGTACAGTATTTAGCAACATACAAAATTTAGCACATACCATTTTGTTATTATATACATAACATGCAAAGATAAAACTTAATTGTTTGTATTTTGAATTTGACTGATAATTGTACAAAGTGACAATTTGGTGTCTTTCCTAACCACCAGGAAGAAAAGAAAATAGTGAATGAACAAATTTAATATTTAATTAAATTTAAAGCAAAGGTCACCATACTAATACAGGCAAGTCTGTTTAATTGCATAGCTGATTTGCCCAGCTTTTTTATGTGATTAACTGAATTATGTGTTCATTCAAAAGTAGTAGAAATGAGTGAGTGAATGATGTGTATGAATGATGTAAAACAAAGAAAAACGGCAAGTGCATGCACCTTTTTTTAACTTATTAAAAAAACACACAAATTAACATTGCCAAAACCATTTATTGTTTAATTATGTTAAAAATTTTTTGATTGTTGCATGTTTAATATTTTTTTGCATCCTATTTTGGATGTCATTTTCAAAACAAAAAAATTTTATTTTCTAAACCTGGGATGCCCAACATGTTGATTGCAGTGTCTTAGCTGGTTGATTGCTATTGATTTTGAGTGAACTAGAGTTTTTAAAGAGTCCTATGTTTTTGGGACAAAAATTGAGAAATCAAACTGATATTCAAAGTGAAGAGTTTTTTTTTTTTTTTAGATAATACTGTGTTTTTGGGATGAAAATTAAGAGATCAAAAGTGCTATTCAAAGTGAAGACCTTTTTTTTAGAGATCATTACTTTTTAAGATCAAATTTCTGCAGTGGTCAATTGTAAGTTGTTTACTAAATATAAAGTTGATCAAACAACCAGACAAGTTGGCCAGCCCTGTTCTTGACAAAAGACTTTGTCAGACAGCAATAAATCTTTTTGCTTACTTGGTCTTGCTTCTATCATTTTTGAACAGAATTCCACATTGTGTATTGCAAACTATATAATGCTGAAGTAAAATTACTTTATATGTCATTGTGGAATAAGGGTCACATGTTGCTTTCAATTGACGCTGGTGATGTGCTGTTTTCAATTGACAGTGGTCTTGTGTTGTTTTTGATCAGTTAGAAATGTTGAAACTCTTATTCTTTTAATCAGATGAAGACAGATATCTTAAGAATTGAAAGCACTCAGTTCAGTACTTTCCTCATCCCACCATCTATTGCAAGTAATTTTTTTGGTGAAACTAACCTGGAATCCCCTTTACAAGGGGGATTCTGGGTTAGTTTCACCAAAACAAAAAAAAAAAAAAATTGCAATAGATGGTTGGGCAATAACAGGAAAGTATCCTCACTTCTACCAAATGAGGTAAACAAAAGGAATTAATTGTCTCTACATTCAAATCCATTACTCACCCCATTTTGAAATATGTAATCATCATTTTAAGCCCTATCACATCAAACATCAACTTCAAGAAATTGTAAACCATTCAAAACACAGTTTTGTGCATTGCTGCTGCCTGCACACAAGGTACAAACACTCAACACCTCAATAACAAAACCAAAGTTCTTCCAATGGACACCTATCTCAAACTTCATGCTACTCAACTTAAACAATTGACTCAAACACAAACACACTCTTAATGCATACTCAGATCCACACAAAAACATGAAAGCCACAATCTTTCATAACAATGAGCACACTAACATCATCATCTCAGAACCAGACATAACAGCTAAGGAATGTAGAGAAAACCTCAAACACATTCACACTACAGTCACTTCACAATACCTTAGTTCTAGAAAAAACAACAAAGTTACTAATACCACACCTTATGACATTCATTCATCAGAACAATCATTATTACATCATATGCATACAAAACTGGCACAGCTCAGAGCCAACAAATGACCATTCTTGCAAAGTTACCTACATACCATAAACTCTGATACTTACATACCACAATGCCCACTATGCTTGACACACACTTTATATCCTTGGAGGAGGGACAACAACAACAACTTAAGAACTCACAGTAGCACTTCAGCAACTTTAATTTCACGTTGTTTTGTATCAACTGCTGTCTACTCATGAATGTGGTGCAAAAGCAGTGTGTATGTGTGTGCTAACAGTGTGTTTTCAATTGATGATTTATTTAATTGATGTGGAGGACTGTTCAAATAATCAAGTATATAGCTTTAAATTTTTATTCAATTAACCGGCTTATGCAATAAACCAATACGAGATTAACTAAAGTGTTTTCTTTGCAAATGATTGGCTTTGGTTTGGGATTTCTGAGCCTTATGCAATAAAGTGGATTATGCAAATATCTTAATTTTTTTATACAAACTGTGAAGGGATTTTGCTATCTTGATGACAGGTTGAATGTTAGTGGAGAATGTGAAATTGCAGTAACTGCAAGAACAAGAGTGGGATAAAAGAAATTCAGAGAGTGTGGTGAGATACTATTTGGAAAAAGATTTTCTTTGTAGATGAAAGGAAAGGTATATAAGAGCTATGTAAGAACAACTATGTTATATGGAAGTGAAACATGGTGTTTAAGAAAAAATGAAGTAGCTATTTTGAGAAGAGCAGAAAGATGATGGTGAGGGCAATGCGCAGTGTAAAGTTGGTGGACAAGAGGAATACAGAGGAGCTGATGGATATGTTGGGATTGAAGGAAGCAGTAGATAAGCTGGCAAGAGCAAATGGTATGAGGTGGTATGGTCATGTTTTAAACAACCTGAAGAAGATGTTTTGATTAATGCAATGGTACATGAAGTGGATGGAAAATGTAAACAGGGTCGATGGAGGATGAAGTGGAGGGAACAAGTTGAAGAAAGCATGAGAAGGATTGGTTTAAAGAAAGAAGATGTTGCAGATCAATGCAGGTGGAGAGAAGGTGTAAAAAGAGTTGCAGAAGTAGTGGGATGCATGTGGCCACCTCCAGTCACTAGGGATTGAACCAGATTAAAACTGGATTGATAATGATCATGAAACAATTTAAAATTTTTTTCTGTTTCTTTCCCATTTTTACATAAAACTACTCTGTTATGTTTTGAAGATTTCGATTCATCATGAGTTCAACACTTATGTTAATTTTCAACTAAGGTTTAATCAGTTTGTTTTAATTTTGAAAGGCGTTTAATTAAACTATGGGAACTAACAAAACATAGGCTTTTAAAAAGTTTAGGTTAATTTTTTTATTTTTTCAAATATGCTATTAAAATACTTGCCATTGCAACTATTTAATTTTGCACGCTAGCATAGGCAAACCCTCTAATTGTATATATTTAGAGTAAATAATAAAAAATTGTGGGGAGCCAAAATCTATTTCAATTTTTTAACAGAATTCTTGTAACCCACAGCTGTACCTTTTCTTTACCTTTGTACCTATATCAGTACAAATTACCAGTTAAATAACTATCTCTTTTTTCAAAAATGTTTTTTCAAGAGACAAATTCATACTGTAACTCTTTAGAAAGGATAAGCTTGTCATAAAAAAGATTGATTTCTTGAAGTATTAGTACTTTCAGTAAAATTGCCAGGAGGCTGTGTGTCTGTTGGCAAAAAAATTGCTACAGGGTGTGCAGAAAGTTTCCGGACTACTTTTTATTGATTTAATAAATAAATAAATAATATTTTTATTAAATCATGAAATTAATGTTCTAGACAATTGTTTGTATTTTACGCATTAAAATTCACAAATTTTTAAAAATTAATCACTAAAAATGGAGAAAAGAAATGCAGTCATTGAATTACACCTCACAGGAATATCAGCCCCTCTTATTACTGTATAAGACAACTTAAAGTTGCTAAATCAGCGGTCTATGATACAATTAAAAGATACAAAGAACTGGGAAATAATACAAGACCATCCCAGAACTGGTCGACCAAGAACAGCACATACTTCAAAGAAAATTAAAGCCATATGGGAGAGGATCAGAAGAAACCCACGAAGAACAATAAAAGGGATGGCAGAAAGCCTAGGAATATCTCCATATTTCATGCTTTCCACAGTCAAAAAAGACCCTATAAATATCTTGAAAATTCTGTCTCCGGCACTGATCAAAATGAAAAAACGAAGTGTTTACCTTTCAACACGATGGTGCACCATCGCACACCTCGAAAAAAACTCAATCATGGTGCAGATAAAATGTGCCCTCATTTTGGGACAAAGAAATGTGGCCTCCTTCCTCCCTGACATAAACCCACTTGACTTTAGCATCTGGTCAATGCTCAAAAAAGATGCATGCTGCTCAGAAACTTTCTGTTAACCACTTGAAGAAATCCTTACAAAAGGCATGGGCTGATATTCCCCAGAAAAAGATACATGCTGTGGTAGAAGCGTTCAGATCAAGACTGGAGAAAGTAATTGATGCAAATGGTGGCCAAATCAAGTAAAAATAGATTCCCTGATTAAACTTATATCTTTGCTCACACAAAAAATCATTCAAAAAGTGCATTTAATATCATATATATTTTATTTTAAACCTGTCCGGAAACTTTTTGCATGCCCTGTACATGTTGAAAGTAACATGATTCTGAGCCCACTTGATGTATGAAATTGATTAGCTAATCTGATGCTTATATTTGCATAATCCTGTCTGTCAGTTGGTCATGACAGCTATAAATCAGCAGCTTTACGAGTATTCTCCACCTGAGCTGTAAAAGCTATGCCAACAAACAAGTTGTTTAAATATCTTTTGTGCAGTGTTATACAATGTACAATTAAATGTTATTTTGAAAGCTTTATTTTCCTGTTAAATTTGTCACTGCCAAATTTTTTCTTCACAAATGTTAATGCAGCTGAAATATGAATCTTATTTAATAGACATGTGTATATATTGTATTCTCAGTATATTGTTGTTAATTGACAAACATGCATTGCAAAAATTCAAAACTTGATGCCTGAAAGAAAAAAAAAGTAGTTTTACATTAATCACTTATAAATTTTTTAACAGAAATCTATTCTATATTGACAATTTTATTCAACTTATCAAATTACAATAAAACTTATATAAAATCAGTCAAGCTTCAATGAACAAAATAGACCATGTCATGAAGAAATTAAATACTAAAACCAACTAAAAGATAAATTGATTATTTTAATATGTTTTTTTAATTTATCTATATATGTATTAGAAATTTAGCTTATTGAAGTTTGACTTATTTTATACTAGTATTTTATTGTGGTTAATCATTTATTTTAATTTTTTATACATTTTTAATCCTATTGTCATATTTTTTGTTTGTAAATACAGTAGAATGCCAATTATCCAAACTAATTGGGACCATTGATGATTTGGATAAGAGATTTCTTCAGATAATCAAACAAAATGCAAACTTGCAATAAAAACATCATATATACATATAGCGATTAATTTTACATTATGACCAGTAAAATAATCACTCATTTTTATTGCAGTGACTAGATTAGTTTAAAACTTCCAGGAAATATAGCACGTTATATTTGCTTTTGAATATTGTGCTTCTCTCTAAAAACAATTTGTTATAAAATGCTTCTCTCTTATAGATATTGTGCTTTAATGACTTTAGTTAATGTAGTATTTGGACATGCTGTTCGGTTAGTTAGTGTTTGGGTAATCAGTGTTCTACTGAAACTGTATTTTATATATTTTCATCTCACTATTTATCATACTGACTTGCAGGAAGGCATCAGAGGTGCTATACTACATACAGCAACTGCCAAGCAATAACCCCTACCTTCTGGAAATACCCAGATATTGCTGTCTGGTTGAAATTTTTTATGACTAAAATTTAGAACTGCATGCCAAAATTTCAACCAGACAAATATGACTAAAATTTACAACTGCATGCCAAAACCACCAAACAAGGAAAAGTGCCATAAAGTATCTTTCCCAAAAACACAACAGAATGGCACAAGAAGGCTTAGAACTGCAACTGTGTCAATCACAACCTCGATGCTCTTAACCGCAGCGTTCTTGAGTTCTTGCTTATATGAACACTATAGACTTGTTTCCATTACAAGTATGGAATGGAGAATTTTTTTATTGATTTTTTTGCTTTACTTTGCTTTTTTAAGCCTGGAAAAAAGTAAAAAAAATCAATAGAACAAAGAAAGCTCCATTCCTTACTCATGGTCGAAATGAGCCCAAGGTTATCTGTCATCAACATCTTATTGCAAATATGCTGTTTTATAATAAAAGCAATTTTTTACTATTGTTGGCAGCATTGGCTAAGTAGGTAAAAGTATTGTACAAAAGGCAAACATCAATGACTAAACTAACCTCATTTTGTTGGGTCCTTAAGAAAAACAATTTATGGCACTTTGCTTTGCTTGGTAGTCTTAGCAAGCAGCTTGGTGTAATGGCCTGATGGTTGTTTAAAGTATAATGCCTACAATGTTTTCCTTCAAGTCAGAATATTAGTAGACATAAGGTAAAGCTACTGCCAATTTTTGTGTATAATTTTTTTTGTTTTTTTGTAGAACATGCAAGTCATTCAAAAAGAAGCAAAGCACTGGTTAGTTATGTAAATATATTATACTACTGTATATACATATTACTTTTCATTTAATAAGTTACATTTTGTAATGATTTTTTTATATTCTATGATTGTCCTTTAATAAATTAAAAATTTAAAAAACTTGTAATAGTAGATATTATCAAACTGATAGTTTTCTTTCTGCCACAATATAGTTGTTGGAAGTGCCTGAGTAGGTAAGAGTCCCATATTGGCTAACATTATGGCTTGAATGTGTTTGTTGATTTTTCTTAACTTCGTTTTCCATTTCTAACACCATACTGCTTTGGTTTGAAAGTACAGCAACTGATTTTGTGCATGTAATAATATATTTTGTTTAATTACTTCTTGTTTGCAATCTTTATTTCTATGTGCTTTATCAGTAATTTTTAAATGAGCATGAATATAAATAAGAATAAATAAAAAAACAAAACATTATTGATACAGTTTTGGTTTAAAACCCATTTGTGTCTTTCTATTGTCTCCCTGAGAAAGAAAAATAGCACTTTTTTTGCTTCACAATCTTAGCAACCAGCTCTAAATTTCTGTCATATCTTTAAATAAAAAATTTCTATGGGACAGCTATATTTTGGCATTTCCGCAAAGCAACTTGGAATAATTTTCCAAAGTATTACATCTCCAATGTTTTCCTGCTAATCATCTGGATAAATAGAGATGATTATAATATCCATTACTTTTAAAATTTCTAATTAACAACCAATGTCTTTTTCCTGCTGCTCTTCATTTTTTCATAGCTGTAGCAACAGTGTAAATGCATAATTAGCAATTGACATATGCAAACACAAAAGCAGATATAAATGTTTTAAATGATTTTTTCTAATGGAAACTTAGACCTTATGAGCATAGTTATATAAGCATTTTATTTTTTCTTGCACTTTACAGAATATTTTTCAAATAACTTTCTACAACCTTAGTAATTTTAATTAGATTATCAGTAGCTTGGAACATCAAGTAGAAGATTTGAAAAAAATGCTGGAAGTAAAGAAAAAGCATTTAGAAAAAGTGAAACAAGTAAGTGTTGGTTAGATTTTGATATTTTTTGTAGGAAGTTGACAAGAATATATGTTTAATGTTAATTGTTCATTGTAACATAAAACTAATCATCTTTGTCAGAAGTACTTGTAGTTTTAACTACTTTTTTCAAAAGCAAAATTGGATGAAATGAGCCAATTTATATAGTAATTGTAATTAATTGTCATTTATTTCAAATAGTTAAGAAGATAAATATTTGATGACTCTTTCTAAAAAGGTTTTAACAACAATTAGAAATCCACATGCTTTCAAATAAGTTGACTTTAGGTACAACCAAGAAACCAAATTAAAATTGACCAATTCTCAAATAAAATGACTTGTCATGATTACTTAAACATTGTTTGAATAATTTTCCCAATATGTAATTAGTCTTAGATTTCAGTTGATTAAATATTTATAAAAATGTGCAATTTGATGCAATTTAATTTGGCTTCATCAAGTTAAATTAAACCAATTTGTATGTTATTTACAATCTTTGGTGACTTTTTCAAAGAATGCATTTTTGTAAAATGCATTGTAATGAAAGTTCGTCTGTCCATCTCTACATAGGATGCACTTTTTGCAATATGTGATGCAATATATGTAATCAAAGAGGGTAATTATCATAATATTTTTTCAAAACTTTTTTTGTTGAGAATCTAATACCGGTATGTATGAAAAATAGTTACCCTTTTGTTGATCTAGCTATTCATAGTGTAAAATGTCCCACTATCCACTTAAAAGAATGTTTACTAATGTTATAAGTATAGCAATACCAGAAGCTATCTTTCTGCAGCTTAATGTTGTAGAATTAAAAGTGGTAACCAAGTCACGTTGAGAATTGGCAGCTCAATTTTCCTCAATATTGGCAAATATTAAATTGCTGTTTATTAATGGAAGTCTGTTTTTCGTTGTGCCCTTAGGAAAAGCACTCAATGACAAAATCCCATATCACAGTGCTTCCCAAACTTTATTCACCAACCGCTTTCTTAGGGTTGCCAAAAATTTGATGACGCCCCCTATCTTGTGCACATAGTTATGGTTTACTATAGTATTTGATATATATAATAAATTTATGCAACTTACATGTGAATAACCAACACACATGAAACACAAAAATACATGTATTCTGTTAGCATACATAATCAACATACCATGTACTCACATCTTAATGAGATGGATGCATCTGATGCGATGATACCAACTTGTCAGTTTCTGGCTTCACTGCAGTGAGGAAAAGCCTTAGGTCGGCCTGATCTGTGACAGCTAGTGTATTCCTTTGCTTGCAAAGAAGCTGGGAAACTGCACTGAACCCTTTCTCAACCAGATAGGATGTTGAAAAAACTATAAAGTACAGCTTCACTTTCTTCCTGGTTCCACACTGACGCCATAACGTTCACGGATAGCTTTCTGCAGCCAAAAATCCTGGTAGAAGTTTGAAAGTTTTAGTCTCGGTTTAATATCATTTTGGAGTAATATTAGTTCTTCTAAGACACCTGCCCCTTCCAGGCTTAACTCATGCTGTGGATCTATCACCCAATCAGGCACCTCCAAGGAAAAAAATGTCTTGAAATCTACTGGTCATATCCTTGTGGAGCTAATCTAAGTGTGAGCAGTATTCTTACAGGTCATCATCTAGTACGGTGCTTATTTTGTCAAACTCAGCCAGGCTTGGAAATTAAAAAAGCTCATGACGATCTAAGTTGCGCTAGTAAAGTTCCAGCTTGGACATGAATGCCGGTACAGTTGACTTCACTTTGATCAGATTAACAAGGTTTTCCTGCAGTTGTAAATTTACATAATTAAACTTCATGAAAATAATTGGCAGTGTGGTCAATTGGTTAAAGCAACATGGTCTTGGTTCAAAACCCAGTCATGCCATTCTGTTGTGTCCTTGGGAAAGACACTTTACAGCACATTCCCCTGCTTGGTGGTCCTGGCAAGCAGTTCTAAATTACAGTCATATCTCTTAAATTACAAGCGAACAGCAATATCTTGGTATCTTCGGAAGCAGGTCGGGGTAATTGCCTACCCTATGTATTAGCGCCTCCGTCGCTTTCCTGTGAGTCAGGAGGATAAATATAGAGATAAAATAAAATAAAAAATATCTGACAGATAGGCAATGCCAGCCTTGATGGTGATTAATTCAAGGCTGACGCTATCATCGAGAGCTTGGAAAAATTCCACTACAATGCTAAAAAGTGAATAGAAACACCTCAAGCAGTTCCCTTGGACAGCCATCTAACTTCTGTGTGCAGTAGTAATTGCTCAAATTCCTCATCATTCTCAGCACATAGTTGTCAAAATAGCCTAGAATTGAGAGCACGTACTTTAATTGTATTGATTGCTCTCATAACTGTGTTTGATGAATCATGAAGGCGACTATTGATATTCTTTGCAACCAGGTTCTGTCTGTGTATTACACAATGTACTGTCAATACGCCAAGCACTGCCTCCTTCAGATATTTGATAAATCCTCGGTATTAAGACGGCAATTTAAAATTTTGTTTTTGTTTTAATGCTTTAAAAATTTCAATACAATATAATTAAATAATATTATTCACTCAACTCGTTCTAAGTGCTCAAATCGCTAATAGCATCTCAGCTCAAATGACTGGTAATTTTATATTGAAAACAATGATGCCGGTTTTTACAAGTGGCTAGATTGAAAAAAAGTAGCTAGATTTTTCATTTTCTGAAAGGATTTATTTTTAAAGATTTCTATTTTCTAAAATCAACTTAAAATTTAAAGATAAAGGTATTTAAGTTTTCAATGTTTAGCACCTAGTAAGGTCACCTATAAAAAGTCATTAATCATCCTTCATCTATATTTTTTCTCATTGTTTCCTATCGCCCCTTGTCTTCTTACCGCCCCCTCACCTCCTCCTTTCTTCTTACCGCCAACGCTTAAATCTCGTTAACGCCCACTGGAGGCGGTAGCGCCCACTTTTGCAACCACTGCTCTATCGGGTCATGCTGCTTAACCTATATTGGTGACTCTGATTAAAGCAGAAACAAAAAGCAGCATATGGGCCAATATTGCAAAACAAAAAAGAAGAATATGTAGCAATAAACTAAAAAATGAAGAGACTTAACTTAACATTATACTCCTCGACGGCCCGGCTTTTGAAGCCTTTCTGAAGCCTGGGCTTTGCAAAAACTTTTATACTTACTTCATCTTTTTAGATAAAGTTCTGAATTTTCTTGACTTGTCTTAATTTGAATTGCTGAATAAGACGATACTATTTTTAGGTGCCCCCGAACAAGGGTTATCGGGTAAAATAGACGTTTTTTAACAAATTTGTGAATTTTTGCTTGTTTTCGCAAGCAGAGCGTGGAATTTCAATTTCACGCTTTTATTAAGTGACATGAATGTTATCAAAAATTGGTTTTGCGTGAAGAAGCGAATTACGTCGGTATGCCTTAGGCCAGGGGTCGGCAAACTGCGGCCCGCGGAACAATTTTGCACAAGCCTTGTCGATCACAAGCAGCGGCACTATGATTTTGGGACGAAAATAGGAATTTCCGAGACCGATTCCAAGTGAAGACCGTTTTTTAGAGAACACCCTGATTTCGGGACGAAAATAAGAATTTCGGAGACCGATTCCAAGTGAAGACTTTTTTTTTTTTAGAGAATACCCTGATTTTAGGACGAAAATCAGAATTTCAGAGAGCGATTCCAAGTGAAGACCTTTTTTTTTTAGAGATCACTATAATTTCGGGAGAAAAATAGCAAAATTTGGGATCAAATCGGAGTGAAGACCTTTTTTTTTTTTTTTTAGAGATCGCTATAATTTCGGGAGAAAAATAGCAAAATTAGGGATCGAATCGAAGTGAAGACCTTTTTTTTTAGAGATCACTACAATTTTCGGAGAAAAAATAGCGAAATCAGAGATCGATTTGGCCCCCGTCTTGAAAAGTTTGCCGACCCCTGCCTTAGGCGATGCAAAACTCATTTTCTTTTTTGAACTTTTGGCGATTGCTTGGAAACACTTCCAATCTCTCGCCAGCCCTGATTCAACCGCACGTCGAAAGAAGGCCTTTGACTGGCTTACAGTTTGATGGTCAACAAAAAATTAAATTGATCTTGGGCGAAAGTCATTTTCGTGCGAGTGACTTTAGTGTTGTAACATTTACACGTCGAAATTATGCTTCAAAGTCTAATTTTGTTATCTCTGCTATGATAATGAAATTGGACCAAGCCAGAAAATGCGAAAAAAAACATTAACAAATCACGAAATCTGTGTCAAACATGTGGCTCTTACACGTGTTTGCGGCACTGCTTACAAATTTGCACTTCATGCTTTGATCGATGCCGAGATATGTTCCACAACTAACAGTAACAATTATATAGAGTAATATTGTTTTTCAAGTGCTTTTTTTTAAAGTAATGTAATGGCTCAGTTTCATTTCAATAATTAAAAAAACTATTTTTGTGGCGGTGAAATACGATGTGCATGTAAACGATAATATATAAACGATACAGTTTTATTTGTTTTATAATATTTGTAAGTCGATATCTTAACACTGCTAAACATCAAAACATAACCAATTTCAAATTCTTTTATGTAAAAAAAACTCATTTTTGTTTTTTATCCTTTTTTAAAAAAACAGCAATAACTATTAGTAACGACAAAAGCATGTGGACAAAACATGTGAGCAAGTAAATGAAACTGGTCTAAAATATTTTTCATAATTCAACTATTCAGACAATGAAGCAAGCTTTTTTATTGTTTGTAATTGTCGTGCGCGTTGACGTCACTCTGAAATTTTTAATTAAGGTTACGACTGTTACAACAGCGAATCCGTTACAATCGCATTTCACGCTAGTTAAATGAGTGTCTAAACCTAAAAATTGAAGTGACCTTCAGATTATGTAAAACAAGATATTGAATATTAAGAATATTTATGGAAAGTATCGAAAAATTAACATATTGCCTAAGAACCGCCTAGTTTAATAAGCTCCGCCAACGCAAATGATGCTTTGCGCCATCGCCGGGCTTCGTTGCGTCTTTAGACGTTGCACGATGGCGTCATGTGTCTCGTTAGCGGTAGTTTTTTAATGTCTAAAAGCCAATAGTGCTACCGATCATTCGGTTTTTATTTGTAGTGTATTACCAAAACAGAATCATATTGATAATAATAAGTGTTTTTGCAATAACATTAAACTCAATATCACAAAAACACTGAAATAATTTTTTTCCTTCTATAATTCACTGAATCGTAAAATCTCGGTTTTATATATAAGTAATCATACCATATTTTTGAAGGGGCAAATCGGGACACTCATTATCAGAAAAAAATTCGTCCCCAAAAAGTAGTATTCTCTAAAAAAAAAAGGGTCTTCACTTTGAATCATTTTCATGCTTTTCGTCCCAAAAAAGAGATGTTCATTGAAAAAAAAATCTTCTCTTCAAATCTGCCTCGGATTTCATGATTTTCGTCTTTGGAAACTGGTGATCTTGGATAAAAACAAGAGAAAAAAGGGATCTGCACTGGGAATCTGTCTTCGATTTCTGCTAAAATGGGTGTGACGGAGCCCTAAATATCGGGTCGTATATAAGCATATACGTATACGGTATGAGGCTATCAGACAGAATGTATTAGCCAGATTATGACGTCATAAAAATTGTTACACTCAGAAAAAAACACTGCACTACACTACTACAAGTTTTTCAGTGGAAGACTATATAGCAGGGGTCGGGAACCTCTGGCTCTTTTGTTGCCAAACTTAAATTACCGTACATAAAAGAAGATCTGCGCACACAAGATTTGTGTGATCTTTTTTTAAGTCGTCATGTTTTGGCACGAGATTAGATTCACACGAGATCAAAAGTAAAGATCCTATTTTAAGAGATCATTACGGTTTTAAGACGAAAATCGAGAAATCAGAGTCATATTCAAGGTGAAGACTTTTTTTTTATTTAGAGATCACTAAGTTTTTGAGACGAAAATCAAAAAATCAGAGTCAGATTCAAGGTGAAGACTTTTTTTTTCTCTAACCCAAAAAGGTTTCCAACCCCTGCTATATAGTTTACGGTTGTAAAGTAAACTGTTACATCACAATTAAGAATTTGTATTCGTAAAATTCGACTTGTACAACCGTTTTCCTACTTATCAAACAATGCGTACGATTAAGCTAAGACAAAATTACAATATTCTGCATAATTTTCTGAAAGCAAACTATGTCACAAAAAATACGTATGATGTCATAAAAAAAGCTATGATAAACTAGATATTTCGTACATAAAAAAAGTCGAAATAAAATAACTGTTGCCTGGACCTCAACATTAACAATGGGCATCGTGTGCCACATCCGGCGCGCAAGCAGCAAATTTGACAAAATTCCAAGGTTTCGAATTTCTTTTTTAATGCGGTAAACTTTAAATAATCGTTTTCGCAATCGTTTTGGCCATTAAAACTCACCCGCCGTGTTTGATAGGCGCGTCGGACATAAAGTGAACGATGTTTTTTGAGAATACAGAGTGTTAAAAAAGTAACGCAAAATTTAATCCTTAAAAGTTTTATTTCTTTTATAAATCACATTTAGCAGAGAGATGAGGATAATGAAGACTAAAAAAGACGTTCGAAGTGTCCTCCTTCGTTTTGAACGCACTTTGCCATTCTGTCTCGCACAGACCTACACACTTTTCTGCAAAGGCTTACGTCAATTGTTTGCAACTGTTGAGAAATAAGCGACCTCAGCTGGTCGAGAGTTATGGGGTTGTGTGAGTAAACTTTGCCCTTCAATATACCCCTTGCGGCTTCTGATGCATTATTTCCTGATGAGTAGTAATTTCTCACCAAATCAATCCTTTCTTTGATAGTGAAACGTCGAGCCATCTACACAAGGCTATAATTTGCAAACTGGTAGACTTGACGCACGAAGAAAATGAATGCGTGCTTGCAAAGTAAATTGAACGCGTGTGGTAACTATAGTAACCGCGTGAAAGAGAAAATTCTAAAACTGAGTGGGTTGAAAGTGATGTATGATGAATTAGCTTTCTATGTTAAGAGTTAAATTGGAATCGCTATCTGTGACATGTTTATTGCAATGACGAAAAATTTTGCGTTACTTTTTTAACACCCTGCAGTTACAGCATCACGCGAAATATTTGTTGAGCGTAGTGGTTACTAAAGACGGCAAACGCAATTATAGATCAAGCATTTGTACAAATCATTTAAATTTTTATTACCGAAATTGCTTAATTTTTCGGACATTTTCCAAAAATTCGGACAATGTCCGAAAAAAAACACTGCGAAAACGCACTCGTCTTTATCCTTTGAGAAAAACAGAACGAAAACCAGTTATTATAGTCAAGTGGCACGAAACGTCGCTTATCAGCGCAAAAGTTTATCTCGTTGCCTATCAGCGCGCAAAGGGCTGACATCAGGTGAAAAGGGAGCTGACAAAAATGTCTACAAGGAGGCTGGCATGACCTTTAAATCTGTGCCCTGGTGGCGTTTCTGAAGGCGAAGAACCTTTTTTAATATCAGAGGCCGCATTTAGATTAGGAAGTAACAAAGGAGGCCACATAAGTTGAATTATTCAAGAAAACAGCTTCATCATTTTGTATCTGTTCTGGTTTTTATGATTTTCGTTCCTAAAAAAAAAGATAATCTCAAAAAAAAGTCATCACTTTGAAAGTGGCTCGAATTTTTGACTTTAGTCTGTAAAATGTAGTGATCTCTAAAAGAAAAAAATCTTCACTTTGAGTATGTCCCAGTCTTCTTGGTTTTCGCCCTAAAAGGTAGTGATTTCTAAAAGAAATAAAAGATCTTCACTTTAAAATTGTATTGATCTCTAAATAAAAAGGTTTTCTATTATCAATAGTAATCATTGCACGTGATTTTATTACTTTTAAATTGTCATGGACGTCGCAGGTTCCCCATTTATGGGCTATATAGCTGAATTAAATGTAAATGAGGATTCTAGTACAATGTAAATCTTGTTTCTAGTACAAACGTGGAATGGAGTATTCTTTGTTTCTTTTAATGATATTTTTGCTTCATTCAGTACTCAAGTGTAGAAAGAAGTAAAAAAGTCAATAAAACAAACAAAGAATGCTCCATTCTACATTGTAGTGAAAATGTGCCTTAACAAATTTTGAAACCTGCTAAAACTGATTTTAGAGTTTACATTTATACTTTATTAAAGCATTTTACTGTGTATATTAAAAAAATAAATAAACATCAAGAGTATTTTCTAAACTTAATATTTTTTTTGATATCAAACTTTTTTTTTAATTTACAGGTTCAAGATGATGAACAATTTGTGTTTTCTAATGAGTTGAATTTGTTTTCTGATGGTGATTCAATTTTGCACTTTGTAAATAACCAGGTTTGAAAACTTTTACAATGCCATGATGCAATAGGGTCATTCCATGTCAAACGTCCTAAAATTTTTAAAGTCCCCATTTCGACCATTTCAATATGTGAATTAGTGCCCATGGGGGTTTTTTATGCCCAAAGATAGCACTTTTTTGCCATTTTAGCATTTGGTCCATATTTTAATGCATGATAATTTTTGCAACAATGCAGTATTTTTACTCAAACTTCATCAAGTTATAGTGTAATAAGCAACTATCATTTCTATTTAATTTGGTCTTCATACTTATTTTCAATTAAAAGTTATAGACATTTAAAATTGACCCAAAATTTGTTTTTTTGAAAAAAAGTAGCAACTTTGGCAGTTTATAAACCCCCATAACAAAACATTACTATATTGTTGTATGACATATATGAAGCAAACAAAAATTTTAACCCATATTTTAAAAATTAGCTTTCTACCATTATTGAAAATGAAGATATGCAGTTGTGAAAGTGCTACCAAATAGTTGGGTGCCAACTCTCATATGGGGTACCTAAAACTTTGGAACACTGTATTTTCAAAAATACACTAGCCATTGATCTAAAATTTTGAAGATATGCCTAAATCATGGTATACAACATTTCAGCAAAGTTTAAGGAAATTTGGAAAGGGTCAAACTGGGAGCTGTAGGACACTTGACATGGAATGACCCAATAATTAATATTAAATTTTATTTTTAGCTTATTACTAATAACCATTTTTGTTCATTTTGGTTATCTTTTGATGCCTAAATAAAAGGTATCAATTTTAGGCTGTGCTCTTTTGTTTAGTTTTTTGTTTTTTTGAATACTTGCACACTAAGACTCATGACTTTGGTATCATCATCTGGCTTTAACACGTTGGCTGCCGCGTGTATCACCGGTAATACATTTTTCCCATTAAGTGTAGCACCGGTAATACACGCTGCAGCCAACGTGTTAAATGGTGATATCAATAACAGCAAAAAATGATTATTCGATGATTAAATTATGATTTTGTAGGTTTGAAATTTTAAGTTTTGAATATGTCACAAGAATTCATAAGCTTTGTAAAATATTTAGTTGTTTTTGTTTAAATAAATATCATTTTTGCTTAATTTATTTCTCCTCTTGACTTGCAAGACCATGTTGAAGGCATTAAGCTTTAAGCTACTTTGAAGCAGTTATTCTAACCTGCTTTCAGAGATTCCAAGAATTTCTTGTCTGATTTATAGTTTTTTATTTTGTTTTTTAGTTTTCATACAGTGATATAATATGAAACATAGCTTAATTTAGAGCTGTTTATTTGAACCACCATGCAGAGGGTGCCCCATAAAATGCTTTTCCCAAAAATACAATAATGTAACAAGGGTAAGAACCGAACCAAAACCGGATTGATTGCAGTTGCCATCAAAATGATGTTTTTTTGGCCAAGGTTTTAACAATATTAACTCTGATCAAAAACTGAATTGATCTTGCTGTTTTTTGTTGTTGCATTATCTAGATGAGATGCTGTTGGTGATTGTACTAAGCCACCTTAATCATATGTATCAAGACAATCACAATAAGGGCTATGTACATATTATTGTATTTACAGATACAAAATTCTCAGATTTTGCATGGAAGTGCTAGAATCAACGAGTATGATATAAATACATTTTTTTTGTTTGATAGGTAAGAAAAATTGAAATAACTATGCATCTAGCAGCACTTTTATTGCGTTATACAATTTTACACTTTTAAATTTTTAAAATACAATAAATTAACCCAATTTATAGCCTTTTCCATTTCGGTTTTTTTACAGTAAAAATAAGTAACAAAATATTAGTGAATGCCATAGCCAATAAAAGCGATTATATCTTTTCATAATCATATATTGTTTACGTTATAAAACAAGTAACTATAAAAGTTTAAATTTTATTGTAAATAAATGAATATAATTATGAAATAAACTAGATCAATTGTTTGTTATATTTTTGTCTGATGCCAAAAGGCAAGTCTTTTTAACAAAATTACATTCTATGATCTTTTATAAAATTTAGAAGAATTTAAGTATGATTATTTTCAACTTTATTCAGTTATTACCAAAAACATTTGAGTTCTGCTTGCTTATTGTTCAGTTGTGTAAATATAAATTGAAGAATCTTTTGTCTGGTATGGTTTGCTTCAAATTGCATTTTTTTTTATCTCTATATTTATCTTCCTGACTCGCAGGAAAGTGACAAAGGCGCTATACATAGGATAAGCAATTACCCCGACCTGCTTCCGGAGATGCCAAGATATTGCTGTCCGCTAGTAATTTACTAGAGATATGACTGTAATTTAGAACTGCTTGCCAAGACCACCAAGCAGGGGAAAGTGCCGTAAAGTGTCTTTCCGGAGGACACAACAAATGGGCCGAGTGGATTTTGAACCGAGACCATGTTGATCATCAGTCCGGTGCTTTAACCACTCGAACATGCTGCCGACCGATTATTAAGTACTTATGTAGATTGCAAAAGCTGCTATAACATTTCTCACCAAATTTCTATTGTGTGAGTTTTTTTTGGTTGTATTGCCGCTGTTTTGCATGCGCAAGATATTTTATATTTCACTCTGTCTTGTTTTTACGTATTTTTTTTTGTATCAGTATTCTATATATCTGTTATATTGCCATCCAAATTAAAAAACTATAAAAGTATAAATTTAGATTAAGCTAAAAAATCTATTTCACGCTACTGCAATCTTCTATGCGGAATCTAAAAGTTCAAAATCCTCAAAAATATTTGAAAAAAAAAACAAATTAAAAATTTCTCAAGAATTTTTAAAAATTATCATAAGCAACAACCGAAATTTATAACTTGAAACCGTTGTCAGTTTTATAAAAATTAATATATTTCTGACAACAGTTACTTCATACAATCAAATGAGAGCGTTAAGCGATTTTGCCGAGCTGCCAAAGATGCAAATTCATAAAAAATCATGCTTTAAATGAACTTGGTTTTAGACATAACATCTATACGTTGAAACCGGATTTGTCCCAAAAAACGCAAGTACTTTGGAACCGCTTGACAGAAGACAAGCGTGAATTGTCTGAAGTTATATCGGAGGGAGTTCACCAACTCAACTCCGGGTCTGAACAGCTGGTCAGTCCAACATATCGTTTCACTGAAAGCGACTTTCTTCATGGTATTTTCTTTAAATGTAGTATCATTGTTACTTACCAAGTTTTAAATTCAAATGTTTGTCGATGCTAGAAACTGTAAAATTAATTAAAATAGTTACAAAGCTGTGTAATTTATACTGAACAAAATTCTTAGGTTCTTATTACATTTAAACAAATGTATTTTTTCTTGTCAAATATTTAAAAATTCAATTTTACAAGCGCCTAATTGAGAGGCTTTTTCGTCGCACATGCAAACTTCAACACTAAAAAATCTGCTTGTGGCTTAAATAAAGATTTAAGAAACGAACCGCAGACACCTTTTTGGTAGCATCTTTACTACATTTACTGGAATATTTCGCTTACCAATGTGCCCAAGCGAAATATTTAAATCAAACCGATCATTTAAAAACTTTAAAGATTTTTTAAACTTTTAGGTATTTATCGCACGGAAAAAGGAGTTGGAACACAATACAAGCTTGTTTATCGGCCGAAGTCATCGAAAAATTTTCTCAATAAGCATCAACTGTTCGAAATTGAATTATTTCGTCCTTATGCCCCTTTGCGCAAAGTCGATATAGAGACGAAGCGGGAGGATGAGATTGTTTATTTTGTAGTTCCTCTGACCAAACGCAGCGATACATTCAGGTACTTTATGCTTCAGCGTTTTCATCTTAAAATATTTAGAGCCTTATTCAAATCTACAGCTTGTTGACCAAACTAAATTTAATTTATTCGATTGCGCTCCTAAATATCGTTCATAACAGTCAAAATTGAGGCAAAGTGGAAAAGTCAAACTACAGAAATTATTACTGTGATTTCTAATCAAAACTCTATTTGTTAATTCCGCACTTTTTACTTCCAGAGTTTTCATCAATTACTTTAAAGAAGTTCTCGTTCACGATAAAAACATTCATCTGACTGTGGCGTTCCACGGCAAAGAAGCATTGGACGATGTGTCCAAGATATTAGAATCGTTTCGTCAAGATACCGGCTTTATTAATTACTCTCTCGTGACGTCAGAAGAGCAGTTTTCCCGCGGTAGAGGTGGGTAAAGTGATGAATATTTCTAATAAGGTTTATTTTAATACGATACCGAATTAAAGTTTTTTTAAACTGAAAGAAACCATTCTAAGCATTAACAAAAGAAGCAGTTGTACCGCGGTAGATGTTGATAACTTGAAAATATTATTGATGAAAGTTTTCATTTTTTTTGTGCGTTGTCTTTCAAAGGTCTTGTTGACGAAGGGCGTATTTTTTAACATTTTTGCTTTTTGAATAGAACGTACCATCTGTGCTGTTAATATGATTTTACTCAAACTATCGTACTGAAATACTTTTTAATTAAACCTAATATCACTTTATTTTCGAATACTTTTTGCCTAAAACAAAAACTGAGTAATGATAACTAATTTGATATTACCGTGTTTTCCCGAAAATAAGACAGGGCTTATATTAATTTTAAGTCCGAAATTTACAATAGGGCTTATTTTCGGGGGATGTCTTATTTTAATATATGAAAAAATGAAATTACAAAGTATTAGGTTGTACCATAATTAGTGTCCTTTTTTTTAAAACTAATTATATTGCAAATTTAAAAATTTACAAAATTTTTTTAATTTTCTAGACATTTATTACTAAAATTTTATGTGTGAGAATGTGTAAATAAATCATAAATATTTTTTTCCGCAAATTTAAACAATTTATAATAATGAAAAATCTCCCCAAAATTCATTGCCGACACCTGCTACTTTTCTTCTTCCACCAGTCTAAAGGAAAAATTTCCGCGTTCGCAGCCACGAAAAAAATCTGTGATGTTTATGGAAACGACACTATTACAGAAAAAACGTGCCAAAGATGGCTCAAAAGATTTAAGGAAGGAAATTTTGATCTTGATTCAAGAATCTCGAAGAATCCAAAAACCAACACCAGAGAGTTGGCTTCTTCTCTCAAATGCTCACCAATGACAGTGTCTAAAGGTCTGAAAAAACTTGGAATGAAAAAAAAGTTAAGCCAATGGATTCCTCATAGCCTCAATTCTGCACAAAAAGAAAAGAGAGTGCAAATTTGCAATACTTTACTTGAAAGACACAAGATTAAATGTCGTTTGAGTATTTTTACGTTTTTTTGAATTATAAATATATTGCACAAATTTTTAAATAAAAAATTTTTAAAAACGATTTTTGAGCACTATTTCTCATTGAGAATAATATTTTTAAAAAAAATTTTTATTTAGTTTTAAAAAAAGGACATTAATTATGCTACAATCTAATAAAAATATCTATATTTACTTATCATGAACATGTTTTTTATTCACAAACTCGTTAACAACAATTTATTCAAAAACAATCATATGATCATCCTCTGGAAAGTCTTGCAAGTCATCGGGTTCCAAAACTCCAGCGGAGTTTTCGCTTAACTCAATTTCCCGCAGAATTTTTGCTCCTACCGTACTCTCTCATGTCGAGCTATTCTCTTTCCCGTTGGAAAATTCCACATGGCTCGTTTTGCGTACGCACATTAATAATGACGTCGTAATGGGTGAAAATGACGTGTGTTTGCGTCGAAGAATGTGATTGGCTGAGGTTAGGAAAGTTTTGTCGTCACCAGTCAACTAGGGCTTATATCAAAATCATACTCAAAAACCACGCTAGGTCTTATTATTGTGTAGGTTTTAATATCGGGGAAACACGGTAATAAGTTTTATGCGTTTAAACATCCATTTTCATTCATACAGCACTTCATCTTGGCCTTAATTCTATCGAAAGTAAAAACCCCCTCTTGTTTTTCTGCGATGTTGATATGGCTTTTACTGCTGATTTTCTCAACCAGTGCAGAGCGCACACTTCTCCAGGTATTTTTGTATTAGTTGAATTTTGAATTTTTTTTTTGCCAGATGTTAATTGTCTAAAAGTAACGTTTATTGCTCTGTAAGAGTGTTTATCGAAAATAAAGAAATAATATATTGTACCTTTTTTGAAAAATTTGAAGTCTTGCTTTTATTAAGATTTAATTAAATAACCCGTGCTTTGAAATTTGCATGTTTTTAATAGAAACGTTTTTGAACTTGCTGCCATTTCGGAATCTGACTACAAACACCAACTCACAATGTTTAAAAATAATCTCCTAAACAGGGTTTCTGAACTTTTTGGAACACCTGGACCCTTATGATAAATCAGTGAAACTTTGTGGACCCCTAAGTGGACTTTTTCATACAAGCCTTCAATTTCATTTAAAAGAAAATTTTCTGTGATAACTTTTTTTTGTCTTCAATTGACTTTCGGAAAATGTTTGTGCTTCAATGTAAGTTAAGACATTTTCTGGGTAATGCGCTCATCATCATCAAGTTCTTAAACGGTCTCAAGAAGGTTTTTTTATTAAGTTGAATGTTGATACCATTTTATAAGCATTTTACTATTTCATAAAATCCTGAGGATCCCTCGACAGTTTGCAATAAACCCCGGTTTAGAAACTCTGTTTTAAAAGAATTCAAAGACGAAACCTCAACAGAAAAATTGTGATTATGATTATTGTTAAGTTTAACATTTGAAAAAGTGAAAGTGAATTCTTATTTTTTTTAAAAGTCCATTTTTTTTAAGTCACTTTGTAAAACAATTTTCTCGTCGACGTATCTTGACGCGATAAATGATCCGTTCAAAATCGGAATCGCAGCGTAAGAGCTCGTTTCTACTTCAAACGTTGGCGGGATTTTTTACTTTCTGCGCATAAGCGCTCGTACAAATATGAGCTTGTCGTACGATTGGTCAAATATCGTTTTTTCAACGAAAAAATGTTTTTGTGTGGAAGAATAAATGCTTTTTTTCTTGAGTCGATTCACCCTTTAGGGGATGGAGGCAGCAGGTCAAGGTTATGTCTGCACTCTTCATGTCTTTAATTTTATTTTACTGCTTTATTCTTTCTAACAAATTGTTTTAAAAAACTTAATAGGGGCTAAAGTTAAATTTTAACAGCCAGCCATAAGTCTTTCGTTTATTTGCAAAAGCGATCTCTTATATTTACAGGCCAATCCGTATTCTTCCCAATCGTATTCAGCCTCTACAATCCCGCGCTAGTTTATGATAGTTCGTCGATTCCGGATTTGAAATTCCGTCAACAGATTAAACGAACTCACGGCTTCTGGCGGGATTTTGGTTTTGGAATGTCCTGCATGTATTCCAGTGATTATAAACAATCAGGTGAAAGAAAAACAAAATCTCCGCTTGACGGTCTAGACCAGTAGTTCCCAACCGGTGTGTCGCGAAAGATTTTGGAAAAAAACTATTTAGCGACGTCGAATTTTGCGGTTTTTGTACGTGAGATTTCGAGGAAAAGAAAGAGCGTGAGTCCAGGTGGAATTTTTTTTTTAGATCATCATGATTTTGGGACGAAAATTGAGAAGAGACCACCATGATTTTGGAACAAAAGTTGAGAAATCATAGACAAATTTTAAGTGAAGACCTTTTTATTATTAACCAATATATTGGGTGTGCCGCGAAAATTTAAATAGCTTAATAGTGTGCCATCATATAAAAAAGGTTGGAAACCACTGGTATAGACCAATGGTTTTCAAACCCCTTGTCCGGTTAATTTTTTTGCGGTCCGCAAAATAATTTCCTCTCTGCCGAGCTTTTTTTACGGAATCGTAGGCGTTGCAAAGTTGTTACTTTTAATAAAACTCATTTTACGCTTGACTGATTCGCAGCAGTGAACTGGCATATCTCGCCTTCCTTGATAACGCAGAATTCATGAAGATTAACCTCCGATGACCTTAGTTTTGTGGCGTTTTCGATTATTTTATTATGGACTTTGTCTAGCTTTCAAAAATTTTAATACAAAGCCATTCTTCACTTTTGAAGTGCTGCTATAGCTAGTCTTGTTGAACTGCGGAAAGATTAATATGGTATCAATGAAACAACAAGGTATTATGATGTATTTTAACCAGAAGGATTAAAAGCCTTTTGAAACAGGTAACTTTCAAAATCAAAATTAACTAAGTGTCCGTAGACCTACTGCAATTATAGAGAAAACTACGAAAAGGGCATACTCAGATAAGTTGAGTGTCACAGAATCTCGATGCGGGCGGAACTACGTGTTTCAGAAACTTTGGTGCCTCCCTTGGCTCGCATACTGGCTGTGAAACAGCAGCGAATTTCACACTAGCATTGATTTTGTATCTAAAAAAATTGACATTTTGTTGTTAAAGTCGATTTGATTGCCACTTTGTTGTAAATTTTTGTCATAAATGCATACTCTATGCCAAAATCTGCATTAAGTTACGCTTTTGTTTAACAAAAAGTTTCTATTCACTGTACAATCTTTTGTTGCCGGTCCGTGAATATTTTTAAAAATTTTACCGGTCCGCTAGTGTAGAAAGGTTGAGAACCACTGGTCTAGACAATTTTTTTTTCTTGTAGACATTTTTTTAGACAACCTACTCCAAACTACACGCATATTATCCTGTTTAGAAATTAAAATTTTTTTAGCTTTTCGATTGCTTTTGCCAATTAAAATTCTAATTTTCTGATTACTTCATTTTAATATCTTTGTCTTGTTTGCCTTTCGTTTTACGTCTTCCTAGCAACGTAAAACTCGAAATCACTATGTTTCTAGAAGCGCCATTCTGCTTCCAACCTTATATGTTGCATAGTTGACATAATCCAATTGTAGTGTGAGCTGTTGCAGTAGACCTGGTTTATGGTTGCCCTTGTGCGAAAATACTTTCGAATATAATCCAATCTTCAATTTAATTCTGAAAATCTAATTCATAATTCAAACTTCAATTTAATTCTGAAAATCTACATACATTCGTATGGCGTTGTGTTCCACACACACCGATTTGCTGCTTTCTGTGAATTAACCGCGGTCACCATTGAAGGTAAGCAGCTTGACCACATTTCTCGGAATGTTCGTGAATCGTGAAGTGCCTTTCCGAAGGGCACAACGAGTATCACTCAGTCGACGTTACGGAGAATCGAACCAGGTCGTTCTGCACGTGAGTCGCGGATGTTACCACTGAGCTAACCCGCCGGACTCTGAAAATCTAATTCATTTGTTGTTGTTTTTGAGGGACTTATCTCGTATCAATTAGCAGTACACAAAAGGTGTTTCAAAAGTTGAAGAGCACCCTGTATTTTTTCCGTCAAGTGATTTTATGACTCTTATTAACTCCGTAATCAAATGTAAAGAAATTGACGAAATGAGATTAGCCATGGCCATCTTTAACTGCAGGTCTAGAAGCGTATTCGCGTTTTCCGTGATGACGTTACAAACGAAGGCTGACGAATAGCAACGCAGTTTGGTAAATGCTGGTTTACAACAAAGATTCTTCGACAATGACGGTTTACTTTAGCAGAATTTAATAAGTAAATATTGTTAAAGGTAGCCTCTAAACCTGAAGTATAGCAGTTTTAATGAACTTGAACAACTGAAGTGTAATTTCAACTATAAATAAAGTAGAATTATCTGTAGTAGGCGCACCTGAAAAACAATGGATTTATAAGTTTATTGTAGGTTCATCTACATGTGCTTGAAGAAAAAAGTTAGCTAAAAAATTTTTTTGGTTCATTAAATAGCTCATAATAAACTGAAAACAACTAAACTAAATTTTATACTAGCTTTTTAATAAAGTTTAATGAACTTGATTAGAGCTTTACTTATTTTAAAACTAATACAATTTTGATTTTTTCATGTTTTTTTTAATTTAGTTACTCAAGAACTTTACTTTATGTAAATATAATGAGTCTGATAGGACTGGAGACAGGGCAACTGTTCCAAATTATCACATTGGCTTTTTTGCAGTGGTGATTTTAGCCCTTCTGTTATAAGTCTGTCTTGCCCTTTGAATTGCCTAATATTGTAACTCTTTTTGATTTTTTCTCATACATGCATCTCATAGTCAACAATATTTTCAATGTAAGCTAGATTGACAGCATCAATAACAAATATATAAGTATAATAATGACTACAATTTGCAGGATTCAAATTTGCATCATTTTATTCACACTAAGGAGGAAGGTCCTCTGACAAGCCTTTGCATCAAAACCATTTGTTATTTTCAAATAAATTTATATATACAGTGGAACCTCGCAGTACGAGTTTAATTCGTTCCCAGACCGAGCTCGTATTGCGAAGCAATTTTTTTTAATATGAAAATAAATAATTCTTTCTAGCCGCAAAATTTGTTGGAAATCACAGTGTTCTCTAAAAAAAAAAAGGTCTTCACTGAATCGATCTACGATTTGCTCGTGCTAATTGCTCGTACTATTAATTTTTACTCGTCCTAAGAGACAATGTTTTTTGCGAATAGCCGCTCGCAAAGCGAATTTCTCGTACAACGAGACACTCGTACTGCGAGGTTCCACTGTATATTTTTAGAAAGCAAGTTTCTCTTCTTCAGTAAAATTATCATTTTGTGCAACTACTGTGGTCCATTTAATCAGTAGCCTATTTAACATTTTTTGCTTTTAACTTGAGGTAAATTTAATTAATCTCTTAATCAATCTTTCATAATGTACAGTTTATTTCAGTTTGATTGTTATTACCTTTTATAATACTTGGTCTTCTAATTTAGCAAAGAAGTGTGATGGTTAATAAATGTTGTGTTTCTAATTGTAAATCAAATTATGATAGTAATTCCGAAAAAGGTTATGTTACTTGCTTCAAATTTCCTACTGATAAAACTTTAACAGGAAAAATGGTTAAGAAAAATACAGAAAGAAGGACTTAATGTGTCAAAATATACAGTTGTTTGTATTAAACTTTTCAAGAATGTGATATTATTAAATATGACATTCTACCTGGAAAAAATGGTGACCCAGATGTTAAGATACCACAAAAAAAATTTGAGCTTTAAAAAGATGCTTTTTCTTGCATTTTTCCAAACTTATGTTCTTACTTGTCAAGTTCAACACCTCTGTATAATGCTCCAGTCCATCAAAATGTCACAAACGAAATGAGGAATACCATGCAATTGTGCAAGAACAATGGCTTAACACTGACAAAATTACTATACAGTATATGAATCATTTCTTGAAGGATTAGATAAGCATCTGCTAGAATTTAGACATTCTGCAATTGCTCAAAAAAAATAATGATTATGTGCTTCTGTATCACATTTCATTTCCTGTAATTCAGCATTATCCCTTTCTAAAATTTCCTGTTTTTGTGCACAAATCAATGAATTTAGATGTATGGTTTCAAGACATTAAGCTTGATTTTGACGACCTTAAATGACAACAGTTAAAAAATGGTTGTTTGGAACACTGGAGCCAGTTAAAAAATCTTCTTGCTCGACTGGACAACAACAATGAAAACACTGAAAAATTTTCTACTGTAATTAGTGTCAGGTCATTGGTTAAACATGCAAGTAAAATTATTATAAACACACTAAACAAATATGCCTGTCTTGTTGATGCTGCTGATCATGAAAATGTGCGGTTCCTTTCTTCCATGGGTACTTGGCTAGATGCGTGGTCAAATCTAAGCTTGCTGCAACGTCACAAAGAATTTCTCACTAAAGATACCTTTTTCATTTTGCGCCATACTTTAAAAGTATTGAAGAATGTTGCTAAATACTGTATTTGTTGGAGAATTTAAATTTTGACTTTGTTCTTTATGGCAAATTCCAGACTGACCATTCAAAAAGTCGATTTGGCCTGTATCGTTAGATGTGCGGCGGCAACAGATTAGTGTCTGGTCAAGAAATAAAAGAAAATGAAAGTAAACTTAAAATTAATAGCTTGCTGAGATTACATTTTCCGTCTTTCACCATTTCAGTGAAGAAATATTTATTAAAATTTTTGGACTCAGTTAAAAGTACTACACTATCAAAAGGCGACCAAAATTTTATTGAAGAGTTTCCATATAACCAAGTTGCATTTGATGAAATTCAACTACCAGTTTTGCTCTATGTCGCAGGGTATGCTGCCAAAAAAGTCACTTCAAGACTGTCTTGTGGTGGTTGCAAACAACTGCTTGTTGATGAAATTGGTGAACTTTTGCAGGTTGACATAGACAATTCCGTGCTTACATATTTTCAAAAACTTAACCGAGGTGGATTAACTTATTCTTCACCTATTTTACTACATGTATTTCAAGCTGCTCATGCTTTATAATATGCATCTCAAAAAATTATGAAAAAGTTTTCATTCAACCAAATAATCGAAAGGCTGTTCTTACGAAAATTCTAAAAGAGTATACGCAATTTGTTGATGTTTTTATGATGTCTGAAGATTGCAATTGATGTTTAAATAGCAATTCTATTATTTTATTGAAATGCGCCAGTGTTTTGTTTAATATAATGTTGAACAACTATTTCAAAGCTCAAAACAATAATGTTAGGCATTCTGCTGTAATTACTAAAAGAGCCACCAAATTTTGAAGCTACTTTTAAAAGTTAACCAGTTTTTGTATATATTTACTGTTTATAACGAAGGTTTTCTCTATTATCATTTTTAAATTATTTATTCATTTACGCAACTTATTGTGCTAATTTAAATTTTTTGTTTGTAAGTTATCCTACCTAAGCATAATTAACAAAAATGGTTTGTAACAACCTTTGAGTGATATTAATAAAATTATTACTGTTTACAAGTAGTAAGTACAGTTTCACCGATAGAAGTAAAAAGTTATTCAAGTTTTTAAAAAGCGTTTGGAATGCGAATGCCTTTTTTGATCTGTGACGCGTCAGCCTTCGTTTTCCGCCATTTTATTTGCGGCTCCAGGCCTGTAAGTTATAGACGGCCATGGATTAGCACATGGCAACAACATAAATCACATCGGGACAAAATTACCAGTAATCAAACTTACATCAAACATTTAAAAAAAGTCTTTGTCCCACTGAAACCAGAAATGCTCTTTAAATTGTTTGCCACCCTGTATTAATGTGAAACTAAGTGCGATATTCTGTCAGTTAGTGATTTAGTTGTCTATTTCCCGTTTGTTTATTGGAAATGGTCACTAGCCAAGCCATGTCTTATAGATCTGTTTGAGAGTTCAAAATTCTAAACGATACCTTTATTAATTTTGTCAAACAATCATTGATCAAAGCAGTCTTCATAGCTTGATAATTATAATTATATTCGCTTATAATTATAATTATAAGCGGGTGTATTTAAATATGCATTTGTAAACAAGTCGCTATTGTTTAGCAGCTTCAACACTTCGACAAGTTTGTGATTTTCAGCGAGACTTAGTTCGCGTTTATTCAAGTAGCATTCCACGGCAAACATAGAACCTTTGCAGCCTGTTGAAAGTAGAGGTTTTTCTCGAGAGTGTCGTATGGTTTTGCAAGTTTTAACCAATGATTCATTGCTGCATGCGGTGGCCAGATTAAAATTTTGTTAAGATAAAAAAAACTACGCAAATTCAGATATTAAAAAACAACTCCCACAAAACCAAAAAAAATGAACTTGATTAGGTTTTTTTAGAAGTGATTCTTATATTTTTGTTTTGAACTCTTTTGAACCCACTTTTTAAAGATGATTTTTTTAAAAATCTTTTTTTTTTAATTTTTTAAAAACCAGCTTAACACTTCAAGTTGTTTTTTAATTTCCTGCGGGAGGTTCACATTTACTCAAGTAGCATTCCACTGCACTTCATCGCTTAAGAAGCTCTTCTGCCCATTAAAGTACAGTTCGTTAAGATTTTTTTTCAAGAAAATTTCTAATATAATCCGACGCTTGGACAAAACTATTTTTCAGGCGGCTTTGACCTCGACATCACTGGGTGGGGAACCGAAGATCTCCTACTCTATCGAAAATTCGTAAAAAGTCGAATCAAAGTCGTTCGTTCTCCCGTCAACTCGCTATTTCACCACTGGCATCCGAAAACGTGCGATAAGTCGTGGTCAAATGGTGAGTTTTCTTTTCGATTTTCAGTTGATCCGATCAAATATGGGTCGCAGCAATGTCATGAACGGCATTTATGCGGCTTGCCATCCGTTCGCTTACTGTAGGTTTGGGTTCGTTGGTAATTCGGTCATCCGTCACTTGATTTCAATGTTTATTTGTTACTTGACTTAAACACGTTGTTTTCAGTTGAATTTAAGAAAAAATTGAAATACAAAATTTTTTAAAAACAATTTCTGGTTTTCGCTGAAAGTACAATAGGGCTTAGTTCTTCGCCTTTAAATTTTTATTAAGCTTTAACTTTTATTGATCGTTGTTTGTGTGTTGCTTTTATTTATTGTTTCAGCTTTTAGCCATCGAACGACTTTAATTACTTATTTAATGATAATTTTTTATTATTGAAAGCCGCAATGTTTGAGGATCTTTATAAGCAAGGCACAAAAAGGAAAAGCTAGAGCCGCTGGTTGAAGGCGGCCATTTTTTCTAGATCGCTTTTTTAAGGCACTATGGCAATGTTTCTCAATCTTTTGCAGTTTTTGACTTCTTTTATGACTTTTATGTAGCCTGTGACCCCCTTTTTGTTCTGTTTTCTGTAAATGTAGATTTCAAAAGCATTGTATAAAGTATTTTTGCGACCCCATAAAAATACTTGGCGACTATCACCGGGGATCGCGAGACCCAGATTGACGATGCACCACGGGATTGCCCGGACGTTCTCGTGTTAGTGTTTTGTTATTGCATTGCCATTTGTCATCTTCAATTTCCAAAAATATATGTCCCAGACGGTATCGATATGGAATATTGTAATGTCAATTTGAACCCTGCTAGGCAAACACTTGTGTTTAACCAAGCCAAGATTTTACGTGGGTCTGTTAACTGCGTTTATACGAACTTTTTTTTGTCTCTCGCAGAAGAAATTTCTCGAATTTTTTTACTATGAAGCGTTTTTGATCTCCAAATGAAATGTGCTCGTGAAATATACAATTGTACATATGTTTAATGTGTTACGTTAAAGTTACTCCGTATTTTTACGTACAGATCGTTGTAGCGAATTCTAGCTTAGTTGTTCACAACCTGTCAACAGATTTTCTTTTAGAACAATACCACTCTTGTCTTAAATCAAGAATCCGCACCGAAGGATCTGCCCTACAACTTGGAATGCAATATTTCAAACTGAAAGATATTTTTGACTCTCAAAGCAAACTGTAACCATTTCGAAATTTTATGGGACAAAGCCTTGTATAAGAATCGTAACCAGTTTTGTTGGGTGTTCTTAAATATTTTATGACTAAATCGGTGTTACTAAAATATTTAAAAAGCTTATTATTTTGCTACCCTGTTGCGCCATAAGCAACCCTCTCATTCCTACCTTTTACAACTTGCTACTGGCATAAACGACCTGTTCTAAAAACTTCATTAATAAAATGGTACGTTTGGTTTCATGATACTAAGCCAGTGCTTTCTAAACTTTTTGTGTACGTAAAACACTTTTAAACCACAAATAAATTTGTGACACGCTTTAATATAATATTAATCAAAAAACTTTTAATGGCAAAATTTCAACTTACAATTTTAATAAGGTATATGAGCTTGGTAGGTTGAACACAGCATGTTAATGTTTGATTGCAAGCTCCGAGGCGTCAGAAAGTTGCTTAATGGTTAACCCTGAATCAACTTTTGAAACAATCGCGTCTATCATCATCAAATCTTTTTTCTTTCCTCTGTATGGGTGAGAAATTTTTTTATTATATTAATGTTCGCAAAAACCTTAAAAATAAGAAGGGCCAATTTTTTTTATTATATTGTTGATCGAAAACCCCTATATAATTTATTGAACCGTAAATAGCTTGTATCAAATATTGTTTCAAGTCAAGTTGGTTTTGGAAAGCACTGTATTAAGCGGTAAAAGCAAGGACTCTCTATTTACTTCAGATTGATGGTGTAAGCTCCGGCAAAGTAACATCTGTTCATTTAAATTAGCATTTCCTGTTTCATTTGCAGTATTGGTAGATTTATTTAGCTCATCATTTCACTTTAGACGTTTGCTATCTGCTGTACTTTGTTGCTCATTTTGTATTGGTTGTTACTTTTGGTTAGTTTATGTTAATAAGTTTTGTAATTTTTAAAAAAGGTTGAGCTGTTCACTTTTGGTTGTATTTATCTCAGCAGTTAACCTATTGCGTAAAAGAATTTAATTTCCATTTGTTTTTTAATATGTTATGTTTGTGCAATATTTGTGCATGCAGTTGTTGCACTTTAAAAAGCAATTTCAAATTGACAACATTGTTTTGATTTTTTTTTTTTTTTCCATAGAAGTTTAGCCAGATTTTTTACGTTTTTCTGTAACATCTATCGCTTAATTTGTCTTAGTTTGAGTCCATTTGTGCTTTTTGTGTTCTTGAGTTTGATTCCTTTCTTAGTCAGTAAATAAGGCTGCTTTTACCTGATTTGTAAGTAAACATTCATTAAGAAACAGTTTTATTATAAGATTTCCATGCAGCGACTAGATTTGAAAGTGTTATTTCAAATAAAAGTCGAAAAAACTGTAACTGTAACTTTGTTGCTTTTGCAAAAGTTGTAACTGCAGTAGACCGCTGTTAATCCGGATACAATTTGACCGACAAAATAGGCGAAGTCCGGATAATCCGAAGCTGTTTATTAAGAATTGCGTATATAGGAAATCATTTGTTTTATCCAAATTAAGCGAAATTCCACATTAACAGAGGTCTATTGTAGTTACTATTTTGACCTTGTTAAAAGTTACTAGTTACAGTTACTTTTTAATTGAAAGATATTTCTTGTCAACACAACCAATGCCGACTGTCTCAAAATCATACTTTTTTTGATCTTTAAGTAAATTTGACGACGAGGTTTCAAACGTAATTATCAGGAAAATGCAATTAAAGAGAAGACCAAAAAAAGAGTTTTTTCTAGAAAAAGAGCTCGACCATCACTTGATCATTTTGTCCAAAAAATGTTTTTTTCGGCAAAGTTTAAACACCTTATTGCTAGCTAGGACTCAAAGTGAAACTTCGGCCGGACGATTCGGTCACGTCGCAGCTTCAGGTTTCATGAAGTTTCACATCGACGTGCGCTTTATATTTTTATCGTAGTGTGCTCACCGTTGTATTCGTGGCGCGCATTGTTTGTAGATGCATTCCTTTGTTTCCTATCTTGCAACTGCTTTTCTCGTACTTAGCGTGACCATATTAAGATTCTCGCATCGGCTTCGTGGTAATTGTTTTGTTCTTTGATTTCACGCTGTTATGTTCGTACGTACAAAATGTCTGTTTAATTTAACATTCTTCTATGCCGATTTATCCTATTCAATGAAACTGTTGAAACTGTAATTAATAGTGTTTTTGCAGCCAATTTTTGTTGTTATTTTTCAACTATCTCCTATATGCTTGTTACTTATTTGTGTTAAGTATAAAGCCGATGTCTATAACGTCAGTTTAAAAGTGACATCAAATGCCTGCTCAGCATTTGTTCTCGGCAATTAAGTGACGTGGGTGGCAAAAAAACAAGCTTTTGTTGATTCGTATTATTATCATTTGACGGCGACAAGGCGGCTTCTTTTTGCTTCGTTCATTTATCTGATACTTTTACTTTTATAAAACATACAATGTGCCTGGTTTTGATTTTATATTTATACTTGTGATTATATTTTAGAAAATTTTAATATGCCAATATATATATGGACCTGTTTGATAAGATTAAGAAAAAGCATCCTTTCTAGTAAGCGTATTCGTCAGTTCTAGGAAAGAATTCTGTTATATACAGTAAATGTATTTCTATTCAGTCTCGTAACTGCTCCTGATGGTACCCGAAGGAAATACTTTGAAGCATTGTTTCTAGCTATATACACAACTATGAAGTTTAGAGCGACAATAGTTTATCTGTGTTATTGTAATTAATTGCTTTTTTGATTCTGAGTTCCTTTTAGCCGTTTGCCTAATAAAAACTTGTTTTTTCTTGTTTGTGTTTGAATCTTCAGGTACTTTTTAATTTTGTCGCGGAATTTCTCGGTTAAATCGAATGTTTTCGAAATCGCCACCCCTTACGAGAGTGCGGTAGTTGTTTCAAACTTGTCTGTAAAAGCTATTCTTTAGTTCCTGGAAGTTTTGATTCACGTTGTCTTTAATAAAGCCAACCTGGCCTCTTCTCTTGGATGGGTTCTGCTGCTGCTTTGTGGTTCTTTCACAATTTGCTTATTTTGTGCAGCGTAGTGCATTGTTGGAATTGAAAACGTGATTGTTGTGTGTGAGTGTTTGTCGAGCATAACGGGCATTGCATTCATTGTCCGCTTTTATTCCGAGTTAGTAACTTTGCAGTACTAGCTTGTTGGCTCTAAGATGTGCCAATTTTGTACGCATGTGACGTTTATTTTATCTCTATATTTATCTTCCTGATTCGCAGGAAAGCGACGCAGGCGCTATATATGAGCAAGCAATTATCCCGACCTGCTTCCGGAGATGCCAAGATATTGCTGTGCGGTTGAAATTTTTTTTTGTTTTTTAGTTTTATAGAGATAGAACTAGAATTTAGTATTGCTTTCCAAGACCACTGAGCAGGGAAAAATGCCGTTAAGTGTCCTTTCCAAGAACAACAAAATGGCGCGAGCAGGTTTTGAACCGAGACTATGTTAATCACGGCGTAGTAATGTTGTTATAAATTCTAATTAATGTATGTTATCCGGAATATCGTTTGTGAAGGTAATGTGGAAACTCGGGTTTGATGCGTGAATCTAAAAAAGTGTGTCAGTAATGTTTCTAGCTGGTTGGGTAGCTTTAAGCTTGATACAGGTGCCATGGCCTACTAGAATACAGCCGAATCGATCACATTTTAGCAGCGATTTTTAGCTAGTTAAATTGCTGAGAGAAAAATTTCGTCGCATTTTGTGCGTGTGCTTCGTAAATCAAAAGCAACGTTTTCGGCACACTTTTAAATAATACAGATATAGGCATATGTTTTCAAAGTGGTGAATCGGGACCAATGTTTCCTCTAATTTTTAGCTGTGCGCAGAAATTTGTTCGTGTACAAAACTGCAAACTCTTTGCAAAGTAAACTTATGTTAATGACTTTGATTTCTCGATTTTTGTCTCAAAAATGTAGCCATCTCTAAAAAAAAAAAAAGATCTTCGTTTTTAATCTGTCTGTCGGTCGGTCGTGTAGCTTCTCGGTAACATAGCCCTGCTTACGGGATGCCTGCAAATACTGGAAGATATTGCCTTGATGTGGGAGGCAGACATCCAGTCAAAATGCAGAGTGCGTTGTAAATGATAGGGTCAATCTGGCGAGTAGAAAGTTTATGAGAACTGCGGCACCAAGTAGCTGCGCAATACTCGGCAGCAGAATGTACAAGAGTTAGGGTTGCTGTGCGCAAAGTCATGGTACCAGCACCCCAGATTGTTCCTGCTAGACGCCTGATTAAGGAAACTCTTGAAGTGAGTTTCTCAGCCAGTGACTCAAGGTGTCGGTACGTGAGCGATCTGCCTAGTGTTACAGCAAGATGTGTCGGTGTTGTACAGAATAATAGTGAGTTGCCATTTAGACAAACCAGTAACCACGTTTTGCCTTCCTGTCATTGAGGTGGAAGCACAGGTGGACACGCGCACTTTAAAAATTGGGCTTTCATTTGTTTTTTTGACAGCATTGTACACTTTGCCATGTGCCCACAGAAACAAAAACTACTTGTATGTTATTGTGTTGTCGCAACTTTTATAATTTCTGAAGTTGCGTTTTGAATTGCGCGTGCCCACCTCTGGATGGAAGGCAGACACCGTTTCGGATGCGCTGAGCTTCAGTTTCCATTTGTGAAGATACGCATGGAGAGTTGACATGTCTTCACTAAGGGTCCCCTTCAGCGTCTCCCAGTCTTTAGCAGTGTGTACAAGCACTAAATCGTCAGCGCAAGCATCTTTGCTGCAGAGTGTTGGAGGCAGGTTGCTTGTATGGATGTTAAAGAGGAGAGGAACCAAGTCGGATTCCTGAGGGACGCTGTTCTTCATGCGCCGAAGTTGGCTTCGTTTTCCGTTACCGGTACTGAAAGTAAAAACTTTTTTACGCAGTTTTCACGATTTTAGCGCAGTTTTTACATAATGAATAGCTAACCAGGCGTGACACCGGGACAAGGCCTAAAATTGGAACTGCTTTGGCTAAAACGGGATATGTATAGTAAGCCTATACACAGTGGCGGCTTTACAAAAAGGGGTGGCCCGATGAAAGAAAAACACTTTCAAATTTGTGTGTTCCCAAAATGAAGTGTTCTCTAAAAAAAATTTATCACTTTTAATCAATATCCAAAATTTCCATTTTCGTTCCAAAAATGTATAAAAAAAGTTTCACTTTTAATCGAGTACTTTATCCTTGCTTTCGTCCTAAAGTTAAGGTGTAAACAGAGGGGAATCAAATAATATTTTTATTTGGGAGGCCATTTTTTGACGTTGTTTAGGGGTTCCGGTGCGGCCGCTCCGTTCGCACCGTACTAAAGCTATCACTATCTAGACAGATGCGTCTGAGTTTGAGCACTTTTGATCTTACCGTAAATTACAATTAACAAATTCAATGCAGGATTTCGATTTTCAACAAATGCAACAAAAAATTTAAAAGCAGAAATTAAAATTTTAAACAATTGGTTAAAGCAGAAACCGCTACGACAGTAAATATGAAAAAAGTTTTGAACTTTTTACAAAGCTCTCGCCAATTGGTCAAAAGATTTTTCAAATACTTTAAAAAGTGAAGGTTAACTGGCTTTAGTTCGATATAGTTTTAGATTTTTTCAAATGTGTTAAGTTATAGTCGCACACAAAATTTTTGTTTCTTGATGCCATGATAAATGTGAATTAAAAATTTAATTTCAAACGTTTCACTACTATAGGGGAGAGTGGGGTACAGTGAATCACAGTACACAGTGAATCACCCAATCTAAATTGAAAAATATTTCATATATCTTTACAATAATCACGTTGCTTGACGATAGTAAAGCTTTCTTTTCACAAACAAAATTCCAGGCAGCACAGAGTTAAAACTACTTTTCAGGAAAGAAATAACTAATATTGGTGGTAAAAAGTAAAAAAATGTTAGTTATCACTTTTGATTATATTTTAGCGCAAGGTTAAACTTAGGCAAAGCTGTATTTATGAAAAATAAGAGCTTTATATGGGGATGAATATTAATAAAATGTGAAGCAAAGTTTGCTGTAGAACGGCATGTTTTTATTACTTTTGCTTATAGACCGGCCGTAGTACACAGTAGATCATGCCTCAGTGGATCAGTGACGCAAGTGATTCACTGTGTACCGGATTTTATGACTAAATAAATTGGGTTCTAGTACTTTATTTTTTTGATACTGTACGTTTATAAACAAATATTAAAAATGCTTAGAGCTAAAAATAAGTTAAGAAGTGCTTTCCTCGAGTAAAATTGACAGATTACATGATGAAGGGTGCTCCTCCAGATTCGATTGGTGTAGCATTGTAGCAAATCCGTCTGGATGGATGTCTGCTGCATGCTTTACAGAATTTATAAAGCATTTTATTAAACACACAAAATGCTCAAAAGATCGCCCAGCCATACTAATTTTGAATAACCATGATAGCCATATCAGCATAGAAACAATAGTTCTTTCCAAAGAGAATGGTGTTACTCTTACGCTTCCACCACATTGTAGCCACAAGCTTCAACCCCTTGATCGATCGGTATATGGTCCTTTTAAAACGTTTTATAATCAAGCTGCAAATGCTATTATGGTTAGTCATCCTGGTAAGACTATCACCATTTATGATGTGGCGGAGCTAGTTGGCAAAGCAGACGAGCAAACATTAACACCCAGGACTATTAGATCAGGATTTGCTGCCAGTGGCATATGGCCGTTTAATAGAAATGTATTTGGAGAAGATGAATTTTTGTCCTCACATGTTTCGGACAGGTTCCACTGTAACACCAATCATTGCGATACAACCAGTGAGACAGAAGACTATTAATCCATTCATCTGCATTGTCTACCAGCATCGGAATCAAAAATGCATCTGAGTTTTTGTCAATATCTGCTGCTACTATTACTCCAGAGACGGTCTCACCACTACCTCAGTGCACACAACAAAGCAAGAAATCCTCCTGTGCAAAGAAAAGAAGAAAAACTCAAATTTTAACCGACACACCAGTGAAAGAAACTATTGTGGTAAAAAAAATGCTTACCGAAAAAAAAGGAAAAGGAAGTTGAATCTAAAAAGTGCAAGAAAAAAATCATTCAGTGTTCACGAAGCAGCAGTGAGGACGACACTGATGTTGCAATATGCTTTGATGAATCGGATATAAGTTTTTCTGACGATTTCGATGCCAATGATTACAATACAAAGGAGCTGCAAACTAGCAATTTTGTGCTATGCAAATTTTTTACGGAAAAATGGCAAATCGCAGTGTATGTTGGTATAATTACTAGCGTTGGTGTGGAATACGAAGTAAAATTTTTACGAAAGTAGTATTGGGGTTGCTTTACATTTTCTAATGTGGCAGATATATGTGATGTAGCAAAAAGCGATATGGTTATTGAACTGCCAAGTCCACAAACTTCTGAAGAAACTTTAAGGGCAAGGAGACAACTATCATTTTCAGTAGACTTAACTGCATATAAAAATTTCTTGTGTTAAGCAAATGTCTCATCGCATGTTTCAAACTACACAATTTTTTTCATGTAAATGAATTTTATTAATTTTGTTGCGTTTCTATTTTCTAAAGTTTTTTGATGCGAGTTGTGCAGGCTTTGTGCATTAATTCACATTAATTCACATGCTTTGTAGACCTTGAAAACAATATCACCGTGTTCCAAGAGACAAACTGTGGGCAGTACTGCTGGAGTATGACGCGAGAGGTCAGTTATTAATTAGCTGCTATGAAATTGTTGTAAAAACAGTTAGAAGTCCATTGTATTTGTGTTAATAGCATGAAAACAAAGCCTTTTAAGTGCCAGTGTAAGACTACCACAGAGATGTGTTTTTCTCCTTTCCTGTTCATTATATACTGTACATGAACAGTAGCGTGTTTAGTAGGGAGGCATTGTGCCATGCGTCCCCCCTTTGAGAAATTTCAAAAAACCGAAACAGATTCAAAGCGAACACCATTTTTTACCACTTGAAAAAATTTTTCCGCTAAGCATATTTGATTGTGTTTGTAGGACCCTTCCTTTTAGAAATTCTCGGTGCGCCAGCGTACACGAACAAAAAAGACAGAGCCAATTTCTTCAGTAGTGGCGTCATGTTTTAAACATGTAAGGTTTGGCGCCTGCTGTTTGCAGATAATATCGCATTGTTAAGCTCTAATGAAAGCGATCTCCAATATGCGCTTGATCGGTTTTCTCTTGGAGTGACAGTCAGTATCTTGAATGTATTTAAGTATCTGTTTTTTGAAAGAATACCAATTTAATTTTTTAATAAAGTTATTCATTTCATTTCATAAACTGTTTCCTTTGTATACAATGAGATTTTTTTCGATTGATTTGATGCGTGGTTTGTAGAAAGTGATATTTTCTACTTGTCAAGTGTTGTAAAAATGAATTGATTCGAGTTTGGTGTAAGAAATCATTAAAGATTACAGTAAAAAACTATATGGTGAAGCTGATAAATATATTCGATATTTGATAAGTTCAAGTTGATAAATATCTTCTAATTTTAAAAAGTTTAATTATTTATACAATCAAGTAGTTAGACAATACTTACTACTAGGCTAGCCTATATGTAATGATTCTAACACGATATTATTAAGTCGTATTGATAATTCGTGTAAATGAGTTTTTTCAGCTGAACCCCATATTGCTATGCCATAATGGTACTCTACTATGAATCAAGCTATCATATAAACTATTAAGTTTAAAGTTTCTTTACTGAGAAATTTATGGGTCCTGTAAAGTAGGCCAGCATATCGCGAAATTTGAAGAGATAACTGTTTTGTGTGAGCGAACCAATTTAAATTTTGACCAACAATTTGTGTATCAAGATATATAACAACACACACGTACGCGCTTCAGAATGTAAGAATTAATCGATAGTTAAAAGTTTCCCGTGAAAGTTGTGCTTGAATGTTTATTGATGATTATACAAGAAGTTTTCGAGTAATTTAAAGATAATTTGTTTGTGCGTAACCAGTGGTGAAAGTAGAAAATTTTTCTTACCGGTACTATGCATGCCAGAAGCTCATAACAGTGGTGGAAGTAAAATAATTTTTTTGTGGTTGCTGATCAAAAGAGGCAAATGGGTCTTAGACATCCACTTATCCAGTCACGAAATCCTAAACGCCTTAATTATACCTAACACTTTAAATTTTAACGAACTATAAAATATTAGATAATCCGAGAATGGCTAAAACCCAAATAACTAATTGTTTCTGGATTAGAATGAATCGCTAATTTGAGACTCGAAACATGTCCTGTAGTACTGTTGCCTGCAAATTGGAGAGTAAAAGGTTTGCCAGAGAACTATATTGACACGATTTGAAATAGCCTATTTTGGGGGATAAGTACAAAAGATCCCCAAAACCGAAGTTACTTTTGGCTCATTATTGTAAGTTTGCAACCATTAACATAACGATACATTTTCAACCAAGCACATAACCACATAATCCAAATCAAACACTCAATTATTTAAAAACTTTCCATAAAGGTTCATAGTAGTTAGCCTTTTTCAAGTTTTGTTGTCGAGCCATGCCGCTTGTTGCATGAGCTGCTCTTCTTCCCTTTCCAAGCCAAGTTCTTACGTATGGATCTGGATTCCTTTTATCGCACGGTGGCCCCACAGTACTGACAAAGAGCTGCTTCTCGGCATTGTTCGTAGTGATTGCATTTGTGCTGTCAGTGATGATGTTGTTCATAGCGCTGAACCCGCGCTCACAGTCGGCGTTACTTGATGAAAGGATGTCAACGGCCACCATCAACTTATTTAGTTGGTCAGGAATGCTTCTTCCTCCACTTGCCTTAAATTCAATATACGCAAGATGAGTTTGTTGCTTGTTGAGACGAAGGGTGCCACATAAACTTTTCACTTCATCTTCTCCAAAACGAGGATTTTCATGATCAATCTTTTGTGGATCTAATACATCAATTTGACCAACAAGGGTTTTGTAGTTCTCTCTTCGAGTTGCATGAACGCTAGGCTGTGCTCTGCTTGATGCAGTCGTGAAGAGCCTTTCTTTCATGTTGTAAGCTACAGCCCGAATAAATTGAGCCTGATTTATTACTGGGCTTCTTCCTTCTCTCAGTTCTACTTGTTGAAATGACATTGCTTTTTCTGCTTGTTCAGCCATGATGGAATGTTCCCCCGGGGAAGCAATAAGGCTTTCTATACGTTTTGTATACGCATTGAGTAAAGTGTGGGCTTTTGGCAGCGTGGTATTTCGGCTTTGCAGTGTTTCTGATAAATTTGTTAATTCGTTCAAGACATCCGCCATCAGCGCTAAATTTTTAACAAAATTTATTGTGCAAAATTTGGACAGTAGCCTATGCCTCGAAATCTGGCCTTTTCTGTGCTTTGCCTCGTTTCGTCATTTGAAGCTTTATCAAAATGTTGCGCCAAAGCTGGGAAAGAATGCCAGACTGCTGATACTGCCCTGAAGGATGAAGCGACCCAGCGAATAGTAAACACCTTGCCGATTCTTTTGAGGGTCGTTTGCAAATCATGGAAACATTGGTCAAGTTCACGCTTGTTCTTTGGTGACTGGCTGTACAGCGAATATAAATGTTCAAGAAATGACTGAAAGTCATTTGTACCACCGATAATTTCTAGTACAATTCCTACAACAAGCTTAAGTCTGTGATTAAGACAACGCCACAATATTATATCAGGAAATTTATCTTTAAGCAACTTTCCGACTCCTGACTTTGTCCCCAGCATCACGCTAGCTCCATCACTGCAAAATCCGATGATTCTTCATTCTATTTGAATAAGGTACATGACGGTGTAAGTGGTGATTTTAAGTGGTTAAAGGTTTTTGTTATTATTGGTAAATTATTTTGATAAATATTTAAAACAATGGCGAACCAGAAGCTTGATGAAGTAATGGAATTGTTAAACAAGGTCAGGGAAAGACAGGATAAGTATGAAAAAGATTATTTTAAAAAAGACCATGATACTGCTTCTTGTAATTGTTTTGCAGGTGAAAAAGAAAAAATGGAACAGCATCAAGAACTTATGAAATTATCAACTATTATTGATTCTATTAAAGTTGAAGTTGGACAGATGGCAGAAATGGTGGAGAAACAGGAACAATATCTAGATGACTTAGAACAATATGGAAGATCTAATTGTCTCATATTGCATGGGAACAATATAGATCACAGGATAAGTAGCATTGATGTTGAGAAGTATGTTTTAAATATATTAAATACCAGATTAAATTTGCCTACTAGTGTTAGTGACTCTGATATTGATATTTGTCACCCTCTTCCTTGAAAAACCAACAAAAAACCAATTATTATTAAATTTGTTCGCAGGTCAATAAGGAATATGATATATTCACATAAGAAGAACCTAAAAACATTGAATGGACCCAAACTGTCAATCACTGAGTCATTAACCAAAAAAAGACTAAAGATTGTGGAGGAAGCCAGAAAGGTATTTGGTTTTGGCAATGTCTGGAGCAGTGTTTTTTTTAAGGTTTGGCTTGAAGAACTTCTAAGCAATTTTGAAAAACCGCTAATTTTTTTCCTATTGTTCTTGAGCGTACTTAACTTTGCATACACTATTGTAGAAGCAGATTTTGAGAGACCGCTGGACAATTTTAGGAGACCGTTTCGGTTCCTCAAAACGCCTTAAAAAAAACACTGGTCTGGAGTATGAAAGGTATTGTATACTGTTCATTCAAAGGTAAGAAACAAGCTATCATTAAACTATCCGATATTAGTAAGATAAGATTTTCTTCTTAATTAACTAGTAGTTTCAATAACCAAAACTAATACAATACTTGATTTAACCTTACCACGACACATCATAATTTTCTTGAAATTAACTTTAGCTTAGCTTTATATAATCATACATTTTATATATCTTAAATCAATTTAAAATTTGTGTTTTATTTATTTGTACTTCTTTTTTACTTTTTGTTTATTTTGTTACATATTATTATTTATTTATTTTAATTTAATTTTTTTGTTTTATTTATTGTTGTATCTTTGCACAAATACACAGGTTTATAAAAAACAATAGTTAAAATTCACAAAAGTACTTAGCCAAAAAACAACCGTATTGAAATATAATGCTATTAGTTAGTTTGCTGTAGTAGCTTGATAGCTTTGAACTGACTGAAGAACCGAAATAAAGGCGCATATTTAACTAGTAACAACTATGCCTGGAGACGCGCGTGTCCAATAATTGTTCGAGCAGAAGGCGCTGATTAAGATTAGAAGCGTTTAAGAAAACACTACGTCATCTATTGCACAATATCACAACACCTCCCCAAATAAACTACGACAAAAAAATATATATTCACATTAGCAACAATATTTTTTTGGAGGTCTCTTTGTTCTCGCTGATCGTCGTAGATTGTGTCGCCCGTACTCGTCTCCGGTTGGTAGTCTCGGATTGTTGCGTTGGTTCATCGAAGAAGAACTAGATGCGTGGTCAGTCCCGGCTGGAAGTGTTTCTGTAGACAAAACACTCGTTGGGATTTCACAGGGATCATCATCTTGATCCGAACCGTATCGAGGTCGAAGTTGATCAAGATGTCTTCTCCAAGTTGGTCCTCGAGGAATGACTCGTACATTGACGCTTCGTGTACCATGGACTTTTGTAACTATCGCAGGCACCCATCGTGGGTCACGATCTCTTCTAGGGCCGAAGTACAGTGCGTAACAAGGGTCTCCTAGTGAGTAATTATGTTCGACTTTCGAAACCACTTCCGAGTCTTCAGCATTTGAATGCTTGCTTGCTTGTGACTGTCTTCCCTGCAGGAGATGCGGAATGGATGGAACCAAAGTGTCAATTTTGGTGCGTATTCTTCTTCCATTCAACAATTCGCTTGGTGACAGTCCCGATGCAAAAGGAATTCTTCTATATTGCATTAGAAATTCTTGCAAAGCTTCCTTTGGAGGTAACGAGGATTTTCTCAATGCCTGTTTGAACGATTGTATCAAACGCTCGGCAGCACCGTTTGTTGCTGGATGATAAGGTGCTCCGGTGAGATGTACAATGCCTCGTTGTTTGCACCAAGCTTGGAACTCTTGAGACATGAATGTTGTGGCATTATCGGTCACCAACGTGTGGGGATATCCGAAATGAGCAAATTCTTGTTCAAGTATAGCAGTAGTACTTTTCGAAGACGTTGAGGTTGTTGGATGAATGCAAGGATATTTTGAATAAGCGTCTACAAGGACTAACCAGTTTCTTCCCAGAAAGTTGATCGCATGGTCCAAGTGGAGTCTTGACCATGGTTTTTCTGGCATCATCCATGGATGGATTGAAGGTTTATCCGGCTTATTTTGAAATTGGCCACAGGAAGTGCATTTGCGACATAAGTTCTCGATGTCAAAGTCAATTCTTGGCCAATAGACAGTTGACCTGGCAAGTTGTTTCATCCGTTGCATGCCGAAATGTCCAAGGTGTAATAATTTAAGAATATGATTACGTAGGGTTGAAGGAATTATTACCCGTAAGCCGTAAAAAACGCAACCATTCTCTGTTGACAACGAATTTTCCAACTTTTTGAAGTCTTTAAGCTCTTCCGAAAATGCATGCGGCCATCCTTCCTTCACAAATCGCATTAGTTGGGAAAGAATTGGATCCTTGGCAGTCTCTCTGACCACAAGCAATGGATTGTCAGGATTGATTTGACGACTGATTGTTCGAACTAAACAAACGCTATCGACATCATCTTCCATCTCCTCCCCATCAAAACTTGTGTCAGCTAAGTGATCAGTTAAGTTGGTGAGTTTCAACTTCATCATCGCCAGACGACCTAGTAAATTTAGATTGGGCACCTTAGTGACAATTACAGGAAAGGTCACGTCAGGTGATTTTCCATCAATACTTGCAGTTGATTGGAATTGTCCCACGACGGGTAGCGGGCTACCTTCAGCAACTTGATATTGAATTGTTACAGGTTGTAGAGTGGGTTTACCCAGCGTTTGCCACGTCGCTTCACAGCAAAATGTGTCACTGGCTCCGCTATCAATTTCAAACTTAATTCTGCGGTCATTAAGTCTAATAGTTTGATAGATGGGTGAAATAGAACATTGGACTTTGTGCACCAATTTCATCTGTTGTTTCACAAGCTTATTATCTCTTAGTCGAGACATGCATACAGATTGCAGATGACCTGTTTTCTTGCAGAAGCTGCAAATAGCTTTAATGTGGGGACAAGCTTTGCTAAAATGTCCAGAATTTCCACACCTGAAGCAGGCGGTTTTCTTTTCTTGCGTTTTGGAAGTTTTGGACTTTGCGTGATAAACTTTCTGCACCGACGTAGAAGGTTGACCGTGTACGGTTTCCTTTGTTACCTTGGCTGCTTCTTCCACTTCTTGAGCCACTCTGATGGCGTTGCTAAACTTTAGTTCATCGTCCTTGAGCTTGAAGAGTGTCTTCAAAACTGCTTCGTTGTCGACTGAACAGATAAATTTAGTTCGCAAGGCTTCATCTAAAGGATCTTTAATGGATTGAAAATCACACGTAGCTGCATCTTGTCGTATTCTGCTTGCCAGTTCAGGAATAGTTTCGCCAGGTTTGCGTTTCATGTCAGACCAGAACTTGAAACGTTCTCTGACAACAAATCGTTTTGGGTCAAACTGCTCTGCCATAAACGTCTGAATATCATTCATCGTTAGCTCATGTATGCTTTTGACAGGTTGTTGCTGAGCCGCTAAGTTGCTAAGCATTTTGTAAACGGAGTTAGATTGGTTGGTAAGAAAAATTTGTGCTTGCTTGTTGTCGGGAATAGAGTTAGCAGTGACGAATGTTCGGAACCTTGCCAAATAATCAGTCCATAACTCAGATGTGGAATCGAATGGTTGAAAACTTGCCATCGGTGTTGGAACATTTTCTCGCGGGTTGTTCAAGCTGCTTTGTAAAATTTTTATCTGCTCTTGAAGCATTGTCATTTGCTCTTGATGTTGCTTGTTCTGCTCTTGGTATTGCGTATTCTGCTCGCGATGCTCGTCGCGTAAAACTGCCATTTGCTCTTGGTGTTGCTTGTTCTGCTCTTGGTGTTGCTTATTTAACAACAAAATCAGTTCAGAAATTTCACTCATTTTGACAATTCAAGCTTTAATGCAGATTCAACAAATTTTCTTTTTTCTTTCTTGACGCAGTTGAGTTCCTTGAATCCTCGTCGCCACTTTTGCCTGTTGTATCTTTGCACGAATACACAGGTTTATAAAAAACAATAGTTAAAATTCACAAAAGTACTTAGCCAAAAAACAACCGTATTGAAATATAATGCTATTAGTTAGTTTGCTGTAGTAGCTTGATAACTTTGAACTGACTGAAGAACCGAAATAAAGGCGCATATTTAACTAGTAACAACTATGCCTGGAGACGCGCGTGTCCAATAATTGTTCGAGCAGAAGGCGCTGATTAAGATTAGAAGCGTTTAAGAAAACACTACGTCATCTATTGCACAATATCACAACATTTATATATATATATATATATATATAATTACTCATTTGTGCAACATAAATCTTAAATATTATGACTTTGAGAAAACTTGTATGTAAATTTTGCCAAAAAACAATCAGAAAAGACTTTGTGCCTATTCAATGCCAAACATGTTTAGCTCACTTTCATAAAAAATGTGCTAAAATACTTAACAACCAAGCAATAACCTCAAATAATTTTTACTGTAAATGTAATTCTTATGAACATAAAAATTTCCATGTTTCACATAATTCTGGTAAAGAAAAAATTGTAAGTAGTAAATCTGAAAAATATTTTAATGCTGAAAAATTAAATTCAATTTTTGTTGATGACAGTAATTCTGAAAATAAAGAACATGATAACTTAATTGACCCAAATAGTCATCACTTTCAAGAGCAATACTTGGAAATTCACTCTACAAAATCATTGATCTTTAATAAAAAAATTTGTAATAGTTTTCTTATTATTTGTGTTAATATTAGGTCACTCTCTAATCCTTTAAATTTTAGTAAATTAGAAAGCTTTGTTTATAATCTAAACCCCAAACCAGACATAATTGCTGTAACTGAAACATGGATTCAGAATAATTCACCTGGCCCATACTGTTATCTTGAAAATTATAATTTTATCTCTAACAGCAGAAAAATTACCAAGGGTGGTGGAGTTGGTTTATATATTAAAAATTGCTATAAATTTAACCTAATTGATGAATTAACAATAATGAATGAAAAAATTTTTGAATCAATTTTTATAAAAATTCAATTACATAATGAAAATTTATTCTGTGGTAACATTTATAGATCTCCTTCTAATGACAGTCGTTTAAATGAAAACTTTTTGAATAATCTTTACAACTGTATCCATAATAGTAATGAATCACTAAACAAATGTTTAATCACTGGAGACTTTAATTATGATTTATCAAATCAAGATAATGAACATGTATGCAATTTTATTGAAATGATGCTTGAAGGTCATTACTTCCCAGTTATTAACAAACCGACTCGCATCACAGATACAAGTGCAACAGTATTAGACCATATCTGGACAAATTTACACCATCAGCACATAAAGGAGTCATTTTAAATCCACTTTCTGACCATCTACCAGTATATATGTGTTTTAATCTTAATAAACAGAATTTGTATAGACCTCAACAAAAAAGATCTTTTACCCCTCAAAATATAACCAAGTTTAATGAAATGTTAGAAAATATTGATATTAATGCAATACTAAATGAAACTAATACAGTACTAATTTAGCATTTAAATTATTAATGGACAATTACAAATCTACTTTTAACTACTGCTTCCCTTTTATCAAGCAAAATATTGAAAACAAAAATAAACAGCCATGGTTTGATAATGATCTTTATTTACTAATGCTTAAAAAAAACAAGTGTTTTAAAAAGTTTTTGAAAAATAGGAGTGTTTTAAATAAAGCAAACTTCAATAAAGAAAGAAATACATACAATCGCGCCTTACAAGAAAAAAAAGCAGAGTTATTTTAGACAAACATTTAAGAAATTAAGTAATAATTTAAAAGAGACCTGGAAAAATATAAACAAGCAATTAGGTAAAGTTAAATCATCTGTATGTTCTTCCATATCCATAAACAATAATTTGGTGAATGACTCTCTCCAGATTATTAATTATTTTAATGACTACTTTGTCAATGTTGCAAATAATTTAGTGTCAGATTTACCCCAAACATCTCATAGTTTTCAAACATTCATGCAATCTCCCACATTGAGCACACTTTATCTCTATCCAACTAGTTTAACTGAAATAAAAAAACTAATCAGTAACCTTCAGCCTAAAAAAAGTACTGGCATTGATGAAATTCCCCCAACTATCTTAAAAAGCACACCAGACAATATACGTATTAATACCTCGTATTAATAGCTCTAACACATGTGTTTAATCTTTCGTTAGCTTGTGGTGAATTTATCTCTGACTTTAAAACTGCAAAAGTAGCACCAATTCATAAAAAGGGTAGTGTAACTAATGTATGCAATTATCGCCCAATCAGCTTACTTTGCTCCATGTCAAAAAGATTTGAAAAGTTAATATACAATCGTGTAGTATTATTCTTAAAAAAACAAAACTTTTTTTATAAATATCAATTTGGCTTTAGAAAAAATCACTCAACTAGTCATGCAACTTCATTATTAATTGAAAATATTGCTGAAGCTTTTGAAAATAAAGAACATGTACTAGGCATATTTCTTGATCTATCTAAAGCATTCGATACCATTGATCATAAAATTTTATTATCCAAATTATGGCATTGTGGAATTCGTGATGTAGCGCATGATTGGTTTTGTAGCTATCTTAGTAACAGAAAACAATTAGTTGAAATAAATAATATCTGCTCCAATATTAAGTCAATAAAATATGGTGTCCCTCAGGGTTCAATTTTAGGTCCTTTACTATTCTCAATTTATGTAAATGATTTAAATAATTGCTTGACCTTAGGAAAATGCATCATGTACGCAGACGACACTAACTTATTTTTAAAAAGTAATTGCTATGAAACCTTATATGAAGCTGCAAACAAGGAGTTAGTGAACATAGATAAGTGGCTTCTAGCAAATCGGCTATTTCTAAACACTGACAAAACACATTATGTGATCTTTCGCACACCCAAAACAAAGCCCCCATCAAAAAAACTGACAATTTCAATCAGAAATAAATTTATTTCTCAGCAACCAAAAACGAAATTTTTGGGAATAATATTTCATGAACATTTAAGTTAGAAATTGCATATGGACTTTGTTCTACGAAAAATCTGCGTAAGTTATGGTACTATCAAAAAAATTTCAAAACACTTTGACAAAAAAACGTTGCTTGTATTGTACAACTCCCTAATAATCAGTCATATAAGATATTGCATTACAACTTGGCATATTGGTAATAAAACCACAGCCTCAAAAATTCAACGAATCGCTAATAAATTTATACGAATGACATTTGGTTTACATCACAGAGCTAACGTTACTGACATCTTGCGAAACAACAACATAATGACAATTGATCAAATAACCGAATTAGAAATAACTTGTTTTATGTATAAATATATAAAAAGCATGTTACCACCATGTTTTGATCATTTTTTTCAAAATAACCTGATAAGCGACAATTTCACTAAATGTACAAGAAGCCAGTCCAAATTTTATCCTTCATTTTGTAGATTAAATATAACTAAACAATCTTTAAGATACAGAGGTCCTCTTGCTTGGAATAAAGTCCCATCAAGCATTAAACAGATAAAATCATATAGTAAATTTCGAACAGAATTTCAAAAGCACCTTATAGCAACGTAATTTTTAATGGTAATAGACTTTATAAGTTTTAAAATATCTGCTGTTGGTTTTTATTATTACAGGTAACTCCACCAAATTGTACAAAGAAATTGAAGGTGATAAAAGCCCAATGCGACTTCAAAGGCAACATCCAGATCATTACGGCCCGTCCAGTTCGATGAAAATTCACATAATTTAATTCTTTTGCACCTATTCTTGTTTGCTATTTGTATGTTTTACGTATATAAATTTTTTGTCCAGCCATATGCTTTTGAAATGGTCCTTTTGACCCGTGGCAGGATTTCTTTTGGTGGGTTTCTTTGCCTGCCTGACCCTTTTTGGTCCAGACCCTTTTGGTCTTTGAGTTTGTTGTTTCTCCCACCCATGATTATACAACATTCTCTGAATATGGCTCGGATGTGTGTATTAATTTTCTTCTTTTCGCTTTCCTTTTCTTATTAACATCACATCGCTTTGTTCAAAGGTACGGCGACCATGCACAACTGACGTTGTGCATGTAATAACGTACTTCGTTTAGTCGCTGCTTCCTTATTCACAATCTTTATTTCTACATGCACTTTGATTAATTTCAAGTTGATTGTGAGTAAAAATGAAAATAAATAAATAAAATAAAAATAAATGGAGTAACTCGATGGAGTAGCCGTTTTTGAGCAAACAGTCCACAATTTTGTCAGCAATTTGAGAAGCGCACAGACTTTCCAATTCTACTAAATCTAGCGGAAAGGTAATAGGCGCCGTTTTGCCATCAATACTAGCTCTTAGAAACACGATTAAAGTTGATTTGTCACCCACGCGAGTTGATTCATCCGCTAAAACATTTACGGTGGTCAGTCAAAAAATAATGAGCCCAAGTCTCTCCTGGCCATATTTGTTGCAATAAAATCAAAAGTCATACATCAAAAGAAAGCCCAGGGATAGGAGATCTCAGTTCTACTTTTCAATGTAATCTCCGCACTTTTCAATTCCAACTGTCCATCGATGAACAAGGGACACTATGCCAGCCTTGTAAAAGTCAGCAGGCTGCATTCCATGGTATTCCATGGATATTCCAGGGTGACGCCATTCCATGGATGATCTTTTCGACAGAGGTTTATTGTGATGAACCCAGGTTTCATCTCCTGTCACTATACGGCTGAGAAAAGTTTTGTCACTTCTGTGACACTCAATAAGCTCCGAACAAGCTTCAAAACGGGCTTGCTTGTGAAAATCCAAAAGTTGCCTCGGAACCCATCTGGCGCAAACCTTTGCAAAGCCTAGCTCATTAACAATATTCACAGCACTTCCATGGCTAACTCCAACACGTTCAGCAATGTCATCAATAGTGATTCTGCGATCATCTCTAATCAATTTCTCAACCTTATCATTGTTTCCAGGATTGACTGCAGAAGATGGTCTTCCACTTCTTGGTCTGTCCTGGAGGCTACTCAAACTTGGATCATCTTCTTCGTGTTTAATCCTGGATACCCACTTTTTCACAGTGCTGTAGGCTAATGAAGCATCTCCATAAACATTTACCAATCTTTCGAAAATTTGTTTTGGTGGCTCCCCTTCCGAAACAAGAAATTCAATCACAGCTCTCTGCTTCTGACGGACATCCAGTGATGACGTCATTTCCAAAACACAATACCAAAAGTGGACACGTTGAAACAATTTTTTTTTACAATTTATCTTTAAAGCAGTAAATTTACTAAACACCCTTAAAATTTCTAGAAAAAATATGAAGGTTAAAGCGGTTAAAGTTAACAGGGCTCATTACTTTTTGACTGACCCTCGTATCTTCTGCTCTCTATAATTTTGGTTAAAGTTTTTTTCTTCATATGGGAAGATATATGTTCAATTATGTCAACAGCTACAGTTTTATTGTGTAAGACACGTCCCATGTCTATAGAATTGGCTTGCTGAAGGTTTGCTATTTTTTGCCACATAATAAGCTGTCCTGAACACTCGCGCTGTGGATTGAAACGCACTTTGCTCACTCTGTGCATTTAAATTAAGGAGTACATCTTTCTTTGCCGTCTCTAGAATATTAATAGCATCTTGGTGCGCTTTTGAGTTTCTGTGCTCACAGATTTTTTTTCGAAGTGATGAAAGTTGAACCGTTCTTGTGCTACCATAAAAAGTGACATTGCCATCTGCCCATTGAGTGGAAATATTAACACCACGAGATGCTCTTACTCCCAAATTATTGACTTCATGACACGGAGTACATCCTACTTTACCATCACTAGCGTACATCCAACTGTTTTTTTGCTTAAATTCCTCATATTGTTGTTCAGTCCATATTAACGGATAAACAGTGGAACATTTTTCCTCAACTTGATCTTGATGCACAGGTAGAGGATCGCTGGTTGCACCACTTTGGGTAGGCCTACTAACATTGCTCTCCGTTCTTTGAACTTTAGTTGTTACTGAACTCAAAGTCTCATCACTGGTCTCTTTTCTCTTCCAATAATGATTAATTTTTCTTTGCATTTTATAAAGGTTTATTATTTAGGCTGGAAATATTCCTAAAAATCAAACTTTTAAAATATAATACTCGCTATGTTTTATCATTTATTTGATATTCTTTTAACAGGAATCGATAACTTGAAATCCATAAAAATCTAAAACAACCTCTGTCAGTAGAAGACTCACTACTAAACTGTTGTCTCCACAACACTGCTTTCTATTTTGATCGAGTCTGAGCTCAATCTATCCCTATTGTGTTAAAAGTTACTGTACTTATTGCTGGGTTCAAGTTACTGTACTTATTGCAATGGGCCGATGAATTGAGAATTTTAAGTAACTTTGTAATTGTGATAAAATAAAACCTATTGTGTTAAAATGTATTGTGCAAACACAGTTTCAAGATAAGAGTACGTAACGCGATAAATTGAACTTGATAACTTCCATTCTTTTACCGGTACGGCGTTCCGGCAGCAAATCTTTTACCGGAACGGCGTACCGGACCGTTCCGGCTTACTTTCACCACTGTGCGTAACCAACAGTTTATTTTAAAACTTTACTGTCAACACGTTTTTGCAGAGAGTTTAAGTTTTTGTCGGACAGAGTTAAAAAACATCATCTGCAAAAAGAATGGTTTTAAATAAACTTGCCATCGGTAAATTATTAATAGCCTATACATAAGAAAGAGCGATGTACTTAAAGACAAGTCAGGGGGTCCTCCACAAGTAAAAAAATTTGTTTATCAAACTAATTCAATTTCTAATAAATTTGCTTTGTCCAAAGGACATTTTGTTCAGTACTATTGCCCGATAAGTATCTTAATTTACATCCAATAGGCTACTATACATATTTATTTATTAGAATTATATGATATTGATAGCCAAAATTTACTGTAACCAACAATAGATGGGTAACTAATCTGAGTTGCTGAAGAAAGCAACCTATGTTTTAGGCACTGCGCGGGGCCGGTTGACACCAGCACAATTTAGCAACACTGAACAGAATTGTTCTTTTATAATTACAATGGTTGAATTTTTTAGAAACATATGGCCACGTAATGTGACACTAGTAGTATGGCTTTGACTATTATTTCTTTTTTTTTTCAAAAACAAGGTTCACAGTAAAAATTAAAGTTAGGCTTATTGACTCCCGCCATTTTTTGACTGAAGTCTGCTTATTGACTGAAGTTCAGTTCGAGTCACTAATTTTTTTTAAAGCTTGAGTTGAGTCCCTGTCCTTTCAACTTTTTTTTTAATCGATTTGAATTCTTTAAAAACTAAACTCGAGTTGACGCATCAACTCCGGTTTCAAGTTGAGTGAATCAGCAACAGTTGCCCATGGAAACATTTAATTCAATGTTAAATTTACAAGTTTTTTCAATCGCCTTATTTCGTCTGCGATGAAACGTACTTCGCTTAACCTGTTTGTAAGCGAAATTAGTATCAGTATGAAGCACGAGAAATGTTTTAGAAAAAAATCAATCAGTGATTTTATGGTTTTTGTTCGTTTTATTTTTATCGTAATAGTGCTCAAATCTCGGCAGCATGGTCGAGTGGTTAAAGCTCCGTGCTTATAATCAACATAGTCTTGGTTCAAAACCTACCCGCGTTATTCTGTTGTGTCCTTGGGAAAGACACTTTATGGCACTTTCCTCTGCTTGGTAGTCTTGGCAAGCAATTCTAAATTACAGTCATATCACTATTAAATTACCAGCAGACAGCAATATCTTGGTATTTCCGGAAGCAGGTCAGGGTAATTGCTTACCCTATGTATTAGCGCCTTCCTCGCTTTTCTGCGAGTCAGGAGGATAAATATAGAGATAAAAATAAATAAAAAATAATAAAAATAGCCGCAATAGCCTGCACTGGTGTAGCTTGCACATTTGATTTTGTCCTTTTTAGATTGTTCTGCCAAAATTTTGTAGCTTAGCATACGTTACATATAGTATATAGTTTTGAGGGGGCTGCTTTGGAATGCAATTTTAACAGTTGGGTGCTCTCAGGTGCTTAGATTTTACTTTTTCATGTGTTTTTAACATTTTGTAAAATATAATTTATGTATTTTAAATAAGAGTTTATATGTTAGGGTTAGGGTAGATGAGGGTAATCAAGCTAGATTAGGATTTCCTGGATTAAGATCTAGATGATTATCATACCAGTTAATTTAGATATAAGATTAAGCAAGTGAGATCACAGACTAAAATAGTTTTATGATGCTGAGATTGCATACTAAAGCAACAACATTTTGAGTATTTGACCAAGTCTAAGTTTTTAACTCATTTTTTGTTTGCTGATAGTTTTTGTACTTATTGTTGTATATGTAAGTTGTTTTGTTAGTTTGTTCATTGCATAAACTTATCATTTGTGCTGTATACACCAAAAATGTGAAAAGTTGTTTTTAAACCAAAATGCTGATTAATGTATATTGTCCCATGTATGATTTACATTTCTCTGTCTATGTTGGAACAGATTTAAAGTTGAAGGACTTCAAGTCATTGTGTGCTGAAAAATGTGGAATATCAGACAAAAAATTGCAACTGTACTTTAATAATGTGCTTTTAGTTGGAGACAATAAAACTCTTAAGTCATTAAACTGTACTGATAATGGATTGATTCTTCTTCAACTAGAAAATCATGACAATGTTCCTAATTCAGTTACTTCCAGTTATGCGACATCATCAAATCGACGTGCTGATTCAAACAAAAATAAGGTTTGTTTCTTGCATTTAACTAATTTATTGATTTAATTAAATTAAATTATTACTTAGGCTACACTTTATAACTTTGAATTTTTTGTAATATTTCACATAACTTTATGGTAATTAAATTAGTGCTTATCAAGTTTGTTTTTTTATATTTTTTTGTATGTAATTTAGGCTTATGGTTCAAAAATGCCTGCAAGTTTTTCAACTGAAAGCTTTAAAAATGGTCTTTCTGATCCTAAAACATTTCGAAAGTTATTGTTACAAAACCCTTATGAAATTGAAGAAGTTAGAAGTATATATCCTCCTGTGATAAATGCTATGCTGAGTGATGATGAAATTGGTTTTTCAACAGAATTTCATAAATTTTGGTATAACAAATTTTTTATTTTTTACTGTTGCTTTTGCTTTAAGTGTTGGATGAGATTGTTGTGATAAAAATGTAATATGTATTTTATTTAGATTTCACTATTTTAAACAATCCCTTTAAACAATTCTATTTGAATAAGATATAGTTTTGTTAAAAACCTTCTATTTGAATAAGGTGAATAAGGCTTTTTTTTGATTACTTTTAAAAATAATTAAAAATTTTTCTAAATTTCACAATACAATGGCAAAAGTTGAAGAAATTCTTAAGGAACTAAAAAATATCAAAAATTCAATGAACTTATTGAATCAAAATTTTGAAACAATGAAGGAAGACTATGAGATAATAAAGAAAGAAAATATCGAAATTCTGAAAAAGAATAAATTTTTACAAGATAAAGTATCTCTTCTAAAAAAACAGGTTAATAACCTTGATCTCTATGGAAGAAGACAAAATTTGGAAATACAAGGGATTCCATATATCCCAAATAAAAATGTTAAAAAAATTGCTGTCAATGTTCTTCCAAAAGTCAAAGATAATATAAAGATGGAAGATTTAGATCTTGTTCATAGACTTGGTAAAGAAACAAAAGACGAAAGAAACTTCAAAGAAAACCAATCAATTATTGTCTGATTCAAAACAAGAGAAACAAGAAATAGCATCTTTGAAAATCGCAAAAAAGCATACAAATTTACTGTCAAAGATCTTGGATTTAATAGCACACACCATTTTTACATTAATGAAAACTTAAATCCCCAAAAAAAATCTCTGTTCTTTGAAGCAAACACACTGAAAAAAGAACATCAATGGAAATACATGTGGACCAAAAATGGAACCATTTTCACAAAAAAAGACGATAATACTCAAACATTCATTATCAGAACTGATAAAGACTTACAAAATATTAAATGACTGAAGGACGATATTAGTAAGTGCTATTTTTACTTTGCCATATTGTGCAGCATATATAATCTCAATGTGATTTGTAATCCAGATGACAAAAATATTAGCACCAACATGTACGGTCTGTAAAAAAAGATGTTGTAAAAACCAAAATTGCATAGAATGTGACAATTGCCAAAATAAATTTCATTACAAATCCACAGATTTAAACCCTAACAAAAATAGTTGCTCTATGTCTGACACAATGACATTTTACTGTAAAGTTTGCTATGTGCATGTATTTCCATTTACCAGCTTAAATGATTGTGATTTTATTAATATGTTCAAAGATATTGATTCTAATTTGGTACAATTAATTGATAATGTAAAATTTGCCAATCTTGAAGTATCAGATAACATATACAACCATGAATATATACAAAACCACTGCAACTATACAAGCTTGCATTCATTCAGTAAATTACTTAAGCAAAATAAATCTGAATTTGATTTAAGTTTAATACATTTTAACATGAGATCCTTACCTAAAAATCTTCATAAAATCAAAGATTTTTTATTTTGCTGTAATGCATTGCCCAAAATAATAGCTATTTCGGAAACCAAACTGAATGCAAGCAAAGTATGCAATGTGAACCTAAATAACTACTCATTCCTACATAATGATTCAATTACTCAGGCTGGAGGAGTGGGATTATATGTACATAGCAACATAACTATTTAATAAGAGAAGATCTATTTATTGACTTAGAAGGGTGCCAAAATTTATGGATTAAAATTATCACCCCTCCAAACAAAAAAAATGTGATTATTTCGGTTATTTACAGACATTCTATTGTAATGTTGATTTATTTCAAGATAAATTATTTAGCATACTAAAAGCTATTTCTTCTTATAAATATACTATTTGTGGGGACATCAATATTGATCTTTTAAAATGGGAAAACAATATTCAAACTAGTAACTATATGAATAAACTATACAGTGCAGGGGCTGTCTTAGCTATTGATAAACCTACAAGATTAACAAACACCTCAGCCACACTTATTGATCATATCTACACTAACAACTTACTTAACAATGTACCAGTTGGAATTCTTATATATAAAGTATCAGATCATCTTCCAGTTTATATTGTATTTAAAGACATTATTACACAAAAACAGCAAAACCACGTGTACAGGGACATAAAAAATTTTAACATCGACACATACAGAGAAGAAATGTTTGAGAAACTCAATAAAAGTTTCATTAAAACATTACATGACAACCAAAATTTTCTCTATCATAATTTTGCTGAAATTTTCTGTAATCTTCTGAATTCCCATGCACCTTTAAGGCAATCCTCCTGCAAAGATTTGAGATTCATAAATAAACCATGGTTAACATCTGGTATTATCAAATCAATTAAAACTAAAAATAAAATGTTTAAAAAATGCTACAAATCATGTGATTCTCTTTTAATTAAAAAATATAAACAATATTTTAACAAACTTACAAAAATTAAAAATGCTGCAAAAATCTCTTATTATACTGAAAAACTTATGACAACAAAAAATGATATTCGTAAACAATGGAAAGTTATAAATGAAGTAATTGGTAGAAAACATTTAAATTCTCATACACCCACAAAAATTGTTGACCAAAAAGGCAACCAAATAACTGAGCAACAAGAAATTTGCAATGAATTTAATAGCTTTTTCTCTAATATTGGACAAAACATTAGTAAAACTATTCCTCTATGTACAACATCAAATAATCATAGTTCAATAATTTCACAACACAAGAAATCCTTTTTTTTTACTCCTATTACATCCAATGAAATTATGATCCAAATTGATAAACTGGACAATAAAAAATCTCCTGGAATTGACAAAATTCAGAATAGATTTCTCAAATATGTTGGTGACATCATTTCTCCATTCCTTGCTGAAATCTTTAATAATCATATAACATTAGGAAAATTTTCCTAAGAATTAAAAACAGCTAAAATAGTACCTATACAAAAAAATGGATCTCATTCTTTTACAACCAATTATTGTCCCATATCTATACTATCTTCATTTTCAAAAATTTTTGAAAAATGTATATACAAAAGACTTTATAAATACCTTTCTTATAAAAATATTCTAAGCCATGACCAATTTGGGTTCCAACAAGGACATTCTACAACTTTAGCTGTAACAGACATTTACAATAAGATTTTACACAATATTGAGCAAAAAAAGTATACTTGTGCAGTCTTCTTTGATTTAAAAAAAGCATTTAATACTGTCAATCACTCAATTCTACTCAACAAATTACACAAATATGGCATAAGAGGAAATATACATGAATTATTATCTGATTATCTAACAAATAGAACACAATTTACTGTCTTACACAACATCATATCTCAGCCAAATGTATTAAATACAGGGGTTCCTCAAAGTTCAACATTAGGTCCTCTACTATTTTTGATTTATATAAATGATCTCCCACTAATCTCTAACTTTTCGACAAGATTATTTGCAGATGACACTTGTTTAATTATGACCGACTCTAATCTAAAACTTTTAAACAAAAAAGTAAATATAGAAATAAATAAAGTTTCCCAATGGATGAATTTAAACAAACTGAAGCTAAATTATGACAAATGTAAATATATGCTCTTTAAACCGTCTAATAAAAAAATTGATGACAATATTACCTTCCAAATTTCATTGACAAATTCAATTAAACTAGAGCAGGTAAATTCCTTTAAATACTTACGAGTAGTGCTTGACGAAAAATTAAAATGGACAAATCATATTCAACTTCTTTGTAAGAAATTAGGACAAGTTTGTGGAATTCTCAGAACTATAAAACCACTAGTAAATTCCAAAACTCTACTAAATATTTATTACTGCATGGCATACTCACAATTACAATATGGCATATTAGCTTGGGGAAATGCAAACAAAACCAACTTGTCACCACTCAACAAGGTACATAATAAAATTATTAAAATGATTCAAGAAAAAGAGAATTTTTAAACTAACTTAAGAGAAATTTTAAACATTGAACAAATATACAAATTAGAAATCGGAAAATTCATATTTTGCTATAATGCTAATCAACTCCCAACGTCTTTTATTAAATACTTTACATCAATAGAATCAATACATAGCTACCCTACTAGGCTCTCTAAACAAGAAAACTATTTTTTACTGTGATATCGATTGCAACAAAGCCAAAAACTTATTAGTTATACAGAAGCTAAATTGTGGTCAGAAATCCCAGAAAACATAAAAAAAATTTTCCTACAAAAATTTTTCTAAAAAATTAAAAAATCATCTAGCTTCATCTACATTTTAGAGCACATCATAGTTTACAATATATATATTAGTGCATGCATTATAATCAAATGTTCACTTGCTGTATAGTACATTCTTGTGTAAAAGAATTATACTAATATACATGTAATTGTAAAGAGGAAAAGAAAAGATTAATAATCAATGAAAATTGTAAATCAATGATAATAAGAATAAACATTCTCTGCAATTTGCTAACTGTAGTTGTTTTCTAGTATCATATGGCGCTTTCCTAACCATACTGCAATTTGGAGGCACGACACTTTTTTTCATGTTAATTTTTAAAGTGTTTAAAAGATATAAAATAATGATAATCCTTGACCTGCACGCAAATGATTTATACTCAATTTTTGTCTTTTTTTTTTTTTTGATAATTAAATTTTTGTATATTTCTTGTGTTTCTCTTTCTTTTTTTCCTTTTTTATGTTCTTAAATTTTTTTTTTTTTATTATTAGTATTATTTTTCTTTTTTTTATGAACCTAAACAAAAAACTTAGTGATTCAGTTAATCTAAAATAATAAACACCTCTGAGGCAGCTGGACTTGGTGATCAAATGATCTTTCGCTGTTTCAATTGTTTGACACTTATGTCAAATCTTTTTTGATTGTTTTTTTTGTCAAATCAACAAATGTGACATGTGTTTATTGAACTTATAAAGCGTTGGAAGAATGAACTTGAACTTGAACTGTAGTATGATTAAAAACTTTATTATTTGTGTTTTTTAGGGTTATCTATTATTATATTATCAATTGCGTATGTCTTGACTGATTTTTTAACTTAAATTTTGTTTGGAAAAATAAAATATAGAATACCAATTTATTAAACTGGCTATTATTACTGCTATGACAGAACTCCATGCATAATTTGCTTTTAAATTTTTATTCAAGAGTACATACAAAGTGATTCAAATAGATTATGTTGCATACTATTTAATTCAACGTACTTTCATAATATGTTTTACATGATAATTGTTGTAATTTAGATTTGTAGTCATATGATGTTGTTGTTGCCTCTCTTTTAAAACTGGTCTGCAAAGAGCCTTTAATCCTCTATTAAAGCAAGTATTGCCATCTTAAGATAAGCTCCCCTACCTAAAAAAAGTTTCAGTTTTGAGCTTTGTGAAAAATTGTATGTGTATTTGTAGTCCTGGATTTGAATATACAAGGTGTATCCAAAAGGTAACGAGACTGGTGTTATAAAAACTTTATTGAAAAATATTGAAATATACCAAAGTCAAATTCTTTCAAAGTAATCCCCTTCCACTTGAAACACTTGTGCATTTGCCTTTTTCACAATTCAAAACATTCTTGGAAGGCATTTTCTGGAATCTTTTTGAGCTCCGTTGTTGCAGCCATTTTGATGGAATCAATATCAGAAAAATGGGTTCCCTTCAGATCAAATTTGATCTTAAAGAAGAGAAAAAAGTCACACGGGGCGAGATCGGAGGAATATGGGGGTTGTTCCAAAGTTGCAATGTTTCTTTCTGCGAGAAACTGACAAATACTCAGGGCTGTGTGAGCAGGAGTGTTATCATGATAGAGCGCCCATGCGTAGGCTTCCCAAAGGCTCTGCCTCTTGTCATGCACTGATCTTACAAGGCACCAAAGAATCTATTTATAGACAGTTTGGTTCACTGCTTGGCCTTGGGGTAGGAATTTAAATGAAAAGAGATTCTTTGGCACCTCGTAAGATCAGTGCATTACAAGAGGCAGAGCCTTTGGGAAGCCTAAGCGTGGGCACTCCATCACAATAACGCTCCTGCTCACACAGCCCTGAGTATTCATCAGTTTTTTGCGGAAAGATACATTGCAACTTTGAAACACCCCCCATATTCCCCCAATCTGGTCCCATGTGACTTTTTTCTCTTTCCTAAGATCAAATCTGTTCTGAAGGGAACCCATTTTTCTGACATCAATTCCATCAAAATGGCTGTGACAACGGAGCTCAAAAAGATTCCAGAAAATGCCTTCCAAGAATGTTTTGAATTGTGAAAAAGGTGAATGCACAAGTGTTTTCAAGTGGAAGGAAATTACTTTGAAGGAATTTGACTTTGGTATATTTCAATGTTTTTCAATAAAGTTTTTATAACACCAGTCTCATTACTTTTCAGACAACACCTTGTACATGTAGTTCTATGAGGGCTGTTTGAAAAGTAACGGGACTGTGTAAATAATTATTTTATTTGAAATGCCACGTAAAAATTACAACTTGTCCCCTTCAAAGTAATCTCCTTGAGCTCGAATGCACTTTTCTAATCTCTGCTGCCATGCTTCTATGCACTTCTGGAAAGATTCCATTGGGATCGCTCGTAGTTCCTTCGTTACGGCTGTTGTTATGGCTTTTGAGTCTTGAAAACGGGTTCCTTTAATGACTTCCTTGAGCTTAGGAAACAAGAAAAAATCACAGGGAGCCAGATCTGGCGAGTAGGGTGGTTGCTCCAGCACGGCAATGTTATTTTCTGCAAGAAATTGTCGTATGCTTAAGGCATTGTGAGCAGGAGCATTGTCATGATGAAGCAGCCATGACTTTGTCTCCCACAATTCTCTTCTTTTCTCCCTTACCGAATGCATCAAACGTCGCAAGATGTCTTTGTAAATATTCTGGTTAATGGTTTGGCCCTGTGGCAAGAATTCTAGATGAACAATTCCATGAACATCAAAGAAAACAATCAGCATCACCTTAATTTTGGACTTGAACAGCCTTGCTTTCTTGGGTCTTGGTGAGGATGCACTCTTCCATTCAAGGCTCTGCCGTTTGGTGAGTGGATCGTACTCGAAGATCCATGACTCATCACCGGTAACAACTCTACTCAGCAGATCTGGTGTAATTTCAAGTTGTTTCAGGATGTCTTGACACACTTGCACACGATTTTCCTTTTGCCCATCATTCAGCAACCTTGGTACCATTTTTGCACAAACCTTCCTCATCCCCAGATCTTCTGTAATGATCCTCCACACCCTCTCACTATTCATGCTCAACTCATCTGCTATCATTTTAACAGTAAGGCGGCGGTCACTGTGCACTTTTTCTCTCACACACTCAACATTTTCGTTTGTTCTGCTTGTTGTTGGCCTTCCACTCTTAGGATCATCTTCCACATCCTCTCTTCCCTCTCTGAACCTCTTGTGCCACTCAAAAATCCGAGTTCTTGACATCGTAGCATCTCTGTAAACTTCTTGGAGCAAATTGAATGTTTCAGTTGGAGTTTTTCCAAGTCAAACGAGAAACTTCAAGTTGATTCTTTGTTCAATGCTCATTATTTGTTAACAAAAGAAGAAAAAAAAAGAAAAAAATATTTACTAAATAAATTATCCCAAAATGAACTACAGTAAAGCACCTTTCAAGAAAAGCCTGTAAAAAAGCATATGGTTGTCACAGAATGCTGAAACTACATTTTTACAACCACAAGACATTGCGCCATCTTAAAAAACAAAGCTTTTATCACTGTTGCAAGTGTTGTTTGTGCAAAGCATACAGTCCCAATACTTTTCAAACACACCTCGTATATCAACTCCAAGAAGCAATAATTTGATCTACATATGAGTAACCTGAAAAATTGACCTTTTTGAGAAAATAGAGCTGAATCCTAACAAAGTGAGAGCTCCATTCCATAAAGTTTCTATAGAAGATCAAGAAATCTGAGAAAATTAGGAAAGATTTTAAAGGATACAATGCAAATATTTATAAAAGAGTTGTAAACCAAAGCTGGATAACATGTAGCTCACCCAAAATTGATAGACAGACAAGTTTTTTGCCCAGATCTCCAAATTTTTATTTATATTTAATTAATGGTATGTAGGTCTACAATTCATCTTAATTTATAAATAAACTTATTGCTAAGCCTGAAGTCTTGTTTAGTTGAAAGTTGGCAATTTCAAAATTGAGTTTTTCATCATTTACTGTAAAACCTCTCACATTACCTTACATGCACGTTTGTTGAGTCTGTTATTTCATGACATTATGTGTTGCTAACAAGAAGTAAAGGTTTAAATTTTCTTGCTTTATTTTATGTTAAATTCTATTTCAGGATATTGGCATTAAGAATTGCAAGAACATTGTTTACAGTTTCTATAAGTGTTTCTGGTATAAAAACCATTGTTGAATTTTTTTTTTTTTTACTGTTATCTCTATATTTATCCTCCTTACTCACAGGAAAGCGCCAGAGGCACTACATAGGGCAAGCAATTACCCAGACCTGCTTCCAGATATGCCAAGATATGTTGAGCACACGTCATTAGGTGTAATGTTGTTTAAATGAGTTTGTTCAATCTCAAATGACTTGTAAAATTATGTACAATTTTAGTGACTTGATAGGGGTACAACCATATCCAATTTATGAAGATCCTTTTAATGTTGAAGTTCAAAAAAAAATTCATAGTCAAATAGTGCGCCAAAACATTGATGAAAATATGGCAATTGCAATGGAAACAACTCCTGAAAGTTTTATTGAAGTTGTCATGCTTTGGATTAATGTCAAAGTAAATGGATATCCAATTAAAGGTGATTATTTAAAAAATCAGTAAAATTTATTTTCAATTGGCTTTTAGACCCCATCCAACAATGCTATGTGGGGCCTGCAAGAGCCCTGCAAAGGCAGGCTATATAAAACTTGAATCAATTTGAATGCAGGCAGTGCAGCTCTGCATGGGCTTACTGCATGGGTTTTGTGTGGCTTTCAGTTTTCAGTTGTCAATCTGAAAAAGAAAGATGCTATAAAGTTTACCTTGTTAAGTGATACAAAAATAAAACAATGAGCATAAATAGTTTAAACCACATGAAACCCTTGCAGGGCTACTCCCAATGGCCACATTGGTACAGTTCATATATGGGCTGTCTTCACAGGGCTCTTGCAGGCCCTGCATAGCATTGTTTTCTGGAAGGGGTTAGAAGCGCTATATTAATGGCGAATGTAATCGACACTTCTTAAATAGTGATGATGATGATGAAGTTAGCATTGCATTTATTTGCTGCTTTTGGCACCATTGTTTTTTTTTTATTGTAATACTGTAAAAAGTTTCTTTACCATGATCCAGTCTAGAACTTTGTTTTGAAATAATAGCTGGGCAGTAGGTATTACTGATTTTTACTAGTGATGGGATGATTAATTGGAATCGAAAAATTTTTTATGAAAATTGCGATTCTTGAAAACAATTCCTAATTCATTTGTGTATTTATCTTTTATTATATACCTTGGTATGACTGTGTTGGCACATATTTACCACTGATCTGTTTAAACTGCTACTTCTGAATAACTGTTATTAACTGCTCTTTTGAAAATTTTATCTGTTACTTTTAATTGTTACTTCATATTTACTAAGCCAACTAAAAACTAACCAATAGCAATTGTGACGTTATTATTATATCAAAGACAGCAGATAAAAGTGACTTTTTTGAAAAAGAAAAAGTTTTGCAAGGATTAAGCTGTAAAACCACACAGCATACAAGAACAGTTACTTTTTAACTGTTACTTTGCCATTGACCATACGATTGATATTTGTTTTTAACAAAGTGTTATTTTTTGTACACTTCTAATATATACTAAAAGAATAGACGTTTGGTGGTACAGAATTTGAAGATTGTGTGAAGTAAAAGATTTTTTTTCCCAAAGCTTTTCATCTAACACTCTTCAGGGGAAATCATCAGAATGAAGCAGAATTGAAACCGAACTGAGTTATAAAGGGGAAAGCAGAGTTCTCATTGGCTGAAAGAAGTTAGCCAATGAGAACTGAAAAGATTAAGAAATTTTCAAAGAGTAGACGAATTCTTTTTGCTTACACAGAAGGGGATTGAGAGATTTAATGAAAGTGTCTTCAAGAGCAGAAAGGTGAAAAAAAGAGCGACCTCGAGCGAGAATAGAAAAATTTTTTTCGTTGCTGTAGTGAAGACCGCATTGGGCGTTGTCAAGAAGATGTTGACCAATAGAGGATTCGTGAAATTGTTGTGGGCGTGTGTTGGCCTTGCAAGAGCGGGAAAGACTTTGGCGGTTGGGCGAGGCACGAGGATTGGTGATGGATCTAGGAACGTGTTGTTTAATTCGCTCTTCTAGGCGTTGAGACGTGCGACCAACATACCGACTATCGCAGTGGCATACAAACTGGTAAATAACATTGCTGTGATGATGGGAAGGTAACACGTCTTTCTTAATCGCTGGTAAGAGCTGTCGGGTGTTAAAAATAACACGTGGTTCGACGGAGAAAAATCAGCGTTTCACAGCAGACGTAATCTGCTTTTCGAACTTCATCGAGACATTTCAAATCCATGGGATGTGTAGGTAGACAGGGCACTTTTCTACTGTGTGAACCGGGTTAGAATTTAGTTTTTGAAGCCAAATTGATTGCATGTTCTGGGTAGCCATTTTCTAAAAGCATTGAACGAATTTTGCCAAGCTCTGGGTCCAGTTTGCTTTTAGAACAAATCATAAAAGCTCTGTGAACAAGAGTGCCAATTAGATTGATTTTCCGTTTCTGGGGGCTAAAAGAGTTCCAACGTAGATACTGGCCGGTGAAGGTGGGTTTCCTGTATACTGAAGTTAGAAATTCCGAATCATGCCTTTCTACCAACACGTCAAGGATGGGGAGAGAGTGATTAGATTCCTTTTCATAGGTGAAGCAAAGTGAGGGATGAAGGGAGTTGAGGTGGATGAATAAAGTGATCCACTCTTCTTCATTGTTGAATACGGCAAAAGTGTCATCAACGTACTGGAAGTACACTAACGGTCTTTTGGCGATGTTGAAAAGTTTTGCTTCTTGGTAGCCAACAAAAATGTTAGCTAAAGCTGGACGAAGCGGTGAGCCCATAGCGACGCCGTCGATTTGTCGATACATGTTGTTATTAAATTCTATTTTGTGTGCCACTGCGATAGTCGGTATGTTGGTCGCACGTCTCAACGCCTAGAAGAGCGAATTAAACAACACGTTCCTAGATCCATCACCAATCCTCGTGCCTCGCCCAACCGCCAAAGTCTTTCCCGCTCTTGCAAGGCCAACACACGCCCACAACAATTTCACGAATCCTCTATTGGTCAACATCTTGACAACGCCCAATGCGCTCTTCACTACAGCAACGAAAAAAATTTTCTATTCTCGCTCGAGGTCGCTCTTTTTTTCACCTTTCTGCTCTTGAAGACACTTTCATTAAATCTCTCAATCCCCTTCTGTGTAAGCAAAAAGAATTCGTCTACTCTTTGAAAATTTCTTAATCTTTTCAGTTCTCATTGGCTAACTTCTTTCAGCCAATGAGAACTCTGCTTTCCCCTTTATAACTCAGTTTGGTTTCAATTCTGCTTCATTCTGACGATTTCCCCTGAAGAGTGTCAGATCGTCGTCGTCGTTTGAAGGGTATCCACTCCAGGTTAGACACAAACAGGACTGGGACCGAGGATTTATCCTTTTACTACCCCAGACTGCTGTACTGCCTGGATCAGATGCTGGCAGTGATGTCATTAAGCCAGCATCGAGTTTCGTCATCTAAAACCGTCAGACCTCGTGCTCCATGTAGTGCCCGATGTATAGGGCACGCTGTTAGTACATGGTCTGCGGTTTGCTCAGAGGCGCCAAACTCGCAATTCGGTGAAGGAGCGAGACCCCATTTGTGCATGGACGAATGGAATCGCCCAACACCAGTCCGCAGGCGGTTGAGCTTAACCCAAGCTACTCGGGGTAAGCCCATCCCAACATGCCTGCCACCGGTCTCAGGCACAAAAGCACGGAGCCTGGAAGCATTTTCACAGTACTCCGTTTTCCATTTGTAATTTGTCCATTTAGAAGCGCGGATGCCAAGTCTGGCAAGGTTGTCCAAGAGATTCCGCGCAGCTGGCACAAACGGGCGTCTGCATCTTAGTCTCACTTGGCGAGTATCTGAGGACCCACGTAGAAGACCATGCAAAATATGATCGGGGTCCAGAGATCCACGGTAAGCCAAGGAGAGTGTCGCTCCCATTCGGCGAAGCTCAGCTGGCTGGATGCCTGAAAGTACAGGTAGGTGGTCCGTTGGAGTGGGACGCAGGCATCCAGTAACTATGCGCAAGGCGTCGTTCAAGACACTGTCAATGAGACGAGTGTGAGCACTGCGACACCAGACTGGCGCACAGTACTCAGCTGCTGAGTAGACTAGAGACAAGGTGGCTATGCGCAGTGTTTTAGCACCAGCACCCCATCCCGAGCCCACGAGTCGCCTCAGCAGTGTGACGCGCGAGGATAGTTTTTTGCGCAATGCCACTAAATGGTGACGAAACGTGAGCGATCTGTCTAGTTTTACCCCAAGATAAGTAGGGGTTGGACAGAACGGTAAAAGTCTACCGTTGTTGTAGACCTTTAGCTCACGTTTTGGCCTCTCGGTTGTTTAAGTAAAAGGCTGCCGTCACCGTCTTAGTGTGACTGAGCTTCAACCTCCAAGTCTGGAGATACGCTGAAAGTGTAGACATATCTTGGCTTAAGGTCCCCTCCAAGTCCTTCCAGTTTCCAAAAGAATGCAACAATGCTAAATCATCAGCATAAGCAAACTTTCTGGAAATCATGGAAGGAAGATCGTACGTATAGATGTTAAATAGGAGGGGAGCCAAGACCGATCCCTGAGGAACGCCGTTTTTAAGATGACATAGCCTGCTTTGCTTGCTGTCACAGGTGGTAAGGGTGAAACTTCGATTTCGGACAAGCTCCATGATCATTTTGACCATGTGCTTATCCAGAAGTAGTCTCAGCAGCTTGCAGGTAAGGCCACGGTGCCAGACAGTGTCATAAGCAGCTGTCAGATCGATAAATACGGCACCGGCCTTCTTTTTAGCCTCGAAAGAATTCTCGATGTTCTGGGTTAGCAGAACAACTTGATCTACGGTTGACTTCCCACGTCGGAACCCAGCCTGCTCTTTAGGGAGCAGTGGATCGATTAATGGTTCAACGCGGGCGTAGATAAGCCTCTCGAGGATCTTGTAGGGGACACAGAGCACAGATATCGGTCGATAACTCTTTGGGTCCCCCACGGGCTTTCCTGGTTTTGGGATCGCGACCACAAGCGCTCTTCTCCAGATCTTGGGAATTTTGAGTCGGCGCAAACAGGAAGAAATGAAGTCACGTAACCAGGACTTCAAAGCAGCTCCAGCATGGAGTATAAGCTCGGGGCAGATGGAATCAGGTCCCGGAGCTTTACCTGGTTTTAAATGTTGAAGGGCAGCAGTAAATTCTCTCTGTGAAAAATTTTCAGAGATATTTACTGCGTCTGGTGTTGTGGCCCTCCAAAGGTCAGACACTTCTTGAAAGACAAGTCGAGATGACTTGCGATCAACAGCCTCGTATTTCCCATTTTTAACTAGCTGAGATGCAATAGCATTGGCTGAAACGGGACAGTGACGAGGAGAGTGTCGTGACCTACCAGTAAGGTTGTTCAAAATACTCCACGCTTTTCGACTAGAGTGTGAGAAGTCAATGCTCCGAACTGCTTTGGACCATCGATCCCTCCGCTTTCTGTCAAGCTTGGCAAGCAGAGCTGTAGCAGCGAAACTTGAGTCGTCTCCCTGAGGAGACTGCAGAAAGGTTTTATTGAGGATTCACACTCTGCATCCCAACACGGAATATAGTTATTTCGATACCCACGTGGGATAGTCTTCTTGGCTGCTTTCTTAATGGTGTTACAAAAGTCCTGGTAAGCCGTATCCACATCAAGTGAATCAGGCGGCAACAAAGTCTTTGCGAATTTATTCGTCAAAGCAATGTAGTGACTCCATTTGGCCTTGCGGAAGTTCCATCGCTTAACAGGCATGCTTGGCATTGCCATAGCAAACCTTGGTCGTGTAATAAGCGAAGGTCGATGTTGTGACCTGGGGAACTTGTCAAGGACACGTCTATCAGGTAAGCGACTGTTTGGACCTACGCTAGCGAAAGCTAGATCTGGATTGGTGCCAGTGTTCCAGCGGCCGGAATAAAAACTGGCAGCGTCCTTGGCATTATATAGGAGGGCAAGACAATTAATACTTGCCCAGCCAGCCAAGCACTCACCGTCCGGACTGTTGCCGTCGTAACCCCAGTCAGCATGACGACAGTTAAAATCGCCAGCGTACAGACAGGGGTGAGGATACACTGGGAGATCCAGGGTTCGCAATCGCGTTGGCGGTGGTTTGTAGACGTTGACTATTTTATAGCCATCAACGTCCACACACAACCACTCGATCTCCGATGTCGGTGGAGATTGGTCCAAAAGCGTGTATCTCAGTCGCTCGTGGACAAACGTAGCAAGGCCATGCTTCCTGCTTAAAGAAGACCCAGCTAGTTGGTAGTTTGGAAGTACCAACTTTTCTGCATCAGTGCAGTGGGTCTCCTGCAGTAGGATGACGAGTGCCTCAGACTGCATAGCGAGGTGATGAAGAACGTTCATCTTGCTTGCAGTGAGGCCTTCGATGTTCAGCTAAAGAATAGTGGGTCTTCGGAACTTGTTGGCAATGTGTCTTGAAAAGGGCAGTTTTATCTTAACATTGCCCCGTCCTGAAAAGGACGTTTGCCGATTAGCAGACCCACACTGAACATCGGAATGGGTGGATACTCTTCCGTTTTGGTAGGTTCGGTTTCGGTCTATCATTTTTAGAATCAATGAACAGACTTACTTACGGCCCAGGCTGCGTGAAAGCACCTACCATCTGGGCCAGTGTCAGATGAAATTGGGAAGAATGTCAGTGTCAGATGAAAAGCTTTGGGAAGAAAAATCTTTTACTTCACGCAATATACTAAAAGAGACATTTTTTGTTCTTTTTTGTAATTTGTAGCATAAATTAAAAAGATTCAAACCTAATTTTTTGTATTTATGATGAAAGAATCAATTTATTATGCTTATTTTCGTGAATCATAAAAGTGCATTGTCCAATTGTTAACAATTTAAGACAAAAAAGGCGAGGGGCAGTGTACATTAATTATCCAATTCATATAACAAGATATCTTTAAAAAAACATTATGTTAGTCTATTATGACAAATAAAGGTGAATTTTAAATGACAAGAATCAAAATTGGCATCGGAATCGAAAATTTTTGGTGAAATCGGCATCGAAATCGAAAAAAGAAGTTGGCATCGTCTCATCACTAATTTTCACTTAAAATAATTGCCACTAAAATATGTTGGTTTGGTCTAGGAGATAGCTAGAAAAAAAATTGAAAGTTTATAGTTACTTCGCCAAGAAGAGCAAAAACTTCAAGAAATATTGCATTAAATAGTAACACTTAAATTTAATTGTTAAAGGTTCAGAGTGAAGCTTGGTACAATCAATCCCATTAAAAACCTAAGAATCTCTAATTTTACGGCTCACTCCCATTATAATTTTCCATTACAACGTGACATGAATCTTAAGTAAATATACAATTGGACCGTCTTATGCATTGTTTTCCAATATTTTACTGCGTTGTAGCTTTTGTTGATACGGGAGCGCAGATGACGATCATGAGCGCCGCATGCGCGAAGAAGTGCAACTTGATGCGGCTGCTGGACACTAGATGGGAAGGTCTTGCCAAAGGTATTGGGACCCAGAAGATTCTCGGAAGGATACATTTAGCTCAAATACAAATCGAAAAGTCAATTTTACCATGTGCCTTTGCCGTTTTAGAAGATCAGCCAATGGACATGTTATTCGGCTTAGATATGTTGCGAAGGTACGATAAAAATAGATAAAATTTCTTTGACCCAAGTCGTTTGCTTATCTGTTATGAGGGGAGTTGGTTTGGGCTTGAGCATTTGTCAAAGTCGTATGAGGTCAATCACACCGTATAAGGCTAAAAATAAATAAAATTGAAGTAGCAATACGACTCAACCATAGATTTCTTATTATACCTAGTAGTGAATCGTAGGGATATGCTTCAAAACCTACTCACCATTGTGTTGTGTCCTTGAGAAAGACACTTTACGGCACTTTTCACTGCTTGGTAATTTTAGCAATCAGCTCTCTCCAAACGAGTAGCGAAAAAACAAATATAAAATTGCAACGGGACTGTAATGTTTTGACATATTCGAAAGCAGTCAATCTAAAGGTTTGACTGTTGCTCAAAGTTTACCGCCTCCGATATTATCTTTCGAGTTAGGAGAGCGAATAGAGACTATAATAACCATAAGTTGATTAGCCAGGAGTCGAAACAAAGTCTTGCGCAACTTATTCTTTTAATGAGAATGTCGTTGACGGCTATTTCAGCCCACGTCATGTTCACAGGTGTGACTCGTTCTGAAACCCTTCATTTTTATGAATATTGTGCAAAAGTCAACATGCAATATTAAATTATGCTAGCGTAATTTTAGATCGGTTAATTTTCCCTTTTTTGGACAAAGTTGAGTGCATTGCTGTTAATTTAATCTCAGCAAATAGTGCGTAACTTCTACTGTAGCCTACCAGAAATCAAGAACTAAACTGATACCACTTCAACTCGGTCATAAACAAACCCTTTGAAAACCTTATTAAAACTTTATAAAACTTTTTTTGTTCCAATTCAAGTTTTATTTACTCTAAATCTGTTTTTTAGGCATTTGTGTGTAATTGATCTCAAACAAAACGCTCTTATAATTGAAAGTTGCAAAACAAAAACACATTTTCTTCCCGAAAGCGAACTTCCTTCATATGGACGACTTACAGACTCCTATGCTCCGCATCCTAGTGGAAGATATCAATGTCAAAAAAGATTGTATAGGTTTTATGCATATGATGTTGATTGCCAAAACTTTAAGTAAGTTTTAATGGGTAACACCTAAATTACCGATTTCTTCAAGTCGCAGAGCAGCCGAGTCGTTATTCAGATTATTCAATCATTATTCAATTATTCAGATCAGTTTTCGGACAGCTGTTAGCAGTGAAGCGGCCTCGTCAAAATTTTAAAGCGAGTCTGAGCTGAAATCACGAGTCTGCATCCCTTTCGAATGAAGCCAGCCAATACTTAATTCGCAAAAATCTAACGAAATATTTCTGTTCTGTAATGAACATTCGGTATTTCAAAAAAAGCGACGATCTTAACAGAGTAAGAAACACTTATAAAATTTAGAATAGCGAAGAGGAGTAGTATGAAGAAATTTATATTTTAACTTACCTTTAATTTTTCATTCAAGGTTTAGCAATTTTTTTTCTTAACAAGTATCGGTAACAATAGTCTGCGAAACCTTCAAATCATCCATGCTGCATGAAATCTAAACGCGGGACTCGATACTTTTTTGACGAGTCCACCTATATTGTACCGAATTGACGAGTCCAAGTCCCTATCGGTTAGTTCGAAACTTTTTTTCAGAACTGCTCGCTTAGATCCGAAAGCAAAGGTATGCTTTTTTCGACATTAAGATAGTATTTCAAGGCCATGTGTTTAGCATTATGATCACGATCGGTACAAAAACAACTTTTCGTGATTCCTTCTTGGCGCACCTTTATTTTGTAAAATCATTCTTTGTTAAACGTCTGTGATTGTATTACGTATTACGATCAATATATATCATTGTAATTTTAAAATATCGTTTGTTTTAGGGTCGTTTTTGGTTCAAAATGACACCAACGAATCCACGATCTAACTTTTTCCTGAGATCCAGCATCCTGCTCGATCTCAGAAAAAAACGAACGTCAAAACGAACGCAACATCAAACTCAGAAAAAACGGACCCGTATCAAACGTCAAATTCCTTTGTTTTTACTTTAACTAACTGCTTCATAAAACGCTTTGCAATCTGCGAGTTTCCCACTTTGTTTGGTGTCGGTATCCCCTTATTTTATAAGAGCACTCAACACACGATAATATAGATGTTCTGCTGCAACCCATGGCTTTTGCAATTTGTAGTTACTGGATTCCAAAACCGATATTATTTAATGAGACTTCTGATCGTTTCTTAGTCAGAATTTTGATCGGCTTCGAAAAGTTTACCAATTTCATCTCCGCGTAGGGATTTTGTTGCTTTTTGTATTTACAATTTACGTACTCCAGGTATTTTCAATAAAATGTTTGCGTTATCCGTCATTAAGCCTACACCAGTATCAAAAAAATTCCCTACCAGCTTGCATATATTTTCCATGGTTGCCTTTCGTAAAAATTTTACTGATGACGCTTCTGTATACTGTACGTTTTAAACTCTAAATAAAACCATAAGCAAATAATATTGGACATCGTGTTAAAAAAAATTTTTCATTTTTGCAAATAGCAAGGCTTGCCTGGTTTTATGCGAAATAACTTTACTTCAACAAATCGATACTACAACAAAAACATTTGCAAAAAAGAAATAAGTTCGGGTCTTATGTTGAAAATAACAAACCACGCTTAGCGTTTTCCAACTAACCTGCTTTTAATATATCGTCAAATTATTAGACGTAAACGTGAAACTAAATGACGAAAATTCTCAAATCAGTCTCAGCCCCGCCATAGGGTTAGTTCTAAAAATTTTCCGTTTGCATCTATTCGTAAATAAACAGACGTCTTAAAAGTTCCCAACGCAACATTGATTTCAGTATTAGCGTGCGTTAAGCATCTTTGAAATGCTAATACAAACGTTTTATAACAGTATGACCATGCTTTTAAAAACAACCAGATACTCCTAATTATTGGATGTCAGACCTCGATAATAACCAGTTTGATAGCCAGCCATATACCAACTGACTAGCATTGACGACAGCGCTTCTTTGGTTAAATTATTGCAATCTCTTGCTTGATCTCTTAAATGACTTAAATCCGAGTCCATGTAATTTCTCGGAGGCATAAACCGCGGCTCCGGTGGATCATCATCGTCATCTACAGCAGGAGGATACAAGTATAACTCTCTATTTGATTTTCGTCTTTTCACATATCTGCTATCTTTTCCAATCATATCATCCTGGCTGTTATTAGTGAAGGAATTGTCATTGTTGAATTCTTCGTTTCCGCCATTCTCGTTCCATAAATGCTCGGGATATATTTGACTGTAATTAATCTTTACATCTTCGTCATCGTAGTCCTCGTAACGTATGACAACTTTTTTCGTAAAAAGTTCTACTATTTTTGCCTTGTAATAACGATTATCTCCTGCATATAACGCCATACATGTATCCCCAACTTTCCATACGACACCATTTCTTTTTCGTTTAGCTGAAAAAAATTTATGAAAACTTTATTTTGGAAAAACAGCTGCAGCTCTTAAAAAATTATTTACTAAACTATAGATTTGTTAGTATAACGAGAGCAAAATTAACAAGAAACATAACGTTTAATAACTACCGTTTCGTTTTCTTTTCTTTTTTTTAGCTTTTGGTTTAGAGATTCCATCACCAGAAGCTATTTCTCCAGTAGATATTTGACCAGAAGGCTTTCTTTTCCAAACAACATCTCCGATTTTAGTATCATTACAATCATCATCGTCATATTCATCAGGGCTTTCGTTAAAAGTTATACTAATTCTTTGATTGTTTGATACAGCTGAATCATATGCATTAACTACTGCCATATCATTCCAAAAATCAGGAATATTTTCATCACATACACTTTTTGTTTTATGAAATATTACTTTGTTTTTTGACATCTATTTAGACGATAGATTCTGTAAAATAAATTTTTTTTAATGGAGTTGGATAAAAACATTTGATTAAAAACTTGTCCAGATATTTAAACCATTGTAGTACCTTTTAGAGCAAGTCAACTATACATCTGCCTACACTGGACATAGATAGAGTATTTTGTGACTCGTGAGCATCATAGCCCAATCATATTGTAGCCAGCACTGTTGATTAATAAAGAGCACCTTGATTGATGGCGAACAAGATCGACACGGTCGCTGCTCATTAGTAAAGACACTTTTTCCTGCTTGGCAGTCTCAACAAGCAGCTCTAAATTTCAATCATCTTTCTAATAAAAACTAAAAAATTAGCAATAAAAATTTTAATTCAACAGCAATAACAATCTCTTGGCATTTTCTGGAAGCAGGTGGAGGTGCTTTCTTGACAGTTGGCCATATATAATGCCTCAGACGCTTTTTTGAAAATCAGAAGGATAAATAAATATAAAGGTGAAAAAAATCTTCCAAGATTTACAATAATTAAGTTTGCATATTTTCTGCAAAGCAAGACTTTTTTTCTGTCCAAAGAGATCCAAACAATTTTTACTGACAGCTTTGAGAAGCAAAAGCCATACCACAGTCAAAAAAATTTTTAATTTGTAATGATATCTCAGTGTTATAAAAACCATGATGGAATTTTTTCTAAAACAATTACACAAATGGTGTACACTATTGTTGTCTTCAATGTGAAAAGACAAACAAAAAGAACACAACTTTTTTAAATTTTATAATATCAAAAACGTTTTTTCCTATCAAAAAGTTTTTTACTTATTTTCTATTTTTATCTCTATATTTATCCTCCTGACTCGCAGGAAAGCGACGGAGGCGCTATACATAGGGTAAGCAATTACCCCGACCTGCTTCCGGAAATGCCAAGATATTGCTGTCCGCTAGTAATTTAGTAGAGATATTACTGTAATTTAGAACTGCTTGTCAAGACTACCAAGCAGAGGAAAGTGCCGTAAAGTGTCTCCCAAGAACACAACAGAATGGCACAAGTGGGTTTTGAACCGAGACCATGTTGATCATCAGTCCAGTGCTTTAACCGCTCGACCACGCTGCCGACAAAAGAATAGGATGCATTAGTAATAATAAAAAAAGAAAAAATAGAATGCACTAAAAAAAATTAGGGATAATACAAAATCTCCAATTTAGCCTCTTTTCATTCAATAATCACTCATTTAATTTTTACATATGTTAACAAGAAGTCACATACACTTAAGCATTATCAACTAACAAGTTTAGTAGCAGCAAACAATCACCAAGACCCATAAATTTAAATGGACAAGAGTAGTTGTTTAGTGTGCTATCAATAAATTAGTTGCTGACCTAGGTTTGGATAAGTTTTAAGACATTACTATTAATATATAAGCACAGATTTATTTACAACAATCAACCAAGAAGGACCTGCACTATTAGAATCATGGCATTCCATGTACAGGGTCATCAATATTTAGCGTTATGGTACAATTTATTTCAAATTGAATATTTTGTATTTTCCCCAATGTAACTAAACTTTTGAAACTTTCTAATGAATCTTTGTACTCTCAGGTATTTAATTTAACTGTGACTAAAGTTTTAGACAAACAAATGGCAATTGTTGAGCTATTTAAGGTACTGAAGGCAAAACTTCAGAAAGAAGAGGACAAAATACCTCAGCATGTGATTTATGACTCTTGTAGGTCCTTTTCCAAGCATTGCCAGCTTATTGATTCCAATGATGGATATATTGAGTAAATCTTATTTGTACTGAATTTCTATTTACTCTGCAACAATATTCTAGCTGTGTTACTCCAACTTTATGTTTCATTTCATAAATAAAGCTTTTTTAAGTTGTAATGCTAAATATTGATGACCCTGTATTAGGCCTGGGCACAGCATGACTCCAGTTAAGAACTGGGGCAAGTTTTTTTTTTAAATAAGCTTTTTTAGCATATTTAACATAAAATGGCTTGATAAAAAATTTTTGATGGTTTGCTATTTTGTTCTGATATATTGGGAAAACATTAACCAAAACTCAAAAGTAATGAAGTCTCACGGTACTGCAATTTTTTGCACTGTTTCTAACAGCATTTACCTGAAAAACAAGCAAAATTTTACTTTAATTAGCATTATCAAACATACAAAGCACAATATTAACTCCAAAAATTCATTTCATAGAGTCAAACATATAAAGCAAAATATAGGTAGAGTGTGTTTGAAAATCTTCAACAATAATTTTTTTTCAAAATACTAACAAAAGTAAACTGAAGTAAAACATGTTTGCTTATTCAATTATTTTAATTTTATCTCTATATTTATCTTCTTGACTTGTGGTAAAGCAGGGTTTGCATTAAAAAACCCTTATCTTAGACAAGTCCAAATCATGAGAATACTCTTTCAATTGATCCTGAGCTAGCAGGGCATGTTTAGAGTTTTGAAGAATTTACAGAAAACTTGAGGCAGTTTTTTGTCTGCAGTGCCAAAGAAAATATTTTGTTTTATTTAAAGCATCTAATGACTGCCTTCTGCAATGAATTTCTTAAAATAAAATTTAAGTAAAAGCTATTTTGAATTTTTTCCAATAACTACAGGGTGGGGCATAAGTCGGAAGCAATTTTTTAAACTAAATTATTTTGTTACTATAGAATAGTTTCTAAGTAGGAAATACGTTTTATTGTAGCTAAGACATCATTCTATCACAATATCAAGTAAATTTTTGCTAAATTTTAAACCATTTAAAAATGTCAGACAAGAGAGAAGCTATAGTTGCATTACGCCATGCTGGAAAGTCAGATTCCACTATTGCAAAGACACTTTCAAATTGTGAGATCCACTGTCTGGAAGACATTAACACGTTTCAATGAAAGAGAGGATTTAGCTGATCATCCAAGAAGTGGTAGACCATGCACCCAAACGAAGTGGTAAACCACACACCAGTCTAAATCAATGATTAAGTAGATTCAAGAGAGGATTAGGAGAAACCCGAGGAGATGCATGTGACAAATGGCAAAGTCTATTGACATGAGTCCCAAAACCATGAGGTGACTCGTTCACAAAAACCTAAAAATGTCCTCTTTTACCCTCCAAAAGAGACAAACTTTGTCAGCAGCTGAAAAGCAAAAAAGATTGGAGAGAAGCAAAGTTCTTCTGAAGAAATTCAGGTCTGGCACGGCGGGTGCGATTGTTTGGTCAGATGAGAAGATCTTCACAGTTAAATTCACTCATAATCGAAGAAATGACAGGATAATTGGAAGAAATGTCAAAGAAATTCCTTATAACCAAAAAACTGTGTACCAGACAATGAAACCAGCTTCTGTCATGGTCTGGGCCACTGTTTCAAAAACCTGGAGGTCTCTCTTGTTTTTATTAATCAAAGCGCAAAAATTAATGCTAAATATTATGTTTAAAACATCTTGGAGCCAATGTTGAAATCTGCTAAAGATCACTTCAGCGATGACACCTTGTGGACATTCCAACAGGATGGTGCTGCGTCACACACAGTGAATGTTGCACAGAACTGGTGAGAGAGCATATTCTCAGGTTTTGGTCTAAAGAAATGTGGCCTCCCTGCTCCCCGGATCTGAATCCCATGGACTTTTCAGTTTGGTCCATCCTCGAAGCCAAGGTCTGTGGAAAAATTCACCACAGTGTGGTCAATTTAAAACAGTCTCTACTGCAAGCATGGCAAGAAATTCCACAAGAACAGCTGCATACCTTTGCAGAGGATGTTTGCCAGAGATTGCAGGCAGTAATCAAAAGCAATGGGGCTATTTCGAATAAAATTATTTTGTTTGCTTTGTATAGACTTTTATGTAATTGTACATATCTGTAAATTGTTAGATATATTTTTCGTTACATTGTAATATCGATTTTAATTTGCTTCCATATTTATGCCCCACCCTGCATATTGATATTATATTCTTTATTCATGCCACTAAAGAGAAATATGAATCACTAAATAAAATATACCTAGTAAGTAGTGACCAAGATATCTATGGCTTGCTCTGCAAACACACAATAAACAAACACTCAATGCCTGTAGTGTCTGGTGCTATATTGAACAGCAATGGACAATGTTCTAAATTGCTGGTTTAGCTGCTCTCACATAACACTAGTGCATCCACTCTGCTGCCCTAACTTAATGCTCATCTAAAGGCATCAAGCTACTTATGCTCTTTGATTATAGTTTGATTCTTAGTTTGATGTGGAAAAAACTGGTGTGCATCATGCCCATTTCTCAATATACTCAATATAAATATATGTTCGATACAATTTGGTGTGACAAATCTAAATGCAAGTTTGATAAATTTTCTGGTAATAGTTGTTTATTATATAGGCTATAGCTAATGGCCACATCAGTATGTCAAAAAGTAAACATATCAGCCTATTTGTAATTTGTATTAATATTTGTTTAAATTTACTTACTATTCCTCACTTTATTAGTCACTTTTACAGCTTCTTTTTTTAGTAAAATGTCTCAAAAACAACTTAAGTAACAAAAAAGTAAAAAAATTAATAAAATCCAAAAAAAACTAAAACCTGCTGGGCTGGGTTTTTTAAAAAAACCCAGAATTTTGCCAACCCTGTAGTTAAGTAACAAAGGCACAATATATAGGGCAAGCAATTGCCCCAACTTGCTTCTGGAGATGCCATGATATTGCTGCCAAATTGAAATTTTTAATTGTTTTTTTAGTTTTAAAAAGATATGACTGAAATTTACAACTGCTTGCTAAGACCACCAAGCAGAAAGACTGTAAATTGTCTTTTCCAACAATACAATACAGGGTGGGCCGTAAATAACGCACCAAAGCATAATGGTAATTTTGAAAATTGGATTGGGCGAAGAGGCACCGTAGAATGGGCACCAAGGTCCCCTGACTTGACCCCAATGGATTTTTATTTTTGGGGCCACCTCAAACAAATAGTCTACTCTACAAGAATTGCAGATGTCGACCAACTTCGCCAGCAGATAATTCGTGGGTGCAATCTCATAAATGGAAACAGCGACTTACTTGATAAAGTTTATGGAAATTTTGAACATCGACTGGAATTGTGCATCAACGCAAATGGCGAGCATTTTGAGCATTTGTGATTGTACCAGCGTGTACGTGTTTCTCTGTTCATTTGTTAAGTCTTGCTTTAATAAAAACGTGTGTTATTATTATCAGTATTGTTTAATATGCTTTGGTGCGTTATTTACAGCCCACCCTGTATAATGGTGCAAGTTGGTTTTAAACTGAGACCATGGTGTTGACAATCACAATTCTCTTAACCATTTGATTCCACATTCAAGATTTAGTCTTAGATTAGCACTACAAGACTTCTAACAAACTTAGGTCTCCACAGCTTTGTAGCAGTTTGCTTAAAATTTTTCAAATGCATCAGTTGAAAACATGCCCAGCAAACATAATTATGACCCGATTTTATTAAACTTTACTTAAATCCTGTATACCAAGACCAGTATGATAAAAAGCTATACATATTGTATTTCTTAACTTTTCCTTTTGGCTGCATATATCTTTAATTAATTTTGCCAATTTAATCTTGCATTTCAATATGCTACTACTTCAATACACTTAAAGATGTTACTACAGTTTTCAAAATATTATTAAAGCAAACATCAACATTGTATCTTTTCACATTAAAGGTAAACTATCTAATTTTGCTGCATTTGAAAATCAGTAACAGACTGATGCAAAAAACACATTAATGTAATATTTAAGACTTTGACATTTATTTGGCTTATACTAATTTTTTTAAATATTTTGACATTTATTTTAATTAGGGTTGTGGAATTTAAAGATTAATTAATCGATTAATTGTTAATTTATTTTACAGATTAAATTTTTGTTTAAATATTAATTGAATTAAAATTTTATTTTTAACTCATCTGGATAAATGTATCAACATCCAGAGAAATAATAGTGATAACAGCAAAATGGCAACAGAGAAAAAGTGATTTATTAAATATAAACCTATACCAGGCAAATGACAAGAACATTGTTGGCTGACCATAATATCAAAAACGCTGACCAAGTTTATTGCATTCTTAGTGACAAATTGTTTGCATACCATAGATCTAACAGGTCGCAAACTTACCACCTTAAAAAAACACTTGCTACAATATTTAAAACTTCAGATTGCAAAATCAGCTTCATTTAGTCAGTTAATAAACGCACTGCAGAAATTTTGATTTAATCAAAATTAAATATTAATTAATCTTTAATTTTTTAAAAGTTAACTATTAAAAATAAATTAATCATTACTAGCCCTAATTTAAATTATTGCATTGACATTATTGTATCAGATTTAATAGATTTTTTAAAAACAAACCTCACTTTAGCCCTTAATTGTTTTTTTTCAAACTTTTCTAATTTATCAACATTTGCATTTTTTTAGTTGATAATGCATAAATGCAGATTGCTTCTTGTTAACATTTGTAAAAATTAAACTTTTTAAGAAAGAACTTCAACACTGATAAGGTATAAATAAAGATATTTTTTTGATCTCTTCCAACAGTTGCTGTAAGGGATTTTTGTTAGTAAAACCTGAAATCCCCTGTGGTTATAATGGCTTTTTGAACAGATTCTATTCCTTTTGATTTCTTTTTTATTTTCTCCTGGTGCTGTAAAGAGGGATTCTAGGTAAGTTTCACCAACAAAAACTGCTTGCAGTGATTTCTTAAACAGACTCCATTTTTCTGTATAAACTGTAATTAAAGCATTCCTTTTTTTTTATCATATATAGAACTTTTCAATAATTCATTTACCTTTAAACTTAATACAACTTTATCATATGGCAAACAAATAAACTTTGATACAGTAACTTGAAAATTCTGCTAACTATAATTTTGAATATGGCAATAAACTCCAAAAGTTTTTTAATTCTATAACTTTTTTTCCTTAGTTATTTTTTAGATTACAATTTGTTTATTATCATGGTTGTCACAAGTCCTACAACGCCCCAAGAAAGCATAACCAAAACTTTGCGTCTCTTCAATAAGCGACTGTGAGCGATTTTGGTTAATGAAACTAACCCAGATCTCCCGGTGGTTACTATCGTTTCTTGAGAGATTATTCTTTTTTATTGCCTCCTAGGGCTATAGATAGAATTTTGTTTTACGGGTTAATTTCACTGCCAAACAACAGTTACGGTCTCTTCTTGAAGAAACCCACAACTTTTTATTTTTTCCAATTGACTAATAAGTCATAGCTAATTATTCGAATAAGCTAAAAAAAAGTCTTTAGGAAAACTATTTTAACAAATAAAATAATTAAAAATAAAACAGTAACTGCCGGAATTTAAATGCAAACAATTTGCTGATTATATGTTTTATAGTCTCTTATCACCTTATTGCTTTAAAAAAAAAACTTGCTTTTAGTTCTGGACTGGATTCTCACTCCCTCCAAACAGAAATTACTGTAGGCCTACAAAAACGAGCGGCAGAATCATTCTTGTAAACTATGACTCGGCTCCTATTTTTTTTTTGTCGAGTGACTCCGAAACCGTAATAAACATTTATTTATTTTTAATTTTATCTCTATATTTATCCTCCTGACTTGCAGGAAAGCGACCAAGGCGCTAATACATAGCCTAAGGTAGGCAATTACCCTGACCTGCTTCCAGAGATACCAAGATATTGTGTCCGCTGGTAATTTAATAGAGATATGATTGTAATTGAGTACTGCTTGCCAAGACCACCAAGCAAGGAAAAGTGCAGTTAAGCGTCTTTCCCACCAACACAAGAGAATGGCGCGAGTGGGTTTTAAAGCGTGACCATGTTAATTATAAGCACGGCGCTTTAACCACTCGACCATGCTGCCAACAAATTTACTCTGGATATAGCCTACTGTAGAGATCAGGGATATCCGACCTTTTTTCATAATGGGCCAAATTATAAATTTAAGTACATTCAGCGGGCTGCAAAAATACATTTACATAAAATTTCCTCTTTTTAGTATTAGATGCCATGACCAAATTACGAGTATTAAAATACAAATCTAAAATTGATTAACTAATTAGGAACCTAAGTGAAATGTGAGATTATTAAAATCATTACGCAATTAGTACCAAAAATGTCCATGTTAAAACTGCTATAAAGTCCCAGTTACGTGAGTTCCTTTCTTCCTACTTGCCCCGACTCAAAATTCCTAAGATCTAAAGAGCGCTTGTAGTCGCAATCTCAAAGCCGATGAAACCCGTAGGGGACCCAAAGACTTATAGACCAATATCTCTACTCTGCGTCTCCTACAAGATTATCTACGAACGCGTTGAACCAATTATTAACCCACTGCTCCCTTAAGAGCAGGCTGAGTTTCAACGCGGAAAGTCAAACGAGAATCAAATCATTCTATTGACAGAAAACATCGAGAATTTTTTTGTCAATCTGACAGCGACGTATAACTTTGTGTTTGGCACCGTGGCTTTACATGCAACTTGAGACTTTTTTCAGATAAGCACATGGTCAGAATGATCATGGAGCTTGTCCGAAACCGAAGTTTTACTCTTATTACCGGTGATAGCAAGCAAAGTAGGCTCCAACGTCTGAAGAACGGCGTTACTCAGGGATCATTCTTGGCTCTTCTCAAGACACAACCACACTTTTAGTGTATCTTCAGACTTGAAAGCGGAAGCTCAGTCACACTAAGACAATAACGGCAGCCTTTCATTTAAATGACCAAGAGGCCCACCATCAGTTAAATGTTTACAACCACATTGGACTTTTACCATTTTGTCCAAACCCTACTTATTTTGTGGTAAAAATGGACAGATTGCTGACATTTTGTCACCATCTCATGGCATTGCGCAAAAAACTATCCTCACGCATCACACTGCTGAGGCAACTTGCAGGCTCAGGAAGGCCTGCTCGTGCCAAAACACAGCGCACAGCTATCCTACCTCTGGTCTACTCAACAGCTGATTACTGTGCACCAATCTTGTGTTGCAGCGTTCACACTCGCCTCATAGATAGTGTCCTTTGTGACGCCTTACGCATTGTTATTGGATGCCTGCGTCCCACTCCAAAAGACCAATTTCAGGCATTCATCCAGCTGATTTTTGCCGACTGAAAGCGACATTTTTCTTGAGTAACGGTGGTACCCTGAACCCTGACCCAAATGTTCAATTCCTAGATTGGACTTAAAATCTCTAAAAATGTCTGATCCTCTTTCCAGCCTCCTAATAAATCTACACATTTCCCTTTTTTTTTCAATAGCAGTATCGCTGCTATTAGCCTACTGTAATCTTATTTTAAATTACTCGGCTTTAGTTCAAAGTTATCTTTACTACCATTAAAGTGATTTACAACTGTCACTTGATATTGTAAAAATATTTGGAATACCACATTCAATATTAATTTAATCGAAAAACAATGTGAATACTGAAAATAATGCTTGGGGCAAGCGTCTTTATAATAACCTTTGCCCACAAAAGTTTTTATAGATCAATTGATTGGACGTCGCTCGACGCAGCAATCAACTGACGTACGTATTCATTTTGTTTAGTTATTTGTTACTATGGCGGCAGTGACATCGAATTCTGTACAGTTACGAAAATATAGCCTAACTAAAATTTTTGAGTAAGCAGTGGACCGCATAAAAACGTTAAGTGGGCCACAGGTTTAACATTCCTGGTACAGGCAGTATAAAATATTGATTCTCAAAGAGAAATAAATTGTAAACTTTTAAACAATATTTCACCAGAAATTACAACAGTTTAACTCAACGTTTCTAAACCTATGTGCCGCGAAACTTTTTAAAAAACATTATTCCATCGTTCTGCGACCTTTTTTTAGAGAACACTACTTCTTAGGATTATCGAGTCTCTTTCGCTTCTTTTTTTTAAATGAACACCACTTTTTGTGGCAGTGCTTATATTCGCCATATTGACAAGCCCATTAACAATGCCTCACACATAGTGACCGGATGCCTTCGTTCCACACCAACGCATAATATTTTTATCTTAACAGGCATCCAACCAACTGAGCTTCGCCGCCAAAAGCCGTACTGTCTTCAGTTTGCTGCGTTCAGGATCCGGAACACCTCCTATATGAAAGGCTCTTGTCTCCACTTAGTGAACAGCTGTGGTAACTTAAATCAAGACACCCATTTGCTGAACTGGAACTGCAGAACGATCCCGTACAGTAAAACGACCCCGCCCAGGGAATATAAAGAGAGGATGAAATGGCGGGAGAATACCTCTCAACTTTTTTATTAAGGATGTTAGCCCCTATGCCATGGGGAATTAGCTTTCCCAGATCTGCATAAGTCAAGCTTAACCGCCTCCAAACCGGCATTTCTCTATTCCGCTCAGAAAGGCACAAATGGAGTATGGTTTCTGCAGCAGTTTGTGAATGTGACGCAAAGAAGCAGACAGCTGAGCACGTAATAACATCTTGCGCTATCTATCATCATATAAATGGAGCCCGTGCTCCTTCAAATGTCAACAAGAGCCTAGTGACCTGGCTGAAGGAAACATGTCCGACCATTTAGATAATCATCTCCCCCGAACGAAGAAGAAGACTACTTCTAAGGAATTAAAATAAAGAAATTCGAAACAGATTCAAAATTAAGACCTTTTTTTTAAGAACACTACTTTTCAGGGACGGAAATCAAAAAATCTCGTCTGAGTGTGCCGCGAATTTCGAAAAAATTTTAAAATATGCCCCAGGTAGAAAAAGGTTGAGAACCATTGATTTGATTCAACCTCTGATATTTACGCCAATGTATAGGCATAATTTTAAGAAGCTTAATGCTTATGAAAAAACCTTGCGACTAACTTGATGAAATAAATTTACTACAATTGTTGAAAGTTAATTACTCGATGTCTTAAAATCAGTTTATAATTTTTACTAATTTTTACTAATTCATGTTGTAGGCTGATCTAAATTTAAAATTACTAATTTAAAATTCAAAAAATGTTTTTTGCTTTTTTAAAGTTAAATACAAACGCCAAACCAGGGATTACTTAAACGATCCGGTCTAATTCATAGAAAAACTTATCGGAGTGAGAGCAAAAGAGAAAATAGTAGTGATACCACGATTACGTAATGTATTGAGAAGGAGTTTCTCTCACGCGAAAACCTCAAATTTTTTAGGACAGTTTATGCAGACCTGAAAAACGTAACACAATTTTAGTTTTTTACAACTCAAGTTTTTTATTTATATGTACTGTAAGCTACTACAGAAGCTTTAAAAATAGCTGGTAATCAATCCGATTGTATAAATAAGTCATAAATTTACAATTAAATTTAATCTTCTGTCATTTAGCTCCAAGTTAAATTTCCCATACAGTTACTGGTGTAACAATTACCTAGGTGTACGAGTAATTCTAAAGGCCCGTTTCCACAACGAGCGTGGAATAAATTATTCTTTGTTTGTTCTAATTGATTTTTTTACTTCTTTCCGCGGTTAAGCGCGAAGTGAAACTACTCCATTCCACGCTCGTAGTGGAAAAGTGCCTTAATTTTTAATTCTTCCACGCTTGACCGCCAAAATACGTTCTTTTTATTGTGCTGCAAAATGCACTTTTGGGAAAAAACTTTTTAACTGTTTAAGATGTAAAAAATGTGTCATTTCGTATGTCATAGGTATACTGTAAATAGATTAAAGTTAATATTAAAACAATACACTCTTCAAGCAAAGTTACTTTTGATTGGCCAATACACGAAACAAAGATGCAAAAAAATTCGCCTTCTGTTTTTTAGCGTTTAAGAAATAATACACGATTTTCTACTGTATTGAAAAAAAGACAGTCTAATAAAAAAATGACTAGCAAGCTTTTCAAACTTTAAGACTTATATTTAAAAAAAATATTATTTATAGGCCTAATTCTACCAGTTATACACAAAAAATCAATCTGCAGCACTGCTAGGTTATACACTTTAGAAAGCATTCATGTAAACTTAGATTTTTAAAAGTTTTAATATTTTATCTTAATGTAACTTTGAAAGCAGTAATCTATTCTGAGTTATCAGGGATTTAAAAACGTGTATGATGCTGATGTGACTTCTTCTCTTGTATAACTTTTAAATCGGAATACGTTGCTAATATGGTGCGATTAATAAGCTATATAATTTTATATATTTCATTAAACAGGGTTAGTTTTAGAGAGAAACCAGTGATGAAGGCCTCGTCTCGGTCACGGCCTTTTGCTGATGGTCTCGGTCTCCAGGTAATGTGGTCTCGATCTCGTGTTTTCTAAATTGGACTCGAGACTGGAGATTTTTTTATGTTTTTTTATTTAATTTTATTGTGACAAGTTTTGCAATTTGCTTAAAAATTACATTTAATTGACCAGCTTTGCCGCAATTTGAAGTGGTAAGAAGTTTAGAGTCAAATTTCTTTAATCTTTAGTTTTGCAACTTTCTTCGTTTATTTAAATAAAAATTTTTGTTGTGATCAGGCCCTATTACAAGCTAATTCGATTACAAAAAACTTTTTAGGCTACATTACGTAATCGTGTTTGATCGCCACTTTTTTCTCCTTTGCTTTCACTCCAGTCGGTTTTTCTTCAAATTAAGGCTTGTTTTCATTACGAGCGTGGAATGGAGCATTCTTTGTTTCTTTTATTAATCTTTCCGCGCTTGAAATCTAATCTAGCGCGATGTAAACCAAAAAAATCAATAAAACAAATAAAGAATACTCCATTCCACGCTCGTAGTGGAGACGAGTCCTTAGACTCGACCGCAATAAATATGACAAAATGTCACAGATTTTCGTGTCTAAAATTCTGGTGATAAGTTAAAAAACGAAAGGTTTTCACATCAAATCTTAATTATATTTGCTCAATAATCTAGATCGTTCTGTATTTGAAACTTTATCCTGCGCAAGTAGTTTGTTGTCTGTGCCTAAAAAATTCTGATTTTGCCAAATTAATTCTTTGTTGCTGCCCGAAAAATTATGATTTGGCCCAAAATTTTGAGACTTGGGGCGTCGTCACCTCCATTTCGTCTCCAATTTCCCTATTTTTCTTCCAAAATCATGGTGATCTCTACACAGTGGCCTCGCCCCTCGGTACGCTAGTGCTTGATACTTTCATAGCTTTTTGTTTTTAATTATATGGTTTACTGTTTTCTGCATTAATACTTTCGTGATTGAGTTTATTGGCATAGTTTATTTTAACCTACATATTTTATACTGCTGACTCACAGAAAAGTGTCGAAGGTGCTATGCTTATGACACCGTGAAGCGACCACACAGTCTGCTTTCGTAGATACCAAGATATAGTTGTTCAGTTGAAATTTTTTATTTTTATTTTTTAATTTTTTTAATTCAGGAATATGACTGAGTTACTTGTTAATTAGCCAATCAGAAGAAAGTGATATAAAATTTCTTTAGCAAGGACACTAGAGAAAGACGGGAATAGATTTCGAACCAAAATCATATTGATTTTGTGCGCCATCTAATGGCACTTTTACCCACTCAACCGCGCTGCTTGCTGTTTTTTTAATGTCCGATCCGAAAGAAAAGTAGTTGTTTTAATGTCATTAACGTAAAGTTATCTAGCATGATGGGGTCGCATAGAAATTAATTTTTTAATTGGAGTCGCAGCACAAAAATTTGAAAAGACCTGCTTTAAACGATTTGGCATTGGCACTCCACCTTTTGACTATCAAAATTTTGTGTGCCTAAACAAAATTGGAATTACTTGCTTGTTGCTATTGTGAAATCGGGAAATTCCCTTTTACAAAAACTAAAAGAAATAACAGTATTTAACAAACATGAAAAATCATACATAACTGGTATATTAAAAAGACACAGTTCAATTCTGCTGCTGGTAAAAAGCCGCTATTAATTTGATTTTTACTTGTATTTCTTACGTATAAAATTTATATCTACTACTTTTAGATGGTTCTAAAAACTTATTCAACTATTGTACTGAACGAGATTGGTTCAAATATAAAATTATTGCATATTGTCAAAATATACGGTAATTACTAAGTTGTATAATAAATTGAACTTTAATTTATAGCTGTTTATTTATATTAGTGCATGCCTGCAATGCTTCAATCAATGGTTCTTATTGTCAGTTCCTGTATTTGCTAAAGAATTAGTGTCAATAATTCTAAAGAATTAATAAAAAATTATCTAAAGAGTCAGTAGCTGTTGCTTCAGGTGCAAGAATCCATCAAGGGTGCCACTTGCTTTTCCATTCTGATTTAAATTATGGTGCAAGATTAGCATCATTGATCTCTTGAAAGTGCTGGGGGAAAAAGAAAATCATGAAACATTCAGTTAAGATGAAAAATTGTAATTTTGTTAAACATTAATCTTGAAAGAAATTAAAAAATTATAGAAATAGAATTATATTTTTTGACTAAATCCTATATCATAGTGTGTTGGTGTCACAAAAAAAGGTTCCAGTTACTTGGACTGTTATTGTTTAAATAATTGTTTTTTTTTTAACTTGTATTACAGTGTCTGCAGAAGCATTCCTAGTTTGTAGTTAATAAACAAATAACTTTTAAAATTTTGGATTGACTAACAGTAAAAAACTTGAATTTTTGTTTAAAATTTAAAGCCTAATAAAAAAAGTTTAATTTTTATAAATTAAAACAAATTTTTTATATATAAAATTAAATCTTTTCATTTTTTGCTGATTTATAATACAGATTTTGTATTTGCTGATTTGTGTAATAACTTAAATCAATATTATAACAAAAATAAACTGATTTTGTTTCAATTGGCAATATAGATTCATGAGATACTATACTGGTTTTTCTTGCACTAATAAAGCAGTTTAATTATAAATCGGGGCTTTATAAATCTATATAATTAAATTTAACCAATTATTGAATACCAGCATCTATGAACTGGTTGTTAAATTTTTGGGTAATACTTTCACAGATGGGTCAGAATAAATGGGTCTCTTTAACATAAGATCATAATTTTTTTGGAGGTGAAACTAAACAGGAAATCCCATACAGCATCAGGTGGAAATAAAAAAAGGATCTCTTCAAGAAGCAATAGTAAACAAAAGGGGGTTCTGGGTTAGTTTTAGTGATGAAATTCAGGGGGTTTGCATGGGTTTGTGCAAACCAGTTCTTGGAAGTTCAGCATGTTCAGCAAAATCACTCTTAATTAACATAATCTATGTATCTCTATATCCTTGTATAATGAAAAACCTGTTGTTAGTAAGTTCTATGCAAAAGATTTTGAATCCCAGCACTGGTTAGTTTCACTAACAGTTGCTTACAGTGATTTCTTAAAGAGACCCAAATAAATAAGGTCAAAATTAATTTTAATTATTCAGAAAAGTTCAATTTATAAAAAAAATATAAATATTAATTATTTTCAGTCATTTAATTACAAGTAAAAAAACCTTTTTTGCAGCTTATTTTAATCAAACATAATCATCAATAGAATGTTTTTCTTTTACAAATAGTTTTGTTTTTGTATATGCAAACTCAAGGCAATAACATATATTTAAATATTGTTTTTGAATGATTAGCTTTACCATTGAATGTTGTTATATACATTAAAACATTATTAATTAAAACAAGAGCACCAATGAACTTATCAACAAGAGAACAAGGTTTAACAGGTTGGTTGTAGAAAGAGAAATTTTTGTTACAATTCTTTTATTATATTCATATGTTTAGTGTAAGTATACTTCTATTTTACTGCATTTTATATATATATATATTTTAATTCAAGCTCTAACTTTGTTATCGAGCACTTTAGAAGAACTGATTTTCCAATATTGTTATATATATATAACAATATTGTCTCCAGTTATATATATATATATATATATATATATAAAATGTAGTAAAATAGATAAATAACATTCTTTTTAAAGATTTATTTAATTATTAATGCTGTTTTTTAACTTGGTAAAATATAAAAGTATACAAAACAATATTTGCATATTCATAATTTTATTCTGTTTGATAAACAAGCACAAAATGAAAAGACAAAAGATTTCATATTATCATTAATAATTTGATAGAATATAACTTGGCATTAATTCCTAAAAGTATAATTTTTTTATTTATTGCTTTTTCACTCTATATGTGATTAAAAAATAACAATAATTCTAGATTTTATATGTTTATCATTAGATTAAGTTTAAATGAAGTAGCAAATAAGAAAGCTATTACCAAAAGAGAGGGCCCAGATGGTAGGTGCTTTCACGCAGCCTGGGCCGTGAGTAAATCTGTTCATTGATTCTAAAAATAACAGACCGAAATTGAACCTACCAAAATAGAAGGGTATCCACCCATTTTGATGTTCTGTGTGGGTCTGCTAATTGGCAAACGTCCTTTTCAGGACGGGGCAATGATAGGATAAAACTGCCCTTTTCAGGGCACATTGCCAACAAGTTCCGAAGACCCACTATTCTTCAGCTGAACATCGAAGGCCTCACTGCAAGCAAGATGAATGTTCTTCATCACCTCGCTATGCAGTCTGAGGCACTCGTCATCCTACTGCAGGAGACCCACTGCACTGATGCAGAGAAGTTGGTATTACCAAACTACCAACTAGCTGGGACTTCTTTAAGCAGGAAGCATAGCCTTGCCACGTTTGTCCACGAGTGACTGAGATACATGCTTTTGGACCAATCTCCACTGACATCAGAGATCGAGTGGTTGTGTGTGGATGTTGATGGCTATAAAATAGTCAATGTCTACAAACCACTGCCAACATGATTGCGAACCCTGAATCTCCCAGTGTTTCCTCACTTCTGTCTTTACGCTGGCGATTTTAACTGTCATCATGCTGACTGGGGTTATGATGACAACAGTCCGGATGATGAGTGCTTGGCTGGCTGGGCAAGTATTAATTGTCTTGCCCTCCTATATAATGCCAAGGACGCTGCCAGTTTTTATTCCGGCTGCTGGAACACTGGCACCAATCCAGATCTAGCTTTTGCTAGTGTAGGTCCAAACAGTCACTTACCGGATAGACGTGTCCTTGACAAGTTCCCCAGGTCACAACATTGACCTTCGCTTATTACACGACCAAGGTTTGCTATGGCAGTGCCAAGCATGCCTGTTAAGTGATGGAACTTCCGCAAGGCCAAATGGAGTCACTACATTGCTTTGACGAATAAATTCGCAAAGACTTTGTTGCCGCCTGATTCACTTGATGTGGATGCGGCTTACCAGGACTTTTGTAACACCATTAAGAAAGCAGCCAAGAAGACTATCCCACGCGGGTATCGAAATAACTATATTCCGTGTTGGGATGCAGAGTGTGAATCCCTCTATAAAACCTTTCTGCAGTCTCCTCAGGGAGACGACTCAAGTTTCGCTGCTACAGCTCTGCTTGCCAAGCTTGACAGAAAGCAGAGGGATCGATGGTCCAAAGCAGTTCGGAGCATTGACTTCTCACACTCTAGTCGAAAAGCGTGGAGTATTTTGAACAACCTTACTGGTAGGTCACAACACTCTCCTCGTCACTGTCCCGTTTCAGCCAATGCTATTGCATCTCAGCTGGTTAGAAATGGGAAATACAAGGCTGTTGATCGCAAGTCATCTCGACTTGTCTTTCAAGAAGTGTCTGACCTTTGGAGGGCCACAACACCAGACGCAGTAAATATCTCTGACAATTTTTCACAGAGAGAATTTACTGCTGCCCTTCAACATTTAAAACCAGGTAAAGCTCCGGGACCTGATTCCATCTGCCCCGAGCTTATACTCCATGCTGGAGCTGCTTTGAAGTCCTGGTTACATGACTTCCTTTCTTCCTGTTTGCGCCGACTCAAAATTCCCAAGATCTGGAGAAGAGCGCTTATAGTTGCGATCCCAAAACCAGGAAAGCCCGTGGGGGACCCAAAGAGTTATCGACCGATATCTGTGCTCTGTGTCCCCTACAAGATCCTCGAGAGGCTTATCTATGCCTGCATTGAACCATTGGTTGATCCACTGCTCCCTAAAGAGCAGGCTGGGTTCTGACGTGGGAAGTCAACCATAGATCAAGTTGTTCTGCTAACCCAGAACATCAAGGATTCTTTCAAGGCTAAAAAGAAGGCCGGTGCCGTATTTATCGATCTGACAGCTGCTTATGACACTGTCTGGCACCGTGGCCTTACCTGCAAGCTGCTGAGACTACTTCTGGATAAGCACATGGTCAAAATGATTATGGAGCTTGTCTGAAATCGAAGTTTCACCCTTACCACCTGTGACAGCAAGCAAAGCAGGCTATGTCATCTTAAAAATGGCGTTCCTCAGGGATCGGTCTTGGCTCCCCTCCTATTTAACATCTATACGTACGATTTTCCTTCCATGATTTCCAGAAAGTTTGCTTATGCTGATGATCTAGAATTGTTGCACTCTTCTGGAAACTGGAAGGACTTGGAGGGGACCTTAAGCCAAGATATGTCTACACTCTCAGCATATCTCCAGACTTGGAGATTGAAGCTCAATCACACTAAGACGGTGACGGCAGCCTTTCACTTAAATAATCGAGAGGCCAAACGTGAGCTAAAGGTTTACAACAACGGTAGACTTTTACCGTTCTGTCCAACCCCTACTTACCTTGGGGTAAAACTGGACAGATCGCTCACGTTTTGTCACCATTTAGTGGCATTGTGCAAAAAACTATCATTGCGCATCACACTGCTGAGGCGACTCATGGGCTCGGGATGGGGTGCTGGTGCTAAAACACTACGCATAGCCATCTTGTCTCTAGTCTACTCAGCAGCTGAGTCAGTGTTTTTTTTAAGGTTTGGCTTGAGGAACCTCTAAGCAATTTTGAAAGACCGAAAGAGTGTTCCTGAGCGTACTTAGCTTTGTTTACACTATTGTAGAAGCAGATTTTGAGAGACCGCTGGACAGTTTTGAGAGACCGTTTCGGTTCCTCAAAACGCCTTAAAAAAAACACTGAGCTGAGTATTGTGCACCAGTCTGGTGTCGCAGTGCTCACATTCGCCTCATTGACAGTGTTTTGAATGACGCCTTGCGCATGGTTACTGGATGCCTGTGTCCCACTCCAACAGACCACCTACCTGTACTCTCAGGCATCCAGCCAGCTGAGCTTCACCGAATGGGAGCAACACTCTCCTTGGCTCACCATGGATCTCTGGACCCTGATCATATCTTGCATGGTCTTTTAAGTAGGTCCTCAGATACTTGCCAAGTGAGACTAAGACCCAGATACCCATTTGTGCCAGGTGCACGGAATCTTTTGGACAACCTTGCCAGACTTGGCATTCGTGCTTCTGCATGGACAAATTACAAATGGAAAACGGAGTACTATGAAAATGCTTCCAGGCTCCGTGCTTTTGTGCCCGAGACCGGTGGCAGGCCTGTTAGGATGGGCTTACCCCAAGCGGCTTGGGTTAGGCTCAACCACCTGCGGACTGGTGTTGGGCAATTCCATTTGTCCATGCACAAATGGGGTCTTGCTCCTTCACCGAATTGCAAGTTTGGCGCCTCTGAGCAAACTGCAGACCATGTACTAACAGTGTGCCCCATACATCGGGCACCACATGGAGCACGAGGTCTGACGGTTTTGGATGACGAAACTCGATGCTGGCTTAATGACATCACTGCCAGCATCTGATTCAGGCAGTGCAACAGTCTGGGGTAGTAAAAGGATAAACCCTTGGCCCCAGTCCTGTTTGTGTCTGACCTGGAGTGGATACCCTTTAAACGACGACGATGACAACGACGACCAAAAGAGAGAATTACTCATATAACAATTAAAACATTGAAGTTATGATTGCAGAAGTATCATCAAAGAATAAGTATTATTTTATTCTTGTTTATTACATTAAATCAACAATGTATTACTAGCATTTTGTTTTAAAGTATGAAGAATTGATGGAATGTTTTATTTTGGAATAAATATTACTTGTATACAAGTGATCTTAGATATTATTTTTAGAGTTCAAATCTCTTAGATAATATTTTCACCAATTTTAGTATTTAAATTTCATGATATCCTCATGTAATATATTTTCATGTCACATACACATGATTTTTTATATAACCCTTGAACATAAAGTTTATTACTAAGCTGAAAAATTCTGCTAATTTTAAGTATAAATGTTTACATTGAATTTATGAAGAATAAGTTTTGACAAGTGCCAGTAAAAGCATTGTAATTACTTTTTAAATATATATTTAAATAATATTTTGAGTTGAATTGAAAATCAGAGGAGCATTATTTGAAGATTTGAACATTTATAAAATAATTTTTCCAATATAAGACATTTTATATTAACATTTTTCTGTATTATAAAACTTTGTACTAATTAATACAATGCAAAAATTTATTAAATTTAATGATTGCACTTTACAAGTCAAAATAGAATAAAGAGTTTTATTTGATAATAGTGCTTTCTTATTTATTTTTTTTATTTTATCTATTACATTGTTTTATATTTTATGTCTATATTTATCCTCTTGAATTGCAGGAAAGCCACAGAGGTTCTAATGCACAGGACAAACAATCACCCTGACCTGCTACAGGAGATGCCATGATATCACTGTTTGCTTGAAATTTTGTATTTTGGTTTTTTACTTTTATATAAATGTGATTGAAATTTAGTACTGCTTGCCAAGATTACCAAGCAAGAGAAAGTGCCATTAAGTGTCTTTCCCAAGGACACAACAGAATGGCATGAATAAGTTTTGAATTGAGATGGTGTTGATTACAATCACAGTGCTCTAATCACTCAACCATGCTGCCAACTCTAACCACTGGACTTATTCAAAAATTTTTAAATTCTATTATATGATAACTTTCTTAATTAACATACATAGTTCTTTTGTCATTATTTAAAATTAACTTGATGATAATGTTGAATTTCCAAAAGTACTTGTTTTTATAAATAAAGAGATAAATATTGAAATAAGTATTAAATCAAACTATGCTTTGGAATTTTTTTAAGCAGACTTTGAAACCTTTTAAATTTTTCTGGCACAACTGGAGTGAAGTGAAGAACTTTTGATTTTGGCTAGATTTCAAACAGTTTGTTTTCACATGAAGTTTTCAAGATGGCTAGGGTATTTCAAGTATAATGGGTAGGGTACAAAACAAGGATGAGGGACAAGGATAAACAAAAACAAACAAAAAAAGGTTTTTGCTTTAGTCATAGTGATATAAATTAAAAAATTTTTTGGTTGTTACTTGAAGCATTAAATAAGCAAATAAAAGCATTGAGAATTTAGTGAAGACCAAAAAGGGATCTTCACTTTAAACCAGGGTTGACAAACCTGTTGGTTGTCATGGGTTGCTTTGTTAGTTTCAGGTGATAGGCAAGCTGCATTAGTTAGTGGTGGGCTGCACAAGACTGCACAAGTTTGCACAGTATAAAATCTTTTTTTCTATAATTTAAAAAGCAAAGAGGGTGCTTGTAAGTTATCTTAAAAGCTGGGCTGCAAACTTGAAATTCGAAGAACTCAGCCTTTTTTTGCTGAACTCAAACTTGAACACAAAAAATTGCTGAACTCAAACTTGAGCTTGAATTCAAAAAATATATGATCAAATTTGAGTTTATTAATTAAAGAATTTTGAAAAGAGAATAAGTAATATTTGGATTTTACTTTTGATATTAAATTGTTAAATTTCAAATACAACTGAGTTGTACATTTACTTTCAATTGAAAAACTAAGTTGTCATTTAATATTCGTTCTCTGTTTAACTTCAGCCCATGATTTTCTTTGTGGTACAGAATTTTAATACTGCTTTAAACAATGTCAATTTCAAAGGAGCCAAAAGCTTTAAATTTGTTTTTGTTTGTTAATGACAGCCAGTTCCATTATTTTTTCTTTTTTATTTATCTCTTTGTGATAGCCCTTCAATTTTTTAGAGAGATTTAAGTTATTGTGTAGATAGGCTTAATTGAGCTTGCAATTTTTACAACAAAAAATAGAACTCGAACTTGAACTCGAATAAAAATCTGTCAAGTTTGCAGTACTGGTTAAAATTAATTTATTTTGTATATTTAATATATTTAAATATTTAATTATTGCAGATTTATTTAATTTTTGTTTAAATAGTTGAATGTTTAATTTTACTTTACAGTTGAATATCAGGATGTTGTTCCCTCAACTGATTTGCCTCCCCACATTAAAGGAAAACCACAATGTTTTTTATGTGTAACAATCGGAAAGTTGACATGGAGAGGTTCTGCTTGTAGTTTGTATAAGCTCCCTCTGCCTTCTTCCACTTATATACGTTTAAAATGGTGGGGTGATTCATCAAAGGGAACTTATTTTAGGTTTGCTATTTTTTAAAATAAGTTCTCCATAGCATTAATTGAATTAATTAAATAAAGATTAATTTAGTTAGCATTTCTTTTTTTAATTGTTGCAGTTATGCAGTTTGTTGAATAATTAATACCTTGTAATTTTTTGCCAAAGAATTATTTTAGTTTACGAAAAAAATTTTTTTATTTTAAAACTTTTTAAAGACCTGAAATTGAAAAATATGCAAGAGTTATTCGAGGTCGTGCACAGTTTTGCGTAAGATCAAAGCCGCAGCAGATTGCAAATTATTTTAAAGACATGGGTTCTGCTACATTTGATGTTTTACCGAGTCCTAACAGTTTACCCATTGGACGTGTTTTGGTAAGCAAAAATAATTCTAAAAAACAATATATATGTATATAGAGTATCTTTAAACGTTACAAAAAATTGTATCGTAGAAATACTAAATTTCATCTACTCATTTGTCTGTTTTTTCGTAATAGAAATAAAGAAGCAGATCATACTTGCAAGTTGTTTGTTATATTTTATTAACACTATTTTTACATGGTGTTGTCATATGCTTAACATATTTATGAATATCGCTTACTTTTGATTTGCTATCGTCTGGAAGTATTTTTAGGTTCCTGCTGTTGTTTCTTTGTCTTTTGATTGTACTGTAAGAGGCTCATTTCCCGTCAAAACGGCATCAGCAAACATCATTGGCCAGCTTCAGGTGTCCATGAGTTTTAAAGTGAAAAGATGTGATTGTGATGATTTAAATTTTGAAGCAGTTGGAAAAGAACAGTCTTTATACTGCAAGTAAGTTCTTTATACTGCAAGTTGCTTTTATAACTTAATTAAGTTTTTGAAACAACTGAAATTATGATTTAATAATATGTTAATCATATTTGTAGCATATCTACGAAAAAAAGTCATTAAAGATTATGTTTAATATTGCAAAACAAATGTTATAAAAAAGTTTTTTTGTCGTAAAAATTTTAAATGCTTGTAATTTTATAAAAGTGTCAAATGCATGATTTTAGACCCCTTCCAAGGAAAACTTATATTATAAATGGTCAGCAGTTACAATGTCCTTTGGAAAATCGCATCAGTCGTTTCAACAAGTCTAGGTAGGTTGTAGTGTTTGCAATTTATATCATTTTCGTACACCGATTAGAAATAATTTTTGCGCTAAGAACAAGTTGATTATTCTGTCTTTATGTAAGCGTACTTTTATCTTTTCAAAGAGCGAATTATGTACTATTTGTAAAATTAGCAAAAACAGATTAGAACGTATTCCGTTGGCGTTGGTTTGTTATATTATATTTTGTACATTGAATATTAAATTTTCAGAAATTTTGGTAGCCCTTATGATAGTCCAAACAATAAAGGAAGCTCCTGCTATCCCAAGCTATCCGCAACGGGAAGATACGGCAGTAGAAGATGTGTCTGCAGCAAGTTATACAATTGCGGTTGCGGTTGTGCCGATGAAATTAAAAATGGTAGATCATTTTAAAATTTATGTAGCGTACTTTTTTTGCTTAACATTTGACCATTTTACTGAGGTTTAAATCTTTTTTTTTGGGGGGGTTTGTAGCCGCGTACTGTCCTCTCATTCCACCATTTGATCGCATTGAATGTAATACATCATGCCCGTTAATGGATCCTACGGTTGAACCGTGCAATTGTTTAAAAAACGGTAAGCTTTATGCCTTTTTTCATTTTTTCAAGTTGGTAGTTTAGTTTCAAATACAAAGTACGTATTTTTTTTCCAAAATTTCGGCCTTACGCGAAAATCACTTTTCGAAGGCATTCATTGATTTTGTAAAACTGCGAGATGCTAGTCGTATTTTTAACAGTTTGTTCAAATGAAAAATAAACGAGTGCATTTAGTTGATAAAAACTTCAACAAATCAACTGTTTATTTTCTTTACTTACGAGACATATTTAAGATGTATTAAGGTCTGGAGCAGCGGTTCTTGGGGTTTGGTGAAAATCAGGACACATATACGCATAGCCTACCCTTTGATTTCGAGGTAGTTCTGTACTATTTTGAAGTTCGATGTTTACCCTGGGAAAACATGCTAAATTGTGTGTTTTCCTTGCGTGTGCAATTATGTATGTGCATGTGTAACATTTGCGGCGTTTGTTGCCTCCAGCAAGTTTAAAAACACTGGTTTACAGCAGAGTTTCTCAAACTTTTTTATTCACGGAATATCTAGTCTTATCATTTTAGCTTACGGAACACTTAGTCTAAGTTTCTTTGAATTCCCGATTTTTGATCCAAAGAAGTAGTGATCTCTAAAAAAAAGTCTTCACTTCGGGGCGTATGGCAAGTCTATGCAAAACGTTATGTTAATAGTTGAGTAGAAGACTTTAACGTAGTGGTTCTGAAACTTTCACGGTTCATTGCCTTTTTGTAGAGACTCTCAACCCCACTTCTTGGAATGTCCCAAAGTCAACTGAAGACTAAAAAAAGGTCATCAATTTAAAACTGTCTCTCATTTCTTCATTTTTGTCCTAAAAGTTAAGTGAAAACCAAAAAAAAGTTATCTTTTGAAACTGTCTCTGATTTCTTCATTTTTGCCCCAATGTCAGATGAAGACTAAAAAAACGGCTTCTGCTCATGCCCCTCCCTCCCGGTAAATGCCTCGTGGCCCTTTCGAGGATCCCTGCTTTAACGCTTTTGCTAAATAAGTGTCAAAGTTTTATTTTTGCTGTAGGACGCAAAAGTCCGCAAAAACAACAAGATTGTAATTGCTTCTTAATATTCATCTTTTCTGAAATTATATACTTTCAATTTTGGTAAAAAACATTCGATATGTTACTATTTTTACCTACAAGGTGGCACAAATTGGAAAAAATTGCATTTTCACTATAAAATTTTTGAAAATTTTAATCATGTCCTATACAATCATTTAGTTTAATTTTTCTTTAGAAAGCTTTTTAAACACTTTATTGACCATCATTAATCGATCAAAAATATGTAAATGCATTATCAAGTCGAAAGCTCAATGTTTGTGAGTCTTTCGGCAAGGTAGCACTTTTCTCTAGGGACGTGCGATATATCGGCACCTTGTACTTACGGCAGATTTTTTCCGAGCTGAAATATCGGCTTTGCGTAGCCAAAGGGTGTAAGCTTGCGGAACACAATTTGAGAAACGTTGGTTTAGTCTACAGTCAAGCGATTATCCTGTTCCGGTTTTCGAGAATGGAAGATATTGCTGTCTCGCTAAAATGGTTTTTTCTCTCTTTAAAAAACTGATATGATTGAAAGCAGCCATATAGAATTTATCTTTTTTAAATTTATTTATTTTATCATTATTATTGAAATTTCAAAGAGCATGCTGCATGTTGCAAGACGAATTTAAAATAGCATGCCGCCGAAGAGAGGAAAATGACGTAAAATGTTGTACGACGACTGCGAACGATAACTGAAAGTTTACCCTCGGCGTTATTCCGCAAGTGTTTTTTGCGCTAAAAAGTTGCAATAATTATCGTTGCAATTTGGTAGTTATCTCTTTCAATTGAATAAACTCGCCTAGGAAATGTTTTTAGAATAGGTGTGTTGAGACCGAAATTATGCACAATATCAAACAGCCGATAATTTTTTTTTTAATCAAAATTCGAATTTGACATACCCGACAGATTACTGGGTGTGGGGTTCGAACCCACGCGGACATTCGTCCATTGGAACTTAAGTCCAACGCCTTAACCACTCGGCCAACCCAGTATGCGCTGAATTTCTTTATATCTGATGCTTTTTTCGTCAGTTTTTGTATTGTTGTTGATCGAAATCTGTTATATTTTATAAGTTGATTCGATTAGATAAACATTTTAGAATCGACGGACCTGTGTCAAGCTGAAACTGTGAATGGTAAGAACGTTATTTTTGGATGATTGTTGCTGTTTTTCTTAATCTTTTACGACGTCTTTCTCCGACCAGAGTTGATAGAAAGCACGAGAGAGCTCAACCGGGAATTAGTGCGGACATTGCGGCAGGAGCGACGTGAAAACAAGGACTTGGTTCAGGTTTGTCGGTTGTTTTTTGTGTAATACAGGACCTTAGTGTCTGGCTGGGTTACTGAAAGCTGAGAAAAAATAAAACAACGATTTTAAGCTACGCGACAAATCGTACCTAATTTAATGAAACCTCAATTGTTAGAAAAAATGCAAGTAATTTGATTCAAAAATTCTTTTAAGGTTCAAAATGGTTTTTTCATTATTTTTTTAGTTCATCTTAATGAAACAATAAGGTTGCCCAATTCAAGTTGCCAGCTGAATTTTCAATTTGATGTAAATGAATTTGTTTGTAGTAGGCTAAGGTTAAATAGGACTTGGTTGACTTGATTTCATTTCTTCCGGAATTAGAAGCGACCGAGAAATTAAGCTGCGTGATTTTGTATTACTTTTTATCGCTTTGACAAGACACGTTAAAGGTTTGAACCCATCAACTTTCATTCACAGCTCAGCACTGCCGCATTAAAGCGTTTGTGTTTTTACTTGTATTCAGTGACAGTTTTAGCATGAAGCAAGCTCTTTTATAACCCAATGACAGCTTCAAAAAGCTGTTTAATTCAAGTGAATACTTTTTTGGTCTTTATTTGCATGGAACACCATTTTTGTCGCGTCCATCCTGCTTTTTTAATTTATTTTAATTGTTTGGTCTCTATATGATTTTAGAGAAAAAAAACAAGTTTTTTTTAACCAAATCCCCCTATTTGTAAAGCCAATACTGCTTGTAGTTGCCATTATATGTTCGCTTAAATGATTTAAAGCATTTTGACATCGTCCTAAATGCCTTAAAAACTATTCAAGGTTTGATTTACTCAACTTCATATTTTATCGTCGTTTGGAAGGGCTTCCACTCCAGGTCAGACACAAACAGGACTGGGGCCGAGGGTTTATTCTTTGTACTTTGTGCCCATTACCCCAGGCTGCTGTTCTTCCCGGGTCATATTCTGGAAGTGATGATGTTCAGTGAGGCATTGGGTTTCGTCATCCAAAACCGTCAGACCTCGTGCTCCATTCCTGCACCAAAACCGCCAAACCTCATATTTCGGATTAATGCAACATTAGTCTGGTTTAGAGTTTTTTCTGATAACTACCTTTCTGAAAATCTTTTAAAATACGTCTGCATTTATCTTTCAAGGCTTTTTAATTTATTTATTTTATAGAATCTTATTGGCAATACTGGTTGCAGAATGCAGAACGTAAATCTTGCCCGCGTAACAGTTCGCTCCCTGCAGTTGAATTGTGAGGCGATAATTGACGACATTTCGTCCCAAGAAGAATGCGTTTTTGACTCTAGAAGAAAGTGTCCAGTAGATTCCTTTGACTTGGGGTAATGCTTGTTTTAGATTTGACTACACGATATCGAATAACAAACGTGACAAGCTACAAATCTCGAAGGTCCTCATCGATTAAAACCAATATACTTATATATACGCTCGGCGCACAATTGGATTTTGAACTTTCTGCGTCGAGCGTAGAAATTTTAATTCGTATTTTGAGAACCGCCCAAGTTTTACACTCAGACGACGCTCGCATAAGGTTCAAGCTAGATTGTTCTGTCCTACAAAATTGCTTGATCTTTTATGACTGTGTCGTGCAATAAAGTTATGCGACGCCTCCGTTGTTGCTGTACAAAGCAGTTCAGTTCATCGTAAAGTAAATTGAAAATATAGAAAGGTTTTTAAAAAATACACAATATATTTTTTTAATAATAGAAAGCATTCTTTCTTACACTGAGCGAATTTATCTTTTCAGAAAGGGTAGAGAAGTTGTTTCTTTTATTTTTCATATTAAAATGTTGTACTTGTTTTGAAAAGATAAGGATAGATTAGGCGAATTAAAACGTAGACAGAAAAAATATCTTTACATTTTGGTTAGAACAATACTTTCAGGTACTGTTGATCAGAAACGCACAACTTTTTTCTGTTTCAGGGCGCATTACAGAGTTAGTTTTACCTAACAGCCTCCAGTCAATTAAGATAATAATGAAATTATGTATTATAAAATAATAAGTTTTGAAACTGCCGTTCGCTTATTGAAAATGTAATGAAACGAATTTGTTTAAGATTGTATAATTATTTGGTTTTGCCTGATTGCAGATAAACTTGTAATATTAGTCAATGTAGGGTGCTTTTTTTTCATCTCTATTTTATCCTCCAAACTTGCAGGAAAGCATCGGAGGCGCTGTACTTAGGGCAATTGCCAAACAATTGCTCCGAAACGCTTTCGGAGATGGCACGATATTGCTATCCGGTTGAAAATTTTAATTTTTCTGTATTTTAATTAGAGATATGACTGAAATTAAAAAAATGCTTGTTAGGATAGCCAAGCAGAAGAAAATGCCGTAAAATTATCTTTCTCAAGGACACAGCAGAATGCTGCGAGTAGGTTTTGAACCACGACCATGTTGATCACGTTCTCCATCAATCACGGCGCTTTTAACCACTCGACCATGCTTCCGAGAATCTAAACCTTTCCCGATTATTGGGACTCCGCGGAGTTGATCCGCGCCCACATCCCTAGGAATGGGTCGGGTAAGCCCACCACAATCTGGTACCAAAATTTTATAGTGACGTGCAATCAACAATTCGAACAAAAGGTAAGCCGCAGCTGCATGGTTGACTGGTTTCATTAGAGCCTTTTTTATTTTGCCTTGATTTTGTTAAATTTTAATGTTGCAACAAATCAATTTCTTTTTTCTCTCCGATCTGGTTTTTTCTATTCTAATTTTAACGCTTCACTGGTTTAATGTCATCAAAATCAAGTCCACGTTTTTAATGTCAAGTGAAAATCGTGTCGTTCTGTAAACAAGTAAGATCGAAACCGTAAAAGATTTTCTCGCTTGTTTACTCACTCTTTTTAAGTATTCTACTACAATATAATGTATGAACCCAAAATCGTTTCGAATCGCAAACGTCTTATTAACGTACATTAAATTGTTTTATGTGTTTTGTCCTACTTGTGCAGGCAATGCAACGTTTCAAGCTTTTTAAAAAGTAGAACCCTTAAACCCTTAACTGCCGAAATTATTTTTTAATTGACAAAATTTTTTAAAAACATTTTACACATTTATTAGTGGTGTTATTACTCATATAAGGTGTAAAATTAAAAAATTTTAATAATTTTTAAAAATTTATTGTTTTGTTCCATATATCGCACATTGGGAATAGACACAACTACTTTGGCGCGTATGAAAGCAACACGTTGGTCTGTAGTGAAAACGCGGTGGGTTTTCGGAGGAATAGGTACACAGACTCAGGAGGCTTCCTGATTGCCGTAGAAAACCAAGATGCTGCTAGTTTGTTGCCGATCTTGCAACAGTGTGTTCATAGCCGTAACTGCAGGGGGGCAATTGCCCCTCCAAGTTTCCAAAATTTGAGCAAAATAAGGAGTTTCAGGGCAGCGAGAAAAATCAAATGCAGAAAATCCTTAACAAATTTATGTGAAGACCTTTTTTTTTTAGGAAACATTGCTTTTTGGGAAGAAAATTACGAAATCGGAGACTGATTCAAAGTGAAGAACTTTTTTTTTAGAGAACACCTTTTTTGGGACATGAAATCGGAGACCTTTTCGGGTCGAATCACAAACTTCATTGCCCTCCCAAGTTCTTTGGGCCGGTACGCCTATGAGCATGTTCCCCTTGAAACAACCGCCGCTTATAGCACAGTCAGGAATATGTGATGTCAACAGTTAACCATCAACTCCATTTCGTAGAACCGGTTACTTACGCAACCACGAATCATGTTGAGTCGATGTGGCCCAGGACCCAACAAAGAAACAAACGTGAATTCGGAACGCGCGCTTTTGTCGACTTATTTAATTGAGGTTATGTTGAAGCAGAAGTTCGGAGATAACCCATTTAAAAAGCATATACACGAAGTTTATCCTTTGCAATAAAATTGTTTGCCGTGAGTTTGCTTTCGCTTGCTTTAGAAAAATAAAAGAACAGAAAACGATTGGAGTACAGTCCCCAGCTTTGCTTTAGTTTAGAAATATAACACGAAACTATAACTGTCTTATAATAAACAAATCAAAGTGATCGAACGCGATGAGAAAGAGAAACGTCGCATCACGAGAAAAAATTGAGAACGAGAGTGTGTCAAGAAGTACATAAGCGCCAATAATCTCTCAAAACACCATGTGTTGTACAGCTAAAATCTAGCATATGCACTTGTATTCCTGCTGTGCCACATGTGGCACAACATAAAATACAACCTGAGTGCACTTTGTGCCATATATGGCACACTAACATTTTTGCAGTTTTGAACTATAGTATACAGGGAGGTGCAAAAGTAGGTATACAGTAGTGTCACATCAGTGAAATTAGTGACATATTACATTGAAGTGAAAGGGACATATCTACTTTTAATCATTTCCTTTTATTAAAAGGCCGGTACTTTTAATCATTTAGTTTTATTCTTTCTATTAAATTAGAAATTTAACCATGGCCGGTAATTTATCACTGTATACTTACCTTCGTACCCCCCTGCACATTATTTTGCTAAATTATGATACAGTGTTCTTTTACTAAGTATATTTAACAACATGTATTTTTTTCATAAAAAAATATTACATGTTATAGGATTCATGGGGCTGTAAAGTAGTTGTTTTAATGAGCAAATAAAAATACGTCCACCCACTACAATAAGCAAGCACTCACTGACAGCCGGCATCAGCAAGCTAAATGATATTTGGTCAGACGAACAAACGAGCGTAATAGAACAAACACATGCTGAATTTTTACTCTGGGTATTATTTAAAAGTTAATTTATAATCGTTTTCATTTGGTGTGCCATATATGGCATACCAAATGAACGGGCAGTTAAGGGTTAAGTCGTTTGTTAACGCGCCTAATAATAGAAAATAATAGAATGTTTCCTATCGATTATTATTGGTAGTAGCAATTGTCAACCTCCTTCGCAGATTGTCAACCGAGGGTATTTTATAGCCTACATTTAACTTAGTTTTCACTATTGTAAAACTTTTTGCCTTATAGTAATTGTGAACGATTTTGCCCTATTGTAAAAGTTTTTACTGACAGATTTCGGTTAAAAATTTGCCGGAAGAGTGATTTATAATTGTCTTTGAATTATAGTTGTTATTTAGTTCGTTATCTGATAGATATAATTTCGTTTTACAAAGTGAATTTGTAAATCCTACAGCCGAACACTACGAAAAAACACTGCGTTTCCACAAAGCAATTGATGCGCATAAAAACTTCAACATGTTTGTACAAAACTACATTTTTGGAATAACAAAAAATATTTTAAAATACATGCTTTTACGAATACGACAATCAAAGAGAAATTTCAAATTAAATGTTTTTTTTAAACTATGTTACTCGCTCCTGGAGGGTCGAAGGTCTTTAGGAGAGCCATGAAACCTGCAGAATATTGTGAAACATGCAAAATTATAGACTGTAAGCAGAAGCGCCGAAATTTTTTTAGCAAAAGGGGGGAGAAAGTTTGAAAAAGGGCCCTTATTTGAATGAAGAACGAATGCAAATTTTACTAAAAAACTTAGTGAAGACAAAAAAGGTTTACTGTTCTAAAATTTGGCTACGTGTTTCGTTTACTTGGCCCGCAAATATTTTTATTACGTCAAAAAGGTCTTTGGGTCAAAAAGTCTGAACGCTTTAATGCAAGTTATTTTTTCTTTTTTTTTTAGTTTTTATCAAGTTTTTAGTAAAAACTTTCTTCAATAAGCAAAAATTTACAGTGTATGTTTGTTAAACCTGCCTTTTTAACAAAAACAATGTCATTTTTCAAAATTTTGCCTCCTTGTTAGCTTACTGTTACTTGATGTGTGGCTCTTCGAAACAAGCACGGCGAATCGACATTTTTCATACTTTGCTTGATTTAATTTTATTCGAGGTTATATAATTATAGAGACAGATCTGGCATAATGCTTCTGTATTGCGAATTTCAAAGGGTACTATCTACTTTCTTATGCCCCTACGTTTTAAAAAACTGAAGGTTTTAAGTCTTGTTGATTTAGAACCTCTTATGAGAAAGTGGAAGCGGAATTTTAAAAGCAATTACAGGTTGTTGATGCCAAAAAAGTTTAACAATAGAATCTAAAAACAAAGTAGCCTAATGAAAGTAATTACAAAAATAACCGAAATCATTTTTTGTATGTAAAACTTGATGGAACCAGATTTGACAAATTGTCCCTTTATTCAACTTTTGGATGTATAAAAGCCTTTTGAGTAACCGAAACCAATGTTACTGTAAGTTTGATGATTTAACAAAAGTCCCCGAAAAATTGCCTTAGTTTTTTTAGCAGGCTCCAGCAATGAGCAGCAGTCGGCAAGGTGGTCGAGTAGTTAAGAGCGCCGGGATTGCGATCGACATGGTCTCGGTTTAAAACCCCATGCGCCATTCTGTTGTGTCTTAGGGAAAATACACTTTACGGCGATTGCCGCTGCTTGGCGGTCTTAGCATACAGTTCTGAATTTCAGTCATATCTCTTATAAGTTAAAACAAAATAAAAAAACTAACCAGTATCTTGGTATCTGCGGAAGCAGGTCGGGGTAATTGCTTCCCCGTTTTATAGCGCATCTGTCGCTTTCCTGCGAGTCAGGAGGATAAATATAGAGATGAAATAAAAAAATTCGTGCGTGACATTGGAGCATGGCCTCATAAATGGTTACTCAAGGCCTGCATGTTGTTCACAGTTGACCTCGATCAATTGTATTCATCCTGCGACCTTGGACAATTATTTATCGGCCGTGTAGGCTACTTCATTACTTAACTCATTGCAAACAATTTTTCCTTTTTGCAGAAAATAATATTCATGTTATAACTAGCAGCTACTTTGGTAATATCATCTTAGATTGATTAATTTTGTAAGTTTATGTTCAAAAATGCAAGACCAAAGAAATCATTAATACAATGTTTTGCTTATTGTACTAAAATAAATTTGTAAAAAATTGCCACGTTTCATTCCATTACATTTTTCGGTCAAAGCAAACGGCATCTGTCAGACTTACGTATATTGCAATGCGTAACGTCTTATAATTCGACTTAACTCATTGGCAGCCTTCAGTTAAAATTCACTCTCTAATGCGGCCGACACTAACAAAGGGTTGGGAGCCGGTAAAGATAAGCAACCCTAACCTTTTCCAGGTAAAGATAAACGGGTCTAGTTTACGATCCTGAAACTCAAAATCGCAAATGTCGAAATTCCCAACCTAACCTTAACCCTTATACAGGATTATCAAATAATTTGAAAGCGTAAAAACACTGTGGTGGCAAAGTGGAAACGGGATTTTCCATTCGGGATTTTGAACGGCACCGAAGATAAACAAGTAATAATAATAAACAAAGACAAACAACCCTGGTTTAAATTGAAAATACATATATATATAGGGTTAGGGTTGTTTATTCGACAATTCTTTATCTGCTTTTCTATGTAAGGTGTTGCAACCATGCATCATTCTTCTAAATACTATATCAAATATAACTGTGTGCATGCTGTAACGTTTAACGTTTTGTTGCTTCTTCCTTTTTCTTCTTCTGCTATAGTCCTATATGTTTGTTTATTTCTTTCTGTTTTTATTGTGGCGGAGCAGAAATAAAAGATACTGATACTGATACAATATAATTAACTCTGGTCTAAGTAAAAACAAGCCTTTATATTACATTGGATTATACCTGTAAGTTAGATAAACGTGTTAAGTCCAGGTAAAGATAAGCAACCCTGCAATCGAAAGGTTTGCTTATGTTTACTAGCTCCAAAGGTTGTTTACCTCGGACCTAAAAATAAAAAAAACGTATTAATATCAAGCCAGCGATGACGTCATTTTTCAAACTTTATAATTTTGTTGAGCGGCTATTTATCTGTTTTTTTTTTTTAAAGTTGCTGCAACCATGCAAACTTATTCTTAAAAATTTGTTCTTTTAACTTGATCGCATGCCATAACGCTTATCGTTTTTTTGCCTCTTCCTTTTTCTATTCTGCTTTCTATTATATTCTTACTTACAAATTTTCTTCTTCACTATGGCGGAACTGAAATAAAAAATACTGATACTGATACTGGTCAATCAATCAATCATTTATTTATTTTTTTAGGCTGTAAGGAGGAAGAAATAGATTACAAAGACAAAATTTACAACAAATACACACACGATTACAATAAAAAATTGAAATAGTCAAATATTATTACAATAATTATTATAGTCAAATATTATTATAATAACAGACACTATTACAATAAAAAATTGGTCAAAACAAAACCATTTGAATTAAATATTTTCAGGAGAGTTTTCATTATCGAGTACCAGTTTCCCTCTAATTTGACTTCCACTTGTAATGATGAAACAACACAAATCGTTTCAAACGCAACTTCTCAAGGTAATATGACGTTAAAACTTTAGTTTTTTCTCAAATCTAAAACGCTTCTGTTTGTTCTTTGGCTTTGCTGACAAAAAAAGAAACCATCACAGCCTCATCGAATTGTTTAAATCAAATTTCATAATGCAGTGTCTGCATGCACTGGGTTGGCCGAGTGGTTAAGGCGTTGGACTTAAGTTCCAATGGACGAATGTCCGCGTGGGTTCGAACCCCACACCCAGTAATCGTAGATTTATTGTGAAATGTTTTTGTTATTTTCCCAAATATCTATAAAACAAGGTCTTAAAACCGTCTTTTTTATAGAGCTTACGGCCCTACTGCATACTAGTTGATTACATGAGATTTAATATAAAAAGTAAGAGAAAAATTAACGATTAGGTTTAGTAAAATGCAGTACAATATATTCTGCGAATCAAATAAACTTAACTTCTTGTTATTTGTCTATTGCTTCTACTTTTCGCAGTCATGAGAAATTTATTATAAATTTGTAAATAATAGCAATCATTGGTTTTTTTAGCACAATTTAACAATAAACCATAAACGGCAATTACATACAATTAAACTAAAATATAAACAACAAATTTTTATTTTTAGATGCTATGATAAGAACTTGTGAAAGTCGGAAACACTCAGCTTCTTTGTTTTTAAATCTTGAATTCTGATTGCGATTATTTACAAATGGATTTGAAAATTTACCTCTCTTCCTAAATTATATTATTATAAACTTTTCTCTAAAACTTAATTTTTCAACAAAAAATTTTCCGCGCTATTTCTGTGGGTTTAAAGAAAATGAATTTTTGTATATAGAAAAACCACTTTAATAGTAACAAAATATTTCAAGTTTTTCCTTTTATAGATTGATTTTGTGTTCGTTGTAAAAAATTTTTTGCATAGTCGTACCAACCCAAAAAATTTGGGGGGCAATACCATTTTTCCCAAATTTTATCGACGATTTCCCTAATCATGAACTTGTAGCATTTCACAGAGGTGCAAAATGTTGCACAATTTCGTTTGAAAGAACAAGTAAAGACTAAGAAAAATTCCGTTTTATGTCTTAAAAAACTAATAAAGGCCAAAAAAGGGGGTTGGGTCTTCACATTAAATATGTGTGACATATGTTTGCAATCAACCGTTTCTGCTTCGTTTTGCATCTGAAAAACAAGTGAAGACAAAAAATGTCTTCACATTAAATCTTAGTTGTTTTTTCTCACCGGTCTAAATCGTTCTAAATTGGGTAACTTTAAACTTCCCAAATAGTTCATCATCACTATCCGAAAAATTCTGATTGTGCCCAAACAATTCATTGCTAGTGCCCAAAAAATTCTGATTTTGCCCAAATTGTTTGAGTCTTGGGAGCAATTGCCTTCCCCTCGGCCCGTACGGCGATAATTTTTAGTTTACTAATTTTTTTCTAGTAAGGATGGTATTATTGCTTCAGAAGTAGGATGCATTCGATTAGACCACAAAGCGGTGTTCGATATTGAAGTGAATCCCGCCATGATGCAGTCTTGGCAAACCGAGTCCATCAATTTTCTTGTGTTCAGAAAAGAGTTCAGATGTGATGAGGTTTGTTACAAACATTTTCAGCCATTACACACAGTTTTTATCCACATATTTTTACTCGTGTTTTTGTACACCCTAAATTTTGTACAAAAGCAACCACTAAATTAACCGGTAGAATGTGGGATGTGATGAAATTGGAATGTAAGATATGATGTGGGTTGGGATGTTGGCAGCGTAATTAAGAGCGCCGTTATTGTGATCGAAATCGTTACGGTTCAAAATCTACTTGCGCCATTTCGTTGTTCGCCTGGGGAAAGACACTTTACGGCACTTTCTCCTGCTTGGTGGTTTTGACAAGCAGTTCTAAATTTCAGTCATGTTTCTATAAAACAAAAACAAAAAAATAAATAAAAAATTTCAACCGGACAGCAATATTGTGGTATCTCTCGAAGCAGGTCGGAATAATTGCTTGTGTTGTGTATAGCGCCTTCCTGCGAGTTAGGAGAATAAATATAGACAAGAGATGAAATAAATAAAAAATAATTAAAATGTCTGTTTAATACTTATAATAAAAAGTGTATTTATTGTTCATAAACAGGTCAGTTTTATTTGTGCCTCAATTTTAAGTTAAAAATAAAATAGAAATTTTCTTGAATTAATAGAAATATAATTTTAAGTCAAAAAGAAACAAATGTATTGAGGTGAAGCAAGCTTGCTTCTTGCAATACAACTTCCATATTTTATTACTATCCTTGCAAGCCACAACGTAGCCTACACTTGTTTTGCTGCTTCTTCCTTTTTCTAATCCGCAGCCTTAATTATTTTTATCATTGAATAATTATAGTTTGTACTTTTAATTTATGGCGAAGCCGAACTATAAAACAGAACTGAACAGATAACTTATAAAGATGCTTAGTGATGTAATTTTTAAAAAACATTTACTCTTTTAAAAACATGTTATGACGTAGTTACCTTAAATTGTTGAAAAAATACTGTTTTTAGATGTCAATACTCGGTACTGGGAGATTGCCCCTCTGGCCTGTCATTAATTCGGTGGGGTCATCATACTTCGCTTGTGTCCCTGTTCGTTCAGTAGACTGTCAGTTTTCAGAGCCACCAACTTGTGCCAGCTTGCAGGTAAGCAATGCAAAAGTTCAAAATTGTTTTAACTTTTCTTGTCTCACCATGATAATTGGTTTTTCGTTCTTATTCGCCAAATTTCGTTGATTACGTTTTAAATTTTGCGAGATCCTAAAGTTTGGGAGACTAGTAACGGCAAACAGTGAATAAGACCCAAAAATGGTACATAGCTCTACTGTGTTGTGCTATTAATTACGTTTTGCGCAATTGATGTCTTTTTTAATTTTTTTAGGCTGTGTTCTTCTGGCATAACCGGAACAATGTTTCTTCTGAAACATTGGTCCTCTTTCTTCGCAGAAAAATTTGCAACTTTTTCATTTTAAACAGATAGCCAGAATTTTCTAAGTGTTTAAAAAGCTTTAAGTTATAGATGATAGTCAATTTTTTATCTTAACTTTTTAAACTGCAATCTTTTTATGTTTTTCCGATCAAGTTGCTACTGATCAAGTTTTTCGTTTTTTTTTATCTTTAAAGCTTTTAATTATCAAAGTAAATTCGAGTAAAAACCTGAAAAATGTATCGGGCTTCATTTTCATCTGTTTTTCACGAAAAAAGCTGTTATGAAACAATGCAATGCTACGTGGAACCAATGGTATTTTAATACCCCTTCAAGTAACTGTTTTTTAAGTCATATACTATGATTGTTTCTTTTCAAAACTGCTGTCATTTTTTCTTTAGACATGAGGTAAAACTTGTTCTTGTTATTATGTAATTAAATCACTTTTGATCTTGTTACTTCAATAAACATTCACTGAGTCGAAGGACAATATTCTAGGTTGTCATTGATTTGATCTGCTGTGACAAGAACAACCGCCATTGTTTCACTCCTGCCACTTCATCCAATGTTTGCCCGTTAAGTGCTTCAAGAAATAAATCTTTTAAAAACGAAATTGAATGCAAGTATAAAAAGTAATTGCTTTGTTATTCATTAGACTTTACTTTCCTTATTTTATAAATTCTTTCTTTTCGTGGATTGGCTTTTTTGCTTTGCACTTTAGGCATGACAACAACTCCGTCAATTACTGCTTCATCTTTCTTGTCATGTCAATAATGTTGTTTGAGTTTTCGATAATTTGATCATATGATTGTGCAGTACTTAATTTTAAAACATCGTCTTCATAGTTGCTTGGGAACCATGCCCAGTAAATCAAGTTGTCGCAGCTTGATGATGTCGTCATTTTGGCAAAGGGTGTTTGTTCGATTCTTTGTCAGAGATTAAGAGTGACTTCTTTAGCCAAGTAGCTTTTAGACAAAAGTGAAAAAAACTTTGTTTGTCCTTTAAATAATTAACCCTACCACAGTCACGCTTAGATATTCCATAAAACCGCGGAGTAGTTAATTTTTACAACAATATAGGCTGATATGCTGATGAAAAAGAATTCTGTTTCATGATAGTCTCTCTTGTTAGCGTGGCGCTAATCTTAATTAATTGTTTTTATATTAATTTAGACAGGGAAAAGGCAGTAAACTTAAAGCAACCAAACAATTATCCCACTCTCTTTTCGGTTATGCCATTATGTTGTTGTTCGGTTAAGTTTTGTTGTTTTATTTATAAAGTGATATGACCGCAATGTAAAAAAGCTTGGTAACCCGCCAATCGGAGAAACGTGACGCAAAATTTCTTCGTCGTACCCATAACATGACGAGGGCAGGACTTGAGCCGTGACCATGTCGATCACAATTCCCATCATAATGTCGCTTCATATCAAGCAGCGCCTTGCTTACGCCAGATTCAGATCATCATATTCACACCTTACTCTTAAGCGTTGTTTCAACGATAAAGCGAATGATTATTTGCTCAGATGCGGAAAAGAGAAGAGTTCGCGATTGCGCAATCTGGTGGCCGACTTCTGTGTTGCGACTGAGAACAACCTCTGGGGCTGTAGTGAAGACGAATGTCCCTTCCCCAACTGGGACTTTCTATATCTTTTTATTTACTTGGAAAAAGCAAAGAATATTCCCGGTAACGCGTCTTTAATGTTTGTTTTGTAACCGATAGATATTCGATACAACTAGTTTTTCAGGCAAAAATAATAATTATTTTTCAAATGAATACCTTTTCAAATTGTCCAACTAATTAATTAAACTGAAAAAATACGATATGAGCGTCTAATGTATTCGAATTACCGAGTAATAAATGTAACTGTGTATTATTAAAAAGAATCGATCAGTTTCATATAAACGATGAAAAAACATTTAGTGCGTTCAACCAGCGATAGTTAAAAGTAGTCGTTACAGCAAGCGAATAAACAGGTTTTACTGTTCTGTTCCAGCTGCCCGAATGCAGGGGGAGAACAGCAACTCGAAATGCTTTAAACCGAATGTGTATCTGGTGTGTCGTGCTCTTCCAGCCGAGGAATCTTCGACGACGTGCACGGCCTGGAACACACACGATCCTTCCTTCTGTTACGCGGAGGTGAGCCCCATAGCCCTCCTGTCGATTTATTTGTGTACAAACCACCGTGACAATCGCCTATTGCTTTTGTTTATTCAAAAGCCCTTAGGTCAGCTTATTATAAATTTTCAGAGCAGATTGTTCTCGGTTTGCCTTTAGCTTTGGATTCAATGCAATAAAAACTAGTTCTTGCTTTGAAAGTGATCATAGAATTTATCTTGTTTTTTTTTATTTTTTCGAGGATTTTAACCGATTTGAGAACGAAAGAATTCAATTTTGCCACTGATACTCGTGTGCAAAAGCCGAGCAACCGGTGAAAGTTAAACAAATTTTTCTCGCTTTTAGATGATTCCTGTGAGAATTAACAGTGGGATGTTGAAACGCTTCAAGAAGGATAGCATTGTTGTTGAGGTGTGGACCAAAGTTCCCTCCCCTTCCAAAGCTGATGATCGGCTCCTGGGTGTGGTCAAAATACCGCTAGCTGTCTTTTACGAATCCCTAAATAATTCTGACACTGCCAGGTATTTCATCCATTTAGTTACTACAACTCTCAGTTTTATTTGAAAAAGCTTAACTGAACTAAGCTTATTGTTTTGTGGTCGAGATCTGTAACTGGACATGTTTTAAAACCTACTGACACTAAAACGAATAGTTTTTACACCAAAATCTTCTACCTTTACAGCTGAGCAAAAGAATTTTGCTATTCCGATATTACAGAATAGTGCGTTTTTTAAATTGTGTCGATTAATAAATATTTATTGGTTTATTAATTTCGCAATTTTGGTTATAAACATGATGTTCTAAAAATGTTTTTGGATATTAGATTCCGTAACAATATTTAAACTTTGTGACATCATCATTGTATTATGTTACGTTTCTCCCAATTAACTTCATCTCTTTTGACTTGAACTTTTCAATAATAAAAAATCTATATCATCGTACGGGAATGTATTGATTGATTTCATCTGTTATCCAAATCAATCGCAAGCAATTGATTTCGAAGATGCCAGACATTGCTGTTTGGTTGAAAGTTCTTTTTTGATTTTATTTTTATACAATCATACTATCATAATTTAGAGCAGTGGTTCCCAACCTTTTTTTTAGTCACGGACGTTTCCAAAAATTAAACAAACTACGGAATTTTTACGAATGACGTTGACCAATGCTTTTGCAGAATTAAATGTTTATAAATGTGATAATTTTTTTTGTCTTCACTTTTAGTATAACCTAGAATTTTTGCGCTGTTGTCCCGGGGACTGGTCGAAAATTCGAGTTAAAGATCATAAAAAAAATTAAACAACAGGCATTCCTCGTCCTCAAAATTTCTATTAATAGATATTAAAGTCAACACTTTTTTTCGGTCTTCAACTCAAATTACCGTTGGAAATCTATTCCCTGGCTAAAATTTACGTTGAAATCAATGACCAAAGGGGTTCCTTTTTTTTCTTAAATTAGCATGAGCTCCTGGTAGACCCCCTTAAATTATTCTACGGACCCCCGGTTGGGAAGGGCTGATTTTGAGCTATTTTAGACCGCGAAGCAGAGGAAAAGGCTGTAAACTGATTTTCCCCAAACACAACAAAATAATGGGAGTACGTTTTAAACCGAGACCGTTTCGATCGCGTTCACAACACGCTGTTTTCTTCTGCAATACGCTGACGTCATATTTCGTCCCAAACAGCTGTGTTTCTTCCTAATAATAATCGATTTCATACGTCTTTTTTGAAACAGGACTTCATTCGAATCTGACTGTCCCATGATAGCGACGGATGGATACCAACCGATTGTCGATGTCTTTTCCAATCAAGAGCGTGGAAAGCTAAAACTGGCAGTTGCCCTTGGAACTCTTGATCAGGTTGGAATCTAAATTTTGTATTTTCAATTGAATCATCACCAGCAGTCGCCGTTCAAAATTGTGCCTAGTACGATAGTAATTTAATTTGTATTTCTATGTGATCCTTGTTATGGCTAAGTTATTTTATAGGCCGTTTTTTGAACACAATTTTTTCAAACCGATTTAATTCAATAGCAGTTACTATATAAGTCTTGCGCTGATGTTCTTATGAATGAGTCCGGCAATAGTTGAAGCGATGACGTATCAGCTCATATCACTTTTTTCTTATGCTTCAGATAAACAGGTTCCGTCGGTGCCGAGAAGCAGATGACGTCACAGAAAGCATAGCTTGCAAAACTGAGGTAAAACATCAACGACTGAAATGACGTCGCCATCGGTTCGAAACCCGCTGTGAATTTTCAAATGTATTTTCAACCTTGAATTTTTTGCAAAGCTCTTTCTAATTAACTCAGACTCGATTCAGAAATCGTTTGGCGATTGCTCTAAGTTTAACGTCCCCGACGTTATCCTGAGAGGCAGGAGGATAACTAGATGATATGATGATGATGATGATAGGATGAATAACATTAAAATCAAATAAACTAAAATTAGATCTCTCATCGGTAGAAAGTGAACCCCGACTTTAAAAGTTTATTTAATTTCATAATTTAGGGTAAACACGGCCCTTATGTTTGCTGGTTTAATAGCAGATGTTGCAGGAAGTTGCTACCGTACACACACACGAGATTTTAAATCAAGAAACATGACTGTATTAAATGAAGGTGATTTGAGTAAGAAAGCGGCATCGGTTTTAACAACAAGGAATTTCTAGTTTTTAAACTTGACTTCAAAACCAAAATATTTAGTGACTGAAATTTTTTTCGGTTTTTTAGTTTCTATTTAAAAATATCACTGAAATTTAAAGTTGCTTGCTAAGGCCTCCAAGCAGAGAAAGTGTTATGAAGTGTCTTTGTCACGGACACGACAGAATGGCCAAAATAGGTTTTAAACCGTAACCGTCACGGTTACGTTTTCCATCAGTACTTTTAACCCTCGGCCACGCTGCCGATATGCCTTGGCATATTGATGACCAGCTATGACGTATTAATGACACAACAAACCATAACTGTTTTCTAAAAATATGCTTTAAACCTTTAAGGAACAGTGGTACATATATGTACCGTGATTGTGATTGTAACGTCACAAAAGCACTTTTATGAAGGCATTATAATTCTAATTTTTAGATACTTATGACATCATTGTTAAACCATTGTCTTTTTATTTTACAATCAAATTTTTATATCCCTCAAAGGGTTAAATCAAAAGTTCAATAATTGACCGATTTGTTGAGATGTGAAAGATGTTGCAATTATTTCTTTGATTTTTCTAGATAGCGATTGCCCGCCGCTGCTTCGTAATTATGACCGAGTTTTATTCTGTATCAAAACCGAAACGGTCTTAATACGAGCTTGCCCTTCTACTGCATCAAATAGCATTGCTGATACACTTTTCGAAATAGATATGTAATTTCGGTCGCTGTTGATTAAGCGTGCGATGAAAGATTTTTATTCAGGAGAAAGTGATTTGCGATGTTAAAAAAGACGATGAAATCTGCGTGGAAACAACACGAACTCCTATTACTGAACAGGATCGTAAAGAATCCCCTCCTGACAACGACGATTACACCAAGCACGTGATCATGCTTATTATTGAAAATATTGAAGGGTTCGATTCCTGCTCTGTGCAGGTTAATTCAACTTTTACTTTTTAATACGATACAGCCAATCCATATTAGGAGCGTATTTAACTTTAGTTTGACTTTTCAGCTCGGAGGGACCAAGCAATGCTACTTGCAATACCAGTTCCTCACTTATGCATCGGCCGACCAATCTCCGGATAGTGACGAGTTTTGTTGTTTGGGTAATTTTATCTTTTTTGAAATATATATAAATCTTAAACTATTAGTTTTTGTGACTAGAAAAAACTAGAATTAATATAGAATAACATCGATCACAGAGTCACTCCTAACTATGCAACTAGAGTATCACAAAATCTAATCGAGTGTTCATCCAGAATAGTATACAAGGTGTAATGGGATGGTGTGACCTATCCCATCCGTATGTTCTCAATTGCTTGAATTATTGGCGATTCCAGGACTTTGTCGCTACTCGATCTCATGTTTAATGCTGCTGCAACACCTTGAAAATACACTACAACTACGGAGTAGATTATTATTGTGGGCTAAAGGTAGTGGCTAAAACTTTGTAATAAATTAAAATATATGGCGGCTAAAACTGTAAACTGTTGAATATTCACTCGGGTTAAGCCCGAGTAGTCCGAGTGACATTATTACAAATTCTTTTTTTTTTATCAATTTATTATCAGTTTTTTATAATGGCACAATCGTTATTATTAGAAGTGTTTTTCGAACCTTGTTCTAGACCAGTGGTTTTCAACCAGGGTTCCGCCAGAACAGTCCAGGTGTTTCGCAAGTGCAAATTCAAATCCGAGAGTCTATTTTATTATTGCATTGTACGCATATTGTTTAAATAGACAGTGATTTTCAATCTATTAAGTCCCATTGCAATCATATAAGTTTTTAATAATATTATATTAGAAAACAGAAACCTGTTGCATTCAATTAAGTCTGTGGTAGTTTTTAATAATATTATATTTCTAATAGTACAGACGACTTTGGCTAAAACACACAGCACGTTATAATGCCAATTGAAAATTATCAATTATACTACATCACAATGCAAACTAACTGGTAATGAACAGGGATGAATTACAGGACAGTAGGCTACTGTACTGTACTGTAGGCTACTGTACTATAATTCTCTGTTCATTACAGTATCATTACAGTATTAGTTAGCTGGCATTGTGATGTTGCATAATTGATAATAATCAATTCGCATTATGACAAGCTGTGTGTTTCATCTGCAGTCGTCTGTAACAATGGTTCTCAACCGCCGGTCCGCGGACCAGCAACGATCCGCGTAATTTTTTCACGGTCGGCAAAGTATTTTCCTTTCTGCCAGGTTAATTTAATATGAAATCGTAAGCAGTGCAAAGTAGTTACTTTCTGTAAAACTTATTTCACGCTTGACCGATTCACAGCAGTAAATTGGCGTATCTCGCCTTTCTTGATAACGCAAAATTGTTTTTAATAATAAAAGTTAACTTTTTGATAACCTAAGTTTTGTACCGTTTACAATTGTTCCATTATAAAATGCGTCTAGCTTTCAAAAAATTTAAAACAATGCTATTTTTCATTTTTGTGGTGCTGTTATAGCTAGTCTTGTTAAACTGCAAAAAGATTAATATGGATCCAATGAAAGAACAAGGTATTATGGTGTATTTAACAAGAAGAATAAAAATAAGATACCCTAGGCCAAAGTTTTGCATAATCAAATGATGTTTTTTGCATAAGAAATCAAATTATTGCACAGGGGTTTCTCAAGCCTCTGGAATGTTTCATTGGGGTTCCGCTCCACCAAAAAGGTTGAAAACCACTGTTCTAGATAATAAGAAGCTTGTTCTAACCGAAAAATACACAAGTTTTTTTAAAATCAACCCCTAAATATGTGACAGTAACGGTTGAAAATTTCCTGTAGTACGAGAGCTTGACTTGACCCGTAAACCATTGATATAAACAACAATCTAAATCGTAATCTAATTTCGGTCACCATCTGGCGCTCCATCCCACCTAGTTTCAGGTCGATGTAAGCGATTTTTTGCAAAGTGGATCTTGGTGACATTGTACAGGTTTAATGACGTTATTTGATTAGGTTTTTATCAATTAACTGCGTTTCAAATAATAATCGATACGGTTTCTTAGAATCAAACTATCGATTTTATCGATTCAATTTAATTTGCTTTTCCTCGTTTTCATATAACTCGACTCGCCTTGATTCTAGATTATTCCTTGCAAACCTTCAGCACCTCCACCTTCCTGTGGTCGACTGATCTGCAGTGGAACTTTACAAACAAGCACACCCTGATCCTCCCCAGTGACGTGTCCCTTATCAAGTTTCTTCAAAAGTCGCTCTCGAAAGTTCCTTGTAGCGGTAGCGAAATCCAGTTCAAGCTTTTTGGATCTTCTGGTTGCCGAAGGAAGAGCAACAAGCTGATAGCGAAAGTGCGCCTCCATGCGTTAAGTTTTTAACTTAGCCTGCTTGATTTATTTTTCGTGGGACCACCGATTCTTTTAATCTCTATCATAAGTTTTATCTTTTCACCCTGCTTGCTTAATTAAACGCAAAATAGGATTTGTAAAAAGGATTGTTGTTTTAGGGATCTCTACCTGTTTCAAAACTTAGTTCCGCGCTTTCGATTTCCGGCAACGAAAAGTCACAAACCTCGTTTACAATTCCACTTCAGTTTTTGAAGCAATGTGAGAAGTTAGCGGGGAAGTTGAAGTTAACAATGCGATACAAAAGATGCTGCTGTAAGTCAGTTGTCGTTCTGCTCACAGTTGTTGTCTTTACTTAAGTTCTTAGTAGTTCAACATTGTATTTTAACTGATAGCTTCCGAAATCGACAATTTTTTTGTATGAAATGCCAATTTTTGAGAAAATAAAAGCAGTCGCCAACAGTTTTTGAATAAAATTAAATTAGGTGTGATTAATATTGATTTTATTTTAACAAGAAAGTTTCACTAAAAAATATACTTTGTGGGATTCGAGTCGCAATCGATCAGCACTTTTGAACCATTACGTCATTAAATCGCATTGTTTAATGTGTGTTTTTGACTTTTTAGTGAAAAAGTCGAAGTTGCAAAAATACAATGATGTTCAACTTAAATTCGAGTTGACCGAAGCTCATGGGTTGAAAACAGCTGCCCATCTGCCCCAGGACAAGCGGCTTCAGGATGGGATCAACTCCTATGCAACGATCCTGCCTTCTTTCCTGCCGAATCCTGTAAGTCTATACCGTGGTTACCTTATTTCCTATTTTTTTCTTTTTGTTATTTTGAAGACAAGTTTACGTTTAAATGTTTATGAGGTTATTGCCTCATATTGCATGGTTTTCTTTTTATTATGCGACAACTGCCTCAGTTTTTTTTAATTTTATTGGATATATATACATTTGTATATATGATAGTATTTTGCAAATTTTTTACAAATTTTTGTGATCGGTGCACCTCAGAAAAGTGCTCAGTGACAGTTTCACGTCAAAGCAATCGTAAATGAGCAAAAAAAGCAGAAAGATCAGAAGCAGGTCTTTAACTAGCTTCTGACGAACAGAATTTAGCTTGTTACGGTAAATGAATTAATGCTTCAAATAATAACTTTTTGTGGTTTTCAGTTCTTCAAATGAATACGTAAAAGTTTATTTATTTGGCTACAACAAAGTTCTTTATTTTCCAGACTACCTATGAAAGTGAGCTAATCAAAAATTCTTTTTCTCCTCAATATAACTTTGTAATTCAAGAACAATGCCCTGTGCTTTTTCAAGACGACGAAAAAAAAGTAAAGTCCTTAGCGGAAATGCTGGCAAATGGTTTTATAGAAATTCAAGTTTTTCAAAAGTAAGATTCAAGTTAACGTTTTCTGTGTTCAGAAATCTAGTTTATTCAATTCGATTCTTAACTTATAAAAGTTTATTGTTGATAGTACAACAAGCCATGATTGATATAGCCAGCAAAAATTTTATCTCCAATCTTTTCGTCCGACACACGTCAGGAGATAAACGTGGGAATAAAAGAAAAAAAATTCAAGCCGTAATGATCTGCTCAGACGTTAGACTGCACGTTGAAGTTAGGAAAATTTTTTCAATACTACTCGTGAATGGTTACCCCCGACTATGCACGTCATTGAGAAAACAATTGCCCGTAAGTTAAAAGATTTTACATCACCTACGTCACATACGGTGACGAAATGCCCTGTCTATCTTTATCTGCCCTAGATGGGAACTCCTTCGATTAAACATGAAAGTAAAATCAAAACTAGTGTAGAAAAATGCATTTTCAGTAGAGCAACGTGTTATTTTTTCATCTCGCCCACTTCTTCCAGCAATCAAAAAGGACGTGTTGCCTGCTTTGCTTTTAAGCAATGTACTTTATAATTTTTTGTTCCACTGTGATAGTCGGTACGTAGGCCGCACATCTCAACGATTACAGGACAGAATTTGTCAACACGTTCAAAAATTTATTAGAACTGGCCAAATTCCAAACTCTCGCAACATCTCCACTCGTTTTGGTATATCTTCAACCCCAGGCATATTTAGTGAATCCGCGATTGGTCAACATCTTTTAGATAATCCTATGTGCGCCAAAAATTACAGTGATAAAAAATTTATTATTTTTTCATTTGGTCGTTCGTCTTTTTATTTATCTGCTTTAGAAGCCGTTTACATCAAATCATCCAAGCCAAATTTATGCCGCCAAAAGAGTTTGTTTACAACTTGAAAATCTTGCGCTGATTACGCGTTTTGACGCCTTTCTCAAATATCCAATCATCTTTATTCGCTTTATTAGACAATCAATTGAATTTTACTTTCCTTCATACTGACGTTTATCTCCTGACGAGTGTCGGATGAAAATGAGTTTTGAGCTGGAGATGAGTTTTTGGCTGGCTATATTTAAATTCTGGACCAAAACCACATACTTATTTGATTTGAAGTCGCTTGTTTATAGGTTCATTACGTTTGAGATTGTGTAAAGCGTCCTGCATGCTTTACTTCTAACATGCCGAATTTACTTTTGTTTTTAGATTCACGGACGAGAACACACAGTGTGATATTCTTCTGGGTCAAACCAAAGTTCCAACAAAATTTCTTCTTTATAAACTATCAGGTGATTGAACGAATTGTAGCATTGTTCTCTTTGTGTCGCTGGACTCGACTTTTTTTGATCGTTTTTGCTGTTTATTGAGGAATGTGAAATGAAAAGAAATTCTAATATATAGTTCTTTGCTGAACTTCTTAGTCGCAATAAATTTAGACTTACAAAAGGTTAGTGATTTTTCTGACGCTTACATGGCATCCGCATTATACTGATCTGGCTACTACTTTTTAACATTGTTTAACAGCATGACCCCCTTTAGGAACTTGCCAAAAAGTGACTTTCCTAAGGTCACGATGGAAATCATTCAAGTAGACCGAGGATCGAACTCGAGCCTTCAGCTCTTCGAGTGTTAAAACCTTAAGCCACCAAAGCCGATTCCTGACGTAAATATGCTAAAATCATACCAGGGTTTGAAACTTTTCTTCTTTGATTTAATTTTAATCGCTTTCAATCCTTTTTAACTTGCAATGTGATTGATTGTTTTAGGACACAGTGGCTGGTATCAACTCTCAAATCCTTCCCATCAAACACAAGCTTCTGACGCCGGGAACGTCTATGTTTCAATGGGTTTTTCATGCAAGGAAGCTCTTTTGCTGACTTTGCACGGAGCCCAAGAAGCCCAATGGTCTCCTCCTCCCACTTTAAGCTCGCTCATTCACATTGATTCATCAGATAATCTGAAACCAGCAGATACGCTCAATATAAACCAGGACGTTGTTACGTTTCGCTTGACTGTCACCAATGCGTGGATTCCGAAGAAATTGATTATATCTCCTGATGAAGTGTCGAAAGACAGCGACACCGATCAAAAGTCGTACATCTACATGCGATACAAGTTCCATGACCAAGACACAGTGATGTCAAAACCCTGTTTGACCTCGTCAAAATGTAAACGACTGGAGAAGGATTATTGCTCGGCGAAGCTCGTCCATCAAAAAACGTTCTTATGCCAGCCTACCAAGTTCTTCGTGTGGTACTTGAGAGAAGAGATGTTTAAAATGCAAATTTTCTTCACGAAAAACCGCGCAGGTAAAAGCAAAAAAAAGAGGATGGAAGAAGACTTGTTTCTCGGATCTGTCGACATTGACATGAGTTCTCTGCTGTCTGGAGGTCCGCAGCACATCAGCGGGATTTACACCTTGTTTAATCGAGACAATACGGACGCTGATGCTGCGTCTATTCAAGTTAGCCTGAGTTTGGTTCCTGGAAATGATCTTAAATCGTACGAGGAAGAAATGTCGGATTATAACGTGTCTTCTTCTGAGGATGAAGGCGAAGATGAGGTAGAAAAAAAAAAGAAAGAAGCCCAAGATGCAAAAAACACATTCACGGCCATTGTTTCCGTCGAACGAGCTTTATATTTGGCTTTTATTCCTCCAGCTCCTGTCTTAAAAAACGAAGACTTACTCGGAGCCAATTACTACGTCACCTTCCCAGTTGCCGACGACAAAGCTATGCACAAGACGAAGGTGGTTGTCAAGAGCTCGTGCCCGGTTTGGAACGACGCCAATGAAGTTCGGCTTAATCGGAAGATTTTCGATGACGACGGCGGGAAAATTACCTTTCGAATATGGCAGAGCGACATGATCGAGTCGAGCTCCAGGGATCGCGTAGTTGGCTTTGCCACTGTTGACATTTCCTTGCTCAAGAACGGGTTTCCAGCTGTGTCCGGCTGGTACAACGTCCTCAATGCGTTTGGAAAGTGCCAAGGCGAGATTAAACTCGCTGTTACCCCGACCGAACCCAGGCAGATATTTGATGAAAAGTCGTCTTATTTCGTTCCGGCGAAGGGTATTTTCAATTCGACTCCTCTTCTTTGCCCCGTACGCTCGCCACTAGGCGGTGTCTACTGCCCCACCTTGACCAATCCGATTCACCCCAACATGGAAGACGTGATGTCATTGCGCCATCTTGCTCCCGGCGCTTTCGACGCTGAACACAACGCAAAAATGCGCACGGCCCTGCTGGAACAGATCAAACAGCTGGAACAAATCCGGTGTGACCTACATGAGAAGTTTGTAAAGAGCAACCGCATCTGGTCACTGAATGGTTCCTTAGATTCGCACATCACGAGTTCGACTATTGAGGAGTCAACGACGTCATCGACCGAATTGTCTAGCTCGGAAACGAGTGACGTCACCAGCACCTTTCCGTCGCCGAAACCTCCCCAGAATGAGGCCGTGATGCCGAGCGGATGTTCGGAGGAGACAGAATCTGAAGGAAAGTTGGAAGTGGCCGTTATGAAGAGGAAGAAGAACACATCCGTCTCCGGAAAACACTCCGGGGGAAACGGATCCTTCACTATTTCGAAATCCACCATCGAAGTAAACGAGATCGAAGGTCGAGACAATCGTCGTCGATCGATCAGCAGCTTCACCTTCGTCAGTCGCTCGAACGGTGCCGGAAGCAAACCACGTGATCACGCCGAGTCGAGCAACACTGCCCGGATCGAGTCACGTGACAGCGCTGGATTTCAATCGATCCCGACAATCGACAAACTTCGAAAGCTTAATGCTGCCGCAAGCGACGAGGATTCGGAATTATTGATTGATCTGGATGAAATAGTCGCATCTCCTTTTAAGTCTTTTCCCGGCTTGCTCCAACCGACCCCTTCACCGGATTTCTTTTCGGTTCCTTCTAAAAGAGACGCCAGACTTTAAGTAGTAGTAATCATCTATTAGTATCAATTATATGTGCTTTACTGAGGGTTGTCAAGGTGTGATTTTTTAGCTAATTTATGTAAAGTTCTTTGTATTGTCACTTGTTGTATCTTTTGTTTTTGTGACGTTACTGAAGCTTTGTTTTGCGCTTTATTTTTTGTAATTCTAACTGTTCAAAGTGTATAGAGATTGCCTGCCAGAGTTTTTTTTTTATGCTGAACTTAATCCTTGTTTTAAAGTCCGTCGCAGTCAGTATTTGACAGTGCCGTTTTAATGTTTGTCACTGTGAAAGTTTTTTTACAGCATATCTACTCTTATATATTGTATATAGCTTTATAGCATAACTCTTTCAACGTGAAACATACTGTGTCGACGCCACCTTAAAAAGTTGCTTATAAAAATAAAAACATTTAAAATCTTTTTTTTCTCTCTCTGAGAGTATTTTCTGCAGAATCCCTTTTCCTTCAAAATCAGTGATGTGGAAATAGTGAAAAAATATAGCTGGAACAATGCTTACATGAAATTTTTAATCGAAAATGGTGAAGATTATTCTCAAACTTAAAATTGATTAAACAGTATTTAAGCTCCCTGTGTAATGCCAAAGCGATGTTTAGGTATCCCGTGCCAAAGTAACTTGGCTTTGATTAACACTAAGAAAAAATTTTTGGTCGATGTAAAAAAAGGTTCCGCTATGTAAATGTTTTTAAATAAAAGACACGTTTAGAAAAGAAAAGTTTATTAAAATTTTACCTTGTAGATATTAATAACTTTTTTATAGCCTATACTTCAGTTAAAACAAAAATTATCATGTAAAATAAAAAAGTCAGTTTAATGACTTTTCCTATTATTTTATTTGAATTAAATGAAAAAATAGTCGAGCTCTTTTTTTACTAGCTGTTAATGAACATTGAAATGGTTTAAATAAAAATAATGAATACTTTTGTCGAAAAAAAATTTTTTTAGAGTTTTTTTCTAGTATAAAACTTTAAAATAGCTTTTAAAACCAAGTGCTTTATTTGAAACTCTTGTTTTAAATAAGTAAGCCTTAAAAAAGGCTGTTTTGAAAAACTTGAACGTTTTCGTCTAGCTCTCTTCAGGAGGTTTTCTTAGAATGAACTGAAGAACTGAATGTAGTATTTGAAAAATTTTAAGACTGATTCTGATTGGCTAAAAATTGAGGTTAGTAACAGTTATCATAATAATTGAGAATATTTAATAAAGTAAAAGCAGGTTTTGTCAGCGTAAAAATTTTTTGGCGAAAGAAACAAAATTATGCAAGTTTTGTGTTAAAATTAGAACTAAAAAGAAAATTTTTTACATTTATACAAATCATTTATGTTTGTAAACAAACTCTTTTTGTCTACATAAACTGGGTTTACGAAGAGTGATAAAACTCGATTCTAAGACAGATAAATGGAAGTCGGATCCTGGTTTAGAAAGAATAAAAAATTGGCTGTCCTTGTGGTTTTGGTTGTCCAACAAATGATTTCCAATCGCCAACTGCTAATTTTATACATCATTGTGACTCGGCGATTGGAAATCATTTGTTATCCATTATTAAGAAAGAGCGTTGAATAAAATATAATTTTTTATAATACTTGTAGCAAAAAAACAAAAAAACAAAAAACTATTTATTATTGTCTAAAAAGTAGCTTGCACTGTACAGTTTTAGCTAAAATTTATCTAGCTATTTCAAATAGTATATTTCCTTATTTGTTTAATCATAAATTCATTAATTATGATGAAATAAGTTGAAAAAATTGACCATAATTTTGGCAAAAAATCAAACACAACTTATTGGAAGCAAGTTTTGATTCGCTAACGTAGACGAAGAAAAAGCCACAGGCAAAAACCTGTTGTTTGGTGAGATTGCCTTAAAGTCTATTTTAGAATTTCATTAGAAGAAATATGAGTGATAGTTCTTCTTCTGATAATCTGATTCCTTTCGTGCGCGCTAGAGGAAAGACTTCTGAATCTCTGTACCGTAAAAACAGCAATGAGCGAAGAAGAGGTAGGTCAATGTAAATTTGTAGTTTTGTCCGCGAAAGCTGTGTTCAAAACTCCTTTTACCCAATATTAGCTTAGCATTCCTCTGGCGTTAATACTACAGCTCGAGATACGTTATTAAAAAACACGGTAAAAAACAAATTTGACGGTCACTTCTATGCCATCACTGCTATAGGTTCTCTTCTGTTCACAATAGTATGGAAAAAAATGTTTTATTTTATCTAATTATATCTCTATATTTATCTTCCCGACTCGCAGGAAAATCCCGGAGGCGCTACACATAGGCCACCCAATTATCCAGACCTGCCTCCAGAGATAAGATATCCAGACCTACCTCCGGAAATGACAATGTCGGAGCCGCTTCACATAGAGCAAGCAATTATCCAGACCTGCCTCAGGAGATGATGAGATATAAATATTGCCAGATAATAAGATTTATGGAGATATTACTGAAATTTAGAACTGCTTACCAAGACCACCAAGCAGGGAAAATGCCGTAAAGTGTTTTTCTTAAGGACACTACAGAATGGCGCGAGTAGGTTTTGAACTCAGACCATGTCAATTACAATCACAGCGCTTTAACCACTCGACCACGCTGCCGACAAATACTTTAACCGGCTTTTTATTTCATGACATTTCTTTTCATGACAAGCATTTTATTGATGACAAACACGTTTGAAATTTTCTGCACAACATCAAATGGGCTTTGTTAAGATCCTCCAAAGGAATGCTTTAATCGCTATAACTAAGCTGGCTGACCACTTCTATCGAGCTAGGAAAATTTTTAAAAGTATAGGCTATCCACTACACATTCAAACTTTCTTATGTAAAACAAGACATATAAGGACCTATAATAAGATTTAAGCGTAAGCGGCTAGGCTTATAACTAAACCGGTAGTAAAGAAAAAAAATTGTGGTTAATAAAAATTTTTCAAAGTAAAGATATTATTTTTTAAAAATTCGCTAATACAATGATGAAACACTTTAAAGGTTAAATATTCGGCAACTAGAAAATGTGGAAAATTTTACAGAGGAGGGGTGCAGAACTTGATATTTTTTCAACTGTAAAAAGCTAAAATAGACGTTTTATTAGCCGAATTAATTACATCTAAATTCTCGTGAAAATTTACTGCAAGCTCGATGTAAGTTTTTAGAAAATAAATTACATGTAAGATTATACAATTTGATATTTTTCAGATGTATTTAGTGACGAAGATGACTTAACTTCTCCATCTCAGTCACATTCAACCCAAAAGTTTGCATCTAGAAAGTATTCTCCCACTGATTTAAAAAAAAATCTAAAGCCTGGAAAAGTAGGATTTTCAGTTCCTCCTCCTCCTCCTCCTCTTGATGGCAATCACGAAGACTCTGATGATGTGGAGCAAGAATTAGATTTATTTTCAAAAGCAATTCATATTTCAAACATTGATGAGGTAATATAGTCAGATACTTTCCACTACAACTGCTTTGTTCATTTTTAGAAAAATTCAATTCCCTTCTTTGCTTATGCAGTCAATTTTGTAGCGAACAACTCTTATTTATTTTTGTAGATTGACCATGTAGGACTTATGCGTGGAATGCACGAAAGATTTCAAAGAAAACAGCTTAAATGGCAGAGATATGCTTCTTCTTATTCGAAGTGGTCGTTTGGCATAAACTTCATTATTCTTATCACACAAATCGTGCAAATGCTTTTCCATCAGTTAGTTGAAGTGTTCAATAACTCAACTCTAGCGCAAGTAAGCTTAACAGCAGACTTGGCTGCAACGTGAGCCGACAATTTATCTTTTATTGGCATTGGCGGCTTGCCCATAGGAGCTGCATAGCTGCAGTACTCACAAATATGTGTGCAACAGTTTTGAATAAATATAGAGATAAACTAAAAAAATTAGCAACACTTAAAAAAATTAATAATTTTAAATTTTTCTTTCATGAAATTTAAGTTTTGTTAGGTTTTCTAAAAACTATTTTTTAAATTTTAAATTAGCAACTTCTTAAGCTGTTTTAAATTTAGCTCAAAAATTTTTCGTAAAGTGACGCAAAATGACGCTTTATCTGGAAAATTCAATGCACATGTAGGTTTTAAGCTGCAATGATGGCAGCTCACTCGATCTACTGTAATTGTTGTTGGCGTAACAAATACTGTACAACGCTTTGCTTTCTTTGGCATAAAGCTTTTTAGCTAAAATCCTTCGTTAACAATAAATTTTTATATCCTTAAAATTAGCACGATTTGTGTTTCACAGGTAGCAGATTTAGGGAGTGCGCAAGTAGGGGCCGGGAGGTGCTTTTAAAATCCGCTAGATAGCAGCATCGTGTTAGATTTGTCGCTACGGTAATATGATCTCGATCAAAATCTAATCCAACAAAGTTTGAAAATATCGAATTAGACAATGGGTCACTCAACTTTTTTCCAAAAAGAACCATCTGAAATACCGTAAAACGGGGTGACAAATACCAACCGGGGTGACTAATACCACTGGTCAAAAAATGATTTTCTCGACTTTCGAAGTTAAAATTAAGCTTCATTTTATTTTCAAATCTATGTTTTTTAGATTTTAAAATTGAATGTAATTATTCTAGATTACTTTGTAAAAAAATAGAGTTTCAGTAATTCTTTTGCATCGGACTACAATAGATTAAAAACAGCCGGCTCAAATTCGAAAAATTTTTTAAAAATTTGACTTTTGGAAACTTTGATATGTATCTCAAATATTTTTTCAAATTTTTACATTTAATTCTGCGTTAATTCGTAGCTTTAATTATAACGAAAGTGAGCTAGTTTTTAGATATTGTAAATGAGCCCCCTTAGGGGTCATTTATGGGGTGGGATTTGTCACCCCGGACTGCATGAGCAAAAATGGGGTGACAAAAACCACCAATAAATTGAAGTAATTTTCTTCTCTATATCATATTTACAATATTTTTTAAGTTTAGCGAGCCTCATCACGTTGGTGCTGGAATTGCTTGCGCTCTCATCATGCCAAGATTGTATAAAACAAAACCTGATGCTCGGCTATACCTAGCAGGGCGATTTGATACCAGGGTTGTGGTGTCGGAGTCGAAGAGTCGATAGTTTGAGGGTGAGATGGAGTCGGAGTCGAAGAATCGGTAGTTTGAGGGTGAGGTGGAGCGGAGTCGAAGAGTCGGTAGTTTGAAGGTGAGGTGCAGTCGGAGGGTTTTTAGTTACTGGAGTCGGAAGCCAGTTAAAGAAGATCTCATAGATGCCACGCTTTTTTTTAGAGTTAATATATGAATTGTAAATGATATTTTTTAAAGTTATGAATTTTGGTGTCAAAAACATTTTCAGATGTCTTCTAAAGATGAAGTAGGAGAAGAAACTTTCCGAGGTGTGGAGTTGGAGTCTGAAAATTTTTATCACTTGGAGTTGGAGACGGAGTCGAAAAGTTTCATTTATTTGGAGTCGGAAATTATTTTACCGACTCCACAACCCTGCCTGATACCCTGCAAAAAGCATAAGAAGAACTTAAAATCATTTGAGCTTAACTTAGGTCAAGGCAAGAGATTTTCTTAAAGCTTTTTTCTCCTATAGCAAGGTTTACAAATACCAAAAATAGTGAAAACATTGACTGATTTTTGTCACCCCATGCCGGGGTGAAAAAAACCACCACGGTTTATGACCCCACATGTTATGAAAATGCGATCAAAAAATTGAAAATTTTTTTAATTCGACAGCATTCATCCTTCCCCCTAATCTAAAACTAATAACAGTACAATTTACGCAAAGTTAAAGAAACTATAAACTAAAATAGCCCCAAAAGTGGTTTTTGTCACCCCGTTTTACGGTAACCATAATTTAGCGAGAGGGGGCAAAATTTAGAAAAATAATGCTCTCAGCAAACATTTACTTCAGCGAATTCGAAAAAAATTCTCTATAAATTGGTGAAGACGAAAAAAGTTGACTTGAGTTTAAAATGAAGGTATAAATCTTTGTAGGGCAAAATAAAGGCGATAAAATAGAAAAAAGCTTCATTTGCAAAAATGATGTTTTACATTTTTGAGTAAATCAAGAATATTTGCGGGTTGAATAAACGAAAGCCCGCGGCCAAAAAGTGAAGATCTTTATTTTTTAATTTTTTGGTCTTAACTAAGTTTTTAATACAAATTTTTTCAATTATAACTACGCTTAAAATTTTCGTTTGTTGAAAGTGTCTTTTTGAACAAAAGAGCCCTTTTTGAAATTTTGCCTCGACCGCGAAAAAATTTTCTGACGCCTTTGATAGCAGCACCTCTGTTTTTTATTTACCTACCGCCACTGTTTATTGGAACTGCATAATAGGGCATATGGCATTGCAGCTTCTTACAGCTGCCCTCTGATGTTAATAAATGTAATTTAAAACAAACAACAAGATAGTTTAATTACACAAGCTTGCACAGTTACATGTTGCTTAATAAACTGTCCTTTTGATAATGTTGTAGTAGGCTACCTGACTGCAATGAAGGCGTCATGAATAAATTATTTCAATCGATACCCGACAAAACAAAATGTATATTTTTCAGCGTCGTTTGATTTTACTTTGCTTCAGGAAAATGACGGAGGGTACATGCACAGCCGAGGAACATTTTACGGAGGATTTGGACATCAGGAATCGGATTTTCCAAAAGTTGTATTTAGCGCTTCTTCTTTGCGAGCTGTGCGATGCGTGTTATCAGCCCTTACCGCTGTTTTGGCTGGCTTTCAAATGAAATTAAAACTGACTGAAAAATCTGAAAAGTACAGAAGAGGAGCTAAAGTCTACGCAAGGCTTCACAGACTAAGTACTTATTACTTGATGTTAGCGGAAAACGGTGGAAAAGTTGAAGATGTTACCGGACTTTGGAGAGATGCCATGAAGAAAGAAGGAAAATGGATTCCAGTTGTTAAAACATTTATGGCGACGTGATCAAACGCAAAAGAATTTGGTGTAAGCCTATCCACTCTTCCTCTTGAAAAGCGATAATGCTTATGCACGTGTACAAAAGTTTTCACGCCTTCTCTGCGCAGCGCTCTCTGCAAGTGCGACTCCCTTTCATTCTCCGGTGCTGTCCTCGTTTTCATGCCGAGAGAAATGAAAGAATTGTCAAATAGGAATTAACCGTTATAAACCAGCGCAATGTTTAATAAATTTTGTTTTTAAAAATTTTACCTCGAGGATGTATTACTGTAATGTGTTTTTTACGATGTTTCAAAGGATTAAACCGTGCTTCGACAATGCCATGCTACGTTTTAAATACATGAAAAACTGATTGCCAGTTCTTGATAATTTCAAGCAATTATAAGAGTTTAACCTCGAAAAAGTCTTTGGAAGAGTTGCAATAAGGTTCTACTTTTTCTTTTCGAAAAATCAGATCGAAAAGATTGTCATTCATATTAAATTCTTTTTTCATTTTCTTTTATAAGCTAGGCCAACGGTGGGCAAATTGCGGCTCGCCGACCTTTCGTTTGCGGCTCTTCTAGCTAAACAATAATAACGAAATCTAACAATGTACAATTGTTATTCACAGTTGAATTTGGATCCAACGAAGATTTCTAGTTAGGTGTAAAGTCGGGTTATAGCGGGGAAATAAAGCATTTCTTTGTTTGTTGTTGAGGACCATTTACGCTACAGCAAAAATTTTGAGCAAAGCGAGCGCTATCTATCTTTTATTTATTTCGCACCCGCCTAGACACGCTGGTGACATTGGAATAAAAGAACAAAGACAGTTCTCGCTTCTCTCTACAGAAATTTGTAAAATCATAATATCGTGAAAGTCTAACAAATGATGATTTGAGTGAATTAATTCACACTGCTTTGACTTCATATCGCCAAGATTTTCAAAAGCTAGCTAATGAAGTGGAAACCCACAGTAGATCTAATGCTAATAAAATCTCGGAAAAATTGTAAATCATATAGCCTTGTATTTGTCTTACCATTCGTCGAAAAACTTGCATTGTTTACTGCATTTGCCTAAACACCACACACAGAATTTGTGGCTCTTCGACAGATTTGAATTTTTAAAATTTTCAAAAGTGGCACTTTCATTGAAAACTTTGCCATCCCTGAACTGGCTATCGGAAGGTTATCGTCTAGATCAGTGCTTTCCAAACTTTTTGCGTAAGTGACACACTTTTAAACAAGGAATAAATTGGCGACCAACGTTCCTTATAAGCTGCGCGGCCGCGCAGCTAGCCTAGAACCCCCGCGGAGTACTTTCGTTTTGCCGCGCACTGCATAAATATTGACAAGACAAGCTAAATACGTGCTTTCAATCAGAAGCAAGCTCCACAGAGTGGTGGATATTCAAATAGCTTTCATCTCATTTTTCAGTTTTCAGTCCAAAAATTATGGTGATTGCCAAAAAAAAAGGTCTTAACTTCGATTTCATCTCTGATTTCCCTATTTTGTTCCCGAAATCAAGGTGTTTTCTAAAAAAAGGTCTTCACCTCGATAATAGAACGAAACACGAAAAGTCGGGACAAAATATGGGAAATACAGAGATTGATTCTAGGTGACCTTTTTTTTTTTAGAAAAGTTGTGAACAAAATGGGGAATTCAGAGATGAAATCGAAGCGAAGACCTTTTTTTTCTTTTTTTTTTTAGAGAACACCTCGATTTCGGGAACAAACTAGGCAAATCAGAGATGAAATCCTTGCTTCGGGTCCCTAAATTTAATATCCGCCGCTGGTAACACGGCTTTTCATTCCGCGCACACTAATCAAGCTCTTAGAGGGAACGTTGTTGGCGACACCTCTTAATTTAATTTTAGTCAAAAAGCTTTTACAGCAAATTCTCAACTTACTATTTTAATGAGATATATGAGCTTGCTTGCAAAAACCTTAAAAATAATAAGGGAAAATTTTTTTATTATATATTGTTGCTTTCAAAAAATATATTATTGGTCAAAAGCCCCTATAAATAATTTGTTGAACTGTAAATAGCTAGTGTCAAATATTGCTTCAAGTCCAGTTGGCGATACACCACTGTACTAAAAGCGACATACAGTTTGGAAAGCACTGGTCTAGATGGTAATCAAACAAAATCCGAAGGCAATTTTCAAAGCGTCAAGCAAAAAATGCTGCAATTTTTTGGTAGTAGCCTTTAATTTGGTTTTTGATTGCAAATTTATCAACAGATAATTACCTTGCAAGCGCATCTTTTTCATTAAGTTTCAGTGAAATAATTGCTGTAAATTAAGTTTTCAATTGTTTTTAAGAAAAAAATTATAAAAAACTCCGTTTAAATTGACGGTCTGTGCCTTGCAACAGCGCTTGATTGTAAAAAACGTTTATTTTTTTACAAAGGGCTACTACATAAAATCAATTCTTTAGCATGATTAGCATTATTTTTTACAAGGAGCTACTACATAAAATCAATTCTTTAGCATGGCAAGTTTTGTCACGCGTTAGCAACACCGATTTCCCCAGCATTGGATTAGGCCGAAAAAAGCATTTGCAACAGTGCTTGATTGGTAAAAAACGTTTATTTTTTACAAGGGGCTACAACATAAAATCAATTTTTTAGCGTGGCAAGTTTTACATTAGGTCAAAAAAAGAATTTTGCGAAACCGAGAAAACTACTATCAAGCTTTGGCGGAATGAGAAAAATTAAATTAAAGCTCTCGAGTCCACAACCACATGCGCTATGAAAATACAAACTGCTTTTGGTAAAAGGAGAATGAACCAACCTACACAATTGAGAAAATAATGCGTTGCGTTTTAACACAAAAGACCAGTGGTGAATATTGGGTGAAGCGAGCGGGCAGTTACCTCGGGTCCTTTTTTAGAGCTATCGAGAGCCCCTTTTCAAAATGAGGCATGTATTTATAATTTGTGGTATTTCACATGAGTCCACTAATCTTAGCACCTATGAAGAGTATGGGGTTTTCAGCACATAGAGGAAATGTGGGTAATAGGAACAGACTCTTAAATTTGAAACAGTAGTGCATAAAATTCATTCAGTTTTTAAATATTGCACACCCATTGCACAATGTGTACTTTTCTTAACAGTACGGTATTTAAATTGTTATAAAAGTTGTCTAAAGTTGAATAAAATTTGGCAGCAACAACTCTACAACTGAATATGATTAACAAAAAAAAATTGTTTTAAATTTAAATTTTTTTAATTGATAAAAGCAGTTCTTGCAATTAAAGGAATATTTGTACAACGTAAATCATTTTGTCTAATTGCAACGAAATATTGACATAAAACAAAAGTAAATACGCATGTCATAAGAATGAATACTTTTTTGTCACAACAACAAATGCTTCATGTAAGTTGTATCCTAGAACAGAGACTATTGGAACACTAAATCTAGTCAATGTGTTTCACCGTAAACTAAATTTATGTAGAAAATCTCACTTTTTTCCACAGGTTTAAATTGATTCATTTTTACTTAATTTGGAATTAATGTTAATTTTTCAGCTTTTTTTTGCAGATTTAGCAATAATTAAAATGGAGATTTTGACAACTGCTTTGTCGGATGAGCTGGAAAAACACCGCTTAAAGTTAAATAATGTACATTATATTACCTTGTGGAAAAAAATTGAAGTAAAAATTTAGAGAAAGTAATTTGACTTAACATCACTATTTAAAAGAAGCCTGCTTTTGATTAAGCTATGCTAAATGGCTTTTCACATTTGATTTAAACAATACAATTAGGTTGCTCTGTTTTGCACAAACTACGCAAAGGGTCAAGGTAAGAACCGTTTCCACAGTATTTGAACAAAATTTTGGTTCAAAGCTTTATTTTAGAAATTTTGCAATGCTTCGTTTTGAACAATTCCAGTTTAAAACTATATTTTAGTACAATAATATGCTTAAATTGCATATTTATGTTTTTCCATGCTAAAAATTCGAAGAATATTCGATTACAATAGGCTGGCTTATTTCAACGTCACTAAAACCGAATAAAAAGTATCAACCTGACAGCAAGATATCAGAGCATCCCCACAAGTACGTCGAGAAATCGCTCGACGATTGTTCTAAGTTTGCACCCCCTGCCCTTGTTGTCCTGCAAGTCACAACGATACGGTTAATATGATGATGATGATGATGATGATGATGATTTCGAAGCATCCGTCGTTGATACTTTCTTGAAATCATCAATGCTTTCTTGAAAAGCAAGGTGAGTTTAAAGAACAAGTTGGATCAAAATTTTTATCAAATAATCAAGAACGAGATATTTTTTTGGTAAAAAGTTAGTATTTGGTGGTCTAAATAAAGCGTTTAAAAAGATTGAATAAAAAATTGTAAGACAATAGTTTGAAATGCTTCCGACAACAATATCAATAGAAATAAGAGTTTATTTTTTGTCATAAATCGTTTCTTGGTTCGTTTTTTCTTTTAAGTTTTCTTTTTGATGACAAAAAAACGAATCGCACAAATAAAAAAACATTAATAAACAGAAAGTATAGTAAAAATCAGATATTGCACTACACCAATTGAAATGAAAAATAAAAACAAAAAAGTCAAAGTCTGATTATAAAAGCAGCAAGTATTCTTGGTCGTCAAAATAGAAAATATTTATTGTTTATTAAAAATCAAATCTTCTACATTGGATAATCAAGGGTTTAAAAATCATCATAAATATTAGTCACAAACAAGTCACGAATGCTGTTTCGTACCCATTGGATCAATGAAGTATCCACATACAGTGGCGACAAAAAATTAAGATACACTATAAACTTTAAATCGATCAAACTTCAGCGGCTTAAGAAAGCAAATTAAAAAATAAATTTTTGTTGACCCCAATATGTGTAGGCTAATTCTACGTTAAATTTTTCCTATGGAAAACCACACATATGCATGAAAAAACATGTAATAAGAACGAGAAATGGAAATAGTAACCTAAAGCAAATTATCAAAATTACAAAAACCAGGTGTTCTCTAAAAAAAAGTCTTCACTGTGATTCAGACTTTATTTTCTCAACTAAATGCCTGCTCACCTTAAGCAACAATAGTGTAATGACACATTACCTTTCCTAGTTTTTGATTGACAATAAATATTAATGTAAAAAAGCAATTACAACAGTACAAAACACTAATTTGTTTCGCAACCCACAGTTTTGTTCTGTGACCCCATTTTAAACCTGCGGCAAATTTTAGAACTTTTTTGAAATTCGCGGGGCAGTGAAACAAGATTTCAAAAAAAGTCTACACTCAAAATCAAGCTGCGTTTCATCTAGTTTTGTTGCCAATTTTAAGTGCTCTCTAAAAAAAAGTCTTTACTCAGAATCTTTATGTGTTCTTAAAAGTCCCCACTCAGAATCAAGCTCCGATTTGTTAATTTTTGTTCCCAAACTCTCTAACTTGCCGATTACATGTGCAATAACCATAATTTTTTCCAAAAGTTCCGCGGCACAAAGCACAAAATGCCAATTTGTTTCGCAACCCCAAAATTTTTTTAGGCGACCCCGTTTGGGGTCGCGACCCATGGTCTGAGAAGCAGTGTTCTAAAAAAAAACATTTTCGTGCAGTATGGCAAGATGAACCTGATTTTACTTCTTGGCTGCAGCAAGTAAAAGATAACAGCAAAGGTATTGCACGTTTTGCAGAAAATAGTTTGATGTAAGCAACATTGGAATTGCAGCAGTTAACACGTTGACTGCCAAGACCTAATCCGACTTTCTGACCCCAGATGCCAAGCACATATTTGCCCATATTGTCATGTAAAAAAGCGTTTTACGCAGTTTTATTGCTTAATTAATGTCACTAATTAATTTTAGCATTGAAACAATCACCACGAGTATATTCGTTGTTGGCACATGTAGACAGAATTTTATTCAAATATGCCAAGCACGAGATAACTCGTTGAGGCAATCCTACGCTTCCCAGCGTGAATTCATCTTTCTCATGTGGTTTGCGGTTTTCTAATGGTATTGTGTTACGTCACATTGCTGCTAGTTCACTTTCGCATGGACGGTTTTGTGTTACGTCACATTGATGCTAGTTCACTCTCAGCATAACGCAGCAGGATCGCAACCATAGGGCTATAGTTTAGAGTAAATAGGTACAAAAGTTCAGACTACAATATAATAATTGAAGCTAGCGGATAATTTTGATTATTTTCGCAGATGGCAAGCTTTCTTAGTTTATATCGCATCAGATGCTTATTTAGAGTTTGCTCGTTTTTATCCATTGTTTGCAACTACTGTGATCTAAATGGCCCGTAGATTTATAAATGAAAGTGAGATTGACCGCTATTTGGATGAGAGCGGAGAAGATTCAGATTTCGATGATTTTTCTTTGAGCTCAGATGAAGATAGTCATTACTCTCCTTCATCAGGTTCCGAGTCTAGCTCTGATGATAATAGCGACATGGACACTGCTCAAGTTGCTGTAGCTGGCCCTTCTTCTAATGCTTTAGCAGCAATATCATCGAATGATAATGGAGATGATTGGACTGATACGCCAGATCCGAATCCACTAAACTTCTCGTTCAGAGAAAATGTTGGTTTGAATACGGATTGCTCAACTGTTGAAGATTTCGTGAATCTATTTTTCCCAGAGGAGTTTCTGCAGATGTTAGTGGAGCAAACAAATGTGTATGCTTCCCAGACGATCAACCAAAATGGTCCAGTGAGAAGAAGCAGCAGGATGAAGGCTTGGACCCCAACAAACGTTGAAGAAATGAAGCTGTTTTTGGGACTTCTCCTGCACTTGGGGCCATTCACGTTGCCTTGTATAAATTTGTACTGGAGCACGGATATCCTTTATCAAAATACCCTGTGGTCTTCCGTGATGAGTCGAAACAGATTCCAATTGCTGCTGCGTTTTCTTCATTTTGCTGACAATTGTTTGGATAGCAATGACAAGCTGTACAAAATACGCCCCATCTTGAATCATTTCAATGCTACCATGAAAAACATCTACATACCCGGTAAGCATGTTTGCATTGACGAGTCAATGATGTTATGGCGAGAAAGACTTTCTTTTCGGCAGTACATAAAAAATAAGAAGCACAAGTATGGTGTCAAGCATTATAATCTGTGTGAGTCAAATGGCTTGATAATAAAGACAAAGATTTACTGTGGAAGGGAAGAGATCATACAAAATGATATAGGACACGCTGCTGATGTTGTCCTTCACTTGATGGATGATTACTTTGGAAAAGGGTACATTCTGTACATGGATAACTTCTACAATTCAGTTGCTCTCACTGATGTGTTGTCTTCAAAGCAAACGTACGTCTGTGGCACACTAAGAAGCAACCGAAGAGGAAACCCAAAGTAAGTTGTAAAACAAAAACTGAAGAAAGGAGAAGTTACTTGGAAGAGGAAGAAACATGTGACTGTTTGTAAGTGGAAGGATAAGTGGGATGTGCTTACAATATCCAACATGCACCAAGTGGAGATGGAGGAAGTAAGAAACAGAAATGGAAAGGTATCCGTAAAGCCCAACATTGTAATAGATTACAACAACGGAATGTCAGGAGTTGATCGCTCTGATCAAATGTTGTCGTACTACTCTGCTCTCAGGAAGACAATCCGCTGGCCAAAAAAAGTTGCTCTTCATCTCTTTGAAGGGATGATCCACAATGCCCACATCTTGTATTGTCATGCGACTTCTACCAAAGTCAAGAGCCTTCCTTTCAGAGAGAAGTTTGTGAAATGCTTCCTTCGTGAAAAATTACCAAATAGTGCTAAAAGACCTAGAGACACTGGCCCAACTCAGCATTATCTGGAAACACTTCCGCCGACAGAGAAGAAAGAAAGACCTACTAAAGCATGCAGAATTTGCACGAAAAACAAACTACGTCGGGAAACAAGGTATTTCTGCTCAGTTTGTGAAGATCAACCACCTCTGTGTGTTGTTGACTGCTTCAAAATACACCATGCTGCCATCTAATTACAAAACAGTAATTTGACAATTGTTATCTACATTCAATGGTGTGATTTAAATTTTCAATAAACTTCTTATTAAAAAAAACTGATTTTTGTTGCCAGCGAGTTTTTCGGTTCCTGTCCCAGACGCCACACGCCGCTTTCTTGCGTTCGAAATAACGAGATAACTCGTAGTTGCAACTTTAGTGGCAAGACAATGACCACGAGATAACTCGTGGTTGGCAGCGTGGGCCAGACTACCAACCACGAGTTATCTCGTGGTTGGCAGTCAACGTGTTAAAAGTCATATGAAAAGTAAGCAGCATCAACAGCTGTTAAAACAAAAACAAAGTCCATTTACACAATCTATTAGTAACTTTTTTGGTGACAAAAGCAAGTCTCTTTTTATCTCGACCGAATTTAGTGAACAAAGTACCTCATCTTTAGTTACATTAGAACAGTGTCTCCCAAACCTGGTGCTGAAGAGGCTGAAGCGTGTCGCGAAAGTTTTATGCTTTGACAAAACCTTATGTTACTCGTTGTTTTGGCTTTTAACTTTTCATCTTAACTTAGGCTATTTGTTTCACTATTGCTCGCGCACTTATCAAAACAACAAAACCTAACATCCTAAAACGATTATAGTGACTTCAAAATTGTATGAATAATATGAATAGGAAAATTGCGAAATTTGAGATCAAATCAAAGTGAAGACTTTTTTTTTTAATATCACCTGATTTTGGGAACAAAAATTAATAAAAACGATCTAAAAGTCCCGCGATTTTTGATGGGTTTCGAAAATGTGCTGCAAACGGAAAAGGTTGAAAAACATTGGTATATAGTATGCCATAGTTCAATAAATTGTTTTGTTACTAAATTATTTATTTCTTTTGCTCGTTTTTCGTTGTTTGCAAATTCTTTTCAAGAATAGTGTTTTAGCGTAGTTAGTTGAAAAGCAATTTGGCTGAGGTCCGAGTGTGCCGCGTTTGAAATTTATGTTGTCAAGTGTGCCTTGAAGCAAAAAAAGTTTGAAAACCACTGCATTAGAACATGCAACTGACGTAGCAACATTTTCAAGTACGTTAATTGAGGATGTAATACATGTAGAGGTTCTCTGGTTTCTTAAAGTTGTAGCCAGCCATTATTCATTTAATTCTTTCAAAGATCTAAGCCAGACATTTCCAGAAATGTTTCCTGATAATAAAATCGCCCAATTATTTTCATGTGGAGCTACAAAATGTGTATACTTGGCTGGCTTTGGCATCTACCTTTATTTTCAGGAGATTTTAACAGACAAAATTACACTATATTTTTTGACAAAAGTTTAAATGAAATTAATCAAAAAAGAAATGGACATGATTGTTAGATTCTGGGACAGCGAAGTGATATTTTAATACAGAATTCCTTGGCTGCGCAACAGCAGCAGATATGTTGGTTCATTTAAAAAATGGAATGGCTGCATGGAATCCCAGCTGCTTGGTGCAAATGTCTATGGATGGTCTAACGTTAACTGGAAATTTTATCATGATCGTTAACTGGAAATTTTATCATGATCTTTTTAAATTTTATCATGAATGTCTATGAATGGTCTTACGTTAACTGGAAATTTTTTTCGAACACAATAATGATAGTACCGTTTCTTTCCCGTCTCCATGTCAAGATGATGATTTCAGCAAAGAAAAAGGAGATTTCAGCACTTTTTTGCAAAGGAACGATTTTAAGTATTTGAAAAAACCAGTTCCAGACAACTTGAAGATAATAATAATACAACATGGGCCAGAAAGATATCAAAATAAAAGTAGTCGATTTGCTGAAAAGGATGGGAGATCTTCATGCCAGCAGTGGTTTGAAAAAGTTTCTACAAATGGAGAAATCGTAGTGAGAAAATGACTGTTGTACTCTCCATATCGGCAAGCATGTTACTGTTTTGTATGTTTCTTATTTTCAAAAGAGCAGTTCTCTTCAAACTTAAGCAAAAAAGAAAGTTTCTCCACTTGGAGAAAGTTGAATGCACAAATAAAAAATCATGAAACAAGCCCTTCTCGTAGGGTTTGTATGAGGGAATACTTGAACCTTGTAGTTCCAACTCCAGCGTTCAAGCTACGATAGATGCTCAACTTCAACAACAAGTTTTTGCTGTAAAGCAGAAATGGAAAGCTATAACTGAACGGATTGTTGAGGTTATTTCATATTTAGCAAAACAGAATCTGGCCTTACGTGGACATCGAGGAGAAGGAACATCTGGTTTGTCAGAGCTTGAGGAGACAATCGGTGATAATTAGGGCCCGCTAAAGTCAATAAAGTCAAAATTTTTTCACGACCTTGTTACATGATCAAACGTGTAGTAACGTTCGTTTCAGGTGTTCAGGAGTCTGTTTTGGTAGATTTTATAAGTCAAAATAAAGTCAAAACTTGTTAAAATTGTCTTTATCAAAAATTTCCTTACAAAAACGAACAAATTTATATTTTCTTTTATATATTTTTGAATTTTTGAGCTGCTATTAAAATTTTATGCGCAGTTTTATTTGATTTTAAACTTGTGAAATAGTTGCAATAGTTGCACTATCGTCACAATAATGCGTGCGGTAATAGCACTTACCACGCATGAAACGTCATTGTTGATGCATAAACACATAATTGTTGGACAATTAATCTATTCCTATAAAACCTTTGCGCTCTTTACACGTGGTCTTTTTAAGTTGTAGCTTGCAAAGCAAAGAATGCCTAAACAAGCCAAATCTTCTACAGCGAAAGTTAGGCAAATTTGCCAGGAATATCCGGATGAGTTTTCGGCAACTCCTGCCGGCGACTTGCGATGCAACCTTTGCGACGTGTTAGTCAAATGCGACAAAAAGTTTTTTGTGGAAAGCCACCGAAAAAGTAAGCAACACCAAGGAAAATTGGAGACGAAAAGCAAATCCCAAAGTAAGCAAACCTTTTTACAACTCGATCAAGTAAACTTCAAAGAACAAGTTGTCTCTTCATTCTTAGCTGCAGATATTCTACTTCATAAACTGAACCATCCTTCTTTAAAGTCTCTGTTTGCTACAATGGGAAAAGTATTGCCTTCGGAGACTGCAGCCCGGGCATGTGTTGCTAAATTAGCATCCCAAAAAGAAGAACAAATTCAAGAATTACTTCGTGACAAAAAAATTTTTTTAATTGTGGATGAAGCAGAGGTTGCTAAACAAAAGTATATTAGTGTGCTTGTGGGCAGCTTAGATGCTCCAAATCAGACATTCCTCGTTGATTGCCTTCCACTTGACAGCGGTAGCAATGTTAATAGCAGTATTATTCTGCACACTGTGGATGACATATTGCGACAATTTGAAATAAAACGCCAGAATTTTTCATTGTTCTTGACTGATGCTGCTCGGTACATGTCTTTGGCTGGAAAGGCATTAAAGGAATTATACTCTTCTTTGATGCATGTCACCTGCGTTGCGCACTTACTACATAACTGCGCTATGCGTGTGCGAGCTCATTTTAAAACTATTGATGAAGTAATAGCAACGATCAAGGCAGCAACTATCAAAAACAAAGATCGCAAGAAAGATTTTCATGATGCTGGTCTGCCATCTCCTCCTGACCCTGTAATTACAAGAAGGGCAACTTGGCTTAGTGCTGCCTTATATTACAGCAGTGCTCCGCAACCGGTGTGTCGCGAGACCATATCAGGTGTGTCGCAGAGTATTTGTAACTTTTCTAACAAACTAACAAAAAATGCTTTTTATCTTTTGCAAATCTGAACGTTTGTCTACTATCTACTATTTGTGACGTAACAAGTTTGTTTGCATTTGGTTACAGATGTTCTGTTTTAGCCTCAATAATTGCTAAAACCAGTGCTACCACGCCTAGTGAAATTTCACTAGATCTAGTGAAATTCACTCCGCCTAGTGAAATTTATTTCCGTTCTAGTAAAATTTTATTATTTTACGAACAGAAATTTAAAGCATTTTAGCTTATTTTTGCAGCAAAAATCAGCAAAATATGTCAAAAAATTGTTGAAAATGGGAATCTAGTGAAATTTTTCGGATTTTTCTGATTCTAGTGAAATTTTTGTACAAATCTAGTGAAATTTGCCCAAATGGGTGTGGCAGCACTGGCTAAAACAGAACACGTGTAACCAAATGCAAACAAACTGAAGTGTGCGTTTGCAGTGCATAATGTTCTTTAATTAAAAGTCAAGGTACTTTTGTTAGAAGGTTTAGCAAAATGGATAAATTCCTGAAAAGAAAAACTGACACATGTAATGCCGGTACTCAGCAAGATAGTGCACCTGGCACAAGTAATGTTATAAAGGTAAAGAAACAAAAACTTGTCAAAAGAAAATACAGGGAAGATTACATTCAGTATGGTTTTTCTTGGTGCGGAAATGAAGATGCTCCAAAACGCTCTGTGTTATTTGTGGGGAGAAACTTGCAAATGAAGCAATGGTTCCTAATAAACTTATGCGCCACTTAAATACAGGGTGGGCCAAAAGTCACTTCGGGTTTTTAATATGCTGTCAATTTGCTAAATATAGTTATTATTAATTTTTCTCAGATAATATTATATTAGAATCATTGGAAATTAATTATGGAAAAGTACAGCATTCCAGAAAGAACGCAAATTGTCAAATTATTCTATCAAAATCGTGAGTCAATTATTTCAACTCAAAGAGCATATAGACGTCATTACCAAGTGAGAAATGCACCTCGTGACAATGCAATAAGAAGCATAGTTCGTCGGTTTGAGCAACAAGGTGCAGTAACTGACCTTCCACGAACTGGGAGACCTCGGAATGTAAGAACAGATGAAAACCGTGAAAGAGTAAGGGAAAGTGTTGAAGAGACTGCAACAACATCAACTCGAAGACGCTCAACTGAACTTGGGATATCCCGAAGTTCTTTAAGGAGAATTCTTCATAGCCTCAAACTCTTTCCGTACAAGGTGCAAATGGTCCAAGAACTGAAACCAGCAGATTACGAAGCAAGGCTTCAATGTGCAATTAGACTTCAAGAGTTGGCACAAAATGAACCAAATTTTATTCAAAAGTTGCTGATGTCTGATGAAGCTCATTTCCATTTGAATGGCTTTATTAACACTCAAAATTACAGATTCTGGGGATCAGAGAATCCAAGAATAATTCAAATGAGACAGTTGCATCCAATAAAGTGCACAGTTTGGTGTGCAATGATGGCTGATAAGATCATAGGGCCTTATTTCTTTGAGGATGATAATGGAAATCCTGTCACTGTAACTGGTGAACGCTATAGAGCAATGATTAGGGACTTCCTAAGACCGCAGATTGCAAATATGCCTGGTTTATGGTTTCAGCAGGATGGGGCAACTGCTCATACTGCACGAGAAACAATGCACCTGCTGACAGAATGCTTTGATGACAGAATAATCTCTCGAAATGGCAATGTCAACTGGCCATCACGTTTCCCAGACCTAACCAGCCCTGATTTTTTCTTGTGGGGTTATCTCAAAGATAAAGTTTTTGCCAACAAGCCGCGAACCTTGCAAGAACTGAAGGACAATATTCGAAATGAAATCATGGATCTAAACCGTAATCCAGAAATTTTCCGAGCAGTCAGTGGATCTGTATTGGAAAGGGCTATAATGTGCCAGAATGAGAATGGTCGACATTTAAAAGATATTATTTTTCATAAATAATTTTTATTTTGTTCTTTTGTTAAAGTTACCCAAATAAATTTCCTGACTTTTGTTTATATTGTGTTGAAATTTCATAATTATAACTACAACAATAAAAAAGATCTTAAAGGTTAAAAGCCCGATGTGACTTTTGGCCCACCCTGTACAAACCATGCTGTTCATGCAGGCAAGAACAAGGATTATTTCCAGCGATTGTTAAGCCAAAATAAGAAGCAAGAGTGTTTTATGAAGTCATCTTTTACAGTCTCCGAAAAAGCATTAGAAGCCAGTTATCATGTTGCAAAATTGATAGCACGTCAAAAAAACCGCATACTATTGGTGAAACGTCATTAAAACCAGCTTGTCTGGAAATTGTTCGATTGATGCTTGGATCAAAAGAAGTTAAGGAGGTTAACAAAGTGCCATTGTCTGCAGATACTATTAAAAAAAGAATTGACGACATGTCAAATGATATGCTTGAAACTTTAATAAAGAAGCTTAAAACATCTCCAAAATTTTCGATCCAGATTGACGAAACAACAGACATCAATAAGAAAGCACAGCTGTTAAGTGTAGTGCGTTTCGTAGATGGTAATTCCATATCTGAAGAGTACTTGTTTTGCAAAGAACTTCCAGAGAACTACTGGTGAGGAAATATTTCGCATAACTAACGATTTTTTTGCAACTCATTGTATTCATTGGAGTAACTGCATCAGCGTTTGTGCTGATGGTGCTTCAGCGATGATGGGAGCAGATAAAGGCTTTGCTGCATGGGTAAAACGTGAAAATCCAGCCATACAAATCACGCATTGTTGTATACACAGGGAAGCTCTAATGACAAAACTTCTGCCACAAGAACTTTCGGAAACAATGAGTGATTGTATCGAAATTGTTAACCTAATCAAATCAAGAGTCTTGAATTCGCGAATTTTTTCAAAACTATGTAAAGAAATGGGATCAGAACACCAATCATTGCTATATTATACTTCTGTGCGCTGGCTTTCACGGGGAAAGGTTCTTGCAAGACTATTTGAGCTCCAAAGCGAAGTAAAGCAATTCTTGTTAAATCAAAACAAGCGCGAATTGTATGAACATCTTGAAGACGATCATTGGATTGCTAAACTTGCATACATGGCTGACGTTTTTGAACACATGAATGAGCTCAATATAAAAATGCAAGGAGTAAATGAAAACATATTGACATGTTCAGACAAGTTACATGGGTTCCAACAAAAATTGTTACTCTGGCAAAATGAGTTAAAACTGGGATCTCTGGAAATGTTTCCAAGAAGCTACAAAAATCAAGAAAATGTTGAAAAGGGTTTCGTGATACATCTGGCCAAATAACACTTAACTTTAATACAGCAAAAATATGACAAATACTTTTTTGCAATTAACACGGAACAATATGACTGGATCCGAAATCCTTTTTCAGCTAATGCTGAAATGTCAATGAAAGAATTGCCTCTGCGTATCCGAGAGAATTTGTCTGAAGTAAAAAGCGACAGAACACTAAGACTGAAATTCAGCGAAGTTCAACTTGATGCATTTTGGATTTCAATCAGAGACGACTACAAGCTGATTTCCGATGCAGCTATTGAAATTCTGCTCCAATTTTGCAGAACTTATATGTGCGAACAAAGCTTTTCGTCACTATTGGTAATCAAAAATGATAAACGATCCTGCATAAAAAATGTTGACGGCGAACTTCGAGCTGCTCTTTCACGTATTGAGCCAAATATAGAACGATTGTGCTCATTAAAACAGCCACAAATTTCTCATTGATGTACGAGAATAAATCCCTATTGTTTTTTGCATTATTTGTGTTTTTACTAACGTTGTTTGTTGCGGTGTGTCACCGAATTTAGCAAGTTTTATAAGTGTGTCGCAAGTTAAAAAAGGTTGCGGAGCACTGTATTACCGTGAGAACCTTCCAGCTGTTCGTACCATTGTCAACAATTGGACAAGTGCAGGCCTCTTAGTCACCAGAGCAAAAGACGCTATCAATGTGGAAGATTTGGTGCCGGACTTGGTTAAAATAAATCAATACCGGACTCTAGCAGCCAACGTAGAGTTCTTAGAAGGAAGTGCCTGCACGATAACCGAAGCATACGGACTGCTGAAGAATATGCAATTCGATGATGATCCGTGCGCAATTAAAGATTACATTAAAAAACGACTATCCAACTCTGATTTAGAAACAATAATAAACTGTACCAACTTGACAATTGACCCAACAAGCTATGCACTATTGCAAAAAGCCCAGCCAACCTCTGCTGCTGTTGAGAGGTCGTTTTCTATGCTCAGTAAATTACTGAGAAAAGACAGAAATTTTGATGTTAAGAACGTAAAAAAATATATGATGCTGTATTACAATAAAAAGTCCTTGTAATTATACAGTGTGGCTTTCGTTAAAAACATCATAGACAGACTGTTAGTGTACAAGTACAGTTGCGATAACAACGCATTTTTTGTATTACACACTAATTGATACCGGGACACACAATGGCTCGTTATCCCAGGATTTGACGTCATGCGTCGCTTTGTTGCATTAGCTTCAAGACTGAGTGATTGAGAAAATGTTCAAAGTAGGCTACCTTCTTCTATAAAGACTTATGTAAATTGCGGATTATAAAACATATTTAATCAAAAAAGTGAAATAAGACATAAATAATAGGCGAAAGCGGTTAGGTCAAAATAAAGTCAAAATTTTGCTAAAATAAAGTCAAAAATATATTTTTTTAGGTCAAAAAAAATGGCCCTAGTGATAATGTAAATGTGGGAAATTTTTTAGCAACGATCAGACTTTTGGCTAAGTATGACGTAATCTTAGCTGAATATGTGCAAAGTGCCAAAGAGAAACCAAAAAGTGTTACCAATTTTCATGTTTAGACGAAATAGTTGCGGAAAAGACTTCATTTCAAGATGCTGCAAAACCCGTTAGCTCTGCGGGATGTCAAACTCCACACGAGGTATTTGTCATTTGTAATTTCGTGTTGCATTGATTGCTTATTAATTTATTTGTAATAGGTGTTTGAAGAAGTTCAATATGCAATGCATGACATGCAATCGCTTACACAAATAAAATCGTCGTATAACTTTAAACTTTCCGCGCTTAACAAAACTCGATTTCTTAGATGTCGAAAGACAGTTCAATCTGGGAGCAGAGAGACGAAATGGAAAAAAGTATCAACAGCTCGTCTCAAAAAGATGCGATTGTAAAGAACGACGATGATGTTTTTCAAACTTATCAAAAGTCATTTCACAAACTATTTTAAACAGATATTGAAAGCCCAGACCGAGTTCTTCAACATGAAGACCAAATGCGAAAAACTTCGTACAGATTTCGAGGAAGCAATAAAAACCACAAAAGATCTAATTAATGAAATAGTGTTGGGTACTTTCACATATTCTTTGACACAGATATATAAATATTTTGTTGAAGAAGGTTGCAAATTGGTCTGGAAAAGATTGAAAGAAAAATATAAAAGGAAGAAAGACCAACTTAGTTTGTCTAAGTCGGGAAAGTGATGAGCTTTGTTAACCCATACATTCAACCTTGACCATAAGTTTTTCCTTTTATGTATGTGTTGTTTTTCACCTGCTTTGTCACCTTGCTATAATTCTTGTTAAATTTTGCTATACTTTTTTTTAAATAGTGAAGCTTTGAAACAATTAAACGATTTATAAAAATTATACCAATTTATTAGCAATAGAAAATAATATTAAACATTTATTATGAATTGTTTGGCAGCTTTGCATTACATTGAACACAACGTTGAATTTCAACTGTAAAAATGTTATATAAAGTTTTGGTTTGGTATGAATTAGTTATCTTAATTAACGTTTTATAAGTGCTTTTCATAGTTATACACTATTTTTGGCTTTGGTTAGGACAACATCGAACCTTTCCTGTCTGGAAAAAACTATGTTTCCAAGAACAATAAAAGACTACAGCATTGATGGTACTATTCAGGTGAGTACTTCTAATTTAGATTTGTTATGTATCAATGCTTTCCAAAACATTCATCCAAAGTCGTTGGTCATTTTGCAGGTTAAAAAAACGTTTTATCTAATTCTATAAAACCTGCCTTGCATCATCAATGCCCTATGTGAAATGCAATGCAAATACATGAATAGCACAAAACACATACAGTATAAAAACCTTTGAATAAAAATAGAATTTGTTAGTAGCACAAAATGTATGTTCCGAAAAAGTAACAAAATTTGGTAAATACAAAAAAAGGCTTACATCTTTTCATTTTTTTTGCCAGGACTCGCTAAATAATGTATTGGAAGAAACTTTTTTAAAAGATTTTTTTGGAGGTGCTGAAAGCCCTGAGGCCTCAATTCAACAAGAAAGTTCCTTTCCCCAAATAGAAATTGCTTATACCTTAACTAATAAAAGTTCTTCCACTCCTGCCCCTACCCCTTTGAAGCTGTCTAGTAAGTTTCTGTTGGCAAAAGTTTGAATGCTTTACTATTCGAGTTCACTGAATTTATTATATAGAAAAAAACAAAAAATGATGACACACTTCTGAAGATAAGACGGATTATGCTTATCAAGGCTATAAAAAAACTAGTCAATGTTGCATTAAGATAACCCTTTTATTTATTTTTGATTTTTTTTTTTTTATTATGTCTATACGTGGGCAGAACTTCTCAACGTCTGCAGGACAGAATCCGACAACATGTCCTGAAAACTATCTGCAACAAAACCAATCAAGAATTCAGCCAATGCAAAAAAGTAAAATAAACTCTTCCACACCTATTTGTGATTCAGCTATTGGCATTCATCTTCTGAAACATCCAAATTGCGCCTTTCACTACAATGATGATCAATTTTCAATTCTATCCAAAGCCAGATCTGAATTTCATTTTGCTGTATTCTTTTTCAGACTTCAAATTACAACTATAATTTTGCCAAGTTAAACATCCAAATTCCATCCAATAAAAATTGTTCTATTTCTAACTCGACGAAACGACAATTTTTACTTTTCAACCGCTTGGTAGCTGGTGCTTCTAAATCAACTGCGCTTTTGTATAATTTCTTACTCGGCGAAACAACAATATCTTATGCAATAAAATTTCGAATTTTTAGTTCTTTACTCATCGTAGCAATTTCTCCTGATGAGAGCTATACGAAAACATTAGCATTTTCCTAAACAGCCTTTTTCAAGGCTACTCCCTCTTTTATTCAAAGAGTTTTGTCTATATAGATGGCCATGTCTATAGCGACATTTCAGGCAATTCTAAGATTTTATTTTTGTTATATTTATTCTACTGACTGGCAAGATACAGAGGTGCAATACATAAAGCAAGGGGAGACAAGCAGGGGGAAAGTGCCACAGAGTTTTTTTCCAGGAAAAAGCAAAATGGCAGGAGTAGGTTTTTAGCAAAGACCATGTTGATCACAAGCACTGCGGTTTAGCCACTCAACCACGCTGCCGACAATTCAGTTTTTACATAGCAGTTTGCGATGCACGATTAGCAAATATTGCACCCTGTGATGTGTAATCTTTAAACGTACATGCAGCAAATGCTTTATTCATATTTTAAACAGATCACGTTGAAAATGCAACCGACCTGTTCTTTCAAAGCATGAGTGCCACCATTAAGAAATGGTCAGAAAAACGACTTCGGTTTCAAATGAATGCGATGCAGTTGCTTTTTGATGCCTCACAAGCATGTGATAATTAATTCATTTAGTATATACAGGGTCCGCCATATTTATGGCAACAAAAATACCAAGATTAAAATGAAACATTTTCTTTGGGTGCTATAAATCTAACTAGGTGCTTAATTTGTTCAATGAGATGTTTATTTTCTGTTACAGATCTTAAAAATTAGAAATATTTGTTAATTTAATGGCTGTAGATCAAAATACAATCATTACCCTCTATAAAAAGGGCGAGAATTCAAAATTTCCAAAATAGTTCCAAAGGAATTCTCCTAGTACTTTAATATTCTCATCGATTTCTTTGGCATTTTATTAATTTTAAATTATTCGGATTTTTATTGTAATGAATGAATTGGACATGATATCAGTTTCACATTTTAAAGTACATTTTGTGAATTTTTCCTATTCGATTTTTCTACTTGTAATTATATATACCTGATGAGATCTAACAAGATCGAAACAGGCGCTTGTAGTGTATTATTACAATGTTGAATTTAAATTATTAATTTTGTGGTTATTATGTTTTATTAATTAGGTGCCTTCACCAAAATAGGCATTTAGATCCATGTTAAACCAAATAATTTTGTATACTTGTGATACGAAGCACAAGATCCTTTTTCATTTATGTTACATAATTTTTCACATTACTAAATAAGCTTTGATAACGCAGAGCTTGTCTCTTAATCATTATTCCTGGTTGAAAAGATGAAATAAAAGCTTTATAAAAAGGAATTGTTAGCTACCAAGCAGGAATTAAAATCAAAACTGAAAACAAAAAAATAAAGCAGTCATTAAACATAAATATGTATGAACTAGATGAACTTGAACAATATGGGTGATGAGAAAATCTTATGCATTTATGGAGTAACGGAAACAACCAGTTGCCAAGATGATGAGGAAGATGTAGCATTTAAAATTGCTGATTTACCTGAAAACTATGGTGTGCTTTTATTTATCCCAATAAAAAAAAGGTAAATAATTCCAAATTAAATGATAGAATATTTGTACATGACATGAAAACTTTTCACATAGATGATTTTTTAACAGATCTTTTGTCATGATTTAACCTAGATTCGAACCGCTCTAACACTTGCCTTGTTCATATGTTTATTTTGGCTATTTATTTCTGTTGTTGTCTTCTTTTCTACACACTGCCCTGTGCAAACTTCTCAACTTTAAATAATAATCTGGTATTGTTTAATTGACCTTGTTAGCTTCTTATTTCCAAACACTTAGTTTTATTGGAATTACTATTGTTGTTTTCTTTTCAGATGTTAGTTTTGATTTTTGTGAATAAAAGCCTAATTTATGGTTTACTTTATAAAACCTTTCCAGCGTTTATTCAAACTTTATTACATCAACTAATCCAGGGATGAGCAACCTGTGGTCCAGGGAGCTAAAATATGTGGCCTGCACTATAAAACATCCAGCTGCAAGCATTTTATCTGTGTTGAAAAAAATGGGCATCAGAAAGCATAAGTTCTGTTTGATAGATCGCCGCTCACTTTGAAATTGCTTTATTTGGCATCATTGCAGCAACTCCCATTTTCTCTACTGAATGGAGTCTACTTGTTTCTTTTTGTTGTCTGCCGTTGTCCTATTTAATTTACTCTATGACGTATTCTGTACAGGTTTGCCTTTTTATTCTTGGTCATTTTAGGCTTGTTTAAAACTTGGAGAGTAAAATTCGAGCAGCAATGGCTACTTCTATAAATTTCACAGCTAAAAAGAGAAAGGTTGATAAAGAGAGGAGACTTTTACAAAAAAGATTGACTTTAGAATATTTTTTTGTTAATTCGAATGAAAAACCCAAGTGTCTTATTTGGGATAAAATCGCTAGTGCTACAAAAGAGTATAAAGTTAAACAATACTACAAGACAAATCATTCTGGTCTTCATACAGAAAATTGCATGGAGATGATAGGAAGCAGAAAGTGAATTAATTGCAAAAACAATTAAACAGTCAGCATTTTATGTTTCAAAACATGCATAGTCACAATAAAAAGATATTAAGAAGTAGTTTTTTGATTGCACACAGAATAGCCAAAAAAAATAAAGGCGTATTTCGATGGTGATTTTGTGAAGAAATGTTTGATCAATGTTACACAAGCAATTTGCCCAAAAATGGTGCCAGAAATTTAGAAAATAAGTTTGTTGTGATGGACAGTGGCAAAGCATATTGATGTACTTGTTGATGACATTTGTGTCACTTTTAAAGACAAAGTGAAAAACTTTGTTTCATGGAGCTTTGCAATGAATGAAAGTATGGATCAGAAGGGTACTGCACAATTGGCTATATTTGTGAAAAGTGTGGACAGGAAGTTAAATGAAATGAAAGAACTATTGTCACTGCAGTCTATAAAAGGCACTACAACTGGTGCTAATATATATATAAAAGTTCTTTAATACTCTTGAAATTTTTGGAATGAACCTGACTCCAACAGATGGTGGTCGTGCCATGTCCAGACACGGTATTAGCTTAGTAGGTCTCTTGAATCTGCTTTACTAAGGAATCGATGATAATATTGCAATTTTTCACTGGGTTATTTACCAGAAAAATCTGTGCACAAAATTGTTGAAGTTTAAGCAAGTCATTGGTTCAGTCACTAAGGCAGTAAATTTTATTCGAGCACAAGAACTTAATCATTGCCAGTTTCAAAAGTTTTTGGAAGATGTTAACTCTGCACATGGAGACTTGGTGTACTTTACTAAAGTGTGTTGGTTAAGCAAGGGCCACATGCTCGGATGATTTTATGATCTGAGGAAAGAAGTCATACATTTTTTAAAAATGAAAGGGAAAACAGTACATCTAATGAAAAACAAAAGTTGACTGTATGATCTAGGTTTCTTGGTTGCCATAACTACACACCTGAATGACCTCAGCACAGAGCTGCAGCAAAATGGCCAGTATGCAAATGCATGTATGAACACATAAAAGTGTTTCAGAACAAGTTACGACTTTGGAAAGCAAACATACAAAAAGGGGATATAAACCACTTCCAAACTCTGAAAGAAACTGGACAGCCTTCTGAGAAAATAGAATTTGTAAAATAACTTTAAAACCTGTTGAATAAATTTTTGAATTGCTTCCAAGACTTTAAATCCCACAAACATTTATTTGACATATTTTCCTCACCTTTTCACATGAACGTTAACAAAACAACAACAGAAATTCAATTGGAATTGATTGAACTGCAAGCAAGAACTGATTTAAAGCCAAATACATAAAAATGTGCCTCGGCAATTTTTATTGGAAACATCTCAATCCAAGATAAGTTTCCACAGTTGAAAAAATTTGTAGCTTCAAAGATGGCATTGTTTGGTTTAATGTACGGGTGTAAGCAATTTTTTCCAAATTAGGGTTCATGAATTCCCCTCATCAATCAGTACTGACTAATGAATATCTAAAGAATGGACTTCAGGTTTCAAGCACATCAATTAAAGTGAATCTGGATAGGGTGATTAGGAAAGCAAACCAGCTTCAAAGCTCTCATTAAAGCATTTTTTACAACTTTTACATAGATTCACAATAAACTAAACTGTTTCCTTTTTGTGGCAGTCACAAGCCAGATAATTAATGAGAAATGCAAGTAGCCCATGGTTTAATGCAGATATACATATTTGGCCTGCCAGTAAAAAAGGTTGCACACCCCCCTGAACCAATCTATCTGTTCATATTCAATTTTAAAACTTTGAACGATTTCAGAAGTAGTAAACAAACATGCTCCACTGAGAAAAAAGAGACCAAATTATGTTCTAAACTTTGGCTTACTTGTGGCATAATTAAATCCATAAAACATAACAATAAAATGTATTCAAGGATTTAAACCAAATTGATTATTATTACACTGGTCAACAACAAATTTTAATCAGAGATGGCTTTATGCATTCCTGAATGTATTTTCGACACTGATTTAAAAAATGTGTTGACTATTTCTCTAGCACATCAGGTTTTTGATTTATTTTTATTTTTCGTTTTTATAGTTTGACTTACATAAATTTGAGCAATGCGAATTTCATCATGCTTTTACAGGGAATATCATATGTGGCTTAACTGATACTGCTAAGACATAACTAATGAAAAGCAGGTTTTGTTGAATATGTCATAAATTTGGTAGACAAGAAGATGGGCTTCTGGTCTTCAACATTAGGTAGTTTTAGTTGTTTGTAATATTACTTTACTAGAAATATGTCAAAGTAACAATTGATTGTATTTTTCAGAGATTATGTAGATTAATTTGCTATTTGTCTTTAACACTAGAATTGTGGCCAAGTCGATTTTGACTCAGCATGTTTGTTTAATTTAGCATTCTGACTCTATTATAACATGTAGATTCATGAAATTTTTTGAATTTTCCTTAAATCTACCGCAGTTTTTAAATTTACTTCTACTAATGTTGTAAGTTGTCTGGAAGTTGACCTACAATTAAAAAAAAATTACTACCCCTTGGATTACCAATGAGTTGATTTTGACTCAAAGCCTGCACTGACCGTTTGAAGTTGTTTATCTTGACATGAAAGCAAACAGTGTTACTGGTTGGTGACATAATTATAGTTGTAATAATTTAGTTACAAATGTGACCCAATTTCACTCTTTGCATTTGCACTAATTGATTTGCATTTAGCACGTTGTCAATCTCTTTTCGATGTTTCTTGATGTGGAAGCAGCTTTGTAATGGATGGCAGTGGACAGAAATTACAAGCAAGAGTATTTAGATCTTTTGTAGAGTAGTTGAAACTCTTCTGCATAAATCTTATGGCCAGACCTATTGCTTAGTAGAGCTACACTGGTTTCAGTGGAGACATTGATCTTTTACTTTGTACATACGATATGACCTAACAATACTTTTCAGTCACAGGTTTTTTTTCTAATAAAATATAATAGATAACATGAGCGATCTACTGCTGAAAAAGCCTCAGAAAAAATTTTTTCATGGGACACCAATGATGATTGTTCCAATGAAGAAGTGTATTTTGCAAACAGCTAAGATTACGGCACTGCTGCTAGCACAAATTCAGTTGAATCAGATGCGAAAAGCAGTGACAATAGTGAGGATGAGCAGAATGGTGCAAATGATGATCATTCTTCCACACAACCTCAACCTACATCTTTGTTACCCAAACAGATATCAGGAAAAAATGCTACTTTGTAATAACGTTTTTCATCAAGAGTTACCAAAAAGATTAAGGCACCCAACATTTTTACTGCCACTTCTAGTGTTCCAAGAGCAATTGCAAGAAGTGTTGTGACTCCATATGATGCTTGGAAGCACTTTATTCTCAAAAGTATCATGAGAATCATTGCAAAATACACCAACAAGGAAGCTCAGCTCAGAGGCAACACTTTATTTTTGTTGGACTTGCAGAAATTGGAAGCTTTTATTGGACTTCAATGTGCACAAGGAATCTACAGAAAAGACCATCCAGTTGCACTTTTATGGAGAAAAATTATGGCATTCTGATTTTTTACAAAACAATTGGGGCGCAATTCTTTTCTTGAAATTTTGAAACTTATGAAATTTGATGATAAGCCAAACAGAAATAGGCAAGACCAAACATTGCTAAAATTGCACCAATAAGAGGAGTCTATAAAAATTTCCTCACTGTGCCAAAGCAAATTTGTGTGCGATTTTCTCTTACTGTAGATGAACAACTTATGCCTTGCAAGTCAAGTTGCCCTTTGATTACATTTATGCCAAACAAACCAAAAAAATACGGGATCAAATTTTGGGTAATTGTAGATGTAAATTCAAAGTATGTCTCTCATATTGTTCCTTATCTCAAAGCACAAGAAGTAGATGGATGTGGTGGAATACCTCTTGCTGAGTCGATTGTTATGAAGCTTGCACATCATCACTTGCAACAACTTCTTTACATTCTTGCTGCTAGCTAAAAAGCTTACAAATGAAAAGATTTTCATTGTAAGAACAATGAGGAAAAATTGGAGAGAGTTATCAAAAGAAATGATAGAGGCAGAAGAAAGAGGTTTACATTTCAGTCATTTCTTTTGGAATAACGATGCTTGGAGTCTCTTTGTGAAGTATCAAGCAAAAGCAAAGAAAACAGTAAGTATGCTTGCTCTCAAGCATGCATCGATCCCCAGATGTGGACCAAATTATGCAAAAAAAAAGCCCAAATTGATACTCTTTTACAACAAGAACAAAGTTGGATGGCATGCTTATACACCATACGAACTGCAACCTGAAGATTGCCAACAAACAGCATTAAATGCTTGGTTACTCTACAAGAATTCAACACAAAAACAAATTACATGACAAAAGTTTATTCTCCTTGTTGTGAAAAAGCTCACAAATAGAATGGAAAAAAGTAATGCCAACAGTGACACCCTTCAAAGCAGACCAACTAGCATTACAACTAGAAAGCATCGACATTGTCATGGAGCAAATTGCAACAATATGACTGTAATTTTGTGCATGATATATAATCATTCATCCTGTAAAAGTTGGTCAGAAAATAATAAAAGAGCTGTGTATGTAACATGTAATAAGTGTTTTTTGTCACAGTAGTGAGTCACAGTTGTATTATTTTTAAATAGTGAGACAGTAATTGATATCGCAATACACTTTTTTGATATTATTTACATTTTCAGTGAGCATTAGTAGACAAAAAACCTGATGAAAATGCATTAGACAGGCTAATCATCACACTGAGTCAAAATCAACTCAATGGTAAACATAAGGGTAAAAAAATCGTGGTAAACCTAGTGTTAAATTTGACATAAACATGCTAAGAAAGTGTACAAATAGTCCAAACCTGTTTTGCTATGTATGTGGCAGCTTTACTGTTAAAATTCAACAATGAGCCATCACATCAGATCTAAAAAGGATATACCATCTGTATTTCAGTTGTCTGTTGGGAGCAAGGTTATACTGGAATGAAGGAATGATGGGCGTGTAGAAAATTACCAACGCACGTGTTTTATTTTATTTCTCTTGAGTTTCTAATCATAATTTGCGCGAGCACTCGCTGCCAGCGCCTTTTTTGTTTTACACTTTATTTTTAATTAATCTCGCCTTGAAGCATAGTTGTGTCTGCAGCGCGTTGATTTAGAGCTGGCTTTTTTGCGTTTGTACACACTTCTCAATTTGTGAGACGACCAGCTGCAGTGTTTGTGGGCAGCTGGTTGAAGTCTGAGTAGACTTAGCGTGCAGTTTAAGATAATTCCCGTTTTCCCCGTGAGTCAGCACCGAAGTGAACTGCTCGGTAAGACACCTATGCGTTTTCTTTTTGTGTTTAATTTTTAGTTTGTTTTTATTTATTTACAGATTACCGTTTTCGCTTTCGTTTTCGCTTTCATTTCCACGTTTCAACGTTTCAGTTATTACTTGTTTTCAATTAAATTATTTTCCTTGGTTATTATTTCCTTTTAATTTGTCGAAGCCGGAAGCGCGTTGATCGACACTTCACTTTGCGGTAATCGGCAACTTCAGCGCCGTTTACCGTTACAGGGCGATTACTGCTGGATGCTGTACTGTGATGATCAGAGCCATTTTTACAAACGAAATTTGCATTCAAAGCATTTTTAGGTGTTCACAATTATCTTCCTTCCAATAAATAAAGTAACTCTGTATGTCATATTGCAAGTGGTGGAATTAAAGTGATCAATGGATTTGTGTAGATGAACTGGTTCATGAGTTGTAATGTATACAATGAGTCGTGAGTTGTAATGTATCCAATGCATCAGTGTATACAAGAGTTGTAATGCCACCTTTAAAATAATAACAATGTAGCAATTGGGTAATGTTTATTTGTAATATTTTTTCCATTTTTGGTTAGAATTGTAGTTTGTGTTCAAAACATTGCTACGGTACAAAAAAAAAATTTTTACACTCCACAATGAGAATTTATAAGACAGTTTAAACAAACTAGTTCGAAACAAAATTCAGTTATTAAGTTGCAAATATTTTTAAAATCTGATGTGCTAAAAAAAAACAAGAGCAGATTCGAAATCAGCACAAAAAATTCATCAGAAAAACTTTACTTGCATTTCTGATTAAAAAATAAGGTAAAAATTTGTTGACCAGTGTTATAAATCATACTGTAATACTTTAAACAGAATAATTGTAAGAGCTAAAAGTACAGGGTGTTTCAGCGAAGTGTAGAAAAGATTTTATTTTGAATTTAATTGCATTTTCCAACCCTTTAATAATTTGAATTTCTTTCAGAATTATACTGTAACAATTGTAGATTATAAATTTGTCATAATATTTCCAAAAAAATTATCGTTTAGTGCCATGACAAAGACTTTAAATGACATGATTGAAGAGCATTGCCGAAAGGGAGTCTCACCTGCTCAAATTTTCAAGAAAATGAAAGGATTTGTCAGTCTTTCAGGTGTTTACAAGGCTGTCAAAAGATTCAAAGAGACTGGAAATTGCTCACCGAGGGTCAGAAGCACACCGAAGAGACCCGTACGAACCAAAAATCTGATTAAACAGATCCGGAAGAAATTACGGCGGAATAGTGGAAGAAGCATCAGAAAACTGGCTAGAGAAGCGAGCGTTAGCTCAGCAACCATCCACAGAGTATTGAGAGATGATCTGAAAGTCAAGCCATACAAAAAAGTCAAGCGCCAGCTTCTTTCCGAAGCTTCAAAATTGAAAAGGCTCCAACGTTCAAAGATTCTCCTAAATTTTCTGCATGATGGCACGCAACCGCCTATTCTATGGACCGACGAGAAATTGTTTACTGTCAGGCCATCCACAACACCCAAAATGACCGGAATTGGATTGAATCAAGAAATTCTATCCCTGTTGAGCGCCGAACATCTTTCCGAAGGCAAAAACCTGCGTCGGTGATGGTCTGGGCGGGAGTAACTTCTTCAGGACTCAAAACCCCCTTAATTTTTATTGATGTTGGCGTCAAAATTAACCAACATGTTTATTTGGACATGCTGAAAGACAAAGTATTTCCTTGGGTGCAAAAAGCGATGGGAGAAACCGGCATCACCTTTCAGCAGGATGGGGCAACTTCCCACACAGCAAAAAAAGTGCAAGACTGGTGCAAGAGCAACTTTAAGTCATTCTGGACCAAAGAACTTTGGCCCCCATCCTCACCCGACTTGAATCCGATGGATTTTGGTATTTGGTCCATTCTTGAGCAGAAGGCCTGCACCAGTTCCCACATGAGTGTCGCGGCTATAAAAAAGAAATTGACGAAATCATGGTCAGAAATTGACGAAAACACCATCCGTGCCACATGTGATCAAATCATTCCGCGCCTACGGAAAGTTATCACAAAAAAAGCGGTTATTTTGAATGATTCTAGTATAAAAATAAAGCTTGAAGTTTGCACTTTTCTTTGATTTGTTTAGTTTTTTTTATAACTTTCAATCAATGCAATTAACGAAGTTTGAATTTGTCTACACTTCGCTGAAACACCCTGTAATTGCTATACTACAGTCGTGGCCAAAAGTGTAGGACCACAAAGTAAAAAGTAGATTTTCTCTGTTTTTTTGCATTTGACTGAAATATTCATTTGCTAGCTTTTTGTGATCACTTTTATTAGCTCATTAAGGCATGATTATAATCTCATTTAATGACTTTTACTTGTTTCAGAGTTTATTTTAGTTAAATTTGTAGCATATATGCTGAAATCTTAAGAGTTGAAAATTGTAAAAAATGGCTAAAAATTCGCCACTTTCAGAAGTTTTGCGGGCTCAAATAGTGGCTCTGCACAAAGAAGGGTATTCAGAACGATTGATCAGTCAAAAAATTAAGTGTAGCAAGAATGCTGTTCATAACGCAATCGTAAAATTTCGGATTACAGGGACTTATTCAACTGCCAAAAAATCTGGGAGACCTCGGAAAACCACCCCTAGAGACGACCTCATGATTCGGAGAACAGCAGTTCGTTCTCCAATGAGTTCTGCTAGCAAGATTCGGTCTGCACTGCTTGCTAAGGGTACGAATATCAGTCGAAGAACTGTCAGTCGACGTTTGGTGGACGATTTGGCTTAAAAGCTCATAAACCTGCACGTGAACCCAGGTTAACACAGGCTATGAAAGTTAAGCGCTTGGCGTTTGCCAAGAAACACGTGCAATGGACAATTCAGCAGTGGCATCAAGTGTTGTTCACAGACGAATCTTCTGTGCAGCAGTTCACTACTCGGAATCGGTATGTCCGTAGACCATCAGGAAAGCAATTTGATGATCGATACACAATACAAACTATGAAACACCCCCCAAGTGTCATGATTTGGGGGGGAATGTCACTAAATGGAACAGCTGGACTCTTTTTTTTGCCAACAGGAACGACAATGAATGGCCAGCGATACTTAGATTTGTTGAAAAACAAGTTGGAACAGCCCATAGCTGTCCATAATTGCACAGATTTTATGCAGGATGGTGCTCCATGTCATCGAGCCAAAGAAAATCCGAATCCTGGACTGGCCTGGAAACAGTCCTGATTTGAATCTAATTGAAAATCTTTGGTCCATTTTGAAGGACAAAGTTTCCGAGAAGCAACCAACAAGTGCTAAGATGTTGGAACAAGCCATTAAAGAAGTCTGGGTGCGTGAACTATCCAATGAGTACTGCCAAAGTTTGGTGGAAAGCATGCCAAGACGTTTGGAAGCTGTCATCAAAGCTAAGGGTGGACCAACAAAATATTGACTTTTCTAAAAATTTCCATGTTAACGTGTGTTATGTATATCCACAAATGTTTTTTATTTGTTGCATCAGAATTTTGAAGGGTGGTCCTACACTTTTGGCCACGACTGTAATATTATTGTTTAAAATCATAATAAACCAGATCACATTTAGAAATTTACATATTGACTAACAAGAATCAAAAAAAAAAAAAGAAACCCTCTTTTCCTACTAATTAATTACAGACAATATAATGTTTCCTTATTAAATGAGACAGATATAGCAAATGCTTTTAATGAATACTTTTCCAATATAGGAGTTAATCTAGTGAAATCGCTAAATTCACTTAAAAATGTAAAGTCATGTTTTTTACAACTATTCTTTATTTCCTGCACCAACAACTGAACATGAAATCGCAGATCTAATATCTTAATAGATTAAATAATACAAAAGTTTAGTAAACCACAATTGCTGAGATAATGCGTGTTAAAACAAATTATGGTCCAATTTCACTTCTCTCACAATTTCAAAAGTTGTTTAAAAAGTGATTCACACCAGATTAATTACTTATCTTGACAAATACAATCTTTTAAATGAGCACCAATTAGGTTTTCAAGAAAACTATTCTACTGCTATGGCAATTAATAAACTATGTGATCAATTAATTAAAAATGTACACATAAATTTATATAGCTGTTGTATATTTATTGATCTTATAAAGGCTTTAGACATTGTCAACCACGAATTTTTGTTTAAAAAATGAATATTTTCTTTGAAGTGCATGTTAGTGCTTTAAATTTATTTAGGAGTGATTGACTTCAATACACAGTTGTTTCTAAAAAGTCTAAAAAAAAAATAACATGTGAGTTCCACAAGGATCCCGCTTAAGACCAATCCTATTTCTTTTATATATTAGTGATATTGCATTAGTATCTGAATTTGAAACTATACTATTTGCAGATGATACTTGTTTAACTTTAACCGACAAAGATTTAAATCCTCAGGAAAATAGAGTATATAATCAACTTAAACGTTTGTATGATTGATTTTTATAGCATAAATTATCTATAAATTTTGGGAAGACAAATTCTTGATTTATCAATAAAACATTATATAGACCTATTGGTCACAATTTTAAAATAATGATTAATGGCATCTTTCTTGAAAGAGTTTAAAACGTGAAATATCTTTAAGTATATATTGATGAAGTATTGAATTGGCCAACTCCCACTTCTATCTTGTCTCTTCAGCTTGTGAAATATTCTGGTATGTTTTGCAGATTGCAGAATTATGTTTCTAGAAAGTCTTTAATAATGTTTTGTTATAGTCTTATTCACAGTTGCATTCAATATGGATGCACTTCTTGGGGTACTGTGCCAAAAACTTACTGTAGAAAATTAAAATAAAAATGAATAATATTATTTGGATAATCACTCAATCTTCCAGATATCATTCTTTAAATTCTTTATACAAACAGTTTAAACTTTTACAACTTGAAGTCTATAAGTTGGAATTAGCTAAATTCATGCATAAGTTGCATCATGGAAATCATCCTATTCTATTCAAAAATCATTTTACACACAGTGATGGCATTAATAGGGTGAGAATGGAAGGGTGGCACTGGCCTCCTTTCTAAAATACATCAAAAAGTAAAGTGGCCCCCTACACAAGATATTGTTCTATATATTCATAGTAGCACCAGGAGAGTTAGATTTTTTTTAGAAATTGCTTTGATTCAAAACACTACAAAATGCCCCCTTATTTTTCTTGCACTGGACCTCCCTTTTGGTAAGGCCATCACTGTTTACACATTTAACTTCCATCCATAATCACAATACCAGGCACACCAATAACTCTAACTATTTCCTTCCACATGTTACAAAAAAAATATTCACAAGTTTTACTGTCCTACAGAGGAAAAAAAATTATGAATGACATTAATTTAAGCATTAAAAAAACTATTAATAAATTTGGTTTCTTCAAAAAAAGTTTACAGACAACATCTAATTGACTCCTATTAATTTCCATATAAAATTACAAATTTGAATAAAGTTTCCAGTAGACCTATGTTAGAAGTGATGGTGAAATGTAAACTTCAATTCATGACAATTTCCTAATTTAATGTGCTTTCTCATAACTTGTTGCTTTTTGTTATATTTATTAGTTAAACTTTGTTATTCTATGATATTGTTTTACGTATTTTGTATTATTAAAACCTTTGCATGGTTTTGCATGCATATTTGTAATAACAGCAAATGTATGTTTTTTTGTTCATTATACTTCAATTTCTATTGCTTGATGGTGACAGCCGACTCGATAACTGTTTGGTCTTACCGCTACCAAGCATATGAAAACTTTTGTATTGTCTCTTAAGTTGTAATCGCTTGTTAAATGAATAAAGAATCTCCCCTCAAATTTTTACTTTAGTCTTAAATCTGTTTTAATTTAAGCAAGACTGAACGAAATCTCGTAATCGTATTTCAGTTACAGGAATAGCTCAAGACTAGCTTGTTTTGTTGTAATTGTAATTTTTAAGTCTAATTTTCAGCATTATTAAAAATTAAACCCAACTATGTCGAATTCAAGTGATTGGAAAGAACCTACTGGCAAGAAGTCAGAAGTTTGGAAACATGTTCTTGTTAAGTCAGGCGATGATTCAGTTGTGAAATGCAAATACTGCTCAGCTAGGTTCAATCCAAAGCAAGCTACTACGTCTTTAATCTATCATTTATAGAACAAAGAAGGTATCAATTTGAAAAAAAGTTCTTAACCTAAGGAAGTCAATGCTAAATTAAAACAAAAACAGCTGACAATCCTTTCATGCATGCAAAAAAAAAGATTCAGCAGAGATTGTTCTTGCAAGACTGTTGGCTGTAGATTTATTGCCAATGTACAAGCTTGAGAAAAGCAAGGACATTCAAAATGGTTGGGCTGCTCAAGGACTCAACATTCCAACGACAAGAAAAGCGATGAAAAAGATGTTTCTTTCATTCACAGACAAAGTCAAGACAAACTTTAAACAAGAATTGGCTGCAAAAATAAGAAACAGAAACAGATTTTCCATTTCCTTAGATGAGTGGACGTCAATCAAAAACCAAAGGTATGTGGGCCTAAATTTGCACCTGGATGATGTCACATTACAGTCACTTGGAATGGTGAGAATCAAGGGACCAATGACAGCAGAATGTTGTCTTGATCTTATAAAGAAGCGATTGGAAGATTTTGGGTTAAGCCTACAGGAACACATTGTTGGCATGGTAACAGACGGTGCTTCAGTAATGATCAAAACAGGGAGACTTTCTGGTATCATCCACCAAGTATGCCATTCTCATGGACTGCATCTCGCAGTATGCGATGTTTTATACATATGTCGCAATATAGAGAACACTAATGAAGCAAACATTCATGAGTATGACTATGATATTTTCGAGAGCTCTGATGATGAAAATGATGACGAACCTTGGCAAGTTACCTTGCCAGATGATTACAATGCACATTTTGTTGATACAGCAAGTGATTTTATTTCAAAAGTCAGAGCAATTGTCAAGGTGTTCCGGAAGAGCCCACTAAAAAATGACTGCTTGCAAAGAAATTGTGAAAAAGAATTAGGAAAAAGACTCTCTCTGGTTTTGGATACCAAAACTAGATGGAACTTGCTGCTTAAGATGCTCACACGATTCTTAGAAATCAGGTCACCTATTGATAACACATTGAAAGAGCTCAATCTGGGATCAAAATGTTTGACAGAGGATGAGGTTGCAGTTGTGAAAGATTTATCAGAAAGTCTAGAAATAATTGAGGTTGGTGGAACTGCTCTTTGTCGATGTGATATTACAATTTCAAAAAGTGAAAAGATTTTTGAATATGTTCTCAAGAAGCTGGCAGAAGAAACAGGAACTATTTCGCAAAAATTATTGGCAACTATCACAGATAGAATTGAATCAAGGAGAAACAAAGGAATTTGTGGCCTTGTGAGGTATCTAGAAAATCCAGACAGTTATGATCAGGTAGCCGAATCTTCGCTTTTGAGTTATCCAAAGAAACGTGAGCTTGCAAAAGTGGCAAAAGATGTTTTTTCACAACTTTTCCCCTGTGAACTCATTGACAATAGTGCTGAGAATCTTGAAAATGACATTACTAAAGAGCCCTCTACAAAAAAGTCTAAAACAGAGGAACTTAATGACATTTTGTGCCAGACAGAAGATCAACATTTGGATCGTTTTCAAGAAAACATATTGAACCACATCAAGAAAGAAATGACGTTTTACGAAGCAACAAGGGAATGTCCCAAAATCTTGAAGATCATAAAGTCTTGTCTAAACTTACTTCCACCCTCTTCTGTCGAAGCTGAAAGGTGTTTCAGTGCTGCTGGACTGTTCATTTCAAAATTAAGATCATCTTTGAGTGATGAAATGTTTGATTGCTTGATCTTTGCGCGTAGCTACTTTTCGCGCAAATAAATAAATCTTCTTTGTGAACGAGAATGTGAAAATTACAAATAAAGTGATTTAAATATAGTACATTGTCTTTATTTAACTTATTTTTAAAATTACTTAAATATTACTTAAATTACTTAAGTTATTTAAGTAATATTTCGAAAATTACTTGTTACTTAAGTAATTTTTTAAAGCTTACTTGAACCAAGCACTATTGAAACAAACACTGAACGAAATCAGTAAACAAACAACGAATTGGCGGTTTACCTTATACCACAAAAGTCAATCACCACGAAATTTGTTTTTTATGTATATTATGTGGTGGTTTAATGAATTGGGTGAAACCTATAGTTTCAGTGGTTTTTAACACAGAAATTGTTTGCAATGTAGCCTACATCAGATTCTATTTGATAATACAGATAGCTATTTAAATAAAATTAATTTTATATTGTTTTAACGAATTTTAATAAAACGATTTGATGTGATCCGGGACTTGTTTAATGACTAATATTTTTTTTTCATACTTCGCACAACTCAGCTAAACGAACAGCAATTGTTCGGTTCAATAGCGATATTTTTTTAAAGTGATAAATTGCAATCAAATAGAGATTTAATCAGGTCCCAAAATTACTTGGGCAAAGCACTGCGCCATCCAGCGATCAACTTGTTCCTCAGAAGGTGAACCAGATCTTGATAATGGGCCTCGTTGGCGACGTTGTACATTTCAAGGGGGTCAGAGTCCCGCATATACAGCTCCCTTGCGTGGACCTGAAAAAACGTCAACACTGGGTCAGGTGACGTATCAAACTGATCAAAAACCGGTCCTGACTGCATTGGCTGTGTGTTCATAGAACAGAACGAAACACATAATCATTGCTACGAGCTAAAAGCAAATTTGAAAAACGTTAAAAAACTGTCTGGCTAAGATATTGAATGAAGCTCAATTGAGAATTTAACAAGTCTCGTCACGCAAAGGTCTAAGATGAACAATGAAGACACATTTAATGTGTCAATGCTTAATTATTTTAACGTGATGAAGTCCGAGACTTAAAAGACGTTAGTGGCACAACTTTCCCGGCAGTGACAAACTTTATACAACACAAAGATGCAAGTCATAAGAGTTAAAGTTTGTCCTGTATTTGAGGCAATAAAACAAATAAACTTTAACCCACTTAGGCTGTCTTATTGGTTAGCACAATGACAGCTTGAATACTTGCAACATTATCTTGTTAAATTGTTCTTATTGTCTTTATACTTTCATAGCAATAGGTCCGGAATTGATTTGAAAGTACCTGATCGAAATCGGCGAAATACGTCGTGTGGTTGAAAGAGACCCACTCAACATAACGGTAATGATGGGTTCGAATAGTGTACCCCATGATCTTGATGTCTTTCAAGCTCGGAAGGTCAGAACTGTTATTGGGGTAATCTGATGGCCGAGGGTACTGGCTGAAAACCGCTTCCTTCCAGGAAAGCGCGTCTTCGGTGAACGAATCCTGGTCTATTTGAAAGCAACAAGAGATCGGATCAATTTAAATTACCCGTAGACTGAATTACATATAGAAAACTGTTAAAAATTTGGCAGGCGCAGGAAATCAACCCAGATTTACTGCATCAGGTTAACTGGTTTAACTAACGTCCGATATACGTATGGTCATCTGGAATTAAGAAAAAATACTTTGGTACGATTATACAAGTTAAAGTATTTCCTGAGAAGCACAGCTCTTTTAACTGGACAGAACCGGGACTAAAAGTTAAAAAAAAACTTAACAACAACCAGCAGCTAACAAAAGTACAAGTGAGTGTGCACAACAGCAAACCGACGCACTAGTGATTGCGCATCACTGATTGGTTTGCACAAACGACACCATTATTAAAGACCCGCTAAGGGGTTAATATTTAAACAAAAATGACAAGACTTGTATTGAATCAAGTATGTTATTGCTATCTGATAAGCTCTTTTCTGCTCACTAGCACAAAATTAACCCTGAACAAAATTACTGAAACGCTTTTTTGCAAGTAATCATTGTCATTATTTTTATGCCATGCAACAACACCCAGCCAAACTTGCTGATTTAAATACTCTGTTTTAAACTTTAAAAACTTTACTACCAAAAACTTTCTCTTAAAATTGAAGTACCTCTTGGCCTACCTGAGAACTTTTTCATAGAATTCATAACAGCATGATCAATGACCTTCCTGAAGCTGATCCCCTCAGAACAAAGCATCACCTGAGTAATTACCGAACATTTATCGGTAAATTAATTTGTAAACAAATTGTCAACTCACATTGAACGGTTGTGGGGGACATATTGGTGGTACAGGCAGTCCGGTAAGGTCTGCCAGGGTGGGAAATATATCGACGGCTTCAACCATTTCGTAAGCATGAGGACCTGAAGAAAAGCAGTTAATTAGAAAGACAAAAAAAACTTTAAACACTAGTACTCGATACCCGTATTCAATGTCAAAATAAAATACCAACAAATTTTTTATCAATATACAGAGGTGGGCTTAGAAGATGAAGATTATTCAATACTTCGCAGCTCCAAAAAGATTTCTTACTAGCTCCAATCCGAAAATTTTTATAAGACTTGGCGTTAGCAAACAATACTGCCAAAAACAAAATTTAAAGAACGATTTTTTCACAAAATTTTAACCTGATCGGCCTTGGAACTACAGTATTGTAAACCTTACCAAATTTACTGCGCTGAAGCCACCATAAGAATCATTTGGTTATTCAGAAATATAACTTAAAAGATTCAAATCAAAGAATTTTAGAGAAATAAAAAATGAACTGAATGGCTAGAGAAAAAGTTTTGAAACTGAGGTCATAATGGCTATTGATCAAGTTCTTAAAGAACAAATCCTAAATAACAAAGACAATATTTGATCTGTCGCTTGTACGTTTGCAAGTTCAACAGAGTTGAAATACGTACCTGGATCACGAACAAATGAAGTTGAAGATTTTAAAACATTAATAAATGGAAATATGGACGTTTGAAGACGATTTTCTTTGCCTTGAACACCAGAACGATCAGTCAGTCCGGGAACATACACGACTAAAGGTATGCGGGTCACCACTTCCAGATTTTCAAATTTACAAAATTCGCCGTGTTCCCCCAAACTCCATCCTGATGATAATAAATATGGCATTTTTTCAATTACTCGCTTTTAGTGATGAAAAAGTTTAATTAGTTATCTTTTAAGCTCAATTTATTCTTAGAAAGAGGTTCGTACTCGCCACCGCAAGATTTAGTAATCGTGCCGTGGTTCGTTAAGTAGTAATACTTTGATTCAATATGAACTCTATGCAAGGAGATTACAGCATCCATAAACACGCCTTACAAAATGATTACAGATTTTAAATCTTATTCAGACATAGAATCGTCTTGCTTTTTTTTCATAACCTTGGTAATAACATTGAGGCAAGTAAAAATACAGCGTTCGTCCGACCAATTTACCGTTCAGATAATCACATCATCAACTTCTCTTCCCGATTCTCTTAACCCAATCGTTCCCAAACTTTTTAGCTGGTGGATTCTTTTTGCTTTTTTGAAATAGTGGTAGACCCCCTTTATGTTTAAAAGGTCCATAAAAAAATTGACAACCAAAACATTTAAAATTGTCAAACATGTATTGCCGTCAAAACTTCCAAATATTTGCCACTTCGCACATTTATAAGCCGATAATAAAAAATTTTAAATTAATGTACAGTATTGTGCAAATTAATTGACTCGCTACAAAAAAACTTTATTTTTTCAGTTTATTTTTATTTTAAAGCGACAACAACTATTTTCAATAGGACATATAGCCACCTTTATTTTTGATCAACTCCTTAACCCGTTTTGGCATTGATCCCAGGAGTTTTTCAAAGTTCTGACAATTTCTTAGTCTCGGTACCACACGTCAATTGCAGCATTGATAAGCTTCATTTGGGTTGTTCAATGCCTTTTTAAGAGCCGAGTTTTTACTCGAGAAATTTTCAATCGGGTTTAAGTCGGGCGAATTTTCAGGCGAGTCAAGTACCTTCATGTGATTTTCTTCAAGAACTTTTTCACTTTTTTCGCAGTATGACAGGGAGCCAAGTCTTGCTGGAAAATCCCTCTTCCGTTAGGAAATCCCCTTTCTATGTCTCTCACCACTTTACTTTGAATTACTTCAATATTTTGTCGGCATTTATCATCCTTTTAACAGGGAAAAGAGATCCAATACTTTTAAAGCTAAAACCCCTCAAAATATATTCTTGACGGGATACTTTACACCCTGAGTAATATGAGATGATCTAATTTTTTTACCCTTGCTTTTTCTAATTGACTCTGCTCTCCCTGTACCATAAAATGGCTTTCATCCGAAAATAAAACCTTCTTCCAGTCAGCTGTAGTCCATTCTCTGTATTTTTTTGCCCATGCAAGTCTTTTTTTCTTCATATCAACGGTCAAAACCTGCTTCTTCTGTGGCCCTGTTACCTTTCTACAAGCTAAAACAAGTCGTCTTCTCACGAGAGATGCACTAATATACAATCCCGCTACAAACAAATCTTTTTGTAGGTCGCTGCTTGTTTTTCTAGGGTCCAGTTTACTTTTTCTCAAAAGGTACGCATCATGTTTTGCAGTGCTTTTTCGTTTTCGTCCACAATTTCCTTTTCGTTTTGGAGTTAATGACCCTGTTTCTTTTAATTGCCTAATAATTCGCGCCACAGTGGATTGGCTCACATTATATAACTTGGCAATATCCCTTGTTGATGCCTGACAATGCTCAAGGAGCGTCAAAATACTAGCACGCTTTTTCAGAGTTATATCCGCCATTTCATTCTCACTGTATGCTAACGTCAAATTTGCAAAAAGTGGGCCTGAGCCAATACATTTAAAATGTCATCCTTTCCTTAATCACGTTTAAAACATTAAAATAACATTTGGCAGCCGTGCGCAATAAACGCGCGAACTGATATTCTTAAAAAATGTCTAAGTCAGTCAATTAATTTGCACAATACGGTATATAACAAAAAAAAATCAAAGTAATGTACAGTATAATATTAAAACTTCACCTTCAAAGACAAATGGCAGACCTTTTAAAAATTTTTCATGGACCCCTGGAAACAACGGAAACAAGTTTGCAAATCACTACTCTAACTCACTTTATTAAATCTTTATCCGAAAGAAATGCAGATTTATACATGCAATGGATAGAGACTTCCAAAAGCTTAAATTTCTTTATAAACTTTGTGTTAATTTTGTTTTCTATGTTTTATGTTTAATTTTGCCGAAAATTCAATTCACTATGCTGGCTTATTCTAAACATGTATAGTTTTATGTCAGCTTAACATAAAGCTTAAAACATTCATCCAAACAATTCTTGATTAAAAGTTTCAATTTTTTTCAATTGTCGGAATATTTTGAATTAAGGTGCGAATTATTGTTTGCAATCAAAAACCAAACAGTAAAACAAAGTTGTTGGGGTAGTTTTGTTTTCTGGACGGTCGAAATAAACGCTAAAGACTGAAAAATAATGAAACTTTTTATTTAAGAACAGAATTAAAAGTGAGAACTAAAAACAACTGAATGAGTATGAACGATTTTCAAGTGTTTTAAACCAAATTTTTTTATCGGCAACAAGCACTTCGAAACAGTTTCTCGACTTTCAACACATTCTCAACTTTCTCTTGACAGTACCATAACCGTAAGTCATTTAAATACAAAATAGTATTAACAGTTTAAAATATAAAACACTGCTTTAAAGAGACAAATAAAATTGATTACTGATTTTAGTAAAAACGACGCAACGCTCGACAAGGCAATCAATCTGCCCGTTAATAAAACAAATCAGCTGAATGAACAAGTTAAAAAAGGTACCGTTCGAAACTCACACGGAGAATTGCTGTAACAATAAAGGCAGACAATATAGCTAAAATCACATAAATTAAAATTTACGTGCAATAATTAAGATCCAAAGAAGAGAAATCACGCGAATACTATACCAAATTTGGCGATTTTTCAGCGAATAGAGAAGTAGAGAAAAACTTTAGTAATTTCATTGTCCGTTTATGAAAAAAATTTAGAAGCTTAGACGCTTTTTCCCAGAGAATTTCTTTTCCAAAAATGGTGTTTTAAATCTCATTTAGCTTAAATAAACATTCTTACTAAGAAACCGTTCTGTTCATGCTAAATCTACAACCAAGTCTCACGTGTTGCTGCAATAAGTAGACAGTAAATTACACAAGACCATGATTGAAACCTGTTCAAGGACAGATGACCAATAAAAAAATAACTACATCACGCAGCTTACCGTGGTCACCAAACAAGACAACGACCGTGTCGTTGGCGAACCCTGATTTGTCAAGTTGATCCAAAACCAAGCCAACCCGGCTGTCCATGTAACTGACAGAAGAATAATAATGCTGTCGGATCTTTCTCTGCGATATAAAACAAGGTGGTCGTGGTTGGCAGGACAGGACAACGCCACGGGCGAAAAAAGATGGAAGTGGTAAACTTGGGAATTAAAATCACCAAATTTTAGGTTTGAATCAAACTTGAAAATAGTTACATATAAATAACTCCTAGTGATTATGACCCGATTTACAATTGACGAATACGCTTGAGTTACGTTTGTTTGCTTATTAAAATTCCTATTCTCAACGCATATGCTCGACGTACGAAATTCAATAAATAAACTAACCCATAGACCAGGAATAGCAATGTTTGTAAAAATAAACAGGGATCTACAGGGTGATTCAGCGAAGTGTGCACAAATAAAAACTCATCTTTCGGACTTATAATTAGGTCAAATGAAACAAGTTATATGCTGTGAAGATAGTAAATTTAATAAGCTTTCAGAAAATATACAAGTTATCAATATAGCCCCCTTTGTTTTTGATTACTTTCCGAAGTCGTGGCAGAACCTGGGCACATGTGGCACGCACCACTTCTGGGTCAATTTCGTCCCATGCCGATGTCAATTTTCGCTTTAGAGAGTCCAGATTTGGATGAGAAGTACGGCAGGCTTTTGTCTCTAAAATAGACCATAACCCAAAATCCATAGGGTTCAAGTCTGGTGAAGACGGCGGCCAAAGCTCTTTCTCCCAAAAACCTTTGAAATTGCATCGACACCAAGCTTGAACTGAGTTGGCCGTGTGGGAGGTTGCACCGTCCTGTTGAAGAGTAACTCCTTGTTCTCCGACTACTTCTTAGACCCAGGGAAGGACTTTCTCCTCCAGCATTCGCCTATAGACGGTCTGGTTTATCTTGACCCTTTCTTCAATGAATATGAGAGGAGTTTTCAACCCTTTTGATGTTGCGCCTGCCCATACCATTACGGAGGCGGGTTTTTGTCTTCTAAAAGACCTGCGACGCTCAACTGGGACCATGTTTATGTCTGGAAGCCAAATCCTGTCATTTTGATGGTTATGGACAGCTTGAACAGTGAAAAGTTTTTCGTCTGTCCATAAAACTTGAGGCTGCGTGCCATCGACAAGTTTCTTGACCAAAACCTTTGCTCTATCGAGCCTTTTCTTCTTAGTGGCCTCCGACAAGAGATGTCTTTTGGTGAACTTGTATGGGTAGCGTAAGGTTGTAAGGGTGTAAATAATAAGAAACTGAAATGTTAATAATTGAAAGTTAATAATGGACGAAATACATGTACATAAAACTAAGAAAAGTATTTGTGCACACTTCGCTGAATCACCCTGTATAAACCAAGATCACAAATAAAAAATTAAATTAGAATGAAACAAGGATTCATATTTTCTGTACTCTTCTGGTAAATAGACTTATACTTAAAATCTTCCGTTTATTAAACTAAAAACTTTAAAAACAGTCAACGTTTCAAGCGTTATTGCAGACGCTATTCGTCAGGACTAGTTTAAAATAATACTGACAAAAACAATGAACGAAAATACACATACTACTGATTTAAATTTGAAAATTGGAAAAAACAGAAAAAAACAAGTCGTGTGATACATAGGCGGTCAAGGATGTAAACACAAGCGAACAATCAACCAAAAAAGCAACGGGTTTATTTTAAATCATTGTAAATTTCATTATAAAAACAATTTTCTTTGTCATTTACTGTTGTAATTTTGTTATTGATGAAAAACGATTCTAAAAAAAGTGCGTATAACGTTTAAAAAAATCCGATTCAAAAGCAAGAATAGAAGAGTTGTCAAAATCAATGTTATGCTGAAAATTTACCACATGTTTCACAAGAGCAGTTTTTTTGTTAATATTATGATCATCGATTTTTGCCAAGTTTCTCGGGTTCAAATCTCGCTTATGTTCAGAACATCTGGTTTTGAAACTGCGGCTGGTTTCTCCAATGTACAGTATATACCAGAGCAATTTTTACAAGGAATTTGGTAAATTGCTCCTGTTCGTTGGTTAAAATCAATGTAATCTTTCGTAGTCGGTAAAATATTTTTGATTCTCTTTATTGGTTTGGTGCAAATTTTTACGTTAAAAGCTTTAAAAATTCTTGTAATTTTTTCTGTAAAACCTGCCAAGTATGGAAGCACAACCAATTCTTTTCTTTCATTACTAGAAAAGCTTACTTCTTTGATATGATCATTTCAATTCTTGTTGGTACGACGTAGTGTTTGTTTAACGAACCATTCCGGATAATCATTCTTTTTTAGTGTTTCTATCAACTTCTTAATTTCTATTGATTTGTCTGTTTTTTTCGTAATTAGTTTCGAATTGATTCTGTGGGATAAAGTGAATATTATTCCACGCTTTTGGCTTAATGAATGCTGCGAGTAGAAATTGAGGAACCGATTGGTGTGCGTTGGTTTTTGATATTTTTTGATCTACTACGACTACGGACACGGAGACTACGGAGAAAAAATTCTAAAATTGTTAGCTGATGAAAATATGTATTTACGATTGAAACGTGACCCTACAAAAAGTTTTTAGAAAGAAACGTTAACAAATACATTTATGAATTATTCAAGAACGATCTACTGTCCCAAAGAGAATACCACCTTCTTTACAATTTCGATGCCTACGCTCCACACATTTGCGGCTTACCTAAAGTGCATAAGCCTGGCGCCCCCCTCCGACCTATAGTGTCATTTATTAATTCTCCCTTATACAATTTATCTAAATTTTTTACTAAAATTCTATCACCGCTAACTGCCAGAAATGGACACCTGTTAAAAACTCTTATGAATTCATCGATACTATAACAGGGTTAAAACTTGATGATGATGAATGTATTGTGTCTTTTGACGTCGTTTCACTTTTTACCAAAATTCCAGTTGATGTGGCTAAATCAATTATATTTGAACTTTTAAGCAAAGATGACTGTTTACAAGACCGCACTAAATTATGTTTGAAAGAATTAATGCTTGGAATAAACATGTGTCTAGACAACACCTATATTCAGTTTAAAAATCAATTTTATAAATAGATTTTTGGCGTCCCTATGGGCTCCCCCATTTCAGTAACTATTGCTAACCTGGTTATGGAAACCGTAGAAACCAAAGCTCTTCAGACATTTCAAAATTCCCCAATTATGTGGAAACGATACATTTGTGGTCGACAATACATTTGTGGTTATAAAAAAAGAATAATTTGGAAGCCTTTCATGAACATTAAAATAACATAGAGGCAAGTATCAAATTTACTCTAGAAACCGAATTCAACAATTCCCTGCCATTTTTAGATGTCTTGGTAGTAAAAGAAAAATCTGGAAAGTTGACAACCAAATAATATCAAAAACCAACGCACACCAATCGGTTCCTCAATTTCTACTCGCAGCATTCATTAAGCCAAAAGCGTGGAATAATATCCACTTTATCCCACAGAATCAATTCGAAACTAATTACGAAAAAAACAGACAAATCAATAGAAATTAAGAAGTTGATAGAAACACTAAAAAAGAATGATTATCCGGAATGGTTCATCAGACAAACACTACGTCGTATCAACAAGAAGTGAAATGATCATATCAAAGAAGTAAGCTTTTCTAGTAATGAAAGAAAAGAATTGGTTGTGCTTCCATACTTGGCAGGTTTTACAGAAAAAATTACAAGAATTTTTAAAGCTTTTAACGTAAAAGTTTGCACCAAACCAATAAAGAGAATCAAAAATATTTTACCGACTACGAAAGATTACATTGATTTTAACCAACGAACAGGAGCAATTTACCAAATTCCTTGTAAAAATTGCTCTGGTATATACTGTACATTGGAGAAACCAGCCGCAGTTTCAAAACCAGATGTTCTGAACATAAGCGAGATTTGAACCCGAGAAACTTGGCAAAAATCGATGACAATAATATTAACAAAAAAACTGCTCTTGTGAAACATGTGGTAAATTTTCAGCATAACATTGATTTTGACAACTCTTCTATTCTTGCTTTTGAATCGGATTTTTTTAAACGTTATACGCACTTTTTTTAGAATCGTTTTTCATCAATAACAAAATTACAACAGTAAATGACAAAGAAAATTGTTTTTATAATGAAATTTACAATGATTTAAAATAAACCCGTTGCTTTTTTGGTTGATTGTTCGCTTGTGTTTACATCCTTGACCGCCTATGTATCACACGACTTGTTTTTTTCTGTTTTTTCCAATTTTCAAATTTAAATCAGTAGTATGTGTATTTTCGTTCATTGTTTTTGTCAGTATTATTTTAAACTAGTCCTGACGAATAGCGTCTGCAATAACGCTTGAAACGTTGACTGTTTTTAAAGTTTTTAGTTTAATAAACGGAAGATTTTAAGTATAAGTCTATTTACCAGAAGAGTACAGAAAATATGAATAACTTATCTGGTAGCAGAACCAATAGAATATGAAACAAGGATGTCGGTATTTCTTGTAATAAGAGAACAAGTAGAACAATCGAAACTTAGGCGCTAGTATTACCATTGCGACTAAATATGAAACTAAATCCCTTAAATTTTTAATCAAGCTGCAGGCGAATTCGTTTCTGACACAATTTGCATATCAAAAAGGTCAATTTACCTGGAAATCTTCGGGTACATGTGCGAAGGGAAAGCTGAGGTTTAGCGGTATTACGTCGTCTCGCTTACGCAGCTGAACAAATGGCGCATAGGCAACGTCGGGAAAACCTCGTGGTATGTACGGATTGGGGGCGAGGTCAATTGAATCAAACGGATATAACTTTAAATACTCCTCGGGAAACTTGTAAGGAATGTGGGGCTTGTGGAAACCAACGGCGAGAAAAAATGGCTAAAAGGACAACAACTGTTACTGCTCCAACAAAAGTCAAAAAAACAATTCACTTATTGTTAAACGTAGGGATGCAGCGTAGGAGAATTCAAGTCACCAGGTAAATTCACCTAGACTTCTTTTGAATTAAACTTTTAATTTTTTACTTTTTTATAGCATCATGAAACAATTAAAATCTTTTCTCAACGAAAACTGAAGTTTCAACTGTGCAGATATAAACTGAAAGTTTTATCTCTGCAATCAACACCACTGTTAAAACAACAAAACCATAAAAATAAGTGACAATTGGAATTTAATAAGTAAACAGTAAACAAGAGAGATATTTAACACTACAAAAAAACGCTTGAAAAGGAAATTTGAAATTAGGGCTGGGGTGTCGAAAATGTTGCCGACTTCACAATTTTGTGATTAATCGATAATTTTTTGTGAATACATTTCTTTTTAAGCTCTTAAATGCGAAAAATGACTTTTTAAATAATCATCATTATTTGATTATTACTTTAGTTTTATTAAAGATGATAACAAATGCATCTGGAATGATGAGATGAAACGCCAGAATGTAAAACGAAGTAAGAGCTACAAAGCAAAAATGGTAACATCAGCCAGCTTTTTAAAGACATTTTAGATCAAATTGAACTAATTGTTTTACAGTGAAAAAGTTTCTAAAATAAAGCCAAAATCTTAGATGTTTATAAGCGTTGAAAACAAGCTTATAAAGACACTTTGGTAATTATCAAAACGGCTGAAAAAACTTTGATTGTAAGGTAAAGTTAAACGGAAATAATGTTCCTGAAAAATATCATTCCACAAAACGTACCTTTTTTGACGAATCTGTTTGAAATTCTTTTATCATTTTTACAGCTTGTTCAGCACTTTGTATGTCAGGAAGCGTTCCTTCTGGCTGGCCGCTCACATTCACCGGGCATAGCAAGTTCATGTGCAGCTCACCATCTGGTCCGGGACAAACCTGTTTCAGTCAACGACTACGAGTTGTAAAATCACGAAAATTAGAAGAGGCTGCTGCAGCAAAGCAATGCGATTAGATTAGGTAGAACTTAATTTACACAAAAATCCACGATCAAAAATTGGAGTTTGTTTTAACTGCGCTTTTTTAAAATTCCTTTGCTTATTTAGTTGTTTTTTAAAAGTACAGCTACCACGCAAATTTGAGGTTGTGCACGTAGTAACGTACATTTTTTAGCCGACATCTCCTTATTTGTAAACACTGTCAATGTCAATTCGAAAAAATATTAACTGCAAATAAAAACTGAATAAATGTGAGGGTTTTGATTAAATAGTTGCGCCATAAACAGCACTTACCTTTTTCATTTTATAAGCTTGGGTTGATGGATGATAAGCGGGAACAGACCACGACAGTGGATAATCGTCATTATGATTTGAAACAATACCTGAAAAGAATATAAATTGCACTTATCGCAAATTGAATGAAAAGACTAATTGAATGCATGAGCTTTGCATACGCGCCCGCTCGCGCATTCAACTACAAGAGGAAGATGGAAATTGGAATTGGGTGTGACCATCAACTAATTACTTTCGACTAGTTTTTAAATGAATATTAAAATTTTATATCTGGTTTGTTTGCTTTATATAGTATATGTTGATATGACTATAGTTTAGAAATGAAAACGAAAAACACCAAATTGAAACGAAACGCCGAACTAACGATAGCGATCACTTCAGCCATTTAATGGCAAGTAACAGAAAAACTTTTAAACGACAAAACAAGATGCAACGACATGGTGAAACGTTAAATAATGGTCAAGTCTGCATTAATAGGAGTATTTGCAATCGATCGGTCCACATTATTAACTTTTGAATAACTCTGCACACAATGTTAAGTATCTTGCTTTTAAACTAATGCTACACGATCACCCACACAATTCTTCCACAAATTTCGACTGGTCTTAATTGAGTCGCGAGAATTAGAAGTCTGATCTTACGATCTGACCTGACGAGACGGAGATTCAATTGTTGCACAGAGTCAAAACGCAGTCTAAAACTTGAAACTTTTTAATTCTGTGCTTTTTGTGTTTTAGTTTTGTCTCCACAGATAAATTGTTACGGAGAAATTCTTTTACCAGTAATAATTTATGCAATAAACGGATTCAGCATTGTAAACTTGTGTGCCAGTTCTTCATGGTACTGTATCAAGATGTGCATGTAGCATAGAAATTTCCACCATGTCTTTGGATAAGGCGCGGCGTTGCTTATGCATTGTTCAGTTAAATTAAAAATCCGTTCATCTGCAACTTCACGTTTTTTGATTGAGAATTTGGAACTTGTGACGGATTTAATACTGATTGAATATAAGAGATATTAGATATACAGATACGACTGAAATATAACAATAAGATTTTGCAAATTAGAGGAAACAATCGAATTTTATAGTTATCGATTACAAAACTAAGAGCAATCTACGTTGGAGCAAAATTTTCAACGAGCATTTTAAAATGGCATTTTGGCCAGTTTTGGCCCGTTTGAGATTTAGCTCCTTACTGTAATTTACCTGGATGGAAAACTTTGCCAATGCTGTAACTGAAATAGCCATTTTCTTTAAAGTACTGAGGCAAGGTAGTGTAATTTCCAGAGTGAGTACGCCAGTATGAGCCGAAATCATACAAGCGCGTTGTGTCTGGCCGTCTGCTTGTCAAGAATGACGTGCGACTGGGGCCACAGACGGTTTGCTAAAAAAAAGGATTAATTAACAAAAATATTTATGGAGCAAAAACTCTCAACCTCCGAGTGACAAACTGTTTAAAAATCTGATTACAAGCTACATCAACATTCTGATAAAGCCACAGCATTCCTGCATGCACAAATCAAATTTTAAATGAATAACTGCTGATATTAACATTTTATTTACTAAAGCAAATGAGTTAATGATTAAAAAGATGTTCAGTCTTCAGATCAATGCTTAATGTTAAAAAAAATATCCACACCAAACTTAATAAAACGATTTTTGTAAATATGTATATGAAAAACAGTGGCAGGCACACTACAGCCAGCAGACCAAAATCAGCCAGCCAAGAAATTTTTTTGGTCTTTGCCTCCCAGAGTGGGGTCACAAGTCAAGGTTAAGGACTTTTTGAAATTCAAGCTTTGAAGTAAGAATTCACGTTATAAAATTTAGTGCAGCCCACAAACCAAATTAACTTCTAAATCTGACCCTTAAGCTAAGAAGTTGGCCAGACTCTGTAATAAAGGTTTTACTCAGCTGTGAAAACAAAAAAATTATTTATTGAAAATGGGTTCACGTTATTCACTTGTCAATCACACTTGCACAAAAATTACCTTTCTTGACTATATTACATCAAGAACACCAGAAAAAATTAATAAAATGACAAACAAATAAAAGTACTTAATAAAATCGCTCTGAAACTTTTCAGCATGTATTTTCAAGCAGGTCAAGCTGACTCAATTAAAAATCTTGCCAATATTTCTTCTTAAGAGATGCTACAATTAGCTCTATGCTATAAAAAATCTGAAATAAATATAAACCAATTGTACCCATTTAAAAATTATATAATGCAGTAATAATTGTTTAAATTTCTTACCTGTACATGTGCATTGTTAAATAGAACACTTAAGGATGCCAGTTGATCTATGTTTGGAGACAAAACCTTGGGATAATCATAAGCACCCAACGCTGGACGTAAATCATCAATTACCAAAAGTAGCACATTTCTTGGACTTTTATAACCTGTCAATAAAAAATTAAGAGCATTATTAACAATAATGTACTGTATATGTATTTAGAAGAATTTTATAGTTCAAAATATTTAACATCATCTTTTTAATTAACTACTATTTGGTCATTTACTAAGAACATGCAAGAATGTTTACAGTAAACCTTATGTTAGGTCAAGTTTATTTAATACAAAATAGAATCGTGGCTGTAGACTTGATGACCTTATAATAATCTCTTTACTGCCTTTCTGTTGTTAATTAAAACAAATTTATTCTGTATAAACTTATGTGAAAACCAAATTTAAGAAAAACATTTAACTTTCAAATGTTTTAATATTAGTGTTCTTAAAACATGACAAGAATGGTTATTTAATCCAGTGGTTCTCAAAATATAGTATGCAAGAGTTTTTCAAGTAGTACCAAACAATTTTTCAGTCATTTCAACATTTAATCCAATTTACACTTTGCCATCATTTGTGATACCTAACAATTACTATAAATGCATGATGTAACAAATGTATACTTCATTGGTGCATTTTTTTTTAATTGTTGATCAAACCATGTAAAGAAAAGAATCAAGATAAGTTATTTTAAGCTGACTGGAGGAGAAAGTAAAAAAGGGGATCTGAACCAAATGGGCCAGTTTCACAAAAATAGGGATTACATAAGCATCATATAAAGTGTTCTCTCTTGATTCTTCAAGACATGAAATCTCATATGATTGCAGCATTGCTTGCTTTGCCAGAACCAGAGGAACTCGATTGGAGAAACATTGGCAAAATTAGAAAGTGCATTTCTTCTAATGCTACTTTATCATGCCATATCCACAAAAAATCTATTGACATTGCTGAACAAGTGATCTTAGTAAAACTTTTAACTTACAAGAGTAAAAAAATCTTTTAAGTTTGGGTTTGCCAATTGTTAATTTATGTGTGCTTCACATAAAATAGTACAGCAAAACAAAATTACTGTTGTGTTGGTTACAACAACAAAAGGAAAAAAATGTTTAATGCTTTGGTTTATTTCTTCAAACAGAATAGAAAATATTAGTTAAATGCACAATAGATGGTGCTCCAGCAATGCTTTGGTAAAAATCAGGGTTTCCAGCACAAATAGAAGATATTTTACCAAAAGCCACTTTTGTCCATTGATTTAAGATTTACTGTCATGCTTCAAAAAAAAATAAAATGGTGAATTTTGTCAAAACATCATACTGAATATTATTAGGCTATTTGCAAGATTCCAGAAAGATCTCAATTTTGATCTTGAGTGTCTCTTTTTCCACAGAAAGGTCTACAGAGAGCTTTTCTACAAGAATACGAGAAGGAGAGTCTTTGAATTTAGGCATGAATTACTTACATTTTACAAACAATTTTTAAGGTAATTTAGAAAACAAGGAGTTTATCTCACAGCTAGCTTATGAGTCAAAGATTTTTCAAGCTCTCAATCTTATAAACCTTGCAAGGATCAAACAGCAATATTATTGTTTATTTCAAAACTAAAAGCATTAATTAGCAAGCTAGATATCTGGACAAAAAATGTGTAGAGCAAACAGCACAAAACTTTCAAACTCCTTACCTCTCCTTAAGAAAACCCCAGTAATAAATTATCTCAAGAAATTGTTGCTAAGCTGCTCAAAACAATATTGATGCATCATTTTTTAGATAAAATATGTTACACCTATGCTGTCAATCTATTATGCATCAATCCAGCTTTTCTACTGAAAAGAACAAGAGAGCAAGATAAGATAATTAATATTCATGCTGATGAGACATCAAAAGCAAAGCAAAAATAATGCTCTTGTATTGATTTCTGGCTAAACAAGTTCCAGTTATCCAACATTGGCCTGAAATACTGTGTCTATGCAATTGGTTTTTCCTTGTACATGAAAGTTAGGCTGCTATGACAGTTGATTCAACTGTGCAAGTTTTTACAATTGAACATCTCTTTATTATTTTAATCAGATTTATTAACAACAGATTTAACAAAGTAAAACTGTGAGATGCCATAATTTCCCATTATTTCTCATTTTCATGATCTCTACAACTGAACCTTTAGCTGCTAGTGCACTATGTATAAATAAAACCAAACAATGGTCAAAATAATGCCACTTTTTCATTTGTTCTCCCATGATTCCCTCATTTAACTTTTGCTTTTCTTCTTTGTTTGGGAGAGATGGACAGGACCTGAATGGTCCACTAAATGGCTGGAATGCTTCCATTAGCCAGGTTCCCAGGTTCTTGTTGACATCTGAGTGCATGGGCTCCATTTGGATGGTGATAAATAGGGCAAGAATGTTAATATATGCTCATTTGTCTGCTCCTTTGTGCCACACTCACAAGCCAACATAGAAGATAAACCCATTGGTGCATTTTTAAGTGAAATAGACCAGCACCAATTGGGAGGCAATTAAGCTTGACCCATGCAGGTCTAGAAAAGCTAAATCTCAGTGGCATTGGGCTAACATCTTTAATAAATGTATGGAATCTGAAGGCATTTTTTCACCATTAGAGACACTTTCTTATCAATCACAATGCAATATTCCTCTTTCAAATTGAATCTCACATTTTACTATCTTTCTTGCATCTATTGTATTGTATTTGGCAACAAGTTGCATTTTTATACAATAGTTTTAATGATCCAAACTACCTTCAATATTTTTTATTTATTATGTTTGCTACTACTGATTTTTCTGGCTGTCAGCAGCATGGTCGAGTGGTTAAGAGCACAATGATTGTAATCAACATGGTCTCAGTTTAATATTTGCACAACTCTGTTGTGTCTTTGGGGAAAGACACTTTACAGCACTTTTTCTTGCTTTGTGGTTTTGCCAAGCAGTTCTAAATTTCAGTCATATCTCTATAAAACTAAAAACCAAAAAATTTCAAGCAGACAGCAACATCTTGGCATCTTTGGAAGTCAGGGTAATTGCTTGCCCTAAGCATTAGCACCTCCACTGCTTTCTGTGAATAAGGAGGATAAATATAGAGGTAAAATAAAACAAATTATAGATACTTTTAAACCAAAGGTCTTAAACATGCTATCCATAAAAATATTTGTGGCCCATGACATTCATTTTTTGAACTGAAACCAAAAAAAGGACTTAATGACTGTGTTGGAGTAAGTTAATGTTTTATTTTATAAAATGTATTTTGTTTCCAAAAAAAAAACTGCACAAGAGAAAGAGGTTTAAAAAAATGACAAAATTGGTACCATTTCAATGCAGTCATTAATATTAGCAATTGTCTTATATGTCAGAAAAATATATCAATTATGAATATGTATGCAATGCATCAGCATTGTAACATAATATATTGGAGCTAAACATGATGCATACAGGGGCACTATTAGGAGAAAAAGCAAAGCAAATAAATTTATCATTACTCAAACAAAGAAGTTTTTTTTGGCAAAAACGAGTTTTGCTATATGTGAAATAATAGTCAAATCATTATGACCTTTTCAAAAGGTTTATTCATAAAAATGCTTTAAAGCAAATAAAGAATGTTCCTGCAGCCTGCCAACACTTGTAGTGGAAAAATGCCTTAATAATTCCATTTCAAATTGCATCTACTTCAGCAAATTTTACAGTTTTTGTTATGTAGAAATCTCTTTTGTTTAAAAATACAAAAGACTTTGTTTGTCAAGTCATGATTGTGGCACTTTTAATGTCAATTTATTTAGTTCTAACTGACATTTTTCACTTGTCTCATTGGAATGCATTTTTTTTGTACACGAGTAGAATTATCTGTGTTGATACTGTGGCTTATATATTTGCATATATACATCCAATAATTTATTTATAATTATGTATGGCCTATTACATATTTATTTTACAAGCAACAGAAACAAGCAAAAAACAATAGAAAATTATCAGAGCACAGTCAGCAGCATTGCTTTAAGTGCTGAACAATATAATAACATAAATCTAGACTCATGTAACGACTAAAAATCAACCAATCAATAATTAGAAATATAATAATCAAATATCATCTGAAGTAGTTTCGAATCAATTAACCTATTGTAATATAAAAATACTACTTGCTTCCAAGCACAACACAATGGATTCAAGAAAGAAAATAAGAGACTTGATCAAAAAAAAAATGCTGCATCATAATTAGATAAAAAAGAAAGTTAGAAGAGAGAAAATTAGAAATGAGAAAGATAGAATTATTAAAAAAAAGCAGTAAAATAGTAAAAACACAAGAAAACTGTTTAATATGCCATTACTTAGCACCAGGAGTGAAATAGAACAAATTGACCAGATGCTACAGACAGAGCATAGCTACAAATGCATACCAATACAGACATCAAGGGCTTAAAAATAAAAAACTTGAGAGGGGTAAAAAGTAGATACAGAAAAAATGAAATTTGATAGCAGGATTGAGACAGAAGGAAACTGATTCAAAGTATCCAAGATTGAAAGATGATTATTAAATACATGAAGTAGGTAGCTCCCATAAAGTTAAAAAAGACACATCTACAATGAGTTTATGAACTTATCATAATTGAAACCTGCTTTTAGACGAATAATTGAAATAATTGTAATAATACTAATTTAGCACCAATGAGAAATACCAGAAGTTTTATTGGGTCTCTTCAAGAAGTCACCATAAGCAATTTTTTTTGGCGAAACTAACCCAGAATGCACCCATAGCACCAGAATGAAAAAAGAAACCAAGAATCTTTTCAAGAAGTAATAGTAAAACAACAGAGGGGTCTGGGTTAGTTTCACAAACAAAAATCACTTATGGTGACTTCTTGAAGAAACAAGCTTTATTTTTTTCTTAATTTAACAAACTTATTTTTAGCAACTGGTCATCACTTATTTCTAGCATCTCGTTATCAGCATGCATGATGTAAATGCTGATTTTACCAGTGCAGCAATGCATCTGGTAGAAGCCATATATCTTAGATTTAAGTTATGATTCTTAACTAAAGTCAAAACCTATGACTTTTCTTACTTTTTTCTTAATTAAAAAAAATTTAAATTTACTGGCATTAATCACTGACAGACAGACAGACAGACAGACAGACAGACAGACAGACAGACAGAAGTTTATTTTGTCAGAGATTATTACGCACTATGGAGGTAATACATAAAAAATAAACGAAAAAGAAAATATATATCAAAACAGTAATACACAGGTTATGTACAACTACAATGAATAAAAAAATAAAATAATAACAATCTCGACAAGAGAATGCAAAGTGACTGATTAAGGTCTTCTAGTCAAGCAGTCACCCAGAAATTGTAGCAGAATTATTCAATTTCAAAGATTATTGCATTAGGGCATGACAAATTATATCGTTTTGATTCATATATAGGAATTTAAGAGCTGAATTTTAATATTATGTTTGAAGGTATTAAATGATTGGTTTGGAATATGAGGAGAGATGAAATTCCAGATTTTTGTCCCTTGAAATTTAATTGATTGTTGACATTGAGACGATAAGAAGTGAGGTAAGTATAAATCGTTTCAAATATTGGATCTAGTAAAGCAATTATGAATTGATTTGGTTTGAATAAAGGATGTAAAGCAGATTGGAAGGTATTTGTTGAAGTATTGGTGCATAATTTTGGCAATTTCAAAATAGTACAAATCTTGTATTGGTAAAAAAGTGGTGTTGCTGATGTTTTAGGGTTACAGTTTGAGATTATGCAAAGAGCTTTTTTTTGGAGACGTTGGAGTTTTTATAGGTATGTTTGGAAAGTACTTCCCCAAATAAGAAGGCAAATAATATAGTAAATGAGGGTGGACTAATGCGAAGTAGATAATAAGAGCAGAGGGGAAAATATGTCACAATTTATTTAAAATTTCCACTGATTTGGCTATTTTAGATTCAATTAATTGTATATGTTGTTTAAAATTTAACTTGTTATCAATTAGGATCCCAAGATATTTACAGCAAATACTATTAACTATGAAGGAATTATCGGTTAGGTAATTTGAAAGGTTATAGGTATGTAGTATGCATGATTTGTTTGGATTGATTTGGATTTTGTTAGCATCACACCAATCTTTAAGCTGTATTAACTCATCTGAACAAGCTTTTTCTAAGGCTGACAGTGATGACTGTCACAATATAAAGAAGGTGTCATCAGCAAAAAGATGGGGTGTACTGTTAATGGCATTTGGTAAGTCATTAATATATATTAGGAAAAGTAAGGGACCAAGTATGGAGCCTTGAGGAACACCAATATTGATGGGTTTAGTAGAGGAAGTATACTAAAAGTTACAAATTGGTTTTTACAGGTAAGGTATATTTGATTAAAGCATATGCCGGTCCACGAATGCCGTAATGGTGTAACTTGTGCAATAGGATTTTGTGTGACACTGTACCAAACACCTTGCAAAGATCCATAAACAACAATGCTGTGTGTTGTGTGCAATAAGTTTTTCCAGTATTTTCAACAGGTTGGAAAGTAAGCTATTGGTCGATAATTGCTTAATATTTCCTTACCCAGATTTAAATATAAGGATTACTTTGGCAGTTTTGAAAGCTTGGGGAAAAATACCAAGATCAAATGACCATTGAAAGTATATTGATAATATTGGAGCTAGTATTACTGCTCCTATACGTAAAAAAAAGTGATTGATGTTGTCAGCTCCACTAGCTTTGTTTGGATTGATTGAATTAATCAGATGAAAAATTTCAATTGCAGTGGGGGATCTAGAACTATACAATGTAAAACAGGGTTTCTTAAGTAAGTAGTGTAGTCTGTATGTAGGGGTTTATTGACATTGTTAGCAACAGAGTGACCACTTTCAACAAAAAATTGATTAAAGCAATCAGCAATTTTTGATGAGTCCTTAATGACTGAATTTTCTATATTTATTTTAGCGGGAGGGGAAATAACACTTTTAGTAAAAATAGCAGAGTTAATAATTTCCCACATTTTCTTGGGATTAGATTTATTTTTTGAGATAAACTTGGTATAATACATTTTTTTTAAATAAATTCTTTACTCATGTCAGTTTATTAGCATACACTTTATAAAAATGTTTTCCAAAAGCAATACCATTTATAAAGAAATTACAGTAAAGTTTTTGTTTATTTTTGATAGAAATTAATAATCCTTTGGTCATCCAGGGTTTTTGATGTATTCAAGAAAGTTTTTAGAAACCGTTTGCAAAGGGGCATGTTTTTTAATTACTTTGTTAATGCCAATTATCAAATTATTGAAATGAAGATCGAAATTAGAAACGGATATGGAGGAGGTTTGAAATTTTTGTACTATGGGGGTTAAGGTATCATATAAATCATCCCAATAGACATCACCATTTAAATTCTTAATATTACGATAATAATGGGTTGAGTTTTTAAAAGGATTTCTGGCTTAACTGACAAGGCAATACAAGAGATGGAAAGGTGGTCAGAGATAGAATATTGCAAGAAACCTGGTGTAATTATGGTCCTGTTAATGTTGGTTATTAAGTGGTCAATGGGGTTTAAGAAAGCTTTGTTAATGATTTATGAGTTATGCAAGTAAAGTCAGTCAGAAAACTGAATCAGTTAATGATTTATGCAAGTAAAGTCAGTCAGTTAATTTATAGTAGTTAAATCTCATTAATAATAAAGTTTTAAATAAGCTTAAACATAATAGCCATGCCATTTGTTAAAAAAATCCAAAACATGATTTATGGCCTAACTCACACTATATCATAAATTGACCTTTTTAATAAGAACAAAAAAAATTACTCATCTTTGTTACAATGTTAATTGAATTAACCATACTTTAAATAACACAAGACTTTGATCTGTTGATCAAGTAAAATAGTACTAGTATATGATAAAAAGTAACTGTTTTTAATACTTACATTCAATCAATCTTAAATTAACAAAAGCATTAAAAACTAGTAAAAAACTAAAATATAGCATTTGCAACATTTTAAATAAAATTTTCTAATCAGTATAAAGGAGAAATGATTATCATGATAGTTTCTGCTAAAAATCAGGGTCTTTTCAAGAAGTCACTGTCAGCAATATTTGTTTGTAAAAGTAACCTAAATCCCCCTCTTGGTTACTACCGCTTCTTGAAGAGATTCTTTTCTTCTTGGTTTCTTTTCCAGTCAATCCTTGTGCTGTAGGGGGGGATTCTGGGTTCATTTCACCAAAAAAATAACTTACCGTGACTTTTTAAAGAGACCCAAAAACCAATTTGGATTCCCATTCGCTAAAAAATCGTGTTTGACTATGTTTTAACACGTACCGTATATTAAAATAATAATGAAAAAAATCTTAAATTTGCTTATAAGATTTTTTTAAAAGGTTTTTATCTATTGGTTAAGTTAGGGTTTTTTGCAATTGCCAACATTTCATCTATTGTTGACTCCAGGACTTTGTCGCTACTAGGGGTCGTATTTGATCATAGACTCTACACTTATTGTAGAGTCAATGATTTGATACTGATGCAACAAGCTGCAAATTCACTACATCTACACAGTAGATTATTATTGTTGGCAAAAGGGCTAAAATTTTGTAATAAATATAAAATATGATGGCTAAAACTATAAATTGTTAAATATTCACTCGGGCCACTATTAAATATTCACCCGATTGTCGGAGTCGCTACTGATTTCATCGCACATTGTTTGATCGCTCGCATGCAATCTACGGAAAAATACGACAGGGCAACAACAAAGTTACTTTAAAAGGTAAAAAATCCACCTGCTCTTACAAAAAGCCCATACAAAGCTACAAGGAATGAATAAACAGAAAAAAGTCGAGAAAACTGCTTAAATCAATGAGCATTAAAAAAACTGCACTAGAAACTTATTCTTTTTTTATTCGATTTTATTTAAAGACAACAACAAATCACACATGTTTTTATTTCCCCGATTGTTTTTGAAACCAGGAAAAGCTAAGCAAATCCTAGGATCCGGAAAACACCATATAATTTTAAATAATATTGGAACTTGATGATAAGTTTATGTTATCAATGATTAACCTACTTCCTCCTACGGTCAGTGGTAGATATTGGGTGAGGCAAATGAGGCAGTTGCCTCGGGCCCCCCTTTTTTAGGGCCCCCCTCGAAAATACTTCATATAGGCTCATTTTGCTGTGTATGTTATTTTAGGGATCATGACAAAGTTTGGACGAAAAGTTGGAAATAGGAGATCGATTCATAGTGAAGACCTGTTTTTTTTTTTAGAGATTACTATGATTTTTGAAGAAAAAAGAGAAATACGAGATTAAAGCCATGTTTTTTTTAGAAAACATCAAGTTTTAGAAATCCTTGCCTCGGGCCCCTAACTTTGAATATCCACCACTATTAAGTTTGCTACGTGTATCGTCAGTAGCCGCGGTCTATTTTCTTATCAGTCTATGGCTGTCGTTATTAACTTACCTTGGTTAAACCTATATCTTACTTAATCTTAAGCATATGAAAAAAATTTATTGGCAAGGTCTAAGTGAAGGCAATTTAGAACAAGCACAGCTAAATAAAACCAATTTAAAAATATTCAATGACTACGTTACTGACCACGTGCATTACAAACTTAAACCAAAAACTTAAAAATCAGAAAGAAAAATTCAACACAGTTAGATGCACATGGATGAAGTGATCAATGTTGCCATTATATAAAAATGAAATTGCGTTTCTACCATACCCACCTGCTAGGGAAGATCACTGTGATTTTGGGTTTGAATGCGGAAAATTTGTGGCTGCTGAAAAGAGAAGAGTTTTCATTTTTTAGAGATCACCTTGATTTTCGGCATGAATTGGGAAAATTTTCTGATTCAAAGTGAAGACCTTTTTTTTTTTATTAGAGGACACCATGATTTGGAACAATATCTACCCGGCTGAGGCCCACAAACTCGAACGATTTCGAAAAGTGGCCCGCAAGAGTGAACAAGTTGGACCACCCTGTTTTAGAGAAACGTCACAACATTTTGGGGGTACATGCAAATCTGCTACAGTGTTCAAAGGGTACCGATCAACTAAAAGTTTGGAAAATCCTGCTCTAAGTGGTCCTGGTAATGGGCAAAAACTTCCAAAATTAGGCCTACATTCAAAAATAAAGTGTTTTGGTTTTAAGAACGTCTTGCACTAGCATTAATTTTTTTTACCAAACCGTAAAACTAACTATTGAAAAGGCATGTGCAAGTAATTCAATTATGATAAGAAACTTTCCAAAATAAAAGCAACTCGTGTAAATGATGAGAACTTCTTCTTCTTCTTTCGGCTTCTCCCTACTCGGGGTCGCCACAGCGCGATAGTAATCTCCATTTCACTCGGTCTACTTCATCTCCTTCCCTAGCTCCAACCCTTTCCATGTCTTCTCTCACCAAATCCATCCACCTTCTCCTTGGCCTTCCTCTTTTCCTTCTGCCTGGCACCGCCATCTCCATCATCCTTTTCCCCACGTAGTCTTCTTCTCTCCTTTTTACATGTCCATACCAACGTAGCCTCATTTTTTCAAGTGTAAATGATGAGAACAATAGGTGAAAAATCAAACGAACAAAAAAATAACCTAATTACTTAACAGATATTTAAAGTTTTTTTAAAGGCTTATATTCAAACGCCTGTTTTTTCACTTAATTTGTTAATTACGTCACCAGGGCAAGGCGTGTGGCTCCTATAAATGTTTAGTAATGCAAGTCCATTCATTCGAGTGGTACCACTTGTGTTTCGTAAGCACGTTTTTCGTCTGCGTAATGTGGAAAACAATTGTTCACTAGTGCATGTTGTCACTGGAAGAGTTAACAAAATGGTCATCAATGTAAATATATGTGCGGAAAAGCATCGGAACTGCATTCCTTGATGGTGCTCAACGCATTGTCTTTCTGCTGCGTTCAACCGAAAAAGCTTCCTATACCATAATATCAGTTCAGGCACTAGTTCTCCCGAGAATTTCGTTAAATCATTTTCGTAAAATTTTCCCAAAACTTGAATACTTTTAATTTGTTGAGGAGTTGGTCCACTAGTTGGATCAGAAGAAATTAAACACTGAAATTCATCAATAATCGATTTGTGGGCTGTAAATCTTGCTTCGAGAGTGACAATAAAGTTATCAAGAAATGGAATAAAAATCCCTACTCTAAAATATTCTTCATCTGTTCAGCAGCAATATTGCATCGATTGGTCTGTCTTGAAGTAAGGCGTGGTGTTTCCAAAATAAAACCTTCGGCTTTGGCCGTTTTTTTGCGCAAAAATATAGAACTAATGAAATTCATATTTGTTTTTTTCTCTAAGACACTTCAATTTATTTGCAATATCATGTGCAATGTTGACAACCGCAAAAGAGTTTATCTACTTTTTTTTGCTTAACTTTGCACAAAACAACACTATATCCAAAAACGTTTTTTAAAACTAAGGGAGCAATGCAAAATTCACTTTGCGTAATTGTCGAAAGCAACTGCAAAGCTCGTAATGAAGTTCCTCTCTGTCTGGCTATGCTGAAATTTCTTCCAAAGCTTCTACAATCTACAACGGTAAATTGTAAATTTGAAAAAGTACTAACACTCTCGTGTCGATCGACCCATCTGATGGCACAAATTTGAACAAGTTTTTGAACTTTTGTTGTTGATGAAATCGTGTTGATGGAGTTGCGTAAAAATGTTTTGACGTTGTGAAGCATTAAAAAATTTGTGAACTGAAGCTATTGTTTCCATGCAGTTTATTTCCATTCCCATACTTAACTTTCAATATTTTACAAGTTCGAAAGTTTTCTTCACAGTGGAAGTTGTACATTAGCTAACTTTAGGCGATAGAAAAAATTGCAAAAAGAAATTGCAAAAAGAAAAAATCGCAATTTAGGCGATAGAAAAAATTGATGCGCAAGCAGTAATTAAGTTTCAAAGTGCGGCAAACAATGGAAACCAAAATCTTATTATTGAAGCCTATTTATTACCATGTATATATGGCTGAACACCATTCTTCAAGGGGGGGGTTTGACCCCTGAAACCCCCCCTTGCGTACGCCTATGCGCTTGAGGAAGCAGTTGGTCTAATCAACGTCTAATTCAAGAAATCAGTAATGATGAAGATGAAAGTGCCTTAATAATTTTACCACCAGACAACAGGCACGAAGTCACTGACGAGGAGGAAGATGGCGAAGATCTGAATGAATGCCAGGAATTAAAAGAAGTAATAGGCAATGTAAAAGTGTTTCATCCTAGTCTAGAGGATACTCACACAGAAGAGCTACCGTGCACATCAGCAAAAGCAAAGCGTAAAAAGAAAGAAAAAATTGCATGGAAAATGAAACAAAAAATCTCTAAATCGCTGCCTCAACCAACATTAATTAGCTTGGAAGAAACCAACCCAAAATTACTCAAACTCTCTGCCTTTCAGTTGCTTTGGCTATATTTTAATGAAGATGTAAATAACCTAGCCGAAACAGAGTCCGAAAGATAAGCAAAACAAAAGCTGAATCACAATTTTATTTGCCGCAATCTGATTTGGATACTTTCGTTGGCACTACGAGCTGAGAACCAAAATCAAACTGTTTTTGGAAATGGTTTAGCCTTTGCCGACTTCTTTAGTGACGAAACATGGTTACAGGCTCTAGCTTACTGAGCTGACATTACAGAACAATTCAATAAGTTTAATTTGAGACTTCAAGGGCCAGATACAAACATTATACAATTTAGAGACATTTTCGTGGCTTTGTAAAAGAAAAGATATATAATTAGAATTGTAAAATCAATCAGGGAAACTTTGCAATGTTTAAAAAAGTATCCGGATTTGAATCTGCTAGTCCGAAAGCAAAAATGAAACAAGAAATTAGTAAACAGTTACAATCGCTGAAAAATGAATTTAAGAAGTAGCCTACTTTCCTGATCTTGAAGAAGTGTCTGAAGTTTTTCCTGGGAATCCATTGTCTCCAATGATAGACATAGCCTAACAACTATTTCTGAAGAAGTTTAAGATGAGCTGTTGGACTTAAGAAATAACTCAGCTGGTCGTGAAATGTTTTTGATGAAATCACTTTCTCAATTTCGGACCTTTATGTTGCAGTCTTACCCAATGGTGGATATTGGGTGAGGCGAATGAGGTAGTTGCCTCGGGCCCTTCTCGAAAATAGCACATACAGTTTTATTTCGCTGCAGATGTTTTTTAGAGATCATTATGAAGTTGGGACAAAAAGTGGGAGATGAAGATCGATTCGAGGTAAAGACTTTTTTTTTTTTTTTTTAGAGAACACCTTGGTTTTGGGAGCAAAATAGGGAAATCAGACATGAAATCGAAGTGAAGACCTTTTTTTTTTGGAGATCACCATGATTTTGGAAGAAAAAAGTGAAAGACGAGATCAAAGCTCTTTTTCTTTTTTAGAGAACATCAATTTTTGGAAACCCTTGCCTCGGGCCCTGAATTTGAATATCCACCATTGGTCTTACCCAAAGTTATCTACAGAAGCGTTATGCGTCATTGTTTCATTCGCTTCCACTTACATCTGTGAAAGTGGCTTTTCTACTTTCATGCATATCAAATCAAAAGCTCGCAACAAGCTAGATGTAGAAGATGAAATAAGACTAGAGATTACAAAACACGACCACGTACTGTATTTCAAAGCTTGCTTCTGATATGCAACTGCAAAAATCGCATTAAAGTGCGCTCACTTTGAAATAAATGAAATATCCTGAATCATTTTGTGCTTTTTTTCCTAACTTGCATTTTGTGATGGTATGGACGTCGGCACTAGGGGAGATCAAGAAAAGGTCTTGGTGCCCCTGGAATCTGAATTTTTTATGTAAAATACAGCTTTTTGATAAGTTTTAGCCATCTTGCCTCTTTCTAGATATACTTCACGCCTATCTTGCTCCTCTAAAATCGGTTCAACCGGCGCCCATGGTCAAGGGGTCTGCGATTGCTCGAAAGATTGGGTCTGCGATAATAAAAATAGTTGAGAACCACTGGTTTAAATGGAAGGCTGACGTCACTGTCTTTGTTTCGCTGAGCTTCAGCCTCCAAGTTTGGGGATACTACGACGAGGTAGATTTGTCTTCACTCAGGACTTTCTCCAATTCCTTCTAGTTTCCAACAGAATATGCAATATGCATATGCAATGCAAATTTTTTGGAGGTTAATGTTGGAAGATCATATATGTAGATGTTAAAAAGGAGGAGAGCCAAGACAAATCCCTGGGGACGCCGCTTTTAAGGTGTCGTAACCTGCTTCGCTTATTGTCACCAATGGTGAGGGTAAAGTTTCTGTTCTGGACAAGCTCCATGATCATGCGAACCATGTGTTTGTCTGGCAGAAGTCGAAGAAGCTTACAGGTAAGCCACGGTGCCAAACTGTATCATATGCCGCAGTCAGGTCGACAAATACGGCACCAGCCTTTCGTCTTGCCGTGAAACTATCCTCGATATCCTGAGTTAGGAGAGCGGCATGATGTACAGTTAATCTCTCGCGATAAAATCCAACTTGTTTCCAAGGAAGCGATGGATTGATTATTGTATTTATGGGAGGGTAGCTGAGCCTTTTGAAGATCTTGTACATGACACACAGCCAACAAATGAGGCGATAGCTTTGTGGTGCTTAACAGGTTTCATTGGTTTAGGAATGTCGACCGCCAGCGATCTTCTTAGATCCTTGGAATTTTGAGTTGGCGTAGGCAGAATGAAAGAAAGCCACGAAGCCAGCCTTTAAAGCAGTACCAGCATGAATTATAAGCTCTGGACAAAGCGAATCTAGGCGAGGAGCTTATCTTGGTTTTTATTGTTGTTGTGCAGCAGCAGTAAATTCTCTAGAGGTGAAATCTCTAGAGACGTTGACTGAATTAGTTGTTGGAGCCCCCCCCAGAGTTCGGACATTTTTTTGGAAATAAGTCAAGATGACTGCGATCCACTTTCTCGTATCTCCTATTTTTCACCAGTTGGGATGCAATGGTTTCTGCTGAAACAGGACATTGCCGAGAGGAGTGCTGTGATCTACCAGTTAGGTTGTTTAATATTCTTCTTGCTTTACGACTAGAGTGTGAGAAGTTGATGGACTAAACAGCCGCAGACCATCGGTCTTTCCGCTTCTTGTCAAGCCAGTTCAGAAGTTCTGTGGCAAACCTACTAGAATCTGACCCTTTAGGAGATTGGAAGAAAGTCTGATAGAGACCCTCACACTTTACATCCCAACATGGTATGCGGTCACTTTGATGACCGTGTGGGAAGAATTTTTTGGCTGTCTTTTTGATGGCATTGCAAAAGTCCCGGTAAGCCTAATCTACATCGGGCAAATCAGGAGGCAACAAGCTCTTTCCAAGCTTGTTGGTCATTGTGATGTAATGACTCCAATTGGCCTTGAGGAAGTTTCAGCGCTTACAGGCCTATCTGGCATTGGCAAAGCAAACTCTGGTGTAACAATAAGCAAGATCTATATTGTGACCTAGGGAACTTCTCCGGAATTAGTCTGTCAGGTAGGCGATGGTCAGAGCCAACACTGACAAATGCTTAAACTGGGTTTGGTGCAGTGTTCCAACGGCCTGAGTAGGAGTCGGCTGGGTTCTTTGGGTTGTGAAGCAGGATAAGGTTGTTAATTCCTGCCTAAGAGGCCAGATAATTGCTATCTGCACTGTTGGAATAGCAATCCCAATTAGTATTCTTCTTTTTCTTCTCCTTTCGGTCTTTCTTTTCAATCAGGGTAGCCACAGCGTATCATCTTTCTCCAAACCGTCCTGTCTTCAACGTCTGTCTCCTTTGCACCAACTTCTATATCTTCTTTCACTACATCTAAAAATCTTCTCTTTGGTCTCTCTCTTTTTCTCTTTCCCGGTAACTCCATTTCCAACATCTTTCTTCCTACATACTCTTGGTCTCTCCTCATGACATATCCATACCACCTCAGCCTGCCCTCCCTCATTTTTGTTCCTAACCGTTCTACCTTAACTGTACTCCTGATGTACTCGTTTATGATCTTGTCTTTTCTCGTCCTCCCATAGCAAACCTCAACATTTTCATCTCTGCGATTTCCATCTCTTTCACTTGTTTCTTATTGTGACCGCCACCGTCTCAAATCCGTACATTATTGCTGGTCTTATCACTGAACTGTACACTTTTCCTTTTACTCTAGCTGGTAACCTCCTGTCATAGATTACTCCCGATACTCTTCTCCATCCGTTCCATCCTGCCTGCATTCTCTTCTTTACCTGTCACAACTACCACTTTTTTGCACCGTTGATCCTAAATACTTAAATTCTTTTACTCTTGGCACTTTTGCATCCTCCATCTTCATTGTTTCTTTGTCATTTTCTCCATTTATGCACAGATATTCGGTCTTTGACCTACTTACTTTCAGCCCTCTTCTTTCCAATGCATACCTCCAGGATTCTAATCTCCGCCCCACTTCTTCCCTGGTCTTTTCACAAATCACAATATCATCAGCAAACAACATCGTCCATGGTGGTTCTCTTCTTACTTCATCCGTTAACCTGTCCATTATCACTGCAAACAGGAACGGACTTAATCCCTGGTGCAGTCCAACCTTAACCTTGAAACTTTCTGTAGTTTTTACTGCACACCTCACTGCTGTTTTGCTTCCCTCATACATATCCTGTACAAGTCGCACATACTTTTCCACTAATCTGATGCAGTACCACAGCTCTTCCCGCGGAGCCCTGTCGTAAGCTTTCTCTAGGTCTACGAATACAAAATAAAGCTCTATTTGACCTTCCCTGTACTTTGCCATCAAAATTCTTAAGGCAAACATGATATCGGTGGTTCCCTTTCCTGGCATAAATCCATATTGCTGTTTGTTAATCTCTACTCTATTCCTTAGCCTGGCTTCAATAATTCTTTCCCATACCTTCATTGCATGGCTCATTAGCTTTATTCTTCAATAGTTTTCACAGCACTGTGCGTCCCCTTTGTTTTTATTGATTGGGATAAGCACACTCCTTCTCCATTCTTCTGGCATCTGTTCACCCATTAATTGTCTGTTGAACAGTCTGGTCAAAACTTTTATCCCCATCTTTCCCTTGCACTTCCAAACTTCTACTGGCAACTCTTCTGGCCCAACCGCTTTACTTTTTTTCATCCTTCTTAGTGCGTTCTTTACTTCTTCTTTACTGACGCAATTTACCTCTTCGTTAACCACTTCTGCTTCCTCTGTGCTAGGGTCTCTGTTATTTTCCTCGTTCATCAGTTTCTCGAAGTACTCCTTCCATCTCTTTAACACTGCCTCCAAATTTACCACAACATTACCGTTTTTATCCTTTATAATCCTCACGTGCTCTACATCTTTCCCTGTCTGTCTCTCTGCCTAGCCAATCTGTACAACTCCTTTTCACTTTCTTTTGTTTCCAATCTAGTATACAAATTGTCATACGCACGTCCTTTCGCCATCGCAACTGCCTTCTTTGCTTTACTCTTCTTTTCTTTGTAGATCTTTTTAGTATTTTCATCTCTTATTTTGTCCCATGCTTTCTATGTCTCTTTCTTTTCTTTTATGCTCTACTGAACTTCCTCATTCCACCACCATATTTCCCTGTCTCCTTTTCGTTTCCCAAATGTAATTCCCAGTACAATTTCAGCTGTTTTTCTTAGCATTTCTGCTGTTTTGTCCCACTCTTCAAGTAACCCATCCTTGTCTCCCAAAATCTTGGTCACCTCTTGTCTAAACAGCTTCTTAACAACTTGTCTCATTCAGTTTCCACCATCGTATCTTTGGCTTTACTTTCTCTGCTTTTTTTCTTTTTTACCATAAGAGCCATTTTGCATACCACAATACGGTGCTGCTTTGCGACACACTCATTCACTATTACTTTACAATCACACATTTCCTTCAAGTTCCTCCTTCTGCACATCACATAATCTACTTGGGTACTTTTTGCACCACTTTTATACGTCACCCTATGTTCATCTTTCTTCTTAAAATAAGTATTGATAATCGCCAAATCCATCCTTTTCCCAAAATCCACAATAATTGATGCTTCCTTATTTCTTGTTTTAGCACCGTACCTCCCCATTATTTCCTCATCTCCTATGTTTCCTTCGCCCATATGTCCATTAAGGCCTGCACCTAGAACTATCCTCTCCTCTTTTGATACACTGTCTATCAACCCACCAGGTCTTCCCAAAAATCATTTTTCTCCTCCATGCTGTTGTTAACCTGTGAAGCATACACGCTTACTATCGGAGGCACATTTCTGTGTTTCTTGATGCCGGTCCCAAGTCCGGATACTGTAAATGGGGAGGGTTGCGGCAGGAAGGGCATCCGGCGTAAAACGTTTTGCCAGATTATACAAATGCGTATTGTTGACAAATCCCAATCAGTTTGTGGGCATTTAAAGTCATCCGCATAAAGACAAGGGTGTGGAAACACTGGAATAACAGACATTTGCAGTTTGGTTGGTGGAGGTTTTTAAACATTGACAATCTTGTATACATTGATGTCCACGCACAACCACTCCAGTCTCAGATGTAGTTGAAGTCTGATTAACCAGAGCCCAGTTCACTCGTTTATGAACAAACGTAGCAAGGCCATGCTTCCTGCAAGTAGACACAGCCAGTACAAAGCTAGGGATTGTCCGCACTAATACAATGGGTCTCTTGCAGTAGGATGACTTCAGCCTGAAACTGCTTGGCAAGATGATGCAAAACGTTTATCTTGCTCACACTGAGGCCTTCAATGTTCAGCTGTTATATAGTGAGCCTTCAGAACTTTTTGACAATGTGCCTGAAAAGGCGGTTTGTGTGTTAAACACGCATCGCCCCGCCCTAAAATAAGGCGTTTTCCGATTAGCAGGTTCCAGCTGAATATTGTAAGATGTGGATGATTTTTTATTTTGGCAAGACCGGCTTTGACTACATATGATTTAAATTGTTTACTGACGACGCGGGCAACAACTCTTGCCTTCTGGACGTTTCACCGTTAATACCGAACCAAGTCTTTTGGTATTGACGGTAAAACGTCTATTTCAAACAAGCTCCTTGATCATTTTGACCATGTGCTAGCGGCAGTTTGCAGGTAGTTTGCACGCGAGGCCACCGTATCAGACCGTATGAGACCCAGCAAATCGACAAAAATGGCGCCAGCCTTTTTCTTACCTCTCCCAAAAACTTTTTTCGTATGGCTGGATGTACTTGACATATATTTAAGTTGATATTGGCTTGTATGCTGCTTTTTGTTTTAAGCGGCGTCAACATTGTAGGTAAACAGCAAAACAGCTTGACCCTATTGAGGAATGGCCGAGAAATGCCTTTTCTAAAAATACAACAAAAATTACTGCAAGAAAGTTGAGCATCGAATTTGTCTCCTTCTGCTGGCAAGTTAGACTGTTATCAGACTGAAGTATGCAGCCGAAAAAATCTTTGACGTCTTGTGTAAGCAAAACAGCTTATCAAAGGTTGTTTTTCCGAATTAAAACCCAGCCCGCTCTTTAGGAAGCAATCGATTGATAATAGATTGGTGGCGTAAATAAACTTTTCGACAATTTTGTAGAGATAGCTCTCAGTTTGTACAGATCACAGACACTAAAGACGTAAACGGTTTTGAAAACGGGGATCGAGTTTAATTAGAAAAAATAGAAACGATTGGTGTGAGAGTAAAAGAAAAAAAGGTAGTGATTACGACAATTATGTAATGTATTAATTATGTAAGGGAATTTGCCTCAGTTTTAATTGTTACGACAATTTATGCAGGCATAAAAAATGCGACACATTTTTACAAGTCCGGTTTTATATTTATATGTTTTATACATAATCTTACCAGCCGAAAAAAATTTGGGAGTGCAATAGAATTTTGCCCAAATCGTGATCCAGTAGCATCCAGTAGCAATAGAATTTTCCCCAAATCGTGATCCAGTAGCATTTTCCAGTAGCATTTAGACAAAATGTCCAAATTTTTGCGCTAAAAACCAGGTAAAGACTAAATAAAACAAGGTTTTTAGTTTAAATCTGTGTTTAATTCTTCCATTTTTGTTTCAACATACTTGTGAAGACTATAAAGCACACCAAAACTTTGTGTTATTAGCTTAATGATCTGGAATGTTCTAAATTGGTAACTTTATTCTTTCTAAATAGTTTGTTGTCGGTGCTCAAAGAATCTGAATTTTTTGAGCATCAAAAAATCTTGTTGGTGCTCAAAAAAAATTTTTTTGAGTTTTGAGGGGGCAATTGTCCCCTTGTCCTCGGTTCGTACGACTATGGTTTTATGGATGCAAAAGGAGTAGCTGGTAGCCAATCCAAGCGTATATATCAATTGTAAATTTATGATTAAATTTCATCTTTTTGTCATTTGCTTCTTGGTTAAAATTTTTGATACAGCTACCGGTACGCTAATCATCTAAGTGCACCCGTAATTCTAATTCTTCGTTCATCTATCTTTAAACCGCCAACCCACATTCTTTTTATTATGCTGCAAATAGCTGTAGGCAAAAATTTTTAACTGCATTTTTGATGAAAAAATTGTCATTTCCTACCTGCTGTAAGTTCTGTATGTAACGTATTCAAGCTATTATTAAGACTTTACACTCTTCAAGCAAAGTTGTTTTCGATTGGTCAATAATAATTAAGAACATACAGGGGTGCAGAAAGCGGATGGGAGCCTACTGCCCTTTTGTCCCTTCAAATTTCCCCTGCTCTTTTCAAAAAAGAATAATGCAGGAGGGCAGATTAGAAGCATTGAGTTAGATTTGCCCCTACAATCATAGAAACTCGATCAAAATATCAGATCGATTGAAGGTGGAGTGAAGAACTTTTTTTAGTCTTCACGTGGAACGAAAATAGAGATTTTCGACACTGATTAAAGGTGATGACTTTTTTTAGTCTTCACTAGATTTCTGCACTGAAAATGGTCCCGCTTGTAAGTGGTAACTCTATAAAGGCTCGTTTCCACTACGAGAATCAGGTTTTGACTTTATAACTTCCACAGGATTCGAACTCGGTTTCATCCCGGCCTTTGATTTAGGTTATATAGTCCGCGCTTACATTTTTGGTTTGATACATTTGGTTTTTGGTAAAATAAGTGATTTTTTCTTTTGGTTATTGCTTTGGACTTAGTGTTCTATTATTAACTTCAGTTGTCGTTTTGGTTGCCGGGAAGAGCCATCACTTTTTCAATTTGCCAAACTGAACTGTGTTTTAGCTGTGCCGTTGTTCTTGAATTTATGTTTAAAGTTGATTTGGAATAAAGTTTTTAGTTTTGCTTTCTTTGGTATTGCTTCTTGGAAGTGCAGTTGGTGAAGGCCTTGGAGTTTCCCCAGGCCACGTTGTAGTCAATTTAGCTGATTGCAACACGTGGAACTATTCTTTGCTTCTTTCATTGATTTTTTTATTTCGCTCAGCGCTTTAGCGCAGAAAGAAGTAAAAAATCACTGGGTATACACCAGAAAAAATGCAAATATATACCAGCAGTTTTTGAACGTTCAAGAATTGGTCAAAATTTTTAATTTATTGAAACAATAGAAAGTCTAATAGAAGGTTTACGGACAATTGTTCGAAAACAATTGAACAGAACAGAACAGACAAATTTATTTCATACGATTCAATATTAATACTACAATGCTCACAAAACAATAATAGTAAAAATAATAATAAAGAAGAAGAAAAAGAGTAGATTTTACTGATGTAATTTGTTATACGTAAAAAAAATATTAATAATACCGAGCGTATGCGAGACTGCAAAGTGACCAAAAAAATAATAAATTGGTCTTCAAGTCGAGCAGCCTTCAAGTCGAGTCAATTAATTAAAATTATGAAAATAAACGTATGCTAGAGCAAGAAGATAAAAAATGGACCACTGTAGATATAAGTTTAATTTAAAAGAATAAGAATTTAAAATATAACTGTTTTTTACATATAGCCGAAATTATGTAAAGAGTAGCAATTTTTTAAAAATTACATAGAGCATCATTCCAAACTTTAACTCCTCTATATTTAAAAGATCTTTGCAAGCCATTGGATCGGTATCTTGGTAAGTACAACGTATTGACGGATGTACGGGTTACGCGGGAATGAATTTGAGATACCTGTTTGAAATACTTAGTGAAAGAATTCGGTAATTTAGATCTGTCACAAACATTATTTTTGAAGTTTCAAGCTTGACTTAGTCTTTTAATTTTAAATTTTCTTTTTTCTAAACATTATTCAAACTGTTTGAATTGGCAATGGTTCGACCCAGCAGTTGTAGGAATCAACAATTATTCGAAAAATAAAGCCATATGTAGTATGAAAATATGTACGTATTTTATAAACGCCATTTTTTTTTTTTTTTAATGAATACGTAACCCTAACCCTAACCCTAACTTTATTGCTCGTATTCGAAAAATAACGCTGTATACAGTTGTCCAAAATACTTGTTTTATAAACGCTTATTTTGCTCTTTTTAATGAATACCTAAACCTATTCTATTGTTTGTAAAATATTGGTTCTTGTTTTCGTTAATTGTCGGGATAATACTTGTTTTCGAACATTTGTCTGGATACGTATACGCATGAAGTAGCCCAATTAATTGAGAATTTAAATGATAAAAAAACAGCAAGAAGCAATGATGTAGAAACTAGATTTATTAAATATAGTAAATCAATTATTTCGCCTATAATTAGCGATCTATTCAATTTGTGTCAACATAGGTGTTTTTCCTAACTGTCTTGAAAAAAGCGGAAATTATTCCTATATATAAAAAAGGTGATATAAATAAAGCTACCAACTATCGTCCAATAGCGCTATTATCTCAGTTCAATAAACTAATAGAAAAAATGATATTTTCTCGATTATATTCGTACCTTGAGAAAAAACAATTACTCAAACGACAATCAATTTGGATTTTGACCTAATTCTTCCACTGGTTTCGCTATAAGCTCATTAAAAAAAATTAATCAAAAACATAGGCAATGGCCTTTTCAGCTGCTGTGTATTTTGGGACTTTTCAAAAGCCTTCAATACTGTAAACCATAAAATCTTGTTATGGAAACTGCATAATTACTTCGGTATTAGGGACACGTGTTTGAACCTGTTTGAAAGTTACTTAAGCAATCGTTACCAATATACTAATATTCTTGGACATTATTCTTGCAATAGCAAAATAACAATTGGAGTCCCACAAGGATCCTGTCTTGGTCCATTATTGTTTCTTTTATATATCAATGACTTGCCTCTCCTAATTTTGATTCAATATTATACGCGGTTGATACTGCAATGATTTTATCTGATTCTAATATTAATTCGTTGATAAATCGAGTAAAGAATGAATTAAATATAATTGATTTATGGCTTACAAAAAACAAATTATCTTTAAATCACTCTAAAACTAGCTTTTATTTTCAATAAACAGCCAAACAAAATTTGTGACTATGAATTAAGTTAAAAATAAATAATAATCTTATTACAGGAGTAAATTTTATTAAATATTTAGGAGCTCTGATTGATAGTAAATTAAGTTGGTCAGAACATGTGGATTATTTAAATCTTCAGCTCGCCAGGTACTCGGGACTTTTCGCTAGACTGCGTAGATATGTCCCAAATGAAATTCTTTGCTTGCTTTATTACAGTATTATTTATTCTCGAATCAAATATGGTATCTTATCGTGAGGTACAGCTTCTAATTCGCTGCTAAAGAAAGTTGAAATTCGACTTAATTGCATTTTATGGATCATAATTAACAAATCGATATATACACCTGTTGGAATGTTGTATAAATCCTTGAACACATTAAAAGTAACCGATATTTACAACCTCGAATTAAATAAATTTATGCATCAACTGGAAAATAATAAATTACCTCATGTTTTTTTAAACTTTTTTAAAAAAATAAATGAAATCCATTCATATGAAACAAGATTAATTAAAACATCAACCTATTTTCTACCCCGTGTTACAAAATTGTTTGGCCAATTACTACTGTCTTATAGAGGTGTAAAGCTTTGGAAAAGTATTCATCTCAGCATTAAAAGCAATTATTGGTTTTCCTTCAAAAAATCATATAAGGATGATCTTATGTCGAAGTATTGAGTCGCTTTGTTTTTTTGATTTTTTGCTTTAGCTTTGTGGTTTAAATGTTTTACGTAGATGTCTGTGTAAATTTCATGCGTAAATCTTGGCTAAAATTCCTTATGTAAATGTTTATGTTAATTTCTATGCTTTCTGTCATTCTGCTGCGCATGTTTCCTTGTATTACTTTTTATTAACTAATTGTATTAGGGAGCATCTGACTCGATAACGCATGTTCTTCGATGCTCCCGACCATTGCGCCAATTTTGTTTGCTTGTTGTTTGTATTTATATGTATTGTTGTGCGTATTGGTGAATAAACTATCTACAGGGTGTTTCAAAAGTAACATACCGAAAGTATAGCTCATTTTAATGAATAGAATACAAGCTATATAGATTCGATAACATTATTCATCAAAGATAACATGACAGAGAACCAAAATGCGGAATATATACCAAATACATAGGCATATTTTATGAATATTTGGCGCATTAACTACGAGGTCGAGCCTGGACGCGTCCAGTTTGCTCAAATTTCTTCATTAATGCAACTACACAATGTCGATCAGGAAGTCGTTCCTCTTTAAACTTTTCTTTGAAAATATTCTGAACTTCTTTAGAATATTTTCCACCATGACTGTACACTTCCTTAACCAAAAAAATTTGCTCTTCTAAAGACAAAGGCATCCTGTATGGCCATGAAAACTGGGCTTAATATCACTAATTTTTCCTCCACTTTTATACTACAAGTGTCAAGTATTTATGTTGCCATGGTGTACTATTATGACGTCATAAAGCGACCATCCATCACATTTAAAATAAAAACTGTTTTTGTAATTATAAAGATATATTTTTCGGCAATAAATGTAAGCATTATTCCCTGTAGATATACAATTATTGTCATAATGTATTTCAGTAATATAGTGGTATATTACTTTTGAAACACCCTGTATCTATCTATCTATCTATCTATGCAAATAGAAAAATCACTGGCCAGATTTTCAAACATTTAATTAGATTTTAAGAGCAAAATTAATGCGAGTTACAGTGTGAAAAATGTTCAGAAAATTTTTTAAAATAAATAACTACAGTATCTGACTACAAGCAAAGTCTAGCCTAATAAGCACAAAAACTTAGTTTTCATTACATAGTCAACAGATTGTAAAATTTAAACTAATTTTAAAATCGCAACTCAAATTTAAATCATCGCAGTATGCTATCCGCTTCATGATTTGGCTGTTAAAACAAACTACATAAAGCTAAAGCTTGGAATGGTTAGCAATAGTTGCCGTGTCCACTAGATGGCTGGAAAAAGGCTTATTGACGTATAATCTGAGCTAAATATTTTGTCGGCAGCGTGGTCGAGTGGTTAAAGCGCCGTGTTCATGACCAACATGGTACTGGTTCAAAACCCACTCGAGACATTCTGTTGTATTCTTGGGAAAGACACTTTACAACACTTTCCCCTGCTTAGTAGTCTTGGCAAGCAGTTCTAAATTACAGTCATATCTCTATTCAATTTCAAGCGGACAGCAATATCTTGGCATCTCCGGAAGCAGGTCAGGGTAATTGCTTACCCTACGTATTAGCGCCTCCGTTGCTTTCCTGCAAGTCAGGAGGATAAATATAAAGATAAAACAAATAAAAATAAGATACCTCTATTACGTTGAACAAAATAGAACAGATTTAGCTTAGAGGGAAACTGATTACTTCAAAAGAAATCAAGTTTTTTCAAGCATTTCAACTAATTAAAAGAAAAAAATTTTTTCGCGTGCGAATACAATTTTTGCAACGCTTATTTATTTGCTTATTTTTCTTATTACAACTAATGGTTTTTTTTTATTTTCAGTCTGATCAGTTATTTTTCAAACTAGACCCGACTAAAAACGGATGATTGGTGGAGATGACAAGAAATATCTTTCAATTCAAAAAGTAACTGTTACTAGTAACTTTTTACAGGGTCAAAATAGCAAGTACTGTAGTTACAATTTTTGTAAAAGTAACAAAGTTGCAATTACTATTACTGAAAAAGTAACTGATTACTATTATAACTGTGCTAACAAATAAATAAATTGAATGTTTCATTACCGAAATTATACTCAAATAAATCTGTCACACGAAGTTTGACAAGGCACCAATGGTTTGGGTTTCCCAACAAACAAACACGAGTTAAAAATTATCCAAAAAAATGTTCTTAACCATTGGTTCCCAAACTTTCTGTCAGTGGAACACTACAAGGGTTTTAAAATTGTAAAAGAACCCCTATGACGCGAAAAATCCTGTGAAGGATAATAAAGGCGATCATTTAGAATCTGTCTCTGATCTCTCGATTTTCGTCCCAAAGCCATAGTGTTCTAAAAAAAAGGTCATCATTGAGAATCTTTCTTTGGTCTCTCGATTTGCGTCACGAAGTTAGTCATACTTTGCTTTTTCCCAATCACACGCGAGTCGCAATTTCCAATTTAGTTTCGTTTACGGAGCCGGCGGTATCCGTAAACGAAACTAACTTGGAAATTGAATTGAATTTTTCTTGAAATCAAAGTGAGACCAAACAAAGGTTTTCCCTTAAATTGAATGGCAAACTACCGTCCAATAAAAATGTGGCCTCTAATAATAAAAAGGTTTTCCATTTCTGTGCTACACTGAGTATTTCTGTTTTACACTGAGCATATTTAAAAAATAACGGTAATCTCAAAAGATTAGGCTAATTATTAATTCAAAAATGATTCAAAGATACTTACCCCTCGGGCATTTACCCTTTAATTACATTCTAATCACTTATCCTCCGGGTAGCAATTTTCAATTTTGTACCCAAGGAATCGTAATCTACATATTTTCAACCGATCAAAAATCCAAAGGTTTTTTCTCTGCCCATAAAAATTCTATCAATCAGCTCTTGGAGCGATCAAGGAGCACTCCATGTTAGTTGTCATGGCAAAGCTTGTTTTTTAGCGACGTTTTAAGATGATAAACAAAGCAATCTGTTTCATATGAAGCGTTTGCAAATGTACCGAAAAATAAATACCGTATGATTGATTTGCAAATGTACCGAAGAATAATATGACTGAACTGTAAAGAGCTGATTGAGAATTTTTTGAGCAGAGAAAAAAATTTGTATTTTTGATAGATTGAAAATATGTAGATTACAATTCCTTGGGCACAAAAATGAAAATGGCCTCCGGGTATATGACCAATATAAGCGATAGTAGGGAATAAGTGGCCTGTTACATTAAGCAATATCATCATTCTAAACTTTAAAATACTCAGCTCAAACGCGTCTCCGTTGATAAGATTTTCATTGTCAATTTATTTCAAATTGCTAAAAGATTCAATAATTTTTTTGTTAAAATGAGTCAAACTAATGCCAAAACAGTTAAAAAACTTCCCACTCAAAACAATACCACCTAACTTAAGTTAAAAACCAACATTAAGTTTTATTATTTTGAATTCACCCCTTGCCAATTGAAATTTTTTTCATCTGATCAATTTTCTTGAAGCCCACAAAAAGCTTGTGATTATAACCGGTGCCGTTTAAAATCCCGAATGTTTTAATAAAAAGTTTAGAAAAAAACCATAAAAAAATTGATGAATTTATCGGCTGTACTTAATTAAGGACTAGCCAGTGGACCAGTACCTGTGCAGAAGTTTTATCGCCAGTTAATCAGTTTAAAACCTGTCGAAGTCGCTGTTGTTGGGTATTAAAAATAAGTTTAAAAAATTTATTCGTTTTCATTCGTTTTATCAATATAACTGTATCCTTCTGACTCACTCGAAAACGTCAAAGGCTTTAAGCGTAAAGCTGCCGTCAAGCAATTACCCCGACCTGTTTCCGAAGATGCTAAGATGTTGCTGTCGGATTGAAATTTTTTTTGGTTTTTTTAGTTTTATATGCAGAGGTAGACCGAAATTTGGAGCTGCTTGCGAAGACCGCCAAGCAGAGGAGAGTGCTGTAAAGTCTCTTTTCCCAAACCACAGCAGAATGGCGCGAGTAGATTCGAATCGCGACTATGTCGATCACGAGCGTCATTAATCCAGCGCTCTTAACCACTTGATCAAATAATATTATTTATTACCATAAGTTAGCGATGTCGATAAACAATTCTAAAATGTAATAATATTGCTTTTAAGAAGAGCAAAGAATAATTTGACCCAACTTTTGATGGTCTGGAAGCTCTATGAGTTTGTGTGGTAATTGCTGTTCTCTTGTTTCCATACGAGTAAAAATAGTCCAATCAAAATGTTGATGTATAAGAACATATAAACAAATAATTTCAAAATTTTCTGCCTCCTTTGCTGTAATTTCAAATACACAAGAAAATTAGGAATCATCAGTCAAATCAACAAAACCCATAAAAACACAATCCTTTCTTGGGGCACCACTATAGGCGTTGTGAGCCCTTGCATACGAGCTAAGAATCGAGGTTACCGCTCAGGGAATTTAACCACCTCCACGTATGGTTAACTAAAGTAAGCTAGGTTAACGCACATTGAACCTGCTCTGCTTTTAACAAATTGTTTTGTAGGAGTGAAAATCTAATATTAGACAAAAGCAGCAACTGTTATTGATGTTCTTTATCTTTATTCACACAGCGAAAAGGAAGTAAATTGCTTTTTGTCTGTTCTTCACACCGCAAAGGACAGGATGTTGCAGGGCTGCTTTCGACCAAATGCATTTAGATTATCTCTTAGATTAGTAATTTAAAATAAATTGTTCCACAAAGTGGTTGTTTAAACTGTGGCAAAATCTAATTTACTCATGCAACTCTAATCACAATAGAAATCTGCACGGGCCGATATTTTTCGGCCCGTGCCCGTAAGCAGTTTTGCATAACCTGGCCAGAAACTTTTCCATGTTTGGGTACAAGCATCAAAAATATGATACCCAAAAAAAATTTTTAAAAGAAATTAATTATTTATGCAGGGCTCAAGATTAAAAACTTGCAAAAGATAGTATTACCTACCTTTACTTACTTGCTTTGAAATTAATTTGGCCCGTCCGTACCGTCGTCTGACTTTCATTAACATTGCTTGCCTGTCCGCACCCACCCTTTTGTTTTATATAAATAAGCCAATCCCAAGGGCACTCACTTACTGATCAACTGGGCCACCCGTACCTTTACAAATTTTTAATATGGCAAACAAAAATTAATTAATTTCTATTTAAATAAAATCAAATAGCACTCTTCTTTTTAATTGCCAAATCTGAACACGAAATGAACTTTATAAGAACATTTTCTGTATTAGTTCCAATTTCTATAGGATAATCAATTATTGTTGAAGATCTTTATCAGCGTAATTATGAAAAAACTAGTGTCACTTTAAAATGTAGAGCAAAATTTTGACCTAATTATGATGTCATTAAAGGCCCGTTTCCACTACGAGCGTGGAAAAAAGCATTCTTTGTTTATTTTATTGCTTTTTTTTGCGCTCGCTTCAATTTTAACCGCTCGCTTCAATCGAAGATCAATAATAGAAACAAAAAATGCTCTTTTCCACGCTCGTAGTGGAAACGGGCCTTAAGAATTGTTGTTTTACGTTTTCGTGCTACCATTCGCCTTAAGGCTCGTTTCCACTACGAGCGTGGAAAAGAGCATTCTTTGTTTGTTTTATTGATTTTTTTTGCGCTCGCTTCAATTTTAACCGCTCGCTTCAATCAAAGATCAATAAAAGAAACAAAAAATATTCTTTTCCACGGGCCTTTAAGGCTCGTTTCCACTACGAGCGTGGAAAAGAGCATTGTTTGTTTCTTTTATTGATCTTTGATTGAAGCGAGCGGTTAAAATTGAAGCGAGCGCAAAAAAATATCAATAAAACAAACAAAGAATGCTCTTTTCCACGCTTGTAGTGGAAACGGGCCTTTAGAGGCTACGATAACTTATGCCTGATGAGGTCCATAAGACCGAAACAGGCCTGTCGCATAAATCGTGGTTCTCTTTGTTAATTTGTTTTGGTTGTTTTTTTACTGTTCCTATTTAACTCGTTGAAATTACATTTAATCGGTTACATAGTGATCCCTTTTGAGAATACATTGTAGTACTTTTTGAAAATTGGTTTTTCAGATGTTGCATCGTTTCTTAGTTATAGCAGCGTTTCTTGATTCTCAGTAAGCTTTTACAGATTGAATTTTTTAATGTTCAACAAAATTTCTATTGGTAGATCTTGAATTTGTAGGGATTGAAAAAAATTTGCTAAATTGCATAATTCTGTTAAAACGTTGGTGTTTTTTATTGTCTTGCAAATCTCGGGAGACATTTCATAAAATCAAAATTTCATAAAAAATGTCAATCGGCACCGGGAGGCTCGAGATAGACATGCCTGTTTTAGAATGTAAATTCGACTAGTTAATATCTCACCTAATTCTTTCTTATAAGTGGGATAAAACAAGACATTTAATTCTCGAAAAATCAATAGGTGCTATTGCTTTAAAATGTAAAGAAGCTGTTCTTCAATAAGAATACTAACGAAGATGCCACTTGTATACTGAAAGTTAATAAAATAGCGTTTTGTTCTGGTTAATAAAAAGCAAGACAAAAACAAACTTTGATTTTTTTTGACAGAAAAAAAAATAGTTTGATTAAGACACATCAAAACTTGTAAAACTTTTCACGTCGTTTCCTTTCTTGTGCAGAAGACAAAAAATAAAAATAAGTCATTCAAGACTTCAAAAAAACAAAAAAAAAACGAAATCTAAAGTTTAACTTGTCACATTTGTATCAGAGATCTAACAGTGACCTACGCCAGGGATGCCCAACCTTGTTGAGGTTATGGGCTAAATTCTATATTGAGCTAAAGTCAGCGGGCCGTAAAAATGTCTTCACTTTGAATCAGACTCTAATTTGTCAATTTTTGTTCCCAAAGTGAAGTGTTCTCGAAAAAAAGGTCTTCACTCTAAATCAGACTCTAATTTGTCGATTTTCGTCTCAAAAATGTTCTAAGTCAGCTTGCGAAAACGCTGCGGCACAGGTTTGAAAATATATCAAAAAAATTGGAATAGGCAGTGGACCGCAGGTTGGACATCCCTGACCTACGCTATTTAATAACTGTTTAAATGCCTAAACTTCCCAAAACTTATCTCAACGAATGTATTTTCTCAAGTGCTTTGCCAAAAAACAAAAAATTAACAAATTATTAAAAAAACAAATAAATATAGTGAGTAAAAAAAAAGAGCTAATGCGTTGTCTAAACGTCGTGAAAAAAATTTTTTTCATTCTTTCATGAATTTTTTAATAATGGTTCAAAACAACCAAGTTTGTTACTTTTAATTCTATTCTGAACAAATAGGCTACTATTATAAGAAATTTTAGCTATTTTTAGCCCGTTCGATCTTAGCGGAACTGCTTTTGTGGTTTACTTGCAGTTATCACCGTGGTTCATCTTACAAGCGCAAGCAAAGCGTTTCATTCGCAGAGTTTGGAGAAAAGGTTTACGTTCACTTTTCGAGAGTGTACGTCGAGAAGCGCGCGGTGAGAAAGCGTTTAAAGAAAAAGGATTCGTTATTTGCACTAGTTCAGTCGATTTTGAGAATAAAAGAAAAAAGACAACTAAGAGCAAATTAAAGATTGTTCGCTCTCTCAAGAAATTTATATGACAGCTTGTTTTACATAATTGTGCGAATTAGGTTGGTGAAAGAAGCAGCTTTATAAGATCTTTTGTTAAAAGATCAATATGGACCGTCTTTAAGATTTACTAATGAGGCTAATGCTCAGAAAATAGACAGTTTAAGTTTGTTTACGTTAAAATACTTTCGACAGAAAAACTCAGGAACTCGTATTTTTGAAAGTTTAAAGAATTAAAAAATAAAGAATGATCGACTAGTTGAATTTGCGCAACATGTATCTTGTGTCAGATTGTCTTAAAACATTTTAACGTGGTAAAACTTGATTTTAGCTATTTAAATAAACGTCATTGTGAGAAATTAATTACAGTATTTCTAGCTATCACTCACTAAATAGTTTAATAAGGCTAACAAAAATCTTTACGTTGTTTTGTAAGAAAACAACGATATTTTGACATATTTAGCCGAACAAGTTGGTTTTAATATTATCAAGAACAGTGAGTGGGAGTACGTAAAAACTCCTCCAGTTATTGCTATAAGTTCAAATGTTAGTATAACTGTTTACGTTTTAATCTCTTGATAAATTAAAATCGAACCGTGAATGACATACACTATAATTACCTGATATTCATTTTTCATTATTCGTATGTTATTTTTCTCTTAGATATGATCCTAAAGTTTTTTAAATTTATGGTTTTTTGGAAAGCTGAATTATGTCTGGAAAGTGTGCTCAAGTGACAGCGCCAGCCAATCATAGTGTCATGCATAAGCTAAAGAAATGTGTGTATGACAAGAAACAGTGTTCTCAGGTAAGCTAGATTCATATTTTTTTTGCAATTAAAGTTTTACATAATTAGCGTTAAAAAAGAGTTTTGAATCTTCAAAAGCTGCTTTTTTAACGTTTTTTTTAATTTGGTGAACGATACAAATACGGAAAGGTCAGATAGTTGGTGAATAAAAAAACGAAGAAACTTTGTCACGATGTTTGCTGCACCTGCACTGCGATTAAAGAGATTAATGTACACACAGCGACCGAGGTCGGAGAACAAAAAGATTCAAAACGCGGACGATTACTACCTGCAGAGACGTTTAACAGTTTTAATGGGTTGGCAATTAACGTGAAAAGATTTGGAGGTTTTGCAAATACTTTTTAATCTTGCTTTGCCGTTTTAGTTTTACAATGACATTTCTAAAATCTTCGTCGGGTAGAACTTTTAAGTCTGGTTTTTACTTTTTGGCAACTGTCAATCGAAAATCAGGAAATTCGTTTGTTGTCCGCAGAATAAGCGAACCGTGCCAAGTTGGCTTTCTACCTTTTTAATGTTTTTTGTCAGTTTTGACAATGTGAAATCCAAAGCTCTTAACTTTTATTTAATAATTTTGTGCTTAAGTAAATTGTAACCTTATTTATCCCTTACCAAACAACTTAGTTTTCTGGTTGGATGCAGCTAATAGTGCATATATAAACTTTATATTAAGCCCAAATAAAGAATTATTTTTGATCTAGGTGAACCTGTTACTGTATTTGTATTCTTTTTATGCTCGTTTTGATTAGGCTTGCAGTATCTACGTTCGATATTACTGGTTGGCAGATTCACGTCTAAACCACACCAAAGGCAATTTCTTTTTAATATATTTTCTGCTTGTTAAGTTTAGCAAACAGTTTTCAACGTACCAAAGAAGACAAAAAATTTAGCTTAGCGGCTATATTTTTTCATCCGTGACTGAATTTAAGATAACTTCATTACAACGTATTGCTACTAAAGTAGAAAAATTTATTCTACATTTACATGTTTTACCAGACCTACACCATGCAAAATCTGAATAGTTCTACGCTATTAATTTTTTAATTTTTAAACGGAAAAAAACTTAAAGAGCACACAATTGCATTTGATTATCAACAACATAAAAAAGTCAAGGTTTAGGGGTAAATTTGATCAATCAATCCAATCCAGAATTAAATTCGCCACAACTTGCATAGGTTCCAGCTTTGAACCAACAAAACGAGACTAAAAAACTTTTGCAAAAAGTGCAGGAAAACCTGCAGAAAAGGATAGGAAAACCAAAATTCGTGAGTTACATTTTAACTGATGTAGTTTGAATAACTTTTCTGCTTGCGACAAAGATGGGGTCTTTGGAAAAGTATTGAATAAAATTTTAAGAAAGTACGCTTTAAAAAGCTTAACGCAACAGCTAATACAATAGCAATTTTCGTGAAAAGATTCTTCTGCTTTTCTTTACTAAAATCAAAAAAAAATGTATGTTTTATTTTAATTTTGCTGGGTATTATCATAATAATTTCTAGCACCGAGTTGTTAGCTAGAGCTTACCATTAAAGCAGAATGCATTGCAATGCATTAAAAGCCTTAGTTTGGCTCAAAATCCGGGTGCCCGCTTTTAGAGCTTACATTTGCATAGCCCTCATTTCAGCGGCCTCTTTGTAGTGAAGATATTTTTAGCGAGGTTTGTTTAGAGCGGTTATGATTTGAGCAACTTTTAAATCAAAACAAGACAACAGACAAGTTTCTATTAAACAAGCAAACGACGGTTAGGGTTAGGTTAGGGTTAGGTTAGAGTTAGCTCTCTAATCGCTATGAAGAGCTTTGCGTTAAAAACACTTGCCTTGTTTTAAAAATGTCGCTTAAACGTATGACCGCCCGAAATCCTGTACAGTTTGACAAAGGACTCAATATCTTTTTAAAATAAAACATGTATTTTAGACGGAATTCTTAAAACATGTTAATTATGGGTTTATATTGAGTTTGTTTTTTCAAATAAGAGTGGTATTTTTCTGATTTTTGGTTGATGAAATACGATACGGCTTGTCATTGATGCGATGTATGAGGCTTTTGTTTTGCAATTGTTTATAAAAGTTGAATTTAAAAGTTTATTATCGAAAGGATCCAATAGTTGTTGAAGAGTTGCTTGACTGTCCTGGCGCATTTTTCAAGCCCATAAATCATTACTTCACTGACCTTTGCTGATCTTATGCATTTTCAAGCATGCTGGATTTTAGTGCTTATGACATCATTATCGTTTAGAATTTTCAAACCAGCCCAGTGTGTTAAGGGAAACCCATTTATATTCTTCGATTTCATGGTCTTTGGTTCAGACTGAATTACACATTAGCTTTTGTTTACTTTGGATTTACGCAGGTATTCTTTCAATTCAGCTTTAAGCCGACGAAGATATCAGTTAGTTAAAAGTCATTACACTAGCATCAATTTATTCACTTTACTTTACGGTTTACGTTCGAGAAAGTTAGTCCATGTTCAACTTACTATAAAGAAGTTCAATTCTTCAAATTTCTTCCACGTGTTTCTATTCTCTATTTGGTTGTGTGTTTCAGAGTAGTCGATTCGCAGTTTATATAATCGAAAAGTGTAGCTGAGTGATTTATTCCGAAAATACGAGCACTTTATATTCTGTTGGTCATAATTGTCCAAACACATCCTCAGTGTCTGTACATTTGTTGGTTTCCGATAAAATCACACTTGCACTGCATAAATATTTTTTTCTCTTTCTCGAGGCATTACCACTGATAGCTTGGGACACAGCATTTGACAGTAAGCTTTTTGTGATGCCAATTGAAGTATAATGAAAGTTATTGCCAGACGTTTCAACGATAACAAAAAGATTTTGCTGAATTAGCAATATAATTAAAGCTTATTGATCATAACACGGCACTTTTAAGCAGATTAATATTTAATTGAAAGTACTGGAAGTAATTTACTACCGGTTTCCTTATGAATTTTGTTAACTTTATATTTTCATTCCACAATAGTATCTTAGACCCTCTTGATTGCTACTTTATTGGGGGTTCAAGGACATTTACGCGGGAAATAACATTGTCACAACGTTAGGCGAAAACATTTTAAGTTCCATATAATTAGAGGCTTTAGTATTTCTATAATTAATGTACGAGCGTATAGGAAAGTAATTGACTTAGTAAAACAACTCAAATGAACGAATTGATAAAAATGGTTTTTACATTCTTTGCTATGTTTGTGCTCTCCCAAATATGCAGCTGTGGAAATTCAAAAGTTTTGCTTGAATAGTATTTTTAAAAAATTTTCTACCACATTTATTTAAATCTTCACTTATCATATTCGAATCAAATTACTAGAAATTACTAGTTGAGGTGTATCAAAATTAAAACCACGAGCCATTGGACCGGCGGCGTGCTTTCAAAAATCTTTTCTTTTCCTAATGATTACAAACGTTAAGTTGCTTCAATCGTCTCTATGCACACGAAGTTTTTGGCATTAATTGCGACGACCATAGCGTGCACGTTTTCACTTCCGGTATTTGCTGTTGCATTTTAAATCTACAGCTAATATTTTACATCAAAGATGTCGATTAACTGTAGTGTTTGCCAAGCAATTCAATACGCTTTGTAATCCCGTCACACGAGATTTTTCATGAGTTGAGCAGGGCACGTTTTGCAAATAATTATTTTGTATATTTTCTCAGCTTGGGTGTTACGTAAAAGTCCATGTATGAGAAATTAGAGATATTTCTATTGCAAATTTACCCAAAATAATTAATTGCGAGAACATTCCGCGTTGATGGAAGTTTCTAAAACCGCCCATTTATTTTACGTTCGACGGAATCCACCTTATCAACAATATGTTTGTTTTTATTGTTGTTCACACTGTTACTACAAACACAAGAAGAGGTTTCAGCGCCAAGGTACAATCGAATGGACTGAGATGTCTTTATGAAACGTCTGGCACAAAATGCATGCGATTATCATAGATAATTATTATGTTTTTCCTCTAACAAAGCTTGCAAAAGTACAAAACAATATGGTGGTTTAATTAATGTTTTGAATACAAATTAGTTATTAAATCATAGTGGGTTTTCCACCATTCCGGGACTTATAGCAGTGCAGCGGCTGTTGCAACGTAAAGATGTTGTAAAGGTATCCTTGAAAGAGTAGTCGAGGAAAAAATCTCCAGAAATTCTTCACCGATACCTAAACTCCTCAATCTTCTTTTAAAGTCATAAATTATTCATTTACTGTTATACGGCTATCTTTGAGCACTTTCTCACTTCACGGCTTTTATTCACACCCGAGGGATATCAAATGCTTCTCGGGACACCGTGGAGTTAAATTGATGTCGGGTTGTTTAAAACTACTACCATCATCAGCATGCCTCAACTCAAACGTTTGTATTGCGCATTGTAGGTTGTGGTTTGTGGGTTCAAACCCGACCAGCCAGATCAAAAGCTTAAATCTTGCTCTGTCTCGATTGCTAATTGTCTTAGTTAATTTCGGGTCAAACAGAATTTTATGCAATTAATGATTTAAGCACCTCGGCATTGCTTTGCTTTTGTATTAATTTGGCGTGAAGGGAGGGATAGTGATTTTAGCCTCTAGATTTAAAATTGAGCTTTCTTTTTTTACCTGCGTCAATAACGTTATTGTAAAAGTTAAAATACTACCGTCCGCAGCTAGTTGCATTGAAGAATAATAGTAAAAAGTGCTCAAAGAAGAAATTAGAGCGAGTTCATTTGTAAAGCAAAGTTATTCTCTATTCAAAAAGAAATACACTCGGTTGCAATAACCCGCTTATGGGCTGCATATCAAGCTAGCTGCTATGATTACTTTTTAATATTTTAACCGTTTTAGTTTTCACAGCTTCACGCGAGTTAGATTTGAATTAACGTATTAGTGATTAGCAAATATGCTATAGTATAATATGGCTACACTTCTTAAACGTGAAGGGTTATTCAAGCTCGTGCAAATCTCGTGTGTGGAAGCTCGACGATTTGCTGTTTTTTGAAAGCAAAACGTTTGAAATATAATAAATTAACGTGGCCAAGGGATGTGATGTTAGGAATTCGTGGCTTTCTATTTTCCACTTTTTTTTTTAGCAAAATCGTGTCCACCACCGATTCTGTAAAAATCACATTTGTGCACTCCAACATATTTTTGGTTAGTAATACCACCGACAATTTTAAAGTTCTTTTGTTTTACCATTTAAATTCCGTGATGAAGCTACAGCAATGCTCACCGTTTCAATGTGAAGTCTGGTATTATTTCTGTTTAAAAGGACTTGTAAAGAAACAGATTTGAATAAAGAAGTCTTTTTAATTTTTTTAAAAACTTTTTATAACATTATTGAAGATCGAGCGAGTCTTTCATTTTTTTTTACAAAGAAATATGATTTCTTGATTGTCAAAACTGTGGTCATCAATTTTTTAATTATTTTCCCAGCAAGCTTGGGTCTACAACAGTGGTTCTGAACGTGGGGCCACCGGTGGGGATGGAGATTTAAGACATTACGAACCAATTTCTGTGAAAAAAAAGAAGGGGACCACTAGCAGGAGCCTTTACTGGAGTCTTTTGGGGCAAAAATGAAGAAATCAAAGACAATTTCAAAGTGTTGACCTTTTTTTAGTCTTCACTAGTTTGTTGGGCAAACTATATCGCTCTCCAAATATTTTTTCGGTTGTTGCAGCTGTATACCACATTGTCATAATATGGGCATAAATGGGGGGCATCAGAATTTTTGTAGTAATTAGGTGGGGAATGGTCCAAAAAAGATTGAGAAACATTGGTCTACAAATTATTTTCTTGCAGCCGTCTTTTCTAGAACGCCACCAAGTAAATAACTTTTTTAAGATACGACTTGCGACCATTTTTAAGGTATGAGGCTGGAGCCTGATGCATAGGGGTTAACTTTTCTGTTACAAAAAAAACTAGATTAATCACTGCGTGCCCTATCGTAAAGTCGTCGTTAATTTTTTTGATGACAAATCTGTCGTCATTACGGATAGCTGCTTATTGTAAAAACTGGGTAAGAAGGAACGTAATTCATTCCTTAAAATGAGCCCATCTCGACCGAACAAAGTAAAATGATTTAGTCATTGTTCGCGACCTATGCTGCCAAAGTGTTGGGTAATTTACGTATCAACGCATCTTTACGTCTCTGAATCACGACACTCGCTTCCTTCTTTGCGACTGATTGTTCTCACGATCCGTTCAAATTCAGCAAGGAGCTCGCGGATCAGGCGTAGTGCATAGGATTCGTTCTCGGTCTCTCAGAGCGGCCTAACGTTGAGCTGAATTTTGCTTTAAAAAGAAAACCGAACACAACCGCGTGTGCCTTCCGCTGTTACGGGTACGGTCAGTTTTATATAGAGCAGCATTTCCAAAACGAAATTCGACATCGCAAGCATTTTGTTTTCTCAAGTTAGGCTTTATTTTAGCTGCTTGGAAATTAGGTGCCGCTTGGGAGCTCTAGAAAAAGCTTGAACCAAGCCTTTTTTGGTTGTTTTAAATTGTGATAAAATATTTTTTATGGCGAAGATGTGCGTTTTGGTTTCAAAACTGAACTTTGATGCTTATGCGGTCTGGGCAAGGTGTGCCCGCGTATTTGGAAGCTTGTTATTTTGTAGCGACGGATCAGCGATAGTCTGGTGTGGTTGATTCGTTTCTTGTTAAATAGTTTTTTAAATGCTGTATTACCCCTGAAGGCAATTCCATTCGTTTTGTGATTGATTTTACTTTTTCGCTGCCGAAGTCAGAAAAAATTTATTGAAGTCCAGTTTCGCAAACGTTTTTGTTTGTATTGTACAGGAATTTTTTTGCCTCCTATGTTGTTCTGCTGAAAAGAATAAAGTCATATTTTTTCGTATAGTACTGTATTTTCGAAACCAAGCACGTATGATATTACACACAGCAAAAAATGAAAATGGCTGAATTATCTAGTTTTCGGTCATCCAAAATCATAAAAATTTTTATCAGAAATTTTCTCGTAGTTATAGTTTTTAAAATGAATGTATTATCGAACCCCTTCTTGATTACTCTTTAAAACTAAACATTGTAGAATCAGTTTTTTATGTTAAAAATTTTTTGTTGTATTGCCAAGACTAATCGCTTCTCAATCCGCTTTTCAATTCGGTGTTGCTAATTTATAGAAAAGTAAAGTCGAATGTGTTGCTTACCCATTTCGACATTTTTAAGCAGCCTCCTTCCACTTCATTGTGACAAGTTGGTTTAGTAGGTTTTGATAAGAAACGTTTTATTTACTAAACTATGGAGATTGTTTGGTCATAATATTTATCAGCTTGACTCGAATCTTCAGAGCTCTTTAACATTCTTTGGTCGTTACGCATCTGTTTGTCACGCGTCGCATATATCTTCACATTATCAAAAATCTTGTGGTTTGTCGTTTTCAAATCGAATATTGATTCTCGAAGCTGGCAAACAGTAGAAATCGTTTTGCGCGATAGTTCATAAGTGCTGCGTCATGCTGTCGCTTTTCTCCGTGACGTGTAGGTGACGTCACGATTACGTTTCCTCGAGATGAGTCTTGTCAAGCTACAGTTTTTGAGTAAAAGTAATATTTTTTGCGTTTTTTACGTGATTGGAACTATGAACGATCGCACCCAGAGCATTACAAAGCTAATGATAAAATTTCGGATGGAGTCATAAGACTCTGCTAAAATTACACAAGTTAAAAACGCACTTTTAGTGTTTCACAGGTAAAAGCCACGTCTCTAGAGGATTTTTTTAGGTTATTCCAACTTTTCTTCTCAATGTTGTTGATTTACTCGGATTTTGATGCTGGTAGTTATAAACCATAATCTATGTACTTTAAACCTGCCTTTTCATTACATCAGAGCTGAGCTGGATTAAACTGGACGATAGAGTTGTGTGGTTCAACGAAAATTTATTTTTGTTATTTATTTCAGTTGCGATGTTCAAAGTTATTTTGTCTCTTTTCATTTCGTGTAGATGTGTGAAGAAAGTGAAAGTTACGTACAGTTGCTGAAAGGTTATTAAAAGATTTTGATACTGGCTTTGACAAGCATATGTTTTTTTGGGTTTTCCACTGCAGACTTGAATGAAATTATAAAATATGTGGTGGCAAAAAATTCTATTTCCAGTATTATTTATTTGAAATATTTATTATAATTGGACGTTGCCATGGTTACAGTTATTGTAAAATATTTTTAACCAGTGACTGATTCATGCGTAATTGTTCAACAATTGACGTCAAGAAATATGTCATAAACAACAAAATCAGGCTAGCTTTGAAAACCTTGACGTTTTTCTTTACGTCTAAGCAACAACTAGTAGCGAATCTTTATTTTAAATTAGATTATACAAGAAATGTACATTGCTGTTGAAGACTTTTTCAAATTGAGTTTTATTCGAAAGCTGTCGCTTGTTATACAAAAGCCAATTAGGAGACCTCAAAAAGTGCTTTTAATTTTCAATCGATGGTGTTTAATAACCTCTTACCGTGATAAGCTAGCCCAAATATAGTTTCAAGTTTTTCTGGAACATTTATTTCGATATTGTTATTAACATGCAAAAAAAAGAGTAATAATATTTTGAAACTTATTTATTCTTAAGACTTTTGCTGTATTTTCAAAGGGCCGGTTGTGTACGCTACAACAGCTTTTTCTGCGCTTGATGGTGCACTTACGTGTTTTTTAAGTTTGACCAGGAAAACTGATAAGATAATTTAAAAGTTCGGAATTTATTTTACTGAAATACAGTAGAATTTGCCTAAGTTCCCTTCGATTAAGTCGCCAGTTCGCCTAAGTCGCCATATTGCTTGGTCCCGGCTGAGAACCTACAGTTTTCTGTGTTAGCAAGTTTAGGTAAGTTTTCTTCGCCTAGCTCACCACCGTTTTTGCTTACCACGAGCAGAAAAATTTGCCTTAGTTTTCTTGCTTATAAAAACTTTGCAAGCGTATTATATTCCAAACTTTCAGTCTGCTACCACCACACTAGAGTTGTTTCGCCTATCTATCTGCGATCCTTACTGATGTAACACAGTCCCACCGTGCTTCACAAACTTCCTTTATAAGCCCATTATTTCATCACTTTGGAATTTAGATTGTTGTCATGAGTTTTAGTTTAGTTCAGTTAGCCTTCTCACTGCCATGTGAAACAGCCTAACTATGACAGTTACAAAAGCTATCAGCTTATTTGAAATGAATTGCGGTACTAATTAGTGAGTGTGTGAAAATTTGATAAACAGAGAGACCATTACAAAAGAAAGCATTTTGTGTGAAATCAAAGAGAAAACAGGAGATACCATCAAAGAAACAGACGAAGAACATAATGATGAAAAAGATTTAGTGCCACCCCATCCATAAAAGATGCTCTTAAATGGCAAAGAAATTATAACATTTTATGATGCGTCCAGAGGACGGGGAGAATCCTATGGGTCATTGACCAAAATCCACTCGTACATAATGGACAAATTTTTGGCAAATGCAAGACAAAAAAAATCTCGGATTTCTTTAATACTGCATCTAAAGTGTAATTTGAGTTTAAGCAAATACTTTATTAAGTTATTGTACAGCATCCCGAAAAGTGCTTTTTGTTTGTGTTTTTCATTTCTCAAACCTTCAGCTTTTGCAGAAACAAAGGCATCCCAAGTTTGTGCAGGCTTATGCATATTTAATATGTTGTTTGCAGAAGTTGCCACTTTTTCTGTTTCCGTTGAAGTGGCAACTTAGGCAACTTCTACTGTATGTAAAAATAATTGCGGTACAAAAAAAATTTTTGAGAAATTTTGGATACTAAAAATAGCTTAGAAAAAAATTAATGCACTTTTAATACCACAAAATTTAATAATTTAATACCACAAAATATTGATAATAAAGCATATTATTTCCAATTCTTTTTTGGATTTATAATACCACAAAATAATAACATAAAGCATATTATTTCCAATTCTTTCTCTAAAGACCCAAAGCTACACACTTGGCGGCTTCTCAATTAAAAAAGTATTAATAAAAATGTGTTACGACTGCTGCACTGATAGTTTTTGAGTATTTTGCCCTGCAGTTGAAACAAGATAAATTGATATTGAAGCGCTGAAACCATGCAGCTATCTACTTACGGCCGTTTGACTTTAAACTTGCGCTCGTGTTATACGCTCTGTTATTTTTGTGAATAGGTACGTCATGTGTATTTGCCTTTCTAAAGCTAGAAAAAGTAAACTGATTTGAGGCGCGGAGCATCTGTCGGGTTCTTTGTACTTATGCCTAGAAACGGCGGGTGATTTTAAAATTTTGTTTCGACCTACATGAGCTATTGCAATCGTAAACTATTTCACTCATAAAGACTCGTTCTCCCAGGCGATTGTGTTTATGTGGGATAATTTTGTAGTTTCGTGATCATTTTGGGATTTCTTGTTAACAATGCATATAGTAAGATATTCGATTTTAAATCATATACATCTATTTGTCTTCTTTTGTCACTGATGAGTGTCAAGTCAGCAATTTAATTAGTCGCCCGGTAGTTCGTTTTAGTTGCTTATGTTCAATCATTTTTTAAAGCGCGATTCAAAAGTTTGTCAAGCCTTGCAAAACAATCTGTTATAATTTGGCTTGATTATATTATAATGAAAACCGCACGTATCGAAACAGTAACATCACGGTTAGGTCAACAATCTGAAGAGACGTTGATGCCATTTCGCCACTTTACTGAATTCGGTCGAGCTTGTGATTAAGACTTATATCACGTGCCTCAAAGTTTTTTGACAAAAGATAGTTTTTAGTCCTTTTATGTAATTGGTTCATGAACAACATTTCGATTTCTTAGGTGACGAACAATTTTTCTTAAAACTAAGAACTTGCCTAATTATAATAACATTCTGCAACATTAAGCAAAATATTTCCTTAATTCGTTAGTTTGAAGCCAAGCGCCCGCGGCGTAATAACCAAGGCGAATTTATAAAAGAGCAATGCAAGCTTAATTTGCAGCAAACTAACACTAGCGTTTGTTTTTTTTTGTAAACGCATGTCGCGCTTCCAATTTCGTGAAAGAATTATGATAGAAATACTAACTTTTCTTGTTTTTTCAGTTACCGCTGGTCATAGCGCTTTTAAAATTAAAATAATACAGTAACTCACAATTTTGTACAGGTCTGTTAAAAAGTTTTTCGACCCGTATAATATTTTTAAAGCAGGGGTGGGCAAACTTTTTAGCTCGAGGGCCGCATTCGGAAATTGAATTTGTTTGCGGGCCGCAGTAATTACGTTATTTTTTTAAAAAAAGGTCTTCACTTTGGATCTGTCTCGGAATTCTCAATTTTTATGCCCATAATGAAGTGTTTTCTAAAAAAAAAGCCTTCACTTTTAGGGATACCATATTTCTGAAGTGATAAACCGGGGAGTTTGTTAAAAAGAAAAAATTCGTCTCTAAAAAGCAGTTTTCTCTAAAAAAAGATCTTCACTTTGAATCTGTCTCGGATTTCTTGATTTTTCTATCTAAAAATCATGATCGCTAAAAGAATTGACTAAGAATTTAATTGAAAATAAAAAAAAAATCAATAACTTTTTCAATTATTTGTTTGAAGCCTTCGCGGGCCGTAGTTTGCCCACCCCTGTTTTAGAGCAATGTTTTTTTGACACATCCGAGTACGTACCAGAGTTTTTCAGGTTGAAACGTTTTCTTCATGCAGTGCACTAGAATTGTGATCATAAACTTTCAGTGACGCTATTAAAAATTTCCTTTGTATTTCAAGTAAAAACCTTTTCTAATATTTTTCACGACACTAAAATAACTTTGTCCTACTTTTTATGTCATTTGTTGTGACTTCACGGAGTTGGCAGCTCTAACTGCATCTATACTGTAAAATTAAGCTAAAGACAAAAAAACTTCGGGTGGTAAAAAAGGTGTGCTGCTATAAAACTGGACGCATTTTTGGTGCTGGTAGTATCTTTTCCTATATAATCATTCGAATTTCGTGGAAAGTACAGTAAACTGAACTAGAGCGCAATGTACTGTCTGAAAAAAGTACCGTCGCAAATGATGCATTGGCCAGAGCTTAATAGTTGTTTGTATTGTCGTAGCGACATTGTTACGTTGAAAGTCTTTGGCAAACACGTTTCATGCCTTTTTATACGTCACAGTCTGTCGCAAAAGTGTTCCACGTTATTTATAAATTATTTGTTAGTTGAATAAAGCAACGGTTTGTGGAATTGATTTTTGGCTTCGTGTTAATCAGTTTGTTTTGTTTGTGGCGTGTTATGCAGTATTTTAGACAAACTTTATTGTTTTAATTTGTAAAAAATGTTTCTGTGGTCTACTTTTCTTATTAATTTTTTTATTATTTTATTTGAATGAATGTTATAGCTTGTCTTTTGAAAATAGACCATTTTCAATTGCGCGTGTTATCCGCTGTATTATTTAGTCGGACCCAGTTCATCTTTTTATTGTAATTTTACTCAATTATGGAAAACAAAACAAAAAAATGAAATCAAACGTTCGATTAAGGTTTTAACGACAAATTACTTCATTATTTGTTTTTATGAATCTACTTCATCATCGCAAAATTTTTTAAAAATACTTTGCGTGTCAACATCCTGTGAAAAAACAGGATTTGCCCGAGGAATCTTTTCCGAATTGATTGCGAATTTTTCCGATATTTTTCTTCCTCAGTAGTTCTTAATAGTAGAGGAAGTAAAATTTCAGTTGCTTATGGGAATAACTGGTTGCAGGCAAAACTAACTACTTAAGCTTAATTAGCAAGGCTGTCAGTAAGAATTTTTTGTTTCCCCCAGGCTTGCCTGGAAAATTCCCCCAGATTTATGCAAAATCTTCCAACATACAAACAAAATGACAAAAACAACATTACGCATTATTTGCAAAGGTTATTGAAAGTTTTAAAGTTTAAACGCATTTAATGTCGAATATCGATGTTTTTTAGACCAGCCACGTCCAACCAAAATACGTCACAGGGCCAAAATTTATTTTGCTATTTTAGAAAGGGCCGCAAACACAGTACACTGAAAAGAAATTGCGTAAAAAGGAAAGTAAAAATGAACGCAGAATCTTGCTCCGATTTCTAAAGTTTCGTCCCAAAACTCAGGTGTTCTCTAAAAAAAAAAGTCTTTTCCTAGAGTCTCCTCTTGTTTATCAATTTCGCCCCAAATGTCTTCAGCAATCTCGCGGAACTCTTCTTCGTAACCTTCATTATAGCTAGAAAACTGGAAATCGTCGCTGGGCCGCACCAGAACCTTAAGTGGGCCGCAGGTTGGACATCCCTGGTTTAATTTGTGATGAAAAAATGAAAAAAAATTGTTTTATGCAATTTGAGGCAAGAATATAGCAGGTTTGACAAAACAGCAATCCATAAGTAGAATTCCCCCAGGTCTTTACCGATTTAAAAAAATTTCCCCTATTTTCTTAGACTACCTGCATTTCCCCCAAATCTGGGAGAAATTCCCCATGTCTGGAAGCCCTGATAATTAGTCGGTTTTGTTCAAATAATTCCATTACGTGCAAAATTTTAAAAGTTTTTCTTAAAAGTAGACATTCTGTTATTTTTAATTATTTTTAATTAATTGTCATTCTGTTTATTTTTAATTAATATTAAAAAAAATCGACATCTAATGTTGTTTTAATATGAAGACAAAAATTGATCTTTGAGTAAAGTAGAAAAATAAGTTTGTTGCAGTGTTGTGGTTTTGGACTGGCGTTGTTTTAATGAATAGTTTACTAATAACTTGATCGAAGCAAAATCAATTGGTTTATCCAACTTTTTTTTCAATTTTAGACTTGAATTTGAAGTATTTCTATTCCATTTTGGGTCTTTTCAAGAAGTCACCGTAAGCGATTTTTTTTGGTGAAACTAACCCAGAATACCCTATGGCACAAGGATGAAATAAAAAAGAAACCAAGAGGAAAAGAATCTCTTCAAGAAGCGATAGTAACCACAGGGGATCTGGGTTAGTTTCACGAACAAAAATCGCTTGCGGTGACTTCTTGAAAAAACCCTAAATGGTTATGTTAATGTCATTTAGATTAGGTGTGTGCTTTGAAGGTAGGATGCCGTAAAGTCGATCTTAAAATATGCTTATAATAGCAATGATTTTTGTTTGTATCGGTAACTCTACTTTTAAGACATAGCAAGGTCAGCAAATTATTATTAATTTCTTCCTACGTTTTATGTCCTTACTAAGGTTTCGTTCGTTGCCACTTTGACTTCTAAATCTGCGTTTTTTTAAAAATTAATCTTGATCGAATAGCTTTTCTAAGGCTTCAAGGTTTATTGTTTTATTGTCGCTAGAATTTAATTCAGTTGTTTTTGAAAGATGAAAACAAAATATTGCACCTTTCTATTAATTTATACGTGTATTTTGTTATTGTTTTATTAATTTTAAGTTGTCTAGGTCTTACGGTCTCACTTAAGCCTTTTGTTGCGTTTATTTTCTGCCCCACTTTTCTCACATAACTTTTTGGTAAAGTTTTATATGTAGTCTGCTACAGCAAAAATTTATTAGTTTTTAACTTTTTTTGACCTGATCATTGTTTTGTATTTTTAATTTAGCCACCATTGTGTATTAGCAGCGTAACCGTAATAAGGAATTCGGCGTGAAGAGCTTTTCCCAAGATTCACCCGAAACCACTCTGATAGACTAAGCGTCGAACTCGCGTTCTTCTGCTTATAAATCAAGAATATTATCACACTGAGCCATCCTGCCGCCTTAACCAGTTCAGGCTTTATATTAAAAAATCTTATCTTACCTTTTCCGTAGTTGTATTTGCATTGACGCAGGAGAAACGCCATTTGTTTAAAAAAATTGAGTAGTTCATATTTATCTTGTTACCACTGTTAAATAGAAGTCACCGATCTTGTTAGTACAATTTTGACGACTTTATCGACATTATTCAGTTCTCGCCTTTTTGGTTAATTCTGAATGAAACGGTTTGATTTAAATCGAGATGCAAATGAAATATGTCAGGCAATGGAACAAAAGCCGTGCTTTAAACACTGTTGTAACTATTGGTTTAAAAAAAGTACGTCGTCGATTTAGTGTTTGATTCAAACTTAGGAAACCAAATATTATGTTGCTGATTTAATGATCTTCAAATGCTTTTAGAATTTATTTTTCTGCTGGTGATTTTGTGTTGAAATAATCATGCATTTATAATTAGGTTTTAATTTATTTTCTTAATTTGATTTCAAAGTTTAAAGTTCGGTAAGCAATAAAACCTTATTTAAGTTTCGTATTAATAGTTTTTAATTGGATTTTTGTGTAAAATTTTCAACATTTTGTCTTTCAAAAGTTTAGAAAAACATTTAAATTTTATTTTAATAATAAAACGTTTCTTAGGTCTGTTCATTGTTCAATTTTAAGAAATTTAAAAAATTTGTATGCTTCTTGTGAATAAATATTAGCTTTTTTCTTTGTTAATGACAGTTAGAAACTGGTTTAACATTTGCGAGTTAGTTCAACCCAATCGCGTTACTTTGATCTTGTCTACTGAATTGCTTCTGTACAACTCTACGAACAAATTTGGTCAGTCGGCACGATTTCGGTTTAATTTCAGTTAAAACGTGACTTTTTCTTGATATCTTTGCAATTTTGTTTTATATTGCTCATTGCTTTTGCAGGTTGTCTGTAAAGTCATCCCCTGTTTTGAAGCCTGTACAAAAACTTTCTGGTATTGATTTTTAAACGAAGTTAAAACGGAACTTTCCAGAACAGCTTCTTGGTATAGAATTTTTGATTACATTCAAAACAAATTCTTTTACATCAGATTTTAAAAAACGCTAAATTTGCATAAAACCTATTGTGATGTAATTGCACAAAGACTTTTGATTATTTGAAGTTGTTCAAGTGTATTTTGTTTCTGTTTCTAACTAAAAAATGTTTTTCAATGTTCTAGATACGGCTTAATTCGGCTAGCTACTGTACTATATTTGCAAACGAAAAGAGTTTTCGAAGCTGCAGTCAGATTTTTTGTCTATCAACGGTATTCGATTTTTGTGTCAGCTTTATAGACGTAATTGGGTTGAAGAATATGATATTTGTAAACTTATCTGACCCACCAAGATAGATTCTACTTAACGCGTTTTGTAATGAAGTTACATATGATTTAGGAGAAACAGAAAGAGCGTTTGTTTGAAGTCTTAAATTCCGCATCAGTAAGATTGTTCCTCTCTGCGATTAAGAATTGGGTGAAATTAATTATTGCATTGAACACATTACAGAATCGTCATTTACTTCATTTTTGGCTGTTGTTAAAGCGTTCAGGATCTGATGACTTAAAGCTATTCAAGTTTCGTCCAGTTGTTGTTATTCACGTCGTGGTGTTGTGTTCAACATAGGAAAACGTTTTAAACTTCGTTCTAGCGAGGTCAACTGAGGTTAAATAGTCTTTAGCACAACAAATTTCTGTGACGTTTAACTCGAAGGTGAGCCGCTGTATTGATACCGAGTTTGTTTGTTAAAATTGCTCGCAAAATTATTGTTTCATGAAAGGTTTATTACTAGTATTGCTGTTAAACAGCTTCAATTTTTCTCAAAACTATTTATAACTAATTTCTTACTTTTTTCAGCGACCCAGATGTCAAGCATAAACGACAGCAAAACACGGGCAGATCAATTTCTTAAACTTAGCTTTACACAAAACGTTTCATGCGCAAAAATGCTTACACTTCAAAGTAGATTATTGTTCAATGACTTCGGATAGCTCTGTTAAGTTACAAGGTACCCGAGCCGTGGTCGATAAGCACCATTTTTGTTTTTGAAAGTGAAGAGTAAAAAAGATTTTCACTTGAAATCAAAAATCCAAAGGGATATTTAGTGTTGAAAGGCTCCGTGAATTACTCTAACTGGTGACCCAATCAAATCAAACGATGACCCACTTTGAATCACGATCCGGTGGCGAAAACATTGTCATGAGTCCTAAATCACGTTTGGTTACTTAAAATATTCAATTATCAAAAGTTCACAGGACTCCAGAACAATCTATAAAACAACATTAACTTAAGTCGCTATAAATACGTCTTTGAATTAATCAAATCTAATAAGATAAGGTCTTCTGCATCTACTACATTTTGTTAATAACTTTCAACTTTTAATCGTACGTTTTTACTGTAAATTAATGACAAGGTGTAAAAAAAGCAATTTTAATTTTGAAAAAAAAAACGAATTGAACGTTTTTAATGTACGTAGAATTGAATAAGAATAAAGCCGGCATAGCCAAAACGTTTTTTGTGGTTAACTCTCAAATTATTCGCAAAAGTTGAAGATGTGATTTGAAAGACTTCTTTTAAGGCTTTTTTTTTGAAAACTATAATTTCATGTAACTTGAAGGTTTTTAAATCTTTTCCTTGGTTGTAATCAAATTATTCGCTGGGGACTTTTTAAAGGAAACGAACCCCCTGAAACTGTCTTCATCTTAATATTTCACTCCCTTTGCTCGTGGGGCAATGCCCATTTCCTCTTTGCCAATGTTTAATATTATTAATATTAACTTCTACAAATTATATTGGTATTTTTTAATAACAAGTAATTGAATTTGCAGGAGATTATCAGCTTTGTTCAAAAGCTTTCTATTTGGTTAGTTAGATTATCAGCTTTCCATTTGGTTGAGTGACACGTTTTGCTGAAATTGTTGTCTAGTTTATTTTTGACTTCGAGTTGACTTTCACCAGCATTTTCCAGTCGGCACAAAACGATAAAGAATAATGACATACACAGCTGAAGCAGGAATATGTATGGACTTTTAAGTTGTTTGAAACGTCATAATTTTCTAGTAAGAGGCCTCCTGAGAATTTTTTACGAGTGATGAAAATCGCTCTAAGGCAAAAATATCTTGAATCTTCTTTGGTATTTAACTTCGGTTTATGGGAGAAAATGAAAAACTACAGCTATGAAACTTAAGTTGCTGCTAACTCATTTTTTGCTACAATTTATAGGTTTTCTCGTTCTTCTCTTTTTTTTCACTTGTGAAACGGACTTTTAGTGAAAAAATTCAAACGAAGTTTTAAGATTAATAGGCTATTGTTTCACTTTTGCTTTTACTTTAAACGGATCAATCTTTTGCGTAAATCTTTCATTCTATCCTGTAAATCTGATGTTTGCGATCGAATTTAAGTTTGTGCAACATAGCTTTGTAAATATGGGGCTAAATTTGTTTGTAATATATTTTGCTGGCGTTTTTTAAAAACCAGCAGTAGGTTTAACTTTAAAGTAACTGTTTTAAGTTCAACTAAAAAATTAAGTAGTTTCCATTGGTGTAAAGAGAGAAATGCGTAGAACAACCTCAGCTTCACTATATAGAACAAAATCATAGTAGAAAAAGGATATAGGCCTAAGCCAGGAGTGGCCAAAGCTTTTCAAGCGTGAGTCATATTCAATAAATTAATAATGTTGGCGAGCCGCAAAATTTTCTAAAATTGCAATTATGTAAGAATTAAAACATCGCGACTGCTTTCAGCGCAAAACTTTAGTGATGGCTAAAAAGAAAAAAAAGATCATCATTTCTAATCAGTGTCCGAAATCTTCATTTTTCCCCCAACTTGAAGGTGAAAACCAAAAAAAAAAAAAAAAAACAGAGAATGTATTTAAAGCTTAGTGTTGGTGAATTAACACCTTCTGCAACCTCTAGCAAAAATTAAGACAGAGAAAAAACAATTTAGGTTAATTATAAAAATTCACACGAATTACATACGGTTCGCAAGCCACGGCTCGGCCACCGTTGGCCTGAACTATCGTTTTTTACTAGCTATGGCAAGGTCTGGATTAAGAAAGTTGCAAATCTCTATTTATTATTAAATATAAAAAGATGAGTATAGGGAATCACTCCTAACTCTGCCAGTGGCAGAGTTAGGAGTGATTCCCTATACTCATCTTTTTATAGTAAATTTCTTGCTTGCCATAAAACCAAAAGATATTATTAAATAAGGGACTACAATTATGCAAACAGACCTAACAAAGGTTTAGCAAGTATAGATGCTTTCCGAAAAAAAAAAAATTTATTAACTTCAAATTAACAGAAGTATTGTTGTGTTTGGGCCGAAGGTTTTAGGGCTCAAGGCTATAGCCTTAGTAGCTTCATACTTAATCCGGCTTTGGCTGCGCCTGATAAAGAAAGATCAAATAAAGGAATGCACAGGTTTTAATTAAATCTTTACAGCAATAAATGAGACTACTAAACGTGATAGAAACTGCTAAAAAATCATGAAAATTTAAAAAATATTTTTTCAAGCAGAATTTAATGCTTATTTTATCCAACGTCGCTTAAGCTAGTTTATCAATCAACCTTATTGTTGTTTCGCGGGATGAGACCATTCGCCGCACCGATTGGCCGCCGAAAGTTAGTCCCCGCCAATTTGGGCTAGGGTTAGTAACGATAGTAGTAGTGACGATAGAGAATTTGCAACTTTAATGGTGGCTAATTGTCGGCGGCGAATAGTCATCGAGCCGTTGTTTAGTTGCAAATAAAACTCTTGGTAGGTAAATTAAATATTTTTCTGATTTGTGATTACAGAATGGACCTTCAGCAATTACAAGTTATTGTTTTGGATTTTGTTTGATAAACTTTCTTATGCGTATATTTAATACCTGTCCAATGTTCTGTTTGTTTTTGCGCTGCTGCATTTGGCATTTAACTCCAGTTATTAAAATATATCAAATAGCCTAAAATCGATTTTATGTGACATCGTTTCACCATGTGAGTGGAAACAGAATTTTTCGATTTTGCATCCCTGAGCAACTTGCTGATGCCGAATTAGGTGGCTTATAAATGTGGGAAAGCAGAACAGAAAAATTGTCTTGTGAATGATATTTGAAAACAATTCGATGCATCGGTGCGTGACTTAACATTTCAGCTCACGCTTTTGTTGCTGATTGGGCTAGATTTCGCTTAATGTCATGTTATATGTCAGGCATAATTGTATCTTTGCTAATGCTCTGTAAATTCTGCGTGCTGAAATTTCCTCAACTTTTTCGCCCCAGATGAGGAACCAATGCGCTGCATAGCGTCTTGTTTTTCAAGAACCCATACAAATTATTTGTAATTGACTGCTTAGCATTTACATAATATTAACAATGAGTTTAAAGCGCTATTTAGTTGATAAGTTTGCTATATAAATTGTTTTTTGTGGCGAGCTTTAAACCAAAGTTTAAATTTCTCAACAACTTTAAGCAATTAGGCGGATACTTACTACTAATTAGTCTTTGTTGTAACCGGTCATGATTCTTTGTCGGTTTTGATCATGGTCGACTGCTTCGCGTCATGCTCTGTTTGGCTTAGCTTCTATCGAAACAAAAACGAGTCAAAAGTCTCGTTAATCAGCACAAAGGTTTCATACAAGTTGCTCAAGTCTTTAACGTTTACTTATAACGTAAGAACTGCTAATGTCTCTTTGCGTGCTATCGATGATGACCACTTTTCTTTTCAATAGCTGTTGCTAATTCCTAAAGCTTTAAAAAAAATTGAACGTGCAAGCTATTAATTTTAATTCGACGTCAATCAATGAATTAGATTTTTTGGGCGAATTGCACCTTTATCTTCCCGCGATTTTGACGAAGCAAAACCACACTACGCAGTTGTAATAACTTTTCATTCGCGATTTCGCAAGATGACCGTTCCGTATCTTCATGTCATTGATTCTTCTTACGTTAAAACAAGAAAAAATCCAAGCTCGGAGGCGATTTGATTAATAATCGGTGCTTGACCCGGTCGACGCGTTTTAAAACCCTTGATATGCGTCAAGTTGCTAAAAATAATTTTGTCTCTAATCGTTTGTTTTTGCGCTTTGTAAATTAGAATTTGCGTACATGCGCTTGTAAACGTGCACCAATCAGTTTTCTCTGGGAAAAATTTAGGAGTTACACTTTTAACCAAATTAGTAATTTACACACAATTTTGGTTCAACGTACTATGACGTTATATTCTTTCGCAGTAAAGTCTGTTTTCGCTTAAAATTTGGTTGGTAGAACTAACATTTTTTCTTCCTAAATCAAAAACAGCTTGATATAGATTTTCCCAAGTTATTTAGATCTTGACGTAAGAAACGTGATACGTTTAATGAGAAAAGAAGGCGTTGTTTACGTCTTACTGTGATTAACATTGCGTCTGGAGTTTTGCTTTCGAATGCGTTCAAACTTATTTTTTACTCAAATACAATATAAAATTTCTGCTATATTTAGCATGAATTTTTTTATGTAGACGTTGCGTTGACCATAGATAAAACTGGGGTTGATTTATAGAAAACCGTCTCTCATTTTACCCAACTTGCATATTTTGTTTACCATTTCAAGTAGGATAATCGCATATCTTTATAATTATTTTGTGAATTTTCGAACGGCGCAATTAGATGTTTTTTTTTATTACATCAGAAAAGAGATAAGTTTGTTTTTAATGTAAATGTGCATTTTTTATTAGGCTTTTCATCAGCGGCTTGCTTTAATATTTAATGTGTTGCATTTCGCCGTTATTCGATTATCACGTGCTGTTCAACAAACTTCAAATGCCACTAACGGTGGCCAATGTCTTTTGTGACTTGATTTTTGAACATTACGTATACGCGAATCCAAGGTTGCCGCAACGTATGAATCGGAAAGTTGCGAGAGCGCTTTATCAAGTTTGAGCCAAGATTTTGGCTTGATGTAATTATAATAAGTTGTTTAGCTCATTTGCAACTTGTTTTAGGATCCCTCGAGATTACGATCCGGAGATTCTCACGACATGAGGAACAGCTTGAACGACGGAGGATTTCCAAACGTGAGTCCTACGGATTTTTTGAAGGATGACCTTTACGACCTTTATTTTTGAATGTGTTATCTTAGCGCAAGCTTATTTCAGCACAAATCAATGTGGCTTTGATCTTTAATTTATTATTCAATATGAGACATGCGACTCAACGTTAGACTTTGTATGAAACACGCTTTTATTGATTAGAAAAGGAAAGTATAATTCAACTTTAAGCATTTATGTTGCGTTGTGCGTTTGACTGTGCTATTCCTTGGCCTGACATACTGATGATGGTTTTATACAAACCTTTTTTGGGATAGGAGCATGAATCCACGTGGCAAGGTCCCAATAGTTGGGCGGCAGCCCTAAACAAAGTAAAATTCCATAGAACTTGATTCAGAAATTTTTTGTCCATTAGTTTTAAAAAACTGGAGTGGGTGGGGTTTTTACCTTGATTTTAAATAAACCTTATGGCAAACATTTATTCGTATTAATGGTACACTTCAAATATTTGTTCATGCTTGCCTGCTCTAAGCCCAAGAAGAATTTTTTGCAAACTTTTGGAGTTATGCTTAATACAGTCTAAAATACCATAGCAATATTTGAAGCTTGCTAAATAATTATTTTGTTGATTGCCTTGCGTTTTTATGATATCATTACATTGTAACACTCTAAGATTAAAGCAAGCTAGATAACGAAACTTTGTTATTTCGGCAACAAGACACTATATAATTGCTAGTTTTTTGCTCTTCCTATAAAAACGTCCACTGTGGCGCTCGACTTTAGACAGCACTCAAACTTCCACAACAAGAAGGCATAAACGAGTGGGGATTTTTTTATTGAACAATTTCTAATGGAGTTTTAATTAATGTGGGAAATAGATTTTTCTTTAGTTTAAGCCTGAGCAATTGACATTTAATAGATGAAATGTGTTGTAGCATTTGCAAGCAAATCGATTACCTCTTTCCCACGAGTTCAGATGTGTGTTAGTTAAAATTTAAAAGTTTTCAATCGCAACTTTTCAACGGTGTTAAAGATCATCTTTGTTTTCAAACTGCTTTGGTTGTTTACCATCCTTATTTGTTTTTCAGTTGAAGCGAAAACTAAATCCGATTTACAACGATTCCACTGTTCTGATGCAACCAAACCCGTACGGTGACTCGATTGCGTCATCTAGTGGCATATACCCTGCTGCTAACCAATATGGCTACTCCGTCGGTCAGAGCAAAAGTGGACAAGCAAAGAAAATGAAATTTGAGTCAGCATCGAATGTTTTGACGGAGAACAATTCGCCATTTAACTCAATAGGTAGATATTGAAAAACTGCTTCAACTAATAATGAATAAGCCTGGCTGTATTTCCGGTAAAATTCCATTACGCAATTGACTTTTTAGTTGCTGTTGATTTGTCAATTTAGCGCGTATGTAATTAAACAACTTGTCTATTACTTCACACAGCGGAAATTGTTTGATCAAAAATCTTTAAATTTAGTTCTTCCTGTTTGTTCGTTTTATGAGTTCTCTTGGCAAGATGTCAATCAGCCAGAATAAGAATATAGATAAACTGTGATTTCTTGCGTTTAATTCCTCTGTAGGCTAATTTTTTAAATGATTTTGATGAGCAACCTGATTTTGCATTTTCTTCAAAACCTTTTATACCGTTTTGTTCACTACATACCACTTTGTCCTAACCGGGTTACAAATATTTAATTTCAGGTGCAGCAAACAGCAACAACTGCAACTCAGGCGACCGCGTCGCTCTCTCCGGTGTTCCTCCCTTGAATTCCGGTAACGTACTTGAAAATCCAAGCATGAATTTTTTGAACTCGGTCCCCGCAAGTAGGTTTTTCAGGTAGTCTCGAAAAAACTTTCATCGATATCAACAAAATTTTGTTTTAGATTCTCTTCCTGTTGTTGAACAATCAAACGACATAACACCGCCAAACGACAATTTTATTGACGTGAGTTTATCTGAAAAAAATTTATAACGGTGATTTAGGACAGGGGTGTCCAACTCATGACCCATCTAAAGGCTTTTAGGGACCCGCATGGTATTTTCGAAATGACGTAATTCAGATAGGGTAGTCTGCTTATGCAATTTTTTTTTGATGTGAAGCGAAAGCAAGAAAAGATTTTGAATACAGATATAATAGCGGGACAATAGTATTACGTTGGAATCCAAGTCAAGACCGAAAAAAAGAAACAAAATTATTACTCTTATTCAAGGAGATTTTCCCTTCGGGCGACTTTACGGAGGGATCAGTGGTTGGAACCTCTGGATTGAAGCGATAACTTTCACTTTGGTCTTCACATTGAATTCAAAGTAATTTCATTAGGTGAACTTGCCTGGCAGCTAGTATTCTGTCCTGAAATTTAATAAAATACCCATAATAGGGTCTTCACTTCAATCCGGAGTCGTTCGACTACGGCTCGCGTAAAGATTGAAAGTGTTTTAGGTCTTCACTTAGATTCCAACGCGATAATATTTGCCCGCAAATATTTTTTTGTTTGTACAAAATGGCCCTTGGTTCAAAAAAAACCCGGACGACCTTGATTTAAGCTTAAGTTACATCGGGGCTGCACAGAGTCTATTTTTGCCCAAATTAATACATTATTTGTAAATTTTAACTTATGTTCGAGTAGCTTTTTTTTGAGTGTTCATGTTTAGTAATTCTCAATTAAGTTTAAATTTGAGTTCAGAAAATTTCAATTTGAGGTGGTGCAAACGTTCAAATAAGGAACTCGATTTTGAGCGCTTTTTTTTTAGTTCGAATGCGAGTTCTCGACGCTTGGTTGCAATTACTAGTTCATTGTGCTTACCATTTACTTGAAAAAAAAAAACAAGGAAACGTGGTATTAACCAATTGTTTCAACTTTGTAGTTTCAAACTAGAAAGTCGAATCTTTTCTCGTGTTAATGATTCGAACGTATTTATGCTTAAAGCTGGACCTTAAGTACGTTGGACTTAAGGGACAGCTGTAAATTATTCCACTGCCATTAAAAAAAAGTTTAAGAAAGCGTTTTCATCCATGTATAGCGAGTTAACGATAAATATTTTAGCGATTAATCAATAATTCCGCATCTAGATAAACTTGAAAAAAGAGGAAAACTTAAAACCCTCTAATTTTTTTCAGATTTTATTCAAGGAAATGTCGGAAAAAAACAATTCAGCCAGCACAGCATCTCAACAAAACACTTCAAAAGTTGCGGAAAGACAGGCGTTTACGAGCAATAGCCCTTCCTTTACCACTCAGGTGTGATTTATCAAAACTCAAAGCCTTAAAGTTTCCTTTTATTTTTGGCGCATCAGTTGTTATACTAATATCTTTGTTTATTTCCACAAAAAACATTTGCTTAATTTAAAGGTAATCACGGCGCAGCACTCCTTTTGTTTTAGACATTCATCACTTACGAAAACAATTTATGCCTTCTAATGCTTTCGAGTAATTACAAATATCAATGTCTCCATTGCTGCAAAGGTTACATCCCGAAATTGTAACAAATTTTACTTCACGTTTAGGTTTCCAGAGACAGTTCTCGCCAGATGAATGTGAGAATTTCACAAAGTCTCAATGTAAACGGAGATAATCTGCAAATTTTAAACAGTACTAACGTCAAGTACCCGCAACAGCAACAACATCAGCAACAGCAGCAACAGCAGCAACAACAACAGCAACAAATACAACAGCAACTAGCGCCACAGCAGATTGAAAATAATGTGTTTGATATAAGGCAACAATCATCTCCATTCAATAATGTGACCGGTAGACAGCTGAGCGTGTCTAGCTGTAGCAGTATTGCGCAAGCCCAATCTCAAAATGGAAATAACTCAAACCTAACGAGTCCACATTTGCAAAGGTAATTTCTAGCGTTTTTATCAAAGCACTCTGCACTTGTTGCGGTGGACAAAGGTGACTTTTTTTCTCATTCATGTTAATCTCAATTTTGTTTTAGCTTGAGTGTATCTTTGGATTCGAATTTCGGGAGTCCCTTGGATCAACACTCCCGAGTGAAAACACCCCAACAACAGTCTTTGCCAATGACGCGCATTCGCACTCCCAGTAGCGTCGACAGCGTACGTCACACCCCCAATCCAGCGGCCACGTTTCCGTACTCTCCCGGTCATTCTGCAACCAACTTGATGTCACCGCAGCCTGCACCTTACCTCAATCAAGCTCAGCTCCCCAGCAATGAACCCCCGCAAGTGCGGCCGGCCGCTCCTCTTTACAGGACCTTTTCCCAACAAACTTCGAACGCGGTGGTGAACTACACCCATGATCAACCTCAACTTCACCCCAACATATCTCGGAAGTCAAATCAACTTTTATCAAGACCCGGGGCCAGCATGCCACAGGAAGTTACGTTTTCCGGCCAAGACATCGGGTCCTCGTCAGCATCGTTTTATCCTCCCCAGCAGCAGAAGCTAATCCAACAGCCCAATCAGTTCGTTCCCACAGTTACAAGTGAGTCGATTGATTATTTAAGCTTAGGCTTTCTGTAATTCGAGATTTCTGTTTTTTGAGAACCAAATATCGGAGTTATTAATTGTAAAGAAATCTATAAAACTAATTTTGGACTTTTTGAAGTTTTTGCATGCTTTGTGATAAAAATTCTTATATATCAAAGTGATTCTCAACTTATCTGTTAAAATTTGTTTAATACTAGTAGTGTCACGTGACCAGCGTTTTTGTTCCGCTTACTAAACAAACAAACGTATTTTCAATTTTCAGTTAAGAAAAGCAACGCTCCCAATTTAAGTTTGACCGTCCCCAATTCGCACTACCCCATGCCCAATGGCGATATATCGGCCGCCACGGCCGCCGCCCAGGAGGTCCTTGTTGTGAGCCAGCGACAGCACGGAGGCAATTACAATGGCAGAGTGGCCCAACAACGGATGGATCGGATTCAAATGTTAGATTCCGTCCAAAACTCCATGAATCCTGCGCCAGTGGTCGCTCAAGGGTAATTTAAATAATTGCCTGAATGTTTTTTGAAAGATTTTTCTTGATATTTTAACGATTATTCAACCATTGTATACAGCATTAGAATTGGAATAGGTTTTTGCCTCACTAAAATTTTTTCCGTTGTAATTTCCTATTTTATCAATTTAGACAGACAAACGTTTGAATGTTTCAAAAACTGGAAAATGTTTGGTTGAGGAGTTTCAATTTTTAATCAAAGAATTATTTCTTCTCTGTATCAGCATACGACCCGTCAAAGTTACACTCATTAGCTCAGGGATCGGGAACCTTTTTGGGGAGGAGAGCCATAAAAGCTACTTATTTTTAAATGCATTTTCGTGAGAGCCATACAATGTTCCCTCTATGTTTTTTAGCTTACTGTGAGCAGAAATTTGTTCGTGAGCAAACTTTACTCAATTTTGTCTCAAAAAAAAGTCTTCACCTTAAATTTGACTTTGGTTTCTTGATTTTTGTCTCAAGGTCTTCACTTCTGAAATCTTATTTGCGCACAACTTTTTTTTGTGTGCGCTAGTTTATGCTCGTCATCAAAAGAGCAACATCTGGCCACAAGCTATAGGTTCTTGACCCCTGCATTAGCTAGTGAAATTCTTCAAGACAATTTATTCGAAACCGTTTTGTAGGCTAGATACGTTGTTTGTGTACGTTTATTAACTTAACATACGGTATAGCTTAAATTTATAACTTAGGGTACGTTCATCCACTGTATGACATATTATGATTTCATAGGAACTACAATCGTCCGCAATCACACAAACAACATCCATCTCCATCTCCCATGCAGCAGATGCGAAACCCGCAGAATCTTAGAACTATCGGTAAGATCTCGTTCGAATAATGAAACGTGGTTTGTTCTCGGTGACGTTATAAAAGGCAGAATTTTTTGTCGGTCAAAAAAATCTCTGCACTTGCAAGCAAATGACTCATCATGACCAAATTTTTAATATTTCTTATTAGAATTTTTCGCCATTAAATTCGGCTCTTTTTCGCGCGAGTAGCTACGCTTTCAAGTTGTTTAATTACCGGTTGTTCGTGATGTGAAGAGCTGTATCAATCTAAGCAAGGAACATGTCAGGAAAACGTCACAATGTTTAAAAGTAGAAGCTATTTTGCTGCTGACTGCCCTTTGAAATTTTTCCGTCAAATTGACAAAGTACCTATAACGTCATCGAGTCTAAAGTGTGTCTAACTCTGGGTAATTACCTTTCAGATTTTACCGAATACTTTCTTGAAATCAATAAAACTACTTCACAATTATTTTAGAGCCGATACGGATTGTATTCAACATGAATTGCAAGACAAACAATCAGAAAACTTTTAGAAGTCTTAAAACAATATTTCATCCCAAACTTTTTAATTGTACCCTATTTGGAGAAACACATCACGATTTTTCGGCCTGTGATTTTGATAAGCCAGTGATTTTCAACCATTTTTGCAACTATATACACTTCTGGCTAAACATAAAAAAACCTGTACACCTTAATTCTAAATTATGCTTTTAAGTGAGGACCTTTTTTTGGTCTTTTAGGTCTGGATGAACATTTTTTTGGTTGTTTTTTTCCTTTAATGAATATAATTTAAAAAACATGGTAGAAGAACAATTAAAGTCCAACAAAAAGGTCTTCACCTTAATTATACAATTTTTTTATTGTGACAAAAAAAATTCATTAATCATTCTAATAGTCATACTAAACTAGAAAAGTCCAATAAAACCCTGCGCAAACTACACCATTAAAAATTTCTTGTACACTCTGAAAAGTACAGAAATAGGCTTTATTTAAAGTGAATTTATTATGAACACCATTCATTAACTTGAAACGTTGCTAGTATATATTTCAATTGAATTTTTTTTTCTGATGTTTGCCATGAAACCTAATCAGGAAACAGGTTTAATAGAACCGGCTAATTCGATTAGTTAAAAGCAGTTGTTTTATTCCTCTCAGGTCATGCAGCTCCAGTACAAGGAGTGCATTATGACAGGAGGCTCGCCTCGTACTCGCCTCACTCCGTCACCACACACGAGATGCCGCTTTTGCAACAGGTCAGTGTTTGAGCTGAGGACATGTTTTATTTTTTTAACAATAAAAGTTGCTTTATCATTGTGAGTAGTTGCTGATGTTTTAAATGATTCTTAAATGGCAAGAAATATCTGACAATTTTCAGCAACGACGCGAAAGCCACAAGCAACAATTTCTCGCTCAGCAGCGCTCTCACACTTTAAGTGGTGGAGAAATATTGCAGCCTGATGTCTACTCACGGCCGGCATACGAATCCCAACGCACGATTGCCCCACATTCAAGGCCAATGAATGTCACCATGATGCCCTCAAGTGACAAAAACATGTCTTTATTTCAAGGTATTTAATTGTTTTTTTCAGTTTGTCTGATATACACAGAATTAAAAAATTTTAGTAACTTGTAAATAAAAAATCGAAATTTGAACAGCAGTTAAATAATACCTACAAATATTTAGTTTATGTGGTACCTTGTAAAAAAAACTGCCGCGAGTTTTTTCATCATTACAGTCAATGTTTTTGATGTTTGCAAGATCTTGCAAAATTTCTTTGATTTCGCAGCAGTTTTTTACAGTGTGAATCTTATATTCGAGAAATCTTATAGTCTTGAAGGACATAGATTACTTAAATAATCGCTCATCATAAGCCATCTTCGGTTGGCTTTTTACTGCTAGCCTTAATGGATTATATAGTTATTTTTTCGCACGCATTTATTCTTTTTTTTAATTTTTAGACTAAATTTTTGCAATTACTAGTGAACATTGCCAAAAATTGTTTTGCATAATTATTTCATGCAATTTTGTTCTTTTTTTTATGATTTCAGTAACTGAATATGAAATTGATTGTTTGGACGCGTTTTACGCCGCATTTTTCTTGTGCATAAAACAAAACTGTTTTTGCAGGAAGTGACGTGAACAATTTCAATCCCACTTTTTCAAAAAGAAATGATTGGAACATTCGACTCTCGAACATGGAAAGCAACGTTCGCAACATTCCCATGTCACGTGACACTGTCAATATAATGACGCAGCATCACCAAAGTCCTTCTGCCTTACCCGTCCAATCTCACAACCCCTCGGCAATACCCACCGGCCTTCAGAGCTCAGGGATAAATGGGGGCATAAGCGGCATACCTACGGGTGTTGTTGGTTTAAACAATCATTCATCGTTTCCCCCCTCAAATCAAATCAATTCCTTGCAAAGTTCGAGGGCCATACACATGCAGAATCTCCCGTCCAAGTCGATGTACGGTCCTTCGCAAGGCGTATTTGCTCAAAATCAAACAATCACCAAATCCAACGTATTGACCAATGCGCCAATGTTCAATCAATATCAACCTCAAAGCAGCTTACAGAACACATACGGCTCTTAGCTTGCTACCAATGCTTGTATTTGCTACTTATTTATTTTGTGAAAACAAGCAAGCTTTTTTATGACGCTATTTTTATTTATTTGTTTTTATCATTTTCTACTGTTTTTTTATATTTATTGATATTGGAAATCACTCCTGACAATACACGATGCAGTTTAAGCTGCGTGGATCTCATAAATACATTTGGTTTGTTGGTATTTTGTGTCAGTCTGATTTTTAGTATTTGTTAAACATAAGTGATGCATTTTGGCTTATAATTTATTGTGTTTGTTGTTTTGCATTAAAACTGCCTTTGCTTGCTGCACATGTGTTTATGTACTTAACGACGTCCTTTTGGAATTCTATCCTTAAAATAAATGGAGGAGTGTGAATAGGTTGTAGTCAAGTCAGAATATTCTTTGTAGAGCTTGGTCGCAATTAAGTGTCAGTTTATGCTAATAGCCGTTAACAGCTTCAGAACTCATGTAACATAGGTCTGTGCAGTCCAACTAGGTTCTTGATATTATAAGTCATTTATTTAGTAATATTCACAGTCAATTCAACTTGATTCCAGCATCAGTAACTCGGACGGTACTTTTCTCCTCGTGATGGTCTTGGCAAGAAGCTTTAATTGTCAAGCGTATCTTTAAAATAAAAAAACTACATGACAACAAAGGAAAAATTTCAGCAGCATCTTGGGGTCTCCGAAGCAGATCGAGATAATCACTTGATGGTTTCCCAAAGTATAGCACCTATGACATTGTCCTGGGAGTCAGGAGGATAAATCGAAATAATAAATGAATGACTCGGGGCTATTTTATTGCAAAACTCTATTTTTGCAACGCTTGTTTGTTGCAGCGAACAAACCGCTTCTCATCAAGTCTATCTCGACAATATTTTCTCATGACAGACGCAAATTGCCACCTTTACTTTAGTCAGAAATACGTCATCGAGTTTATCTTCATTTTCTTAACATTGTGATTATTAGACAGTAATCAAATTTAAAGTTTTTGAAACCAGGTTCTATCGATTCACGTATTTCCAATTGAATTTCAATCGAGGACGATACTTTCTAAAAAAATAAAAAAATGTTTTCACTTTGTGCTAAGCCAGGGGTGCCCGACCTTTTTGAGTCCATGGCCATTTTTGCTAATCGAAAAGATTTGTGTGCCAAGTAAATAAAACTGCGGGGCAAAATTTTACAGACAAAGACTTTTTTTTGGTCTTCACCACGCGCAAATTTTTTGCCTAAAAACTCAAGTAAAGATTTTTTTGGTCTTAATTTAGGACAAAATATTTCTTTTAGAAACATGATTGCTCTGTTTAGTTTTTTATCGCAAGAATCCGCCAAAACCTTTACACGGGCCACGGGTCGGACATCCCTGTGCTAAGCTATCAAGTTTTATCGTTCATTATTTTTTATTTCGTATATAAGCTACTTCGTCTCAGAAAAAAATCATAAAATTAGCTAAAAAACTCTTTTGATACATTTAACTATTAACGGGTAAAAAATAATTATCAAGTTTGTAATAATTAATTTATTCAATTAAAGAAATAGCAGCAGCCGGTTAGTGTAAACTGCAAGAATTTTGTCACAGGTTTGGATTCCTTAGATATCAACAATTGGTTTTAAATGCAAAATATAGCCCTTAACGAGACATTCTAAAAGCAAATCGCGAAAAAATATACAATTGCTAGTGTGCATGCTAACCAAGATTTAAAAATTAGCCTTCAAAATTGTTTAATTTTGTGAAAATAAAGAAAGTAATAAGTTAGGTTTCTGTCGCAACAAACGTATGTAAAACAACATCAATTATTTATTAAGATTGATATGTTTGAAGACTAAATACGCCATAGCTGGCACGGTCCAAAAGAACACAATGAAAAATGGTTTAAGGTCAGTGATAGCCTTACAAAAACGGGGGTTCAAGAAAAATAGATGGGGCCACTTTTAGTGTACCAAAACAAAGTGATCTCTAAAAAAAGGTCATCATTTTAGGGGGGGCTCTTTTAGCGCATCAAAACAAAGTGATCTCTAAAAAAAGTTTTCATTTTAGGGGTGCGACCGTCCTGGGGCTACTATGAAAAAATAGAGTAATATCTTGCGCAGGGGAGGCCACTTTTGATGTTGTTTAGGGGGCACGGTGTGCCCGCTCCCTCGCACCCTACTAAAACCATCACTGTCTGTGGTGGAGATTTTTGAACGGTTCATTTTATCTTAATGTTTGAAGCAAATATTTTTTAATAGGCGTATAATCTTATTGCATCTGTTTTTTGGTTTAAATTTTCTGGTAATTTTGAAACTTTTAATAAAATTAACAGTTTGTGAACCCTCGTTTTTGACAAGAGCTGCGACGTTAGAGCAAAACAATGCTTAAAAAATCAATTTAAAAAAATTTTTTTGGTTATGATTTTGCAAATCCATTAAAAAGTTGAAGTCGGTAATTCTGACTTTTTTTTCCATTTGAAACTACTATATCTGTACTAAATTTACTAATTACAAAAGTTGTGTGACTTATCAACTTGAAATTAGCACCCTAAGAAATTTATTTCGGGTTTGATTCACGCTTAAAAGCTAGTCAATACTTGCGTTCGTTTTTTTTTTGACTCAAACTCCAAATAAAAATATTAGTTCATCAAAGGATTGGAAAAAATAAATGCGGGAAAGACGTGGCAACTATTGAAATCAAACAGAAAAGAAAAATATGTGCACTAAAGTTAAATCAATTTTATTAATCGCACAAGCTTTCGTGAATTACTACTAACTTCCTCAAATGCATTCCGATGCACCTGAGAAAGTGAGCAGTAATTCACGAAAGCCTGTGCGATTAGTAAAAATTCAGTCAACTTTAATTCACATTTTTTTGTTTTTTCTATTTGATACTAGTTGTGAGCATCATTAGTTGGATGCTTCAATTTTCAGCTAAAAGAGACACTTTTTCTTTATCTCCTCTCGACTATTCTAGAATTTCCTAATGACCTTCATAATTTCAAATCACTTCACTAATTTTCTGAAAAGACCATTCAAGTCCACTATCAAGATGCAGCAGCAACTCTAATATTTTTAACAATTTTTTTACCTTGCCAACGCATAGCGTCAAAAAAAGCTCTACATTCAAAGCACAAGTAATGCAGATTTAGATATTCGATATTTTAGTGGTGATATATGCAAAAATATCAAACTTAGTAGCCTATTTTACATTTGTAACGTAAAATTAAGCATATGAATTCAAAAATAAACTTTACTACCGCTTGAGGACATTAACGAGCTAGATAACATGTTTAAGTTGTCAGACATAAAACATAAATAAATCATTGTTTGAAACACGAAGCTAAAGGTGCCAGTCTCAATGGTGCAGGGAAAAACGTGTTTCTCTGCCTTGGAAATATTTTAGTTATTTGCCTTTTGAAAAGCTGCGGAAAACACAACGAGCGCGGCTTCACCGGCACTCGTCTTGGCAAGGTCAGAATTATTTTGAGGTTTGGAAGCAGCGCACTCAAGCTCAAAGTGTTTTTCCACTTATTTTCACATTTCCTTGCGCCATAATCATACCAGCCTTAAAAATTTGGGGAAGGGCTCGTACGAATACGCCTGGCGTAGAAAGCAAGGTGCTTCCGATTGAAACAGAGTCGCAACAGACTAATTAAACCCAATTGCTACGCGTATAGTGACGAGTATGATACGTCACACATGGCAGGAAGGGAATTCCGTTAACGGTGCCATTCCCACCCGCAAAACGCGATATGACGCGGGTAAAAAAGCTAGAAAGCTGATTATGAAAACTGACCGCTTGAGCAGGAGTAACAACCATGCATGTTACTGAATGTTTACTTTTAGATATTGACAAAACAAAAAATAAAACAGTGACTTTTATACAAAGTGCTTCCACAAAAAAAAATTGCAATCATTTAATTATCAAAAGAGGAATTAGAGCGGAGTCCGGTTGCATGATTTCAAAGATATCATCATCATCATCATCGTCATCATCATCGTCATCATCATCATCATCATCATCATATTTGATGATCCAAATATTTACATTTAGAAACAAATACAATTTAGAGCGAATAAAAGGTAATCGCCAAAAACCCTTAATAAAAACCACGAATTATATTCTAATCTCAAATTCCCATCTGAAAACTGAAAACAAAAGAAACATATGATCATGATAATAAAACATCACAAAATAACAGTACAACTTGTCAATGAACAAAAACTATTACAATTGATCACAAAATAGACTTGAATTGAATATTTCCAAAATTACAGTTGAAACTTCGAACAACGAACTTCAAAAAGAAAAGCTTTTAAATTTCCAATGAGTAAAATAATGTAAGTAAAATCCCAAGAGCCAAGAAAGGCGACCTGCAACTAGTTATATATACAAATATTGCACCACTAGCAAGAAAAACTTTTTAAATTTCAGGAATTGAATGGTCTTGCTGCTTGAAAAGTCCACTGCCCATACTGCAATAAATAAAAACCTGATTAATAATAATTAAATTGAAGTTTTTCTGTTTGAGACAAAGTGCCAAACATTAATCATACGTTTTAATGTTTTCTTTAGAATGGAAATTTATTTTTTAAATTTATTATTACATGCGAATAATCTTGACCTTGGCAATTACAAATATTGAAAATAATACACATTCAATTTAAGTCTTACAAACAGAAGTGCATTTATTGTCAAAATCGTAATTTGTCTTGTCCATTTAACACTGTTCAAAGTTTTTCAAACTGCTTATGGGTAACGTTGAGCTAATAAACTCAAACCAACTGTATTTTTTAATAACATCAGGTTTGCCACTTATTTGTAAAGGTTATGTGACAAGCAAAATAAACTACTCAACCAGTAAAACATGTCAAAATCTTGACGCGATAGCGAAAATTTGACTGCAATTCTGACGCGATAGCAAACTATTTTAGTGCATAGCGAAAAATTTTTTCGATCATTAACCTAAAAAAGTTTGCAAAAAAAACCCACTCTTTTGCTTCTAATTAAACCAGCCAAAAATTACAACACAATAATCAATAGAATGAGAGCTACTACGATAAAAACACAATTTTTTTCTCGAATTAGAAGTGAGATTGAAGAGCCAATATTTCACGGGGCCCGCTTCCACCACTGAGAAGCATCAATCATTCACCCTTGCAATGAATGAAAAAAACGAGAATTTCGAGACTGCGCTATGAACACATTTGAACAAACACCAATGTAAACACTGTACCTTTTGATGATGTGATTATACACGAAGCACGGCATGATAGTAATGGTCACAGTTTTACCGCCGTTCTGCATGATTTCTTGAATTTGTTTGTCCTGCAAGATCAAATTAAAAACAAGTAGCAAAGGCGGACCGGGGAAGTACCGCTTATCCGGTTTCTAATTGTTTAAGAAATTCTTTGATAAGCTCAAGTACCGTTCGGTCAGAGGAATGAAAAACTCGAAAATAGACAGTTTGTTTTACAAAGTCGAAAACAGCAGTACAAAAAATTAGTCAGGCGGAACGCTTGGCAGATTATCGTTCAACTTACATTGAAGTGACGCAACAGCATGAATTACATATTTCCTCCGGTTATTTTTAACTATGCTTTATAATCTGCCAATATCTTTCGCTTTTTGAAAACTTATGCTGACGCTGTTCGAGCGCTTATTGCACGATGCCTCGTGCGCGGATGAGCTGTTATGTTTGATAACAAGCCACTAGGCTAATTTACATTGACGTAATGAATGTTGATACAAACTGTTGGCGAGTATAACACAAGGGAGTTTTTAGCACCAAAACAAAACATAAGTTTTTCTTAAAAGAAAAAGTATAGCATATCAAAGATAAAACAATAAGAGGCGCAGTTTTGCTTTTTGCAAGATGAAAAAAAAAAGCTCGCCATTTCCCGACCTTCATTCCAATAACACATTGTCCGTTGACTTCACAAAGCTGATGATCAATCAGGAGGCCGTTTCGAGCTGCGGAGGAATCTTTCACGAGGGCTGAAATCTTTCCGTCCTTGTATATGAAGCCAACGTGACCAGCGCTATCTTTCTGAAGGGTGATCGTTCTCTCGAACGGCCTAAAACAACATTTAGCTTTGTAAGAGCAAAACAAAAAGCGTTCGAATCAGTTGCATTGTATTCGCTGTTAAATCAAAAATTATGACTCATTCGACTGAATGAGTCAAAACAAGATAATCTGATACAGGGCTGTTGAAGGCTTGTGATTTGGTTTTCAAAAGGAGGAACTTGCAGGTTAGTACACTTGCATAAGCGGCGCGAAACAGTGAAACTTGAAAACAAGTCATCGCTTAAATCAAGTAAATTAAATAAAGACTAATTATATTAAACGCGACTGAGAAAGTTGTGCGGGCCGCAAGAAAGCCAAACCTAGATCAGTGTTTAAAGGACGTTGGTTAAATAGTTGACTCAAAACCTGTATCGTTTTTGAAATAAGGGTTTAGAGGTTTTGCGCTGAACGCACAGCATGAAGAAGATTACAGTACAAAATAAAGTCGACGACCTTGAAATTTTTCGTTGTTGTCCGGTGCTGGGGACAATATTACGAAACGGTGTTCTGTACTCAATGGCAATGCCACTTATTAAAGTAAAAGATTTAAGGGTGGCCTAATAGCGTAAAGAACACTTCAGTCACTCTACAATTAATTTACTTACCTATCGCGGATGGCAAGTTCAACTCTTTGAGGGTTTGATTTCTTTAAGATTTTCATCACCTTATCAGTGCCGTACCCAGCCAGGGTCTCGTTGTCAATCTGCAAGACTTGATCTCCAAACCTCACCCCCCCCATGGCGGCAGGGGAGTCTTTTGATACATGGGCAACAAAAATACCCTAAATCAAAACGAAGGCAAATTAGTCAGTTGTGGAGTAAACTCAAATTAAAAAAATAACTGTTTGAGCGGAATGATAAAATCGGAATTTAAAACAGATGAAACTAGTAACGTAGTTGCATTATTAGCGTGCTTACTTTATTGACAGCCTTAATTCGAAGTCCGAGTTTTCCACGTCCATCTTTGCAAAGAACAACTAATCGCACACCTTGTTTAACCTCCGCTCTTTGCATTCCAACCATGCCTTGGCTACTTACAGGAGCGACCATTCCTACGAAATGAATAATATCAAATCAAGGTCCATAAATTGAGGCTCAAAACCAAACACAAAAAAAAACAACTTCAAAAGTTAAAAAGCGTTAATGAGTAAGCAGCTTCAGCGGCATATATACCTGTAATTTGCGTCGGTCTGTTACCAACAACAGCAGGGGGTTGGAACTGTGGTGCTGGTATGACTGCAAGGTTTTGACGCACTTCAACAGATTGGAGATTCAATCCCATATATTCATCCAGGGACGGATACAAACTGGACACTGAGGATCTGCTTCCTATTAAAACAATTTACTCCTTAAATATTTCTATCTGAAAAATTGATTCAAATAAAAACAGTTCAGTTGAGAAACTTAAAGATACTATTGTAACAAACAGGCACAGGAACCACCAACTATGAAGAGAAAAAGAGTAAAAAAGTCAATAATTACTAATTGCAATTTGAAAGTCTTTAAAATTAGATTTATATCCAAATTAAAAACTTGACAAAAGCCTTGAATAAATTTTCAATAACTTTTTTCAGACAAAGCAAAAAAGATTTATTGAATGAAAAAGAGTTCATGGAATCTGAAAACATTAATCTTTTTGTTCAGCTTAATTTTTTTTGCTATTATGTATCAACTAATGAATTCAGGGCTGCTGCTGCTATTTATTATAAAACAAAAATATATGAGAAAAGTATAAAACTATAAACAACATTATTTTAAAAACTAAATTGTTGATGTTACAACTAAGCCTGAGTCAATGCCTCATAAAAACTCTACTTACTACAATAACATATCAAGAACTAAAAATAATTAAACATAGGGCAAAAACAATAACATAAAAAAGCTGTTGAGCTTTTTTGGAGTGGTACACCATAATTTGCTTTCCCAAAATCTACACACCTCAAAGTAAAGGTGATTAGAGGTGGTTTAAGAACTTTTTTAAATGATTAGTTGACTATGGGGCAAATGTAACAAAAATGCCAATATTAATTATCATATTGTTCTATTTTTTCACAACGACTGAGGCTCAATGTATAATCAGCAACAGATAAGCCTGTATTCCCTTTCAAAATGGTACACAGAGTGTACAATTGAAAAGCAGATTTAATCTTTTACCTGGTTCAGATGGGATACCTTGCACTGGAACAGGTTGTGGCATAGAAGCAATTTCTTGCTGTTGCATATGCAAAGCCATGGCATGGTCTTGCTGATGCTGAGTTTGAGCCTGCATAAAAATTCAATTAGATTGGCATAAGACTTGCTCAATTTAATAAAACAAGGGCGTAGGTAAAGAATACGGACCCCCCTTGTAAAAATAGACGCTTTCATCAAGATGTTGCCACTGCATATCTCCTTCTGAACCTTTGACTAGGGTTAGGGTTAGGTTAGGGTTAGGAAACCCTAACCCTATTTTAAATTATTTTTACAAGGGGGGTCCGTATTCTTTACCTATGCCAAAACAAGTAATATAATTAAATTTACTATCAAAAATATGTAGATATGTTAGTTTTTTATGAAGCACATTATATCATCTATTGATCATCCTGACTCACAAGACCCATTGGAGGTGTTGGGCCACACAAACTTAGGACAACGGTCGCGTGACTACTGTGATCTGCTTTCAGAAATGTTAAAATATTGCTGTATGGTGAAAACTTTTCATTCCATTATTTTTGTTTTTATAATTTAGTGACATGACTGAAATTTAGAGTTACCTGTTAATACTACTAAACCAAGCAAAAAAATTGTCAAGTGTTTTACAGACATAACAGAATGATGAGCATAAAGCATGTTCATGACAGTCGTCTTTAAAACAATGTTCTTAGTTACTGCTGACATTGTGATTTAACAATCACTTAGAGAAAAAGAAACATAATCAATTTTTAAAGATGAAACAGAAATTGCTTAAAATTACTTATTTAAAAGTACATTTAATATATTTTGAATAACTTGATAAATTATCACTAAACAAAATGGAAACTGAAACAAACACGTATAATTATTAAAAACATTGTTTCTAGCACTAGCACAGCTGTATGAGCTAGGAGGGTAAGGGGACAATTGCCCCAAAACTAAAAAAATTGGGGCAAAACCAGACGTTTTTGAACACTGGCAATGAATTATTTTTGGGCAGTGACAAGAAATTATTGGGTCTTTTAAGAAGTTGTAATAAGCAATCTCGGTTCATGACACTAACCCAAATTCCCCCTTGTTTACAAGTTGTTACTATAGTGGTTACTCTTGCTTCTTAAATAGTTTCTTTTGCTCTTGTTTTTTTTCCTCTGTAAGTAGGGATTCTGAGTTAGTTTCACCGAAAAAAATCGCTCACGGTGACTTCTTGAAGAGACCCCATTTTTTTTTTTTTTTGGCTGATACGGCTATGAGGACAAGCATAGCAATAATGTACCTTTATGGCTTCATCCACTTTCATATCTTCAAGAGAAGGATACAATGACATTTTGGAAGTAAATGTATTTAAATAAATATAAAAACACGATTGCAAAACAATATAGGTTTAAACTGCTATTTGTCTGCAACAACAACACACAAAATAAAAAATTGTGAAAAATGATGAAAGCCATGAAACGCACAATAAACTGCAACAACTTAGTTGGAACTTTTTAGAAACTCAATAATTAAATCAAAACCGAACGGAATATCAACAAATTTTCAATTTAAACTCTTTTAAGTAATCTAACGTTTATTCTAACCAACTGCCAACTGTAAAGTCAAGTGTCTTCTCTTTCTGTGCGCAAAGGTTTTTGATTTACTAACTATCACCAGCACGTAGCCTACCATTATGACGTTTTCAAGATTACGCATTCGACTCATGTGACTAATCAAAAAGCTCGTGACGAAACAACACGTGATTTATCAGGTTTATTTTAAGAAAAAGTTCAGACAGTCAAATAAGTAAAAACTAAAAAGCGAAATCCAAGCAAGTGTAATTTGCTGTTTATTAAGTTCTATCAAGATGCAATAAATGTAAATATATTGGCAACTATTGCACAGTTTCACATTTGAACCTTAAACGCTTGATATTCTGTTGGCTAATTCAACAGTGCGCTTGTGGATGAAAAAGATTAAATGTATTTGAAAAGTACGGTAGCTATTGTTACCGAAGAATTATAGTAAAAAATAATTATAATATGTGGTTCAAATAATCGATTGTATTTACAACCTATCGACAGTGTGGCCGTGTAGGTAGGAACGCCATATTGATGGCAAACGCATTTGACACAGTTGTTGTTTAAATCTTACCTTCGCATCTTTTTGTGCCTTTAAAAAAGAAATTTTTTTGCTTGGCGGTCTTAGATAGCAGCTCTAATTTCTGCCGTACTACATATAAAAACTAAATAATAAGATATTCAATCAAATAGCAATATTTCTTTGCTTCTATAAAAGCTGGTACAGGGCAATCGTTTGACGGTTGCTCTATGTATAATACTTCCTAGCCTTATATTTAGATCAGGGATACTTAGGCTTACCATACGTTCCGATTTGGCGGGACAGTTCCGATTTTTAAGGCCTTGTCCCGGAATCATTAGAAGATCTTATTCAAACAGTTTACAACTGTAAACTGAATATGGAAGGCACAGATTCAGTTGGAATCATTTACGCTGTACCACCGACGCAGTGATGGCCTTACAAAAAGGGGGCCCAGCGCAAGAGAAGTAAGGGGGGACTAGTTAGTGTTCCAAAGCAAAGCATCTCTAAAAAAAGGTTATTGTCATAACGGGGGCCATTTTTGATGTATGAGAAAACAAAAGGATTTCTAAAAAAAAGGTCTTCAATTTAAGGGGGTCACTGTTGAGTGATCCAAAGCATTGTGATCTCTAAAAAAATCATTGCATGATTTGGAAGGCCACTTTTTAGTGTCTCAAAACAGCTATCCCTAAAAAAAATTTTTTTATTTTATTTTTGTCATGCCATCGACGTCTTGGTAGCTACTATGGAGAAATAGAGCAATATCTTGTGTAGGGGGAAGGCCACTTTTTGATGTATTTTAGGAGAGGCTCGGTGCGGCCGCACCGTTTGCACCCTATTAAAACCATCACTGTACCGACGAGTTTAAGTTGAAATTTTTCAAAGCACAGGGTGGGCTGTAAGTCGCGCTCCAAAGACTTACGTGTAATGTAGTGGAAACAATGTAAAAAAAGCGGAATAAAACATCCTTTCTTTTCCTTGAACGTCTCAGTTACTATAACTTTCAGATTTGGTTGGCTCCAATCAAAGTTTATTTTCAGTTTTAATTTTCCTTTAATTTGTTGCATATTCTTCGGTGCGCGACTTACGGCCCACTCTGTGCAATACCAGCATCCCAAACTCTGGGGTGATAAAACGTGTCTTTGCTGTTAAATTAGGTATAATGTGACTGAAGATATCCAGATTATTGTCAGAAAACCTCTAAAGGATTTGTTTTTATTTAAGAAAATAAAAAGCTTGTGTCCCCGCCTTTGGTTTTGCCTAAATAACTGATTAAACTCAAAATTGTTTTACGTGTTTGTTGACCGTCAAGTCAACATTTCGCTGCGTTATTGTGGTTATTTTTGTGAAAGACTGTGATTGAATGAATACAGTGACGTACCGAGAGTTTTTGAATTGGAGGTTGGGGCATGCAAACACGATCAACTATGCTTTGCAAAAGTTTTTTTTATCTCTGACTTCTCAATTTTCGTCGCAAAAATTTGATGATTTCTAAAAAAAAGAAAGGTCTTCATTTAAAATCTGTCTCTGATTTCTCGTATTAGCGGTCTCCAAGGGGGCCATGACACAATGCCCCCCTAAATACGCTACTAAATAAAAAAGCAGTGAAAATTCGTATCGGCTATTGAAAACAATCAAAAGTATAAAAATGCACTTCAGTAAACTTTTTATTTCACGAGCGTTCTCGAGCTACTGCTCAGTTTTTTATGTGTAGCGGAATAAAATTTCGTCAAAAAATTAACTTAACCAAAGTGCATTTTTTATTAAAGTCTGAAAGTAACGTTACTGGCTTTAAATAAAATGCCTTTTTGTACTACAAGAAAACGTTGGGGATGTTAAAATAAACAGTCAGGTGTAACCCCAACCAGCTTTGGAAGATGTTAAGATATTGCTGTCCGGTTGAAAGGTTTTTTTAAATTTTAGTTTTAATTTTTGCTCAAATTGAAATCCAGAGCTGGCAACACTGCCAAGCAAAAAAAAGTGCCGTAAATTGTCTTTCTCAAGGAAATATTGACTAGAGTTAGAGTGGAAGCTAGATTATTTCAATCGTGGTCGTCTCTTAAAGGGCCCTCTTACGTACTTGGCCACATTGATATTGTTACGTTGCCCTTATGTTTATATACTTAAAAAATCAAATGGGCTGCGCTTTACAGTATTTAATTTCAAAATCACATTGAATTAGTTGCGCTGCGCTTTTCATTGGTTAAAAAACTCTGCGAAATTTACGTTGCGCTTTAATACTTTAAAAAACACATTGCGCAAGTTGCGCTATAGGATTTCACATATTCAATCGCAAAATTTTCGTTGCGCTCCACTAATTTAAAAAAACTTTCTTGGCAAGTTGCGCTACGCTTTCCTAAGTAAGAATGCTCATCTCTGCAGGTTGGGTCTATTTAGTAAGGAATGCTTTTTCCAACACCAGTCGCGGAAGAAGGACAATAACCTGCTTTGAAATATTTTTTTGTCACTCCAGCAAGCTTTTTTCATCATTAGTCTAAATTTATTTATTGCGTTTGAAATAAACACTACAGACAGAAAGCGAGGACGCAAGATTTGAATAAAAGACTAAAATATAGTATATGAAGGGAAAAACAGACAAGAAACAACACAGTAGCTGGTAACGCTTTAACAGTGAAACTACTAATAAATACCGATAAAAAAAGGAAAACTAAGCAAGTTCAACAATTTTAAGTACTGTGCGGTTGAAGCAACATGTCAGTTACAGTGATACTGCATTAAATTAACTCGCATCTTTGTTGATTAAAGCCGTCATCTTAGCATTTGATTTGCTTCTCGGGCCCGTTTTAACTTCACGTCTTGTTTCTTCATTAATTTGGCAGCCACTGTTGAAAGAAATGAAAAAATCACGAAAATACATAAAGTTAAAAACTACAACTAAATCGGAACCTTTACGGCAATCCCTAAGAGATAAAATTAAATGAGAGTAAAATTATCAAAAATGAAGAAGGGTTAAGTGGGTGGAAAAGGGGTAAAGAAACACTTTCAATAATCCAGCAAACACATACAATGATGCCGAAAAATCGACAGAAACTGGTTGACAATACGCTGTCTACTCTAGAACCCCTAAAACTTGAGGTAATTTCTTTACTGTCGCATCACCTTTGTTCTGCCGCTCCAGTTTACCGCCGATGCGTGTCAGACCTTCCAGACGATCCTGAAGCTGTCGACACAATTCCTCTGCGTTGTCTGATATCGCGTTTTTCACGAACTTTTCTTTGTCGCCGGAACGTCGAGAAACAGACGACTTCGACTTCTTTTTGCTTCTGCAATATCAAATTTTCTCGATTATGCGCGGTGCTGGTGCACAAAAAAAATCTCCTTGTCTATAAAACATGAAATAAAATACTGATAAAATATAAAACGTAAAATACACAAAGTCAATAAAACACAAAAACTGAAATAAAAAGAAACAACTTGACGGGCGAGAAAGCTGAAACTGTGTCCATTCCACCGCCAACTCCTCCCCCTAGAAGCATGCTGACTGGCGAGGGAGGGTTTAGAAATGTGACGTCGTCAGGCGACTTTTCACACGGAGATGAGGTCATCAAGAAATCTGCAAAATCACAAAAGCACAGTATTCGAGTGCTCAACGTGTCTACCGGAATATCCGCACCGTGAGAACGTGAAGCCGGAAGTGCGGCGGAGTTCGGTTCTGCCATTATCGAGCTCGTTTCGGAACAACCGGAAGTGTCGTCGGAATTAAAGAGCACAACAGGAAGTTCACAACTGAAGTATAAACACATGCGTATCATAGCATCGCTGATTTATGGACTGATAAGGTTTAAAATGTGCTGCTACACTCTGATTTGTGAGCAGAAAGACGCGAGTTCGATGCTCATTTAAGCTCAATGGTTCTCAAACGTTTCTGCTCGTTGAGATTTAGTATGAAATTTTTTATCGACCCTTAATCCAGTTGCTTTTCAACCTTTTTTTCAATGGCATACGTACACTTATGACTAAAAAAAAAATATACACCCTAGTTCTACATTAATGGCTTTTAAACTTTCTGCATGTTGACCCCAAAACGAGTGAAAACGATTCCCTAATCAAGTGTACACTCTTATCTAATTCAAGCAAAAACCTTTTTTTGTCTGCATTTCACAGAACTATGTTCTATTCACATTAGATACGAGGGAAAGCACGTGAAGACTAAAAAAAAGGTCTTTGTTTTGAAAACTATACTTTTTCACATTTTTAGGCACCGTTGCTTTATTGTTCCAGTAAACTCAAGCTTTTATTTATCGACTCTTTTGATCATTTATCGACCAACATTCAACCCCGAATGTACCAATCGACTGTTTTTTAGAATCATCATTTATCAATCTCTTAAATGTTCCCATCGAACCCTGGGAGTTGATTTGAAAATTTGAACTACTTTGAAAACCACGTTTGCGTTTTAACAAAAACATATCACAAATTTTTCAAGGAAGTCATACAGCTTACCAACAATAGTGACTTCGTTTTAAGTAACAAGCCACAACCAACTAAAAATCAATTGATGTACTAAGTAGAGCTGATAAGATTGAAATTCACTCGTAAAACACGCACAAAAACGGAGGTTAGCACCAAAAGCAGGGACAAGAAAAAAGAATGGGACCCCTTCATTCCCTCTCCTCATGGGCGTGATGTTAACAATATTTCATCCCCAACAAAAATCCTCATTGATTGCTCGTTCACACCTTTCAGCAGCAGACACAGGCGTTTGACGGTTTCTCCCGCGCTTCTGACGTTTCGGAAGAGTTTTCGGGTCACGTGACAAGTACTGCTGGCGGTTGTTCGTCTGCGCGAGTTGCTCTCTGACTTCTGTCAAGATCTACGAGATACACTGGCGATTAGTGACGGACGTCAAGCCGTTATAACACGGTTCATACTTGGAAGATTTCTTCGGACGATAGGTTGGGATGGAGCTTGGAATTTTTTCCGTCTCCTGATCATAAAGTGAAGTTAAACTACTGGGTTTGAACAATAAACAAGGAGAGCCAGAAAGTGAATTTATAAAGCAGGAAGTGCGACGCTGGAATGTTGCATAGCGCGAGTCGGACAGACACGGCTGGGTTACTTCGATTACGCGATGAACATGATCGTGTAAAGGAGGCCGAGCAAGTCGTAATCGATCCGAAACTGGTTTAAACTTTCTCCAACATTCCAGAACACTAGCTCGACACGAAGTCAACATTTTCAAGCAGTCACCTGTGTCAGGCCTCGTCTTGACGTCATCGTGTTGATGCTGGTTGGAGGCCATGGTCGACAAAATTCGCGCCAACATATTCTGCAGAACTCCGTGATTGCTGGGGGCCAGAGGGGGTCTGCCGAAACTGTTGACGGGAGGGTTTGTCGGTGCTGAACCCTGACATAACAAGCACCAATTATTATTTAATAATGAAACAACACGCTTTAATGCGTCGAAACAAGTACGTGACAAGCAACTTCAAAAATACAATCAAGCTCCTGATGTTGCTGCGGTTTTTCTCCAATACATCAGCATGGATTAGTAACAAACACGTGACAAGTGCGATTCCCATCAAAGAGAAATCGCTGTTCTTTTTTTGCCTATATGAACTTGACTGACGTCTATATAAATGGTTAAAAGGGGTTGGGGTACCTCTGATAACCATACTCCAGTTGCTTTATCGATTCAATCATGGCGACTATTAATATGTCAAAGACATCGTTTTTTAAAAGTAATACGTCATTAAATTAATTATAGAAGTGAGGAAGCTAAGAATTTGCAGATACGAAAAGATTAGAAACAATTAATTATAGCGCTGATTCTCACTGATATTTGCTAAGGTGACAGTTTCCAACCTTTTCTTTATTGATATTACGTAAATTATTCATTTCTCTTCATATAACGTTAACAGATAAAAGTAGCTGTAACAAAAAGCTTCAATAGCTTAAAATATCAATTTATTTGAACTTTTAACAGACGGCTAAATCTGTTTAATTCCTTTCTTGAACTGATAAAATTCCTTTTTGGAAGGACTTTGTTGGAAGTTCAAAACCAATAAACTAAGAGTTCGATTTCACCGAAATTCAATTTAAATTTATTTAAATCTTTTATTATTAAAGATTTTTTCATTATTTTAAAATTTCAGTTAGTTGAATGAACAAAATTTTAAAAATGTAAAAAAGCTTCTTTTTTGTTTTAATTGATCAAAAATATCAAAAAAAGGGAAGTGGTACAAAATTAAAATATGAACAACAATTATTCTTGCATGAGCGAAAAAAACGCTCAAATTTGACACATAAAAAGCGAAAGTTTCGATTGTCAATGAGTAAGTGCAAAGCAACAAACCCGTACAATTGATAGGACTTTTAATCGTAGCTCACAGACAGTAACAAAAATTAACAATCATCCAGCTATACTGAGAGGCTGCGAAGTCAACACAACGTTATCACATTTCACGTTCAGCGTTTTTATGCGAGTTGGTATTTGTTGTGTTGACGTAAATCGAAAACAAATCGAAAACAATGATAAGCAAAATTTTAGCAGTAAAATCTGATTTTACTTCCAAACAACAAATTTATGGTGTAACAAAAAAATCCTAAAAAAAACATGTTTTGGTGAAGACTGGCTAATCCAAACCCTGACGAAAATGTTGAAAATATTTCCTGAATCAATGAAACGCGAAAAATTTTGCACTCACAAAAATTCTTTCATCCGCTGCACCGGGCGGAGCGACTGGGATTCGTTTGTCCATTAATTCCAGATTCCGTCGGATGTGAGCTTTCGAGAGTTCCGACTCCTGCCGATTGATGACGAGTTGAGCGGCAGCGTTCCGCTCTGCTGCTTTTTCTAAGGCCGCCTCCAACCTCTCGATAGCGAGGCGTAAGCTGCCAAATAAGGAATTATCAACCGCGTGTAATCAAAAGCTTTATGGCAGTGGGTAAACATACGATTACACAGAAAAGATAGCGTAAGGATCCGGACAATAAATGCCATTGCTAGATAAATTTAACACAAACCAAACAACTGGAACGGCAGGGAAGTTTTCGACCTGAAAAAAGCCAGATATCTATCTCTGGGACAGTCGAGTATTTCAATCTGTGGCGAGCGAAACTTCTGCGGTCGTTACGAGAGCCAGGGTCAAACTATGAATTGTTATATAAAGATAAGAAATGATACAAAATAGATAATATTGCCCAGAGCAATGCTTCTTAACCTTTTTAGTATTGGGGCTCAAAAAACATGAAACCCAAAGTTTCCGGCCTCTATTGCTGAATGCAAAAAACCTTTTTTTCGGTTTCAACACATTTTTCACACCATCTCTGTGTGGCTCCATTGCAAACTCGCTGTGACCCTGGGGTTGAGAAACCATGGCATATGTCAACAGAACTAAAATAAATCTTTTGTGGAAAGTAATAGCGCAATTAGATGCCGCAAAATAGATTCCAAAACTTGTATTTTTCCAAATAATTATACTTTTGGCCATTGAATTATATATATTTTGTCATTCTCGGGTAATAATCAGTTTGCAGACCAAAAGTTATATTTATAGACCGATAACTCCAAACTACAATTATGAGCCAAACAAAAAGTGAAAAAACTTTTAATAAATCAGGGATACGCAATGTTTTTTATGTTGCTGGTCAATTTTCGTGTTAAAATCTTGACAAACGGTTTAACTAAGCGCCTAACAACGCAGTTCTTTTTACTAAATGTTTTGAAATTTCGTTGAAAACGGCGACATCAAATACGTAACATCGAAATTAGAATTTATTTTGCAGGCTTGATTATTCTGTGAAACGGGCCGGATCTGGTCCGCAGGTATTCCCGCACCTCCCTCATTTCGTATCGGCTCAGGTATTTTTTAATCCGCAGTGCAATCAACGTTGAACGTAAACTAAAGGAAAAATCAAGTTTTAGATAAACTAGAAATCGACCGGGATAAAAAAGTGCGGCTGCTTTCTGAAGCAGAGCGAAACATATTCCAATAATTCCAATATAAAATGAAACCTTTTCTCCGATTTTGCTTTGCTTCTTAATTCCTGTTCTGTCTTTTTGAAGCTTTCTTTTAATTCGTTCACTTCTTTTTGAAGTTTTGAATTTTCTTTCTTCGCGTATTTGCTTTCTCGCTGTTCTATTTCCAACCTAATCGATTGAATGAAGTTAAACGTAAAACAAATCAAACACTGGTTCAATTAAAACTTTCAATCGGTTGCTAATCAAAGTCAAGAAAAAGGTTTGCACTTTACTTTTTATGAGCTGTAAAATTCAGTTACTTTAAACCAAATGCAATTAAGTCAAGCAAGGAAAATCACACTTAAACTTAGCAAAATACGCCAAGTTCGAAAATCACACTTAAATGTCGTGGGATTTATACAAATGCTTATTATCACTTCGCTGCTTGTATTTTCATGACGAAGAGAAACGATTCGGTAAAGTTGATTCTGATCGAAGCGAATAAAACAATGATTGACTGTGACGTTCATGTAAAGGTAGCAAGTCAATTAGCATCACACAGCAGTGAAAAATTTATGCAAACTCTTCAATTAGGTACTACGGCAAAGGTCGAAACTAAACACTGCCAACAATAGTCGCGCAACGTACTTATCGTAGACGTTCGACAGTTCGCTTTGAAGAGAATCGATGACGCCGCGTTTGTCCGAAACTTCTCGCTGCATGTTGGAAGCGAGGAGGGCTGCTTTTCCGTCGATGCTTTTCACGCTCTGCACTGCCTCCTGCGGACAGGTTTGCAGCATTTGCAAAAACAAGCGAAAGAGAAACATGACAAAGAACGAACTTGAAACATCTGCAGGTCCATGTTCTTTTCGCGCAGTTCCCGCCATAATTTTTCGACTTCTTGTTTGTAAACTTCCTCCGTTGAACGTCGCTCCTTCGACAGCTTGTCGCGCTCATCAATCAACCGTGACAGCTTTTAATAGTTTACAACTTAATTGTGAGCTAAAAATAACATTAACAAATAATTTTGAAAGATTAAGTTACTTTAAAAATGTAAAGTTTATTTGTTCTTTCTGTTTCCTTATTTGGTCCAGTAAGTGTTTTGAAAATGTTTTTGGCGGTAGTGAGATTTATTTGTTGCGAAATGTTAGTTTTGGGTATAGAGTGCTTCCTAAACGTCTTTCTAAGAGTTTTGTTACTTTTTAGGTGAAGATTATTAGTGGCGGCCCATCCATGGGTCTGTGAAAATATGATCGTTCGAGGCAAAAATTTTTTAAAGCAGGTTATTGCCAGCAATTTACTATCCCAGACTGCCCGGATCAGATGCTGGCAGTGATGATGTTGAGCCAGCATCGGGTTTCGTCATCCAAAACCGTCAGACCTCGTATTTCGTGTGATGCCCGATGTATGGGGCACGCTATTAGAACGTGGTCTACGGTTTTTTCAGGGGCGCCGCACTTGCAATTCGCTGGCATAAAGACAGGGGGGTGAGGAAACACTGGGAAATCTGAAAATGGCAGTCACGTTGAGGTTTGTAGACGTTGACTATTTTAACCTCCACGCACAATCACTCAATCTTCAGTGTTGTGGACATTGATCCAAAAGCGTATACCTTAGGCTTAGTCGCTCGTGGGCAAACGTGCCAAGGATATGCTTCCTGCTTAAGGAAGACCCAGCTAGTTAGAAGAATGGAAGTACTAGCTTTTCCGCATTAATGCAGTAAGTCTCCTGTAGTAAGATGACGAGGGCCTCAGACCGTGAAGCAAGATAATGCAAAGCGTTTATCTTGCTTGCAGTGAGGCCTTCGATGTTTAGCTGGAGAATAGTGGGACTTCGGAGGTTGTTGGCAATGTCGCCTGAAAAGGGTAGTTTTCCCAAACATTGCCCCATCCTGAGAAAAGACGTTTGCCGATTAGCAGACCCTCGCTGAACATCGAGATGGATAGATACCCTCCCGTTTTGTCAGTTTTAATTTCGTTCTGTCATGTGTTGTAACAAGAGCAGATTCACTTACGGCCCAGGCTGCGAGAAAGCAATTGCCTGCCATCTTTTTGATGGAGAAATACAAAGACTTACTGTTCAAAATGCTAACTGTCATAGTCAGACAACATTTTTTATGGACATGTCTCTACCCAATAGACAATCTGGAAGTGCAGAATACAACAAGTACAATTCAAAAAGGTCTCTTTTATCCATATATTCAAATACTCCATATACAAAAAAAGGTTCAGCATATAACGAGTACAAGTTAAAAAGGTCAATACTAGTATTTCTTTTCACTTAATTAAATTTTTTCTTAAGACAACAGATTCTTTTTTTAATGTGCCACTAGAGTGTAGTTGATAAAAGAATTGATCAAAAATTTCTAATCAATTGTTCTTTAATTCCTAGCTAACAAAAACCGAGTGGTAGCCGAAGCTATAAGCATGACGTCGCCATTCCGGTTGAAAGTTAAATACCATAACGTAAATCGATTTTTATTAACCAAAAAAGTCAGAATTCAAAAATGTAATTAAAAATTATTGCAATAAAATGACATCTAAATGTAAGTGCAATATAAAAATTTAACATAGAAATAGCAAACCAGACCGTTTCTAGTTTAATGGTCGGAGAGTCAGCAACCTGGGGTAGGGAAAAGATAACATCTCGGGTCTAGTTTTATTTCTTACCCGATTACGACTCGACGCCCGACCAAAACAAGCTTAAATCTATGATAGTCATTCTAATTTCAATTGTTATAAGCATCTTCTCAAGGAGCCAGAAAAAAGTTGAAGTTCCAAAAGTGACAAAAAAACAGTGTTCTTGAGTTCTTGATTAGACACACGGGGTCGTACATTGCGCTCGTTGACAAAACGTTTTTTTTAAAAGACGCAATTGAACCGAACCACGTGACCAATTACACAAGACGAGCTGCGACGACAATGCCGGCTTACTTGCGACCTGGTCTCCTTGAGTTCGTCTTCGACTTCCTTCTTGCTGTCGATCAGTCCCGCGATCTGCTTTTCGATGCCGTGTACGTCCCCAACAATCTTTTCCTTCTCCCCCGCCAAATCCCTCACCCTTCCCTCGTAATCGAACAGAAGATCCGACTTCGATTTGACCTCTTCCTTCAAACGATGGATCGCATCACTCTGCTCCTGAAATGCGGGTGGAAGTTCTCGAAAAAAAGAAGCTTACGAGATTTCTCCGTGGAAACGTTGCCGCGCAACACGAAGGCTTCATTGTAATTGACGTCCTTATCGTAGCGGTGGCCAGGACAACGTATTTTCGAAGTTTACAAATCAATTTTGCTGTAGAATCGGGATTTTTTCGCTCCACGAATAGACATTAATAAATATTCACGAATAAAATTAATTTGAGATAAATGTAATTTGGAGTTTGTTATCAGAAAATTTTTTAAGATTGTTGGTTGCTGTAAAACTCCTCAAGCAGCTTAAAAAAATTTAACAGAATATATCTGCTTGTGGGGTTTTTGCTGGATCTTAGCAAAGTCGAAAATAGGTATTTGACCAAACGAACGTCCCCGAAAGTAATGAAGAGATTCAAACGTCGTTAAAAACTGCTGAATCACAATTGAATGTAGTCAATTTCACTCTCACTTTAACTTGGGATTTCAGGTGATTCTTTTCTATTGAAGTTTCTTCTAATTTCGCTTCAGAAGCCCGCAAATATTCGGTTTTACTTTCCAGTTGGTGACGTAATTGCATCGCGATGCGTTCTTTGTCGTCGGCGAACGCTTTTAGCCGCTCGATGTCGCTAGAAGACAGCTTTGCAGCTCGAGCAGTTTCATCGAACTCGCGCTGCAACCTGAGGAAATTTGCGTCATTAACTGAAAAGCCAATAAAAGAATCTTCTTTGTTAAATATAGAAGCAGCAGCAATTTAACTTTAAAAAACCGAAAAGAAGAGGTTTCGAAAGCGGGCACTCCTTTTATAGTTTGAGAATGTACGATTTGAAACAGAAATACAAAGGACACGGTCTCGCCCTACGTTTCACGTCGTTTGATTCATGTTGATTTAATGCTTTGTATTAAAAGATATATTAAGTTTCAAATGCTCTATTAGTGTGCGCTCAAGCGCAAACCAAACTGCTAAAACGTAAAACCAAATCGGTCGATAATACTTTTTAAATTCGAGAACACTGTTCCAGCAACAATGAATGTCGCCTGTCAACTGGCATTTGATTTGTTGCGTGGTAACATGCAGATTTCGAAACATGATTAAGAAAAAATATTTTAAAGACAATTAAACAAATGAGTTAAGAATTATGAAATAAGAAAAAACAACCTCATCATATCATTTATTTATCATATCATCATATCATCGTATCATCATATCATTTATTTATCATATCATCGTATCATCATATCATTTATTTATCATATCATCATATCATTTATTTATCCTCCTGACTCGTAGAAGCACTTCAATCGGATTAAGCTTGAATTAGCAGTCACGTGACTACCGCAACTCGCTCGCGATGTCAAGATATTGTTGTCCGGTTGAAAGCTTTTTACTTTATTTGTTTTTTAAAAAGTGATATCACAGATGCTTGCTGAGGCCATCAAGCACCGAAAAAAGTCCCAAGGACAAAGCAGCAAGACGAAGATAAAAGCTGAGCCCGAACAATCTCGATTACGGACGTCATCGAACCGGTACTCTTTCCTACTCGCCCCGCAGCAGTTATTTTTCAAATCATTAATTTTGAGTAGCCAAGGTTTAAAAATTGGTAGCTGCAAGAAAAATATAAAAAACACAAATACTACTTTGTTAACCTAAAAAAACTATGAACAAAATAAAAAAGAAAGTTCTAGAAACGTACACTCGCAGCTTCTCATCAATAGATTTCTTTGCTTCAGTTACTTCTATCAATTTCCGATCAGATAAGCTCAACTGCGACGACAAGCGGTCGACCTAAACACGTATAAAAAATCGTTAGATGGCGCAAAGCTTTATTTAATCCAGGGGTGGCCAAACTACGGCCGACGACCTTCGGTGTGGCCCGCAAAGGTCTCAAACAAGTAATCAAAAAATTTTTAATTGTTTTTTTTATCTTCAACCAAATTCTTGGTCATTGCTGTCAGCGATCACTGATTTTTTTTAGAGATCACTTTATTTTGGGCTCGGAAATTAAGAAATCCGAGGCAGATTAAAGTGAAGACCTTTTTTCTTCTTAGAGATTACTATAGTGTGGCCCGCAAACAGATTCAACTTGCAAATGCGACCCCCGCGAGCTAAAAAGTTTGCCCATCCCTGATCTAAGCAGCTGTTAATTAAAACTAATGCAACTAGTTCGACCTGCTTGTCCTTGTCCTTTAGCATTTGCATCGCTTCCGTTCGTTCTGAATTGACGTCACAGAGCTGTCGTTCGATCGCTTCGAGCGACGCTTTTGTCCGAGACAAATCCTCGCGTAGACCGATGCTTTCCTCAACAATGGCAGCGATCTTCTCGTCGGCCTGAAAGACAAGTCGCGTCATTCTGAGAATCGATGAAGCAGAACTACGATTATGACGCATGCGCATCAAATCGTCTCGCTTTTTTTACCGGAAAATTTTGTTTTAGTTGTGGCAGGTTCAAAAATTCTAGAGATTTACAACTTTTGGCTCAAAACTTGATATTGGAGATAGTGTAGTGCTTTTGCATTTTCTGATTACAGCTCAGGAGTTAAAAGAAAATTTTTCCGACTCGAAACGCTGCTACTATTGCTGCTCATGCAGTCTCATTTACACCTTATCCTTATCAATTTTTACCCAATCGATTAAATTTTAAACGTCGATATAAAATATTGTATCTTATCAACCGTATGAAGCAAGTCGTACGCTTACCTTCATTTTCTGAGCGTTTTCTGCCTCGTTTATATCGCGAACAGTCTTCGTCGACAGTTCGCCTCGCAGTTGAGCAGACACTTCGCGAAGTCGAGATATTTCAGAGTTTTTTCCTTCAAGTTGCATCCTTATCAATAAAAAAACAAGTTTTTTTTTGACTAAATGGATAAAAAAAACAAAGCTAGAAGCAGAGTAAAGAAAAAATGAAACGCGATACGGTTTATGAAGCACACCAAGGACAACCTAACCTCATATCGCGTAGATCTTGACTTAATTCCTTCTCCTTTATTGATAAGCTGTTCCGTGATTCTCGTTCTGAATTGAATTCTGATGTTGTTTGTTGCAGCTGCTTGTTCAATTCGGAGATGCTAAAAATTATCAATTATGTGAACTAGCACTTTCACAGGTGCAAGAAATTGTACAAGTTTAAATTCATGTTCATTGCATCTAACAATGTTTCTTTCATTTAAAACCACTCACCTAGTGGATCTTGTAAGCACAATAAAGTCGTAGTTTTAAAAAATAATTTAAGCTAATTTACTTCAAAAGCAAATCTCAGAACCCATAATTTAAAGTTTAATCAGTGAAACATTTTTACCTGATGGAACCACAGATGAAACAAATCGCAAACCTTGTCACATCATTAATAGTAAGGCCGCGCGTCTGTCTCTTTTAGTTTAGCAGCAAAAAATCAAATCCTCACCCCGCCTTGTAGTCTTGATTTTCCTCGAGGAGTCTTTCGTACTTGTCGCCGATCAGTTTGACGTCATATTCCAAACAAACGATCTTAGATTGGAAATCCCCTTTCTCCTTGCAGTGAACCTGTCGCAGCTGCGCAAAACGTGCGCCGGTCACGTGATTGCGCTCAACGCGACGGGCAGATCTTTTATGAAGTAGTTTCGAGAACATTCGATCGTTACCTCATCGAGCTGACGATTCAAATCGTCGATTTGATTACGTGATTGGGCAACCAGGTGAACTTGCGTGGTGTTGTCGATCTGTAACTCCTTCAGCTGATTGGTCAGCAGCGTGAGCTAAGCAATGACGTAATTTAACTTGAGCAACATCTTTTTTAGACGGTTAAACCAATCAAGAAAGAAGACATAAATCGCGAGTTAAGGAACACAAGACATTAAAATTACCAAGTTTTTAGGACAAAATTCCATTCCATGCTGAATTTAATCTCCAACATCAGTTCTCAATCTTTTCTTAACCCATAGACCCCTTTTGATGGTCCAAAATTATTTGGTGGACCCCAATACCAAAATATGCGAGATTTTTTTGCAGAAATCAAAGTAAAAACTTTTTTGGTCTTTAACTAAATCAAAGAACCGATTTGTAGTTGTCAGCGAATTGACTTTAAATATATTCTGGTAAAATCTATTGAAGACAAAAAAAGTCATCACTTCAACCTAACCGCCATTTTGGGATGGAACTGTTTTACAAGCCAATGTTAAAATCCTTTTTTTTGGGTCTTCACTTAAATCAAAATATAATTGAATTCAATACGCTTGCAATTAGAAATCGGTTAGCCAGTTTCGACCAAAAATGCTGGTTGAATCGAAGTGATACCTTTTTTTTTGTTTGGTTGGTGCATGTCAAACTTACTGAGCAAATAAATTTTTGTTCAGTTTAGGTCTCTAACTGAATTCGAGGTCCGAATTCGAAGATCTCGAAAAGGTTTAAATCAAAAAACTTTTGTTGACTGTGTTGTCCTGCGGACCACCAAAATAACAACATGGACCCCAATTTAATATTTTTTGTGTGGACCCCCTAATGTTTTCTGTGAATCCTACGGGTCCACACGGACCCCAGTTGAAAATCCTTGACATAAAACAACCAAATTGAATCAACATACACTGTCTTCCGCCTCTCTGCAGCGTTTCCTCTCCTCCTCCATCTTTCGCAAGTGTTCTGCCTTCAAATTCGAAACCAGCTCGGCTGCGTCGGATGAGGCTAACAAACGTTCCGCTTCATGGGCCTAATATGACAAAAAAATCAAAAAGAAAAATAGAACGACTATGTTCAAATGTGGTCTTCTAATCTCGGCAGCGAATCAACAAAAGTACTCAATCAAAACAGAAACAATTTGTTCCGAAAAAAACCAAACTTATAAATGTTTGTTCATCTCAAACCATGAACTCGTTCTGAACATTAAGTTTCCACACACAAAAAACAAATGGATACAACTAAGAATCACAATATCATAAATACGATATAACAATTCTTATGGTAGCCCTATCTTAGGGGTAATATTATAATAATGTAAAGAGCGCTTGTGATTAAAATGCCTATTCTTACTATTTATTGAACAAACATAGCAGCAATGAAAAAGGTGTTTAATTTGCCAAAATGGCTAACCAGTTAGTTCTACTTAGACCCAATGACCCAAAACAAAATCATTAGTCTCTGACTGCATGTTAATTCAGCAACTGAGGGTTTGATAATCCATACAAGGGATGACAATTTATATACAACCGCCGCTTACCTGGTTAGTGGCATTTAACTCAGCTTCCAGCTCCAGCATCTTCCGACGGAGGGAATCGGCTTCCTCATTCGCGTTGCTTATGTAAGTGGACAAATTGTTAACCAGAATCTCAGGAACAAGTTCCGAGACATGATCCGAAGTCGAAAAGCTTAAGCAAAATGGTATTTTTTCGGAAAACGTTTCTGTTTGTCTTGTATTTGTTACAACTTAAAGTTAACAAAATTTAAAAGAATTCAAATCGGCGGTTTTAATTTTAAATTATGCAATAATTGCTTTTTACACCCAAGTTAAGTGCAGGCGTAAAGCTAATATTTAAACCGCCAAACTAAATTTAAGCAGGAATTTTCAAGTTGAAAAATAAACTTCTTGATAAACTGAAGCAATGTGAACTTATTTCATTTTGAAAACTTACTGCATAACAAAAACAAAATGAAAAATTTTTAAATTGATATTTATCGAATTTATAGCAAGGCTAGAATTAACTGTTTTTTTTGCAATGAACTTGAGAGAGCAAACAATTAAAAAATGAACCTTGTTGTCCTATTCCTGGATACTTCCTTGTTTGGGAGCGAGGCTATCAAAGATCGAATTTGCGTCATACAGTTTTCGTTTGTTTGATTTCGCTTTTCCATTATTTCCATACGTTCATGTGCGTCTAACAACGCTTGCTCTTGCATTTGATTGGAAGCAGCAAGCTCTTTTAATGTTGTCTGAAAGAAAAGTCGAGTAAATAAGGTTTAGTATTTCAACTTTAATGGTGCTTGCTATTGAAATTTAATCATGTTCAAGAAATGCATGGCAAAGTAGCAGTTTGTAATTAGAAAACATATAATTTAACAGAAAACTTATAACTAAACCTACCAGTCAGAAAGCTTATAAATAGACAAAGTTCAAACTAAATTAACAATATTATTGTAAGACAAAAAAGATATTGAATATTCACAACTTTTATGGCAAATATGAGGAGAAACAATTAACAACAATTTCAAATAATAAGCAATTTTAAAAAACATGTTTAAAATTGTTTACCAAAAGCATTAACTAAAAAAACAAAAAAAATATAATAAATTGAACTTTGCAGAAATGTTTTGTTATCTCCAAAAAAAGTGAAAATAAAACACTTAATAATTGAAACTAGTTTAATGCATCTGGTACTATCCTGATAGTCAGTAAAATAAATACATACATATCGTATATGCAATACCTGTAAACGATTAATAGTGTCTTCTTGTTGGTTCATATCTTGCTGACGAAGATCTAACAGCTTTTTTCTTCCAGCAACAGTCTCATGTAACTTAGTTTGTAATTCTTCAACTGCTTTTCGGAATCTATCTTTTTGATCTTCCATAGATTTTTTGGTATTTTCCAACTTTTTAGTAAGGTATTCAACTTGAGCCTAAAATTAGTTACATAAAAGGCAACTTTCATGTAAAAATTAAAAAGAACCACAAAGAAAACAGTAAATTTAATATGGTGTGGTTGACATTTGTTGACAAGGATACATAAGTTTGCCTTCACCTTGAGAAAGCAAATTATACTTGACATAAAATTAAATTACTTGATATTGTAAACTTGAAAGCATAAGTAGGCAATATAATAATATTATTCCTATTTAAAATCATTGGTAAAAATTCTTTGGATAATTAAAATTTTCTTGTAAAAAAAATGTTTTCAAACATTCTGTACCTGAGAGTTTTCCAATGCATTTTCAAGATGTATTTTCGTGTTTGTTAACAGTGTGACTTCATTTGATGGAAAAGTAGGCAATGAAGAAGGTTTAAAAACGCTATTATTGTTATTTGCATTGCTTTTGCCAAACTGCTCAATTGATTGCAATGAAGTGGCTGACAGTTGAGATAATTCTGCATTCCTATATACAGACCTGTGCAAACTATCTGATATAACTTGACCAGTTTTTTGAATATTATCTCGAGCAGAATTTAACTCTTGTTGCAATCGACTTGCTTCTTTAGCTTGATGATTTAACTCATTTTCCACAGCCAAAACATCAACTTTAAAGGCTGATGACTTACAAGTTTCATTGTTGTCTAACAAGAAAACAAAAGAATTTGTTATGTCATAATAAATTTACATTTAGTTTTAATAATTGGTGTTTTTTATTTGGGTTTTCAAACCCAAAATAAATAAATTAATAAGAGTTGAAAAGAAAAGAAAATTATATCTGTTACATTTAATCACACAAAACATCAATGGAAACATCAAACTTGTTATAACATTAAACACACTTAAAGATATAAGATATTGCTCTACAAATAAATTTTTAACTTTTTATTTAATAGTCACATAAAAAAATTGGCTCATTTTGACCCTTGTTGAAATTTATAATAAAAACTGCTCAAAAAGTATTTCTGAAAAAATAAAAACTTTACCTGAAAGTGAGCACCTTGATGCTAAATCTGGTAGGGATGAAGCACCTAATTTTTTTCCTTCTTCAAAAAGCTTACTAATTTTATCATCATAGTCCAGACTGGATGTCATTTTGATTTCATGTAATAAATATTTAATGTAACTCAAACATTATTGGAAAATACACTAATTTTTTCATATTGTTTACTTTTGAAGTAAAACCTTCAAATATGCAATAATAATAAATACAACAAGTTATAAATATGTAAATTTTGTACCAAAACTCATATAATCATGTCACTAATAACACAAAGAAATGCAGATTGCAACATGAAAAATATTGATTATGCCATAATAATGTATATTGTTTAACCACTGTTTCCTATTTTGCAACCACTTTGTCAATAACAACTTAGAAAACGTAATAACTTGATTGCAAATAAAATTGAGATGAAAAATTAAAAAGCCTAAACTTGTCGAAAATGCCAACTACACCAGGTTTACATTGCTCTATGAGAATATTTATGAAAAAATTATAAAATATAGCTTTAGCAAACTTATTTTTGTTTCATTATCATTACTATCACATAAAAGATGATGATGATTTCTATTCACTTATTCGGGTCGAAATTAAATTTTCGTTCATATTTAAATATCTTTACGAGAACGTTTTTTGCAGTCTTTTTTCAAAGGCTTGCCTTGAACAAATGCAAAATAACCTGAAAAAATATTACAATATAATAAAAAAATTCAAAGCAAAGTGTAAAATTTCATAAAGCGACATTGAGATTGCGTATGAATTGCAAAAACACTGATATACACAAATAGCAAATTGTTGTTGAAATCTTGAAATTCAATATTAAAAGTTTACAAGAGACGTTTAGCTTCGATGCGCTTCAGTAAATAAAAAATTGATTTAGAATTATAGCAAGGGCTTTTATCTTTGGTTTTTAGCATATTGTTGTTAATAATTTAATTAAACCAAAGACGCAATGAAAGATCAAACGGAATTTTTTTATAAAAACATATATTTATAATAAAAAAACCAACATGAGAGAGCTACTGCCTTTGTTAAATTGTGCTTTAAGCAGGCCGATAATCAATGCCTTACTGTGCTTTCTTTTTGGTAGAGTTTATTTTTTAACAATAGAGATTTTCAGAGAGGTTTAGAATAGAAGTCAGAAATATGTAGATTGCTTTTTCTCCTAAAGAAAGTTTAAGTTGAAGACAAAAACTCGCAATAAGTAGTAAAAAGTTTTTCTGGCTTTTTGTCTAAAACATCATTTGACTACTAAAAAGTGACGTGATAGTTAAATTATTTTATCTATTCTGATCAACAATTGTTATCATAATGAGTTTAAAAAATAAGAAAAAAAGAATTCGGAAAGCATGGTAAAGTAGGTAGGAGCGCCATATTGATACCTATTACCCAATGCGATCGGTATGATCTTCATTGTTCAACTCCTACTCACAACATGTCGGCAGCGTGGTCGAGTGGTTAAAGCACCGGACTGATGATCAACATGGTCTCGGTTCAAAGCCCACTTGCGCCATTCTGTTGTGTCCTTGGGAAAGACACTTTACGGCACTTTCCCCTGCTTGGTGGTCTTGACAAGCAGTTCTAAATTACAGTAATATCTCTACTTAATTACTAGCGGACAGCAATATCTTGGCATCTCCGGAAGCAGGTCGGGGTAATTGCTTACCCTATGTATAGCGTTCCCGTCGCTTTTCTGCGAGTCAGGAGGATAAATATAGAGATAAAAAAAAAAAACATTTTGTGATAGCTTATTAGTGAAAATGACACTTTATGGTAGTTTTTCTGATTAGAGATCTTAGAAACAAATCTACGTTTCAATTATACTGTTAATTAAAAATTAAAAAAAAGTTTTAACTGGATAACAATATTGTAAAATCTACCAAAGCAGGTTGCGGAGGCCTGATTGATCGCTTCATAGTTGCGCTAATTTTTAGCAACATCAGGGTTTTTGCCTACCGGTACTTTTAATTTAAATTTCTTGCAACAGTCTTTAACAAGTCGTCTATATACAGAAAAATAGACCTTATAGGCTTATATGCCAATAATGGAAAAATTGCCTACGGGTTCTATTAATTCTGCCTTTTGTTTTTATTTTGTAGCTTACAAATTTTTAATCATTGTTGATGCCAATATAAAATGAAGGCTTTTTATAACTTCACACTTCAAATTTTTTTCATTTTTAAGGTACTTTTCAAATTAATTACATTTAAGAAATATAAAACTCACAGGATAATCTTATTGGCCTCTTGTTTTTCTTCCATTGCCTACAGCAGCCTACATTTTGAACAAATAATCTTTAAAATTTACTTTGAAAGTTATGGATGAAGTGCTACTGTAGCTCTCAAAGCTACGTCACAATGCACCCTTGTCTGGAAAAACGTGCGAAAAAATAAGAAGCGTTTTTGGATTACAGACGAAATCGATTAATCGCATACCACTTAAATGCATACATTGTTTTATCGCATACAAATCTAAAATCTCGAACCAAATCGTATCTCTCATTAAGTAAAAACATCGGTTAACCGCATACCGCTTAAAAGAATAAATCGGATTATCGCATAAGATTTTCGTCACAGTTGCTATCTTTATTCACTTAAATGCATTATTTCCCGGGGGCAAAACATTTGCAAAACAACAATGCAATCTACAATGGGATCGAAAAAGTAAACAGCGGTAATAACTTAATCTATCACGGTGGCTGCTATTTGCTGCAAAATACAAAACAAAAGAAGCGCAATTGCGGCAAAATACAAAACAAAAGAAGTAAAACAAAAAAGTGCGATAATCTTCAAGGTGTGTTTGAAACAGGGGCGCAACTAGGGGGATGTTTGGACGGCATGCCATCCCCCTTTACAATGCCTATCAAAAAACCAAAAACAAAAGACCGTCTTACGAAACGGCAATTTTTTGTTGGGATTAATATGAAGTTGGGATGAAAAGTGAGAAATACAAGTTCGAGTCAAGGTGAAGAACTTTTTTTTTTGGAGATCACCATGATTTCGGAAGAAATATAGAAATATAGCGAAATCGGAGACGAAATCGAAATGAAGACTTTTTTTTTTTTTAGAGATCACCATGATTTCAGGAGAAAAATAGCGAAATTGGAGACAAAATGGAGGTGAAGGCCTTTTATTTATTTATTTCTTTCGGGAGAATATTCGGGAGAAAATCGGGAACACAAAGCTGATTTGAATTGAAGATTTGAGTATATAAAGTTGAGTATAAACAAACATTTAAAATTGCATATTTTCTTGCCAGTGTTTGTACAATGTTTTAATCGCGTAGAAGCATTGCAAACCAAATTGGCAATCTACAACGTGGTCGAAGGGTAATCACACAAATCGGTTAAACGCATATATCGGATAATCGCATAAAATGCCGGGCAAATTAAATGTGCGATTAACCGATTTCTTCTGTATTATCATTTTGACTGTTGACGAGATAAGTCAGAAAAGAAATTAAGATAATCATTGCTCTAATTCTGTTGCTTTTGGTTTCTGGATTTTGGCGTTTGCTAGTTTTTTTGAGAAATGGTTGTTAACGCCGCTGAACTGATTATACTGTAATAAATTAAATAAAGTGAAACTGCTCGAATCACTTGAAGAGGCTGGAAAAGAATTAATTCCTTGGACTTTTGATCAATTTAATAAGTGAGTGGTGGTAATAGTATAAAAGTATATACTAACCTATATATAACCGCTACACTACTTTATTTGAATTTTTTTTATATGGGTTTATGTCATAGTTTCATTGATGAAACTTTTTTCGTGTAGTGCAATCAATTTTCAAATTTATAAATTTAGTTGTAGCGGTTTACAAACTTTTTCATTTTATTCCAAATTTATAGTCTTACTTTCGCTCACTTAGGCCAGGGGTTAGCAAATTTTTTTGCACTACGGACCGATTTAAGCTTGGATTTATTTTACAGACTGGCCCCTCGATGAATAAACGAATGTTTGGTAATAAAAATTTATTTCTGCTCCTAATACATCACGACACTGATTCAATAAGAAATATGCACTTGTTTTGCCAAAATAAGACGCTCCCACCTAAGGGTTATGTTTGTCAATGATAATCACAGTGTATCTCTCATGTCCAATCTACATTTCTTGGTTTTGTCTTAGTTACTGTTATTATAGAAAATTAGATAGGATGTTGGAAATAACGGCAAAGTTTTTAATCCTATTATGGCAAGGTTAAGATATCCCGGCTTGATGTTCATCAAAAGATTGGTAGCGTCGTTGTCACAAATGTGGTTTTAAGACTACCATCATATGCACTGTCCAGCAGCGTTGCGTCATAAGCGTTGCTTATAAATGCAGCAGCGCAAAAACTCAACGTGTATCCTTTTTTTACGTCCACATCGTCGGTCATTTTGAAAGCTATTGGGTCAGCACTGAATGTTATTTCCACGTTGCTTAATCTCGAATTTGAAGATACATGAATACGTAAGCGTCGCAAAAAATTCAAGGTTTTAATTCAGAAATTCGCGGCCCAGTGACTAATTCCTCTCGGACCGGCCGGGCCGCGGCAAGCTTATCCTTCATAGCAACAAGTAAACCCCACAGCCTTTCCGTGAATCACACAATGGTATCTAACCCATTAAAGGTTTTTTCTTTTATCTTTGCGATGAATTGACTTTGAAACCCAAATAGACTATTGTCAGACTACTATCAACGTAGACACCTACAATTTTTTCTCAAGGTATACAATCGTTGAAATAAAGGTGGAGACAATTTTTACATACATTGTTTGTTTTATATGTGGTCTTCAGAGGTCTGCAAAATAATATACCTCTTCGATAGAAACAACGTAGACCAGCAACTGAATTGAAAAAAGGTGAGGCTTGTAAATTTTTGAGAAACTGACGCTCAATGTCTTTTGCGAGTCGATCCATGGGTATTGTGACGGAGTCGCAAACTGCCTCGTCCTTCCAGCTCTGCACAAACGCGCTTCACGACCAGCACCAGACCTTATGATTTTATTTTATTAAAAACAAAACAATAGTTGTGGCGCTAGTCGGAAACGGTTTTTAAAAACAATATAACACAAATTAGTTTCAATACGTAGACACATTGTCCACAAACTTACCAACGATGTTGGGCGGCCGAGCAAAGGAAATCAAACTACCAGATTCTCTACCAAAAGTAGACAACGTCCAAAGGGACTAATATAGCAGCCAAATAAATCTAAAAGACTCTGCCCAAATGCTAAGTCACAGCCAGCTCAAGTCGAAGGGCTCACCAATACAACGTGGCATCACTTCATGCCCAACAGCCATAACGCAGTAAAAGGTAGCGCTGATTATTCAGCGCTAATACAAAAGGCGCGCTGGCTCGAAACCCGAACCCAATACCTACTTTGCAAATATTTACGCGAACGACGTAACGGGTATTTTAATTGTAGAATCCAAGAGTAAACTCTTTATATCTTCTTGCTGAATGTTTTTCCACACACAAGACCAGCTACTTTTGACATGCACGGTTGGATCAATGTTTCACCAATGTTGTGAGGTTTATTTTTTTAGCAATCATGTAAGCGGTTTCGAATGACGCTTTTACGATTTCTGTAGACGAAGATTGGCGAAAGCACTTATTTACCTGCAATTTTTAATTTTTTCAGACAGTCTTTTTAGCTTTTAAAAAAGGCTAAAAGTTTATCTTTATGTCCAGATGACGCTGGAAACAACTTGGTCACATTGCGCGATTGCTGAGATTTTCATAGCATTGCGGTATACCACTTGACTATTCACTGTGAAATCTGTAAAACTATGCTTTAAATAATCACTGTCATGCCTTCTCTTTTGTCGATTTATTTTATGTCAATACAATTATCTATTCAGTTTGCAGTCATTTTCTCGCGCCACTCTTATAAACTTTTCACGTCCAACAAGGAGGGTGCGTCACCCAGTTTAAAATCCCGGATCATGACTATTTCACTATACACACATTGTCGGTAAATTAAATCACATGAAGCATAAATGAAAAATCAAGCAGATTTTTAAGATACGTTTAGTGAAACGATGTTCTATTAGTTTATAGTTGACAATTTAAAGTAGAATTTGACCTTCTTATTAATAAATATAATGAACGCGACGTGGCGCCGACAGCCTAAAAATTCTTTACGTTTTTAGAAGTGCAGTGATGGCTTTAATTGGGTGCAAACGGAGCAGCCGCACTGGCCGCCTTAAAATACATCAAAAAGTGGCCCTCCCTACACAAGATATTGCTCTATTTCTTCATAGTAGTACCAGGACGGTGGCATCTCTAAAATAAAGAGCTTTTTTTTAGAGATCACTTTATTTTAATACACTAAAAAGTGGCTCCCCCTATAGCAATAACCTTTTTTTGGAGATCGCTTTGCCTCAGAACACTATAGAGTGGTCCCCCCTATTTTTCTTATACCGGGCCTCCCTTTTTGTACGGACGGCCATCACTATTGAAGTGGTACAAGTTTTCTACTGTTGAGCAGTACGAAAACTCAATTTAAAAATGGGTATGATTTCTATACCACTGAGCCATAAACATGATCTTTTTTAAGGTTTTTAAAGTCAACCATCTAACTTAAAAGAATTTTAAACAAAAATTACAGTAAAGAATTTCATTTATGCACAAGCATTTTAAACAACAGTGATTGACTCAAGCAATTTATTCACATTTAATGCTAAATATTTTTAAACATCAAGTTGGGAGAAATGGCAATATTTTGCCAACAGTTTTCTAAGCATACTAATATTTTGCTCCACAATAAATAAAGTTTTGGCAATTTAATAACTTGGCATACAGTTCTTGACTGATTTTTGGCCGGCTCATTTCTACTATTGCTTTTAGGTTATTATTCAATTCGAATCAGTGATCCAAATACACTTTTAATTTATCTGGATGTTGGTAATGGGGTTACCCGACCCATTCCTGGGGATGAAGACCCGGATCAATTTTACGCAATCTCACTAATCAGGAAAGTCCCAAGAACGAGACCAGAGGTCTAGAATAGAGAGGAAGTAGCCGAGGTGGCCAGGCATAGAAAGTCAAGAGCAGGTCAATCTGGCACGAGATTAAAAGTGTCCTGTGATTCAGAACCATGTTTGCTTTACGAGACAGTCTCCGATCGATTAGGGTTACCATGTCTGAATAGGCGCAATTCCGGACGGACATAGGCGTACCAGCCGAAAAACATTTGGAGGGGCGGACAAAATCAAATTGTCTGAGATTCTAGGATGAACACCAAAAAAAAAAAAAAAAGGTCATCACTTAGAATCAGTCGCGGATTTTTCAATTTTGGTCCCAAAATCATGGTGTTCTCTAAAAAAAAAAGTTTTCAACCCAACCAAAGTTTGTCAAGATTTTAAAAAATTTTCCCCCAGCACAAAAAATCTTTCTCAGACGGTCAGACCTAGACGGTTCACAGCATAGTCAGTAAAATTGCCAAGATAAAAAATAAGTTGTAGTCTATTCGTCATCACTTTTCTTAAAATGGCTATCAATTTTTTTTCAATCGTAAGTTTAAAGTTAAAAAACTAGAAAGAATGCGTCATTTGAACAATCATCGAAGTTGTTTTAGGCTATGACGGTGCACGAAGGCTGCGATATCAAACTTCTCTTTGTAGAAAGTAAAAAAAAACTATACAAATGATTCTGTGCAGCGGCAAGTCAGGCAGTAAAGGACAAATTAAAAAAATTTTCAGTCAAAATTTGTCGAGCAACTCTAATTTTGTTTAATTTTTGAATTCGGTCACTTTTAGTCTCTCCGAAAAAATGACCATCAAATTTAAGTTTTGCATTGAAGACTAAAAAATTGTTCATTCTTGATTAAAGGCAACAAATTGATCTTTTTCTACTAACAGAGAAATAAAGATAAAAAAGTTTTTGCGTGGAATCGAAGGTCAAAAAGAATTTTTTACCGACAACGAAGCAACTAGTAGGCACTTAACAATTTGATTTGAAAGCCATTTTTAGAAAAAAGCCAAAAAATATTGTGGTCTTTAGAGGGCCCAGTCCCCGACAACCTGGCTTGTTATAGATTTGAAATCAAAAGAATTCTGAAAAAATTTGATGATGTTATTTGAGTCATTCAAAAAAAAAAAAATAAAAGATTTATTGCACATGATAGGACAACTCGTTTAAATTTCCGTAGCTTATTTTACAGGTTGATTGATGTTCTTGCAAAGTTTATTTCTGTTTTTGCAGTACAGCAACAGTGAAAAAGCAATGAAGCACTTTAAAGCAGTTTAAAACTTTTAAAGCAAAAAGGTTATGCTATTAATAGTATAAAAAAAATTATTTAACAAAAGCTTTAACTTTTTGTGTTGGCTGCTTGAGATCATATTTGATTTATTATAATCAAAGTTTTTTCAAAAAACAATACAGCTGATGTTTCAACAAAAAACAAGTGTAAAATAAAAAGAAAATTAAAAAGCGAAAAAAGTATTCTTATCATGGGCAAGTCACTCAGCTTAGGATTTGAGAAGTTTTAAACTTGCGAAGGCTTTAAATCGTTATTTTTTAGTTACGCCCCTCAAAAAAGTTTAAAAGAATAAATTATCAATTTTTGTATGTTAATTAAAAATCTGACAGCTTTAAGTTTTAAAAACTAAATCTTCAAGCAAAGGAAAAGAAGAAATTAAAAAGAAATGGGATTTGGAGAAACGTTGAATAACTTTCGAAAAAATCTTTTCCGAAAAAAAACCGTTCCGTGTAATCCTCTTGCGACAGGTGGGCCTAAATCAAAAAAAATGTAAAATCTTTTTTATGAAATATTAAATTAGCAAAAAAGAAACTTTAACAATTCCAAAGATTAATGCAGTTAGGATTAAAGGATCTATATAAATGGAGGATTAAGAAAACGTATTTTTTCTAACAATCCATAGCTGCTTTAAAATTTAAGAAATTAGCTTGTTTTTAAACCATACATAACCAGAAAAAGTTAATAAAAAAAGCGTTTATATTTGGTTCTATAAAGTTTGGGAGGAATTTCAGCAACAATCAATCCACGATTCTTTCAATTTTTAATCGTCACTGCTCATACAACTAGATTATAAGAAGCAACATTTTCTTTAAGATCATTCATAGTGTCTATTTATTCTGATGACTCGCAAGAGAACGTCGAAAGCATGGATTTAAAAACAACCATCAAGCATTACCCTGACATGCTTTTGTAAATGTCTAAGTATTACGGCATGGTTGTTTTTATGTTGTGCAATTTAAAGCTGCTTGTTAAACTGTCAAACAGAAGGAAGTGAAGAACCCAACAGAATGACATAATGATGTGGACCACGTGCACCACCAAAACACCTTCGACCCCCCGGATCCCCCTGCAATGGGACCGCTTCCCAAGGACACAAAAAAACTTGTCCAGGCTCAGTTGTATACTTGTGTCTTCCCGATCACAAACTAAAGGAAATCTGTGTAAGATTCTACTTGTTTAAATAGGGGGATTGCGGGGGGTTAGGGTTTGACTTTTGTTGATTTATTTTTGTAAATGTATTCTTGGTGCGTTCCTAACAATTTGTCTATAATTTAAAAGGTCTTAAGCAATAACTTTTGTGGAGTGTTTTTTTGCGATTTTTTTCAAACTTTGAAAAATATAAAAAAAATTATTCTTTATTACAAGTAATCATGCTCTTTTTAATTTTTAAAACTTAATATGAGCAGTAAAAGCTTACAAAATTACCAAATTTTTGTAATTAAAAATAAAAAATATTCTGTTTAAAAGTGTTTTGAAAAAAATGCTTTGTTCACATCATAAGTTGGTGTTTCAAATCGTTCATGTTGAATCTTTTTAATTATGAATTGACACGTAGATTCTTTCAAAATAGTATTTATGTTTGTGCACGCGACATGAAGGTAATGGACAAAAACGTTAAGTTTTTTTTATAGTTGTTTATCTGTTAACAACATAGCCGTGCCTGCTAGTGGAGCAGGGGGCAATTGGCTTACCAAGTTTCAAAAATTGAGCAAAACCAGGATTTTTCAGGCAGCGATAAAAAAAATTTGGGCAAAATCAAAAATTTTAGGGCTGGTACAAGTAATTGTTTGGGCAAAAAAAATTTTTTGTGTATCGAAAATGACCGCTAATTGCAGAAACATGTTTAAGAGTTAAGGTAAAGATCATTTTTGAAAAAAATCGACAAAAATGAGACGATTCAAACTGAAGAATTTTTTTGGTCTTTACCCTAAATTTTAGACAATTTTTTTCATATTCGTAAAATTCTAAAAAATCAATATTCGGGCAAACTTCACAAAATTTAAGACAAAGTCGATCGCTCTTCCAAATTTTTTTCTGCTGATACACTTATAATTAACAGTCATTAAAAATTTTTTTTAACCATAAAAATTATTAATTCAAAGCAAATAACGCAAAGTTAAAAGGACGCAATGCTTTACGCCCTTAACACGCGGGCTGCCGCGTCTATCACCGGTAATACATTTTTCCATTGGAAGTATATCACCGGTAATACATTTTTCCATTGGAAGTGTATCACCGGTAATACATTTTTCCATTGGAAGTGTATCACCGGTAATACATTTTTCCATTGGAAGTGTATCACCGGCAATACATTTTTCCATTGGAAGTGTATCACCGATAATACATTTTTCCATTGGAAGTGTATCACCGGCAATACATTTTTCCATTGAAAGTGTATCACCGGCAATACATTTTTCCATTGGAAGTGTATCACCGGTGATACACGCTGCAGCCAACGTGTTAAGCTGGTAGTAGATCTACTTCGTAACACAGAGTATCTCGAAAATGTAATCTATTGAATCGTCATAAAACGACATCGTTGCATTTTATCAGAAACGTTTCAAACTTTTAAAATTGATCAAGATATATCACGTTTATGTCAATTTCATGTTTAAGTGGAATAATTTTATTTTAGAGTTTTTGCATTTCCAAATCGTATCAATTTTCTTAATACGTCTGAAAATTTTGAACGCTTTGCAAAAAAAGAAAAAGTAGTTAACAGCTCTGCGTTGCCCTTCTCTCAAATCAGGATGGCAGTATCGTCCAACTGCTTTGATCCAAATTCCAAACAATTACAAACAATCGAAAAATCCATAAAAATTTATCGGATCACAGAGCAAAAACTTTATATTATGAACATGAGGTATTTAGACTTCATGTAAGAAACAAAGCAACTTAAAACGAAGAGCAAAGAGCGAGAAGCATCAGACACAAACTCGAGTCTGGTACATTTTATTTTAAGTGGCTTAGTTGCCTATATCTAACAACAACTTTGTCTGGAAGATTTAAACTCGAATTCACGTGCTCAGATTCTAGTTCAGTCACTTGTTTCTAAGGCGCTCAATTTCTGCTGCTAATAAGAAAGTTTTCATCAAATCACTAAGAGCATCGACCGATTTCTTGTTTAGATTTGGTTCGTTGCCTCGGTTTGGTTGATCTGACGTATCTATCGATCGGTGCAATGATCGGCGTCGGAGTCTACGTCACAATGGGCCAACTTACAAGGGAGGCTGGGCCCTCCATAGTTGTGAGTTATTTCCTCGGAGGATGCGCATCGGTTTTGTCAGCCTTGTGCTACGCAGGTAACTTTGTTGATGGAAACAAGGATCAATTTCGGATCAAATTAGGATTAAAAGATTCTATTAAATTATTAGCAACCTACAAATGAGTTTAAAGCTAACGGATTATACAACTCCTATTGTTCACTGTTTTTTTTTTTTAGTCATACTTTTGAAGAAGTAGACTATGCTGTAAAACTGCTGTTTAAAAAAAACTTTATTTAATTGAATCCTTAAACAAATTAAATAAGTCAAGTTTTTTTAGTTTCCTTAAAAAGCTGTTAAAACTATAACTGTTTTTTCTTAACTAGAACTGGCGTCACGAATTCCAATCGCGGGGTCTTCATATCAATTCACGTACATGACGATGGGGGAATTTTGGGGCTTTTTTGTCGGTTGGAACATTGCACTGGAGCATGCGATCGGTTCCGCAGCGATAAGTCGGGCGGTTAGCGGGTGACGTCATGGCTATTTGTTGGATCTTGAATACTTATTGTGTGCTGGATTTTGTTGTGTTTTGAATACTTGTTAAGGATTTCACTCAATGGGATTCAATAGTCTCGTCGATTCGTGCGAATCGTTTCATAAAAATTTAGACAAAATTTAATGGAAAATTGTTATAGTCCATTTTTGCTTGTGTTTATAAAATGGTACTCATACAAAGATATTATGTGCTCAATCCAACATTGCACGTGATTAATAGCAGTTGATTTCTCATTCGTTAAAACATATTTTTGAAGAGTCGAGAAATTTATCCGAGAATCCGTTGCCCTTATTCCACCTCAGCTAACATTTTAAAAAAAGTCAAAATTCATTTGTCTACTTTATTTAATTCCTTTTATAATTTAAAACCTTTTTCAGATATAAGAAAGTGCTTATTGGACGAAAAAAGCAAGGCTAAATCATTCTTTTTAACAGGCATATCGATTATTTGTTTGGAAATGTAATACGAAATTACTTAGAAGTGCATGCTCCTTTGCCTGGAGGGTTTCTTGCCAAATATCCAGATTTTTTATCTGCTGGTTACATCATAATTATAGTCATTCTTCTTGCTTTTGGCGTTAAAATAACTTCTTGGACAAACATTTTCTTTGCTACCTTGAACCTTCTCATTTGCTGTTTCATAATCGGTAAGTGGATTTTAATAATCTTCTCTATAATCTAGCCTAACAATCATTATACTTGATTTATACGCTAAAGCAAAATTAGCTTAGCTTTTTATTTGTCACGCCAATTTTTTTGTAAATTTTAGCAGACGGGCCAGATGAGCATACACAACGCATTTAATTTTAATAAATTCTTCAAATTTCTGTTAAAGTCGGCAGCGTGGTCAAATGGTTAAGAAGCCGGGATTGTGATTGATATGGTCTCGGTTCAAAACCTACTAGTGTTATTCTTTTGTGTCCTTTAGAAAGGCACTTCACAGCACTTTTTTCTGCTTGGTGGTCTTGGCAAACAGTTCTAAATTTCAGTCATATCTCTATTACATTACAAGCGGACAGCAATATTTTAGCATCTCCGGAAGTAGGTTGCGGTAATTGTTTACCCTATTTATAGCACCTGCGTCGCTTTCCTACGAGTCAGGAGAATAAATATAAAGAGAAAATAATAATAAAAAAAACATTGCTATCAAATGACGTCATAATTAAGACAATTACTTGGCTGGCTCGATTAATAAGTGAAAAGAGTTGTTGTTTGCCTATATCAGCGCTAAAGCGTCCAACGAATTCGTGGTCCTCATCTCAACCCTTTTGCTCCTGTTGAAGCACAGCCACTTGTTGCTGTCGCAGCGGTAGCGAGTCTTTAGCAACAATCTTTTAAATTTGTTTTGCCCCGAAATAAAACCCGCTATTTTTTGGCCGGAAACATAGGCGGACCGCGACATAATTTTCCTCCCCCCACCGTAGGATTTTAAATATTTAAAATTTTTTTGCATTAATATTTAGTCATCATTGATATAACGCTTGTTGTTTGTCTGTCGTTTGAAACAAAAAGGTAGTACAACTTTGGAACTTTTTTGGACTTCAGTGATCGATTAATACATAGGTTTGGTCAAAGCGCACTGTCTGAACTATCGGCTTGAAGAACTTTTTTAAATCTTCATCAACCAAATTCAGACCTTATCGAACCACATCCGGTTCGTCGATTCTTACATTCTTAAAAAGTGACCCGTAGGTGCCTAGAGTTTGTACCGCCCTAAGCAAATTTCTACTACTACTACAAATGCCTAGACTGCTAAATAGTGAACCACCAATGAGCATTTTTATGTCTTGGTCCCATGAATCAACAACAAAACAATATTAAAGCTGATCAACAAAAAGTTTGAAAACTAATAAATTTTAGCTTTATGCTTAAATTTTAGGTATTAGTTTTCCGTTAAAAAGTTGTTAAAAATATCAGATTTGGTCTATTTATATCATTCTACGTAATAAGTCAAAAAGTAAGGATTTACGGAATGTGGTTGCTTACAATTTAACAAACAAAGAACTTAACAAAACAAAAAAATTTGTTTGAAAGTCTAACGAAAACTAAAAAAAGGTCTTCAATTCAACTGATAAACAGTAAGCGACCATTTTCTTTTAAAAATTATATGAAAATTAAAATCTGACAACCTTATTTAGGAAAAAAATAACCGAAAAAAGAAGGGTCGTAAGCTGTTCAACCTTGATTTAAACTTTACGATTCATCTGACCCACCAACCAGCTGCCGGGCCTATAAAGGTGACGTCAAGCTTTTTTATTGTAGTGTCGGGGATGATTCTTGGAAACAAGTCAAACTGGGAGGATGCCGATCATGGCGGATTTTTTCCGCACGGATTTTCCGCGACTTTAAGCGGAGCGGCTACTTTAATATTTGCCTTCATAGGATACGAAGTTGTCGCAGCTGCAGCGGAAGAAGTCGCAAATCCGAGGAGGTAATCAAAAAATCGTGCAAACTGGCCAATTCTGTATCTCGTTTTTTGCTTGGTTTACTCGCTTAATTCGAATACTTAAAACAAAAAACTTGGAAGCAAAATGTCTGGAACGTGTTAGAATTTTTAACAAAAACAAAAAGCCAATGTAGTTAAAGACATTTTCATTTAAACCCTAACGTTTCAAGGGTTTATTTTTTTCATTTTTAAAGCGAAATATAGTTTTTCGAAAATTAACTTTTATTGTGAAACTTGAGCTTGCTTGTTCGATATGATGACATCAAGTTGTGGCTTGGTGTAGAACAGTGCCCACAAACCTTTTCACTCGTGGCTCGCTTTAAAAAATTCCAAAATTCTGCGACTCAACTCGACCACAAAATATAAAAAAAATCTGTTCAATTCGAATACAGAACAGACTTTCATGTGCTTGTCTTTTTGAGAAAGATGCCGTACGTTGGGTTTGATGTCTAAAATGGCAAAGCGAAGAGGTTTCATGAAAATTTCAATTTGTAACGTCACAAAAACATCATTTTTTTCATTTTCATCTCTATTTATCCTTCTCACTCGCAGGAAAACGTCAAAGGCGCTATACTTAGAGCAATCTTCAATGGACTTATCATGGACAGCTTTTGAGATGGCAAAATATTGCTGTCAAGCTGAGAGTTTTTAATTGACTTTTTATTTAAAAATATGATGCTAACATTGAACTGCTTGCCAAGATTGCCAAGCAGAGAAAAGTGCCGTTAACTGTCTTTTCACACAGCAGAATCACGTGAGTAGGTTTTGAACCAAGACCATGTTGACTGCGTGCTTTATCAATACAATGCTTTTATCTATTCACCACTCTTGCCAAAAGTTTTATGCATAAAACAGTCATTGAGAGTCTAACTAGAGTTTGATTCAACAAATTTTCTTGAAGTTGCAAAACTCACATTTCAAAAAATAAAGGTTTTTCATTTTTTATAAAGTATGTACAGATTTCAAGGCATACCTTGCATTTTCTTTCGACGCGCCGGTTGCAGAGCACTGATATAGGAAACAAGCTTACACGCAAAATGGCATTCAGATTATCGTTCCTTAAATTTTGTTATAGCTACTGTTGAGATACACCATTCCCAAATATTTCGACCGTTATATTTTCCTTTATGATATTATAATTATAATTTCGGCAATGAATAAATTTTCTTTAACCATATTGTTGCGATACTCAGCTACACAGCTAAATTCATAAATTTTTTTTATTTTCAAACGTTTTCGGCTTCTTAAGCCCTTTTCAAGAAAAACTTAAACAAATTTAACAATAATGCGTTATATGATAATTATTTTGTGATTTAATTTTGTATCATTGTTGAAATTTGGTTGTTTTAATTCAAAATCGGCCCAGTTAATTATAACACTTTAGTTTTTTCAAATAATTTTTTGTGTGTGCATTTCAGAATTTTAAATTTAAAAATAAAAATTACTATAGTTAAAGTTGACATTGCTAAAATTTTAAAGACTTGATGACGGTTTGAGCAAGTCTAAAATGTTTGATCGGTAAAAAAATGATTTATTGCCAACCACAATATTGACGTTTATTTCTAACCACACTAATGACGTGGCCATTTCGCTGTGCGCGCTTTTCCCAGTAAAAAGTACACGGCCCATGAAAAAGCTTCGCGGCTGACTGATTGAGAAGCGCTGGTATAAGAATGCTTCATTCGTTTAGCGCAGTGGTCAGTAAAAAGAAAAACATCATCTTTTGTAGCTAGCAATACGAAACAATTTGAAATGAGTCGCAGCGAGGTCGAGTGGTTAAAGCGCCGTGCTAATGATCAACATGGTCTTGGTTCGAAACCCACTGGTGCCATTCTGTTCTTGGAAAAAACACTTTACGACACTTTCTCCTTCTTGGTGGTTTTGGCAAGCATTTCTAAATTTAACTCGTATCTCTACTAAATTACTAGCAGACAGCAATATCTTGGTATCTCCGGAAGCAGATCGGGGTAATTGCTTACCCTATGTGTAGCGCCTGCGTCGCTTTCCTGCGAGTCAAGAAGATAAATATAGAGATAAAAATAAATAAAAATAAAATTGTTGTGCTAGCCACAGAAATTGACGTCGCACGCTTATGCTAATAACCATATGCTGTTTAACGCTAATACCAAAAGAAATACGTTTTAGCAATTTTTTTATTTCAGAAACATTCCACTTTCGCTAATAATATCGATTTTCGGAGTTATGCTAATATACATCTCTGTCGCCTCTTCCTTCGTGTCATTAATTCCGTGGTTCAAAGCATCAATTACTGCTCCGTTTTCTGATGCCTATGAAGAGCATGGCTGGCCCTGGGCCAAGTACCTAATTTCAGTCGGAATCATAGTGGCATCGACGGCGGCTAATATTGCGGTGACCTTGGCGGTGCCTCGCTATATTTTTTCAATGGCCAGGGACGGGTTACTGATGACGTTTCTTGCAAAAGTGAATTCTTACTCAGAGGTATGAACTAGTCGGTTTAAGCGATAAGTTTGAATTAGTAAAGCAAAAATAAGTAATAGAAATAATTGCGGATGAGCTGAACCAAGAGCAAAACTTTCGTTGTATTTTCTTCATATCCCAATTAAGGTGAGTCACGTGTTTGTCACTTATATCTACAACAATGCGCCTGTGAGACACTGTTCCTGTTCTAAATAGGAATCTAAGAATTGTCATTCCTGTAAGGCGGAGCTTTGTCTTAACCGGCATCGTTAGGAATATGTAGCTTATCTCACAAAGAAGAAAGTCACAGCGCCATTATCTGATTCAGACAGTTTTGATCAAACAACGACCACAAGTTATTACATTGTTTTATCTTAATTCTAGCACTTGCGGTCCGATGTTCGTCACGATTGCCAAAACCACCCAAAGTTCGATTCCTGCTTTACATTTTGTATCGTTTGAGAAATGCTGATTTATCAGCAAAATTTTAACAAGTTTACGAAAATTAAGGAAGTTTATTAAATCTAAAACGGCAAAGCAAGAAAAGACTAACGATAAAAAGTAAATTTTACCAGAAGACCATGAACAAAAATTTTAATAATATACCTGGTATCAAGAACAGCAAAAAAAAAAGATAAAAAGTAAACAAAACCGTAAAGTCTAAATTGATGCTTTTTTTGTTCCAATCCTTTTTGCTCTAAAGAATTGACTTTGAAATTAGTTGCATATTTTAACACTGAAAATTTACTGAAACAAACTTCAATTAATAGTATAAATTTGTTTATTATAGCTACGTTAATTAGTTGATCAGAGACTTATTCATTTACATGCAGGTTCCTTTGTATGCTACTTTAATCGGCGGGGCGTGGTGTGTTTTGTTGACTCTACTTTTTAGCCTGAAAGATTTGATTAATTTTATGTCGATTGGACAACTGATAGCATGCATCTTTGTAGCCATGATTGTCATGAAGCTCAGATATCAACCCATTTTAACAAGGTGGAAATTAATTTGTATTTTGGATTATAGAACAATTTTATCTTGATGTTTATCAATTAAGATAAATAGTTTGGAGAGATCAATTTGCCAGAAAAAGTTGTTGGATCTTGTCTGCACATCAAAGTTTGTTCAAAGGATAATTAAATTTTTCTGTTTTCAGCACTACAAGTGAAGTCACAAATACGTCTTCAAACAAACTTATTGTTTTGACAAAGAAAGTTTCAGAATCGTCTAAATTATTAGACAATCACGTAGAAATGAAGGTGTTGGAAGAAACCGCAATAACTGAAATACAAACAGGCACTCTTTGTAAAAGCGTTCGCAATTCTATCTTGGGTCCATCATTGCTATGGACTGACCGCTTTAAACCAGGCAATATTCCAGTCACATTAATGTTTGTTGCAATTGCATTTTCAACCGCGTTGTTAACAGTGCTACTTTTTGATTTTGAAAATATTGAAAAATGGTGGTATATTGTTCTAATTATCCTGCTTGGAGTTGCTGTAATTTTCTGTTTAGTTTTTATGATGATGTTTAAACAAGATGACAATATTAAAACATACAAGGTAATAATACAAAGTTTTTTCGAAATTTAAAATAGTTTTAAGGGTGATTTTCATAGCCGTACCAGCCTAAAAAATTTTGCAAGGCAAAACAGTTTTGCCCGAATTTTATTGACGTTTAACCAAATCATGGGTTTTGTAAAGGTCTTCAGCAAGTTGAAAACCTTATCCTGCGCAGGTAGTTCGTTATCGGCGCCCTGAAGAATTTGTTTTGTTCAAATAATTTCTTTCAGTTTTCTGAAAATTTATGTTTTTGCCCAAATTTTTGAGACTTGGGGGGCGATTGCCTCTGCCCCCTGGGCTCGTACGACTGTGGTGGTTTTTCTTTTGATTTATAAGAAAACTGCTTTAAAAAAGTTTTTTTTGTTGTTAAGATTAAAATTTTTTAAAAGAATCTCATAAATTCTTTTTGCTTGTTGTCATTATTGTCAATTGTTAGATTCCGTTTGCTCCATTCTCCCCGTTTTTATCCGTCATTGTAAATTCAGCATTAATATTGAAATTGAACGTCGAAACCTGGATCCGATTGGGAGTCTGGATGGGAATCGGTGAGAGACAAATTTTTTTTAATTATTTTGTTTTTACTCTAACTTTTTCACTCTTTTTTTTAGCCCAACGTCCCTTAATTTTATTCGTGATATTAAAGTTGAAAGTGAGTGCTGCCACTCACTTGTAAAAATTATCCTACTTTTGCAGATGGTAACATTGCGCTTTATTAATTTTGTTGTAGGACTGATCGTGTATTTTGGATATGGTTATTCACACAGCAAGGTAAAAAAAGAAACTCCAAGCCAAAAAGATGATGAACAAATAAATTAAGGATGCCCTAGGTAGGTAGAAAAGCTTTTGAGGTGGGCTAAATTTTTTAAATGCTGAATTGTTTTACTCTTTGTTAAACTATTAACTGAACTCGTTTTCAAAATGCAGTTTCTTAACGCTAGAGTTATTGTGACAAACAAAGTTACGAATTTAAAAACCGTGCCTCACTACGTCATATTTTTAAATCGTAGCCAGCGTAGGGTTATATTTATATATTAAAATACGCGAATTTAAGGATATATTTATATTGTTAGCGAGCGTAGGGTTATATTTATATTTAAAATATGCGAATTTAAAAACTACATAATTCAAAATATGCATACTCTACCACCTAATGCTTTGTAGAAACATAGAACTTCCTAAATGATTTAATTGAAAATTACTAGAATCTGCAATTATGGCATTTTACTTGTGGTTTGTACGGAGCGATGGTTTTATTAATTACGTCACTTTTTACTTATTTCGGGTCTTAAGATATGTTGATCGCGACCGCCAATAAAACAGCGCTTTGACCTCCTCGACCACGCTGCTAACATGTCGTTGCTGATGAGGGTCATTGCATCAAATAAAAACATAAATTTTTTTTCTTTTACTGCAAAATAATAATACTTTTCCTTCCAGTGCTTCATTTATTATCCCTTATTATTTATTCCTGACTGGCACGAAAATTCGGAGCTGTTATATTTCACTCTCAAGCAATTATTCGAACTGCTTTCAAAAATGCCAAGATATTGCTGTTCGATTAAAATTTTTCAATCTTTAGTTTTTGTAAGAGACATGACCAAAATTTAGATCTGCTTGCTATGACTGCAAAGCAGAGGAAAGTGCCGTGAAGTGTCTTTCCCAAGGACATAAGAAAATGACGGAATGGTGTTGACTTGCGGACTTGTCGATCACATTCGCCCACAATACGGGGCTGGCACCTATTCGGGAATGCTTCTAAAGCCAACCTGAAGTTTTTGAAAAATATTTTTAGCGGTTCAAGAAAGCACTTAAAAATTGACGTTACCAGTCCCAGGAAACTACGTAGGTCAGTATTTGCGTAATAAAGTATGATTGATGTACCCTGCTCAATATATTTGTAGTACTAATTTTGGTTTCCTTGTGATTGCGTTGTGAACTCTAGGTTTCTGTAGTTCAACGTGTGTTCTCCTCTGGTGCAGCAACAGAGTTCAGTGTTTGTTGTAGATCTGTTGTCATAAGTACAACGTCAATGCTCAGTAGATCGACATGAAAGATCGGCAAAGACCAACATTTTTTGACCCGTACTTTGACCGTTTTTGAAATTGATTTGATTCTCCCGTGCCCGCTCATTGACTTAGATTGGCCTTTCACTGACTAAATCCGGCAATTTTAGACCACCTTTTCCAGGCAAATCGACCTAAAAGTTCTTAGTTCATGTCGGCAGTGTAGTTGAGTGCTTAAAGCGCTGTGATCTACATGGTCTTGGTTCAAAACCTACTTGCGCCATTCTGTTGTGTTCTTGCCTACTTTATGACACTTTTCCCTGCTTGGTGGTCTTGGCAAGCAGTTCTAAATTTCAGTCATATCCCTATTAAATTTTAAGCAGATAGCAATATCTTGGCATCTCCGAAAACAGGTGGGGTTGATTGCTTACCCTACGTATTAGCGCCTCAGTCGCTTTCCTGCGAGTCAGGACGAGAAATATAGAGATGAAATAAAATAAATTTAGTTTTTAAAAAGCGGTTTGCTGTCATCTATCGGCTACTCTTTTACATAAACACTCTAAATTTAGTAACAGGTCTCAATGCGCGTTCTAAAATTGTAAAGCGTTAGAGGATAGACAAATATATTTATATTGCATAGATATACTGTATATATTACTCGAATTTAGTCAAACTAAATTCTACTTTTTGTACTTTACTTACAGATAATGCTGGACCGAGTTTGGATGAAAAAAAATGAGAGCTCTCTTTATCCCCGTAGTTTTTTCTGATCAAAATTTTGTTGAAGTCGATTGTTTTCGTTTATCTTACTTTTACGTGATGTTGGTTTCTCTAAACTTGTATAAAATTAATTTAACACAGTGCTCCGCTACTAGTATGCCGCGGAAAACGGCAAACACACTATTTGAAATAGAAAAAAATTTTTTATGCGAACAAACAGCTAAAGTTTCCAATGCATTTATTTTCCTTAAACCTTATTTATCAAACAAAATAGCAAAAAATTTCAACGTGAACTTTTGCGAACAAAATGAAAACCTCTTTTTTGTTCATCAGTAAGTAGCCTTCCAGGTTAGATCTATGCATTGTATGCCAATCCTAGTAACCTCAGATATAAACAAACCGTTTGAAATCTACGGAAGACTAAAAAAAAGCTCTTTATTTATTTATTTTATTAAGTTTAATTTGCCAAAAGCAGCGTTTTAAGAATTAGAGAAGACCAAAAAAAAATCATCACCTTGGTGTAGGGATATCTCGACTTTTGAAAATGTTCCTAAGTGTACCGATTGCGCGGAAAGGTTGCTGAGCGTTTAAGACTTGTGGAACGTTTGAGATACAGTTTCGATTTCCCATAAAAGGCTGAACACCTTAATAATTTTTATTTTTGTGATGAAATATGAAATACACAGTGGCGTACCGTGACTTTTCAGGTCAGGCATGCAATGATGAAATGATGACGTCATCAGTCTCAAAATTTAGCTCAATTTTAATATTTGATAAAACAAGCAATTTTTAAAATTTTGCGATTTATAGTCCTAGTAAATACACGAAGTTTTTTCATTAGTTAATGAAAGGTAAAAACAATAGTTTCTACTTTCTAGGGTTTTTCAATAATCACAAATATAAAATGTTTTTCCTGTATCGAAGTTGTCTATCGAAGTAGGCAAAAGTGCTGAGTAAGCTTGCTTTTTTCTATAATTTCTATAATTTGCATCTGAATGTGAGTACTGAGTAAACGTAAGCAGTTTGTAGCAAGCGATACTAGATCAGTTCTTCAACAACGTCACGCTCTATAAACATGGGTGTGCATGCAATATCAAAACTGCATGCATAGATACGATATTAAACTGCTGAATAATCGGAGATTTAGATTTTAATTTAAGAAAAATTTCACAAAAGAAAAGAAATATTTGGATAAAACAGTGTCTGCAATGGAATATGCATATATAATATTTCTTAGAACTATCGGTAGGTCTCGTAATTCCTTCTAGCAACAGAGTCAAAAAATGCAACTTAGATTTTGCATACATGTTTCAAATTTTATTTTGTATTTTAGTGATAAACTCTAGCTGAAGCTGTACTGAATGATCCGAGTTGCAATCGATAAAAGTATTTATGCTGTTATATCAAAAAAATAATCAACATAATATCATCAAAATTTTTATACTTTGAGAATTTTTTTCAAGATTATTTTTTTATTTTTTTTATAAAATTTTTAGGCATGCAATGCATGCCTTGCATGCATGGAGAATACGCCCCTGGAAATACATCAACACTGTTTGCAAAATGCCATCAACGATGGCTTTAGGAGGGTGCGAACGGAACGGCCGCACCAGCCCCCCTAAAAAACGTCAAAAAGTTGCCCTTACTACAGCGCTCTTATCTATTCAGCCACGCTAGCATTCAAACATGCTGTAAAATCAACCTAAAAGTAAAGACAGAAAAAGAACAAAAATTTTCCCCATTATGCGAATCTTGCAAGAAACAAAGTGGCACCGAATTTCGTTATTTTAATCTGAATAATTTAGGTGAAAGTAAACAAAGAAACAACAGGCAAGATGTTAAATTGTTGGATGATTTATCAGAAAATAAGTCAAATTGGTTTTACCGAATACTTTTTAATAGCCTTTAAGCCTATTAGGCTTAATTATGAAAGTAACTAAAATTGATTTGCGAGTCAGTCCAAAGAACATTATCATATAAAGAATTAGCTTTAATTTTAATGTTTTCAATAGATTCTAGCCAGTAACTTATTTAAGGGGGGGATATTTTCCCATGCCCCCCCCTTGGAGATCACTAATACGAGAAATCAGAAACAGATTTAAAATGAAGACCTTTTTCTTAGAGATCACTATATTTTTGGAAAGATAAATTGACGAAACCAAGACAGATTTAAAGTGAAAATCTTTTTTACTATTGGCAAAGTTTTTCCACTGAGCATATTTATTGTGGTCGTATGGCCCCCGCCTTTCCAAAATCTTAGGTACGCCACTGATTGTAACCAATAAATGGGGATTTATTATTGTGCAGGTTAAATGGGTGATCCACCATCCTTACATTTTAATGATTCTCTTGTTATCCAAAACGTTTGGCATTTCAGAGACTAATGCAATTGTTATGTTATAAGTATATTACAGAATGTTTCAAAAATACTGTTAAAGATATAATTCTTTATAAAAATGATACCAAAAATTCTTTATGCAAATACATTCTTCACAATTTAAGATGGACTGTAACGATTAAAAAAAAAAAACATTTATTCAAAATGGTCACCCTTGGATTTGATGACAGCCCTAAGTCTGCGAGGAAAGTCATCAACCGCGGTACGGAAGATTTTTTGGTCAATTTCTGCCCATGCCTTTACCAATAGTTTCTTCAAGACTTTTACAGATGTCGCAGGGGTAGCACAGGCTTACCTCTCTAAGATAGACCACACACAAATCCAAAACTTTCAAATCAGGTAAACTCGATGGCCATTCCTCTTTGGTCAGAAACCGGGGACAATGGTCCTCGCACCACTGTTGAGTCATGTTGGCAGTGTGGGACGTTGCACGGTCTTGCTGAAAGGTCCAATCTCTATCGGGGTACAGAGAGTTAATCCATGGTATCAGAACATCTTGCAAAATCTCTCTTATGTACACCTTATTGATTTTGACGTCACTGTCAATAAAAATCAAAGGGGACCTCCCCTCTAACGATACGGCGGCTCACACCATTAAGGAAAAAGGTTTTTAGGATCTGCAAACTTTTTTCATGTCTTCAGGTATGGCTGATAGGCTTTTTGACAGGACTCTGTCATTTTGATGGTGGAATGCTGCTTCAACTGTAAAAATCTTTACGTCGCTAAAGATGAGATTTTTCAGCGTGTCGTCCTTGTGTCTCTTTAACAGTCTTTTGGCTCTTTGGACTTTCTTCCGCTTTGTGACTTTAGATAACATTTGGCACTTCTGCAACTGGTAAGGATATGTTTCTAGATCCTTTCTACACACTCTATTCATTGATGCCACTGATGTATGGTACTCTTTTGCCATTTGTCTGATCGATCGCCTAAGATTCCTCCGAAGTTTTTCTCTGACTGCTTTGAACAGGTTTTTTGGTCCACTGAGATCTTGTTCGGCCTGGTCGAGGACAGTTCTGAACATCTTTAGTCTCCACATACCTATCCAATGTTCTTTTGATGAACATTGGGTTCAGATTTAAGTATTTTCTAGTCTTGAGTATTTCACTTCTTGTCTTTTTCCTCAGGTGCTGTTTGATCACAAAATTTTGTTTTACAATAGTTGTCAATTTACTAATATATTGGGAAAATTTAGAAGTTAGCTGTAGAGTATATACTTTAACTTTAATCTGTAATGAAAGGATGAACTGAAGATTGAATATTTAAGGAATTATTCATGTAACAAAATTTTTAAAGTTTTGAAACGCCCTGTAAAGTCGGCAGCGTGGTCGAGTGGTTAGAGCGCCGGGATTGTGATCGAAATGTTCTCGGTTAAAACCCACTCATTATGTTGTGTCCTTGGGAAAGACACTTTACGGCACTTTCCTGCTTGGTGGTCTTGGCAAGCAGTTCTAAATTACAATTACAACTCTTTTAAAATTTAAGCAGACAGCAATATCTTGGCATCTCCGTAAGCAGGTCGGGGTAATTGCTTATCTTATGTATTAGCGCTTCCGTCGCTTTCCTGCAAGTCTGGACAATAAATATAGAGATAAAATAAAAAAGCTGTCCTTTAGATTTTTAAGCTGCGGTTCCCAGCAAACATAGGCCCATGCAGGGGCTCCGAAAGCGGGGGATAGGAGGCAATTTTTATCTAGACCTTTTTTGTTAAGATTTTTTGTCTGGACCTTAACTTTAGGACGAAGCAGAGATCATACACTCGATTGAAAGCGATAAACTTTTTTTAGAGATAACTATGTTTATGGAACGAAAATAAAGATTTTGGACATTGATTGAAGGTGATAAATTTAATAAAAGTTTTTTTTTAAATTTTGCCTCTCAGCAAAAAAACCCACGGAAAGGTTGCGAGGGGTCCGTGGGGCGTGGATCCACTGAACGTTTGACAGAATTAAAAAAAATTTGCTAAATTACAAGCCAGAGTCAGTTTTAAAGGTTTAGATGTTTAAATGTTTAATAATTTTTTGGAAGAGATTAGTGACTAAAAAAGTTGGAAACCACAGTTTTAAAAAAAGAAACAACGCGTTTATTACATACGTCGTAGTTGGTCTTTAGTTTGACTTTTAATTGCCTAATTTGGTTGAATTAACAAAATATATATGTCGTTGGCTTAACGGGTCAAGGCCTAATCATCATAAGTTTGGATAAAAGAAAAACAATTGAAAAAACAAAAATTTGAAATTAATTTTTAGCAATTTTTTAATAGTTCTTAAATGATTAATGGCATAGTGCGAAAATTTCAAATATAAAAAAAAACCTACAATCAAAATCCGATTTAAGCCTATTATAAACTTTAACTGTATCGCTGAAATCATCACTGTTTCAAAAACGAAGAAAAAAGTACCTCATAATGACAAAAAGTTTAGCCCTGATCAAAAATTAACCTGGCAAACAGTGGTGGATATTCAAATTCAGGGGCCCGAGGCAAGGATTTCCAAAAATTGATGTTTTCTAAAAAAGAAAAAGAGCTTTGATCTCGTCTTTCACTTTTTTCTCCCGAAATCATGGTGATCTCTAAAAAAAAAAGGTCTTCACTTCGATTTCATCTCTAATTTCCCTATTTTGCTCCCAAATTCATGGTGATCTCTATAAAAAAAAAGGTCTTCACCTCAAATCTATCTTGTATGTCCCATTTTTCGTCCCGACTTCATAATGATCTCTAAAAAACATCTGCAACGAAATAAAACTATATGTGCTATTTTCGAGGGGGCCCCCAAAAAAGGGGGGCCCGAGGCAACTGCCTCATTCGCCTCACCCAATATCCACCACTGCTGGCAAAATCTAACTTCAACGGAAATTGATAATGCCAGAAAAACAGATCCTTGCCAGATTTGGTCAAGACATTGCTCTGCTTTATCAAACAAAATAGATAAAAAATTGAAATCATCCGATCTATCAAAGATTTTTTTCTGTAATTATTGGTTAGGGCAATCACATGTCCTCTTTTTGGAAAATTTGTCCCTTTTTTTAAAAAAATGTAGTGGCCTCCAAGGACACTAAAAAAAGTTTTAAGATTTTTTGTTATCACTAGTTTTTTGGTTACATCGTAATGAGGTTTTCCAAGTGAGCAAAATTTTGTTTCTCAGTGTTGTTTTCTCTCCCAATACGGCGATTTTGATATTTGTTTGAAAACGATGAATGTTTGAATTAGGGATAGTTTGAAGGAATACAGTTACACAATAGTACCAATCGAGACAACAAGACAAAGCATTTTACTAGCACAATTAGCTTATTCCAAACCGCCAGAAATGAACATAAATGTTTCAGGTTAGTCAGCTTATCTAACCATGTTCTACAAAATTATTATTTGTTTAAAAACTAATGATGTACGACAAACAAATTTGGAAAAATTAAGCGAGCTAATATTATGAGCATCTCTGATTTTCTGTAAAGTATAAATGAGTTTTTCTCCTAAGTATGAGTGTGTAGCAAATTTTTTAAAAATTTGCTAAAGTTTTTGAAATTTTTGTTACTTCCACAAATTTTAGTTTTTTAAATTTTGTTCCGCTGGTAAAAAGTTTTTTAAATTTTGTAGAAGTTAATTCGGTAACTTAGTTCGTTATTTAATCGTCTAACCTTTCGGCGCCTGTAAGGAAGGCCTCGCCGATAACGCAATCTCGGTGTCTACTAAAAGATAAGATTCTTAATCTTCTTGCTGTATCTGACCTTCGAACCAGCGACAGCAAAAATATAGTCTAGCTAAATCACAGCTCAGACTACCACAATATCTTCTTTATTAAGAAATATGCTCCAATCCACTTAGGAGCCCGAATAGTATAAATCTACAGCAAATAAATCAACAGCAGCTCACTAGCTTAATTCTTCAATAATCACGTAGACAACCAAAGACTTGCATTCAAAAACTATGACTTCACATAGTTAACAATTTTCCAATTCTAAGTTACCACAACGAATCATCGAATCATCGAATCATAATACTGCTTTCCAGCTAGTCCCATTTATACCAGTCGGTAAGGTTTCTCGATCGTTCTGAAGTTATGCAAATCAAATCAAGCCAATCACAATAACTATTATTACGTCACATGTGTCACAATAGCGAACCAGTCAAGCGAATAGTTCTGGATCTTTCTCCAAGACTCAAGATACTAAGCAGTGTTGCCATTTTTTTTATAACTAAATGTAAAATATTTAAATTGTTTATAAAACCGTTATTTCTTAGGCTATTTGAGCCGGACCAAAGCGAAATCAAAGAGATTTTTTATAAGATTGTGAATATACATAGTGTGGGCGATTTTTAGGAACGGAACAGAGTGTAAATTGGATCCAGTTGTAAGCTTATCAACTGATAAATCGGGTTGAATGAGGAAACCCGATTGCAAACTTTTTCCAGGTCACCTTTGGGCAAGTTGTAATTCCTGATAGCTTAATCCCTGTGCTGGTGATACAAGTAGCAAATTATTAAAATAAACCAGGCTGCGTTAATCTTGTGGAAAAATTTTGTTTTATTTATTTTTTTTTAATTTAATTTAATTTAATTTTATTTTATTTTTTTTATTTTATCTTTATATTTATCCTCCTGAATCGCAGGAACGCGACGGAGGCGCTAATACATAGGGTAGGCAATTACCCCGACCTGCTTCCGGAAATACTAAGATATTGCTTTCCGCTTGTAATTTAATAGAGATATGACTATAATTTAGAAATGCTTGCCAAGACCACCACGCAGGGGAATGTGCCGTAAAGTGTATTTTTCAAGGACACAAAGAATGGCGCGAGTGGGTTTTGAACCGAGACCGTGTTGATTACGAGCCCGGCGCTTTAACCACTCGACCACGCTGCCTACTCTTAAGGCCCGTTTCCACTACGAGCGTGGAAAAGATTATTTTTTATTTGAATTATTGATTTTTTTGCTTTGCTTAGCGCTCGCTTCAATTTTAAGCGCGGAAAGATCAATAAAAGAAACAAAGAATGTTCTTTTTCACGCTCTTAGTGGAAACGGGCCTTAAGTAATACAGCCATCCAAATCCTTGATTGTAACTATTCTAATTTATTGGGCTTTTGCATGTTACAACGTTATTTATGTTTTTATTGCATGTTCCTTTTTCCGTAGTTTAAATATGTTGATATAAATATTTTGTTTGACAAATTGGCGGAAATAAAAAACGACTTAACTGAACTGGTGTGAATATGATCCCAATCCTGGCGAACTGGCGCTATTTTTAATAAGATTGAATGTGAAAATAGAAGTTATGTTGGTTGGTAGTCATAAAAATTAAGCCGAAGTCACTGAACGTTCAAAACTTTATTAATTTAAATTAAAGACTTATTCGGCTACTTTTAATTTGTTTAAAATGTTTTTATGTAAACTATTGTTGAGTGTGGAATCGTTTCGGGTCTCTTCAAGAAATCACGGTAAGCAATTTTTGTTTGTGAACTAACGCGAATCCCCCTGCAATTACTATCGATTCTTGAGAGATCCTTTCCCTTTTGGTTTCTTCTTTATTTCATCTTGATGACGAAAGGGGGATTTTGGGTTAATTTCACTAAAAAAATCGCTTACGGTGACTTCTTGAAGAGACCCATTGTGTTTGCCTTGACATGCAAATTAACTACGTAACTTTTGTTAATATGTGTTAGGTGGGATTAGTACAATTAGAATAAATAGCAAATTAGTTGACTTTTATTTTTATAAACAACTTAATTTTTGGCAATTAACTAAACAGCTTGGTTATAACTATTTTTTGTATACCATAAATAATGTAATTCTTCTCAATGTACCAATACTTGAAAGTTGTATACAGTCAACAGAAGCAAAGTTAAGAAATGATTTTCCAATACTAAGATTTTACAAAACTTAAGAAATTTAAAAATTGGAAAGCCAAGCAATTAAAATTATTTGACAACAATATTGTAGATTGTGATTTGGTTTGTTACTAGTTTCAATACTTTTAAGTTTATTTTTTAACATTTTTAAATATTGGTAAAACTTGTATATAAAACTATTTTTGTTGTTATCAAACAAAATTTAATGTAATAAAACAGGGATGGCAAACCATTAACCTGCAAGTCACAACATAACCCATTAGTTAAAATTCAACAACCCATTTGATGTTTTGAAATTCTTGGCATTATGATGGCTTAATATTTTTTTAAAAATTAAACTGGAGCTATGTTACAATTATCAGCTTAAGCCTAGGTTCTTAGACTCTTAAACTGGGGAGTGTGAAAGGTTTTTCAGGATGGTACAACCAACTGGGTGGAAACTAAATAGATAGTGGCAATGACAAATTTTTTAGTCTGGAACATCAATTTAAGATGAATTGGACGCTGATGGAAAGTGAAGATCTTTTTTTTTAATTTTTAGTTTTCACCTTAAAATTTGACTGAAATTAAAGGTTTCTCACTCATATTAGCCAATGGCTCACATGTGGTAATTTTGATAGAACTGTTATTTTTTGACTTGTCCTATGAAAAAAGTTTGTATTCCTGTTATAAAATCTTGCTGTTTTCTTTTTTTTTGTTTTTTATATAAAATTGTTTTATTATTTTTTTATATTAAAAAAATTTTAGCTTTAATTATAATTGATCTTGTTATAAATATAATATAACCATATCAGAAAGCTGAATTTAATAGCCGCACTAGAATTTAATAACGACACACTTTAAACATTGATTTATTTTTAATGTCTTGTCTTTTAAAAATTTATTACTTGTATTGAACCTATTTATTTATTTAATAAAGATTTCTTAAATAAATAAAAATGTTTAAAAATAAAAAATGTTTGTAATTGTATCAATAACATCAAATTGTTAAAATAGTTGACCTATATATTGTAGGATCTTTTCAAGAAGTCACCACAAGCAATTTTTGTTTGTGTAACGAACCTAGATCCCATGTGGTTACTATCACTTCTTGAAGAGATCCTTTTCCTCCTGGTTTCTTTTTTATTTTATCCTAGTGCTGTAGGGGGGATTCTGGGTTAGTTTCATTAAAAAAAATTGCTTATGGTGAAAGACCCATAATGTATTGGTATTTTATATCTTTTCCAAAATTAAATAATTTCTTTGGTTGTAATAACATAGAAAGGTTATTTGTGACTGTGCATAGTTTTTGTAGCTCTTTTCAAGAGATCACTATAAGGAATTTTTGTAAAAGTAACCTGGATCTCCCTGTGGTTACTATTGGTTTTTGAAAAGATTCTTTTTCTTTTTGTTTCTTTTCTAATCCATCTTAGTGCTGTAGGGAGGATTCTGTGACAGTTTCACTGAAAAAATTGCATACTGTGACTTTAAAGAGACTGGATTTTATAACTGACTGCTGATTACTGAGTCATTTTAAAGGCCCGTTTCCGCTATGAGTGTGGAAAAGAGCATTCTTTCTCTCTTTTATTGATCTTTGATTGAAGTGAGTGCAAAAAAAAGCAATAAAACAAACAAAGAATGCTTTTTTCCACGCTCGTAGTGGAAACGGGCCTTAAAAGGTTATAAAACAATAATTAAAAATTGCTTTGTCGATTAATTACAGCCATTTGCTTTCTTTACAAAAAAGTTAGTGTTTGTCTATGTTGGTTTGGTATTGTGTTAATAAGTTTAAATTTGTCCGTTTAATTAAAGTTTAATAGAAATAAAGTTTTTTTATAATAGAAGTGCCAGTAATTTAAGACTGGAACTTAATCATTGTGATTGTTTAGTTTTGTAGTTATCATATAGTTTTTTTCTTCCAAAATATGTGGGGCATTCAGGAAGTAATGCAACCAGGTTTCTTTTCATGACATTGAGTTTTAAAGCTACACAAATCGTGCATCACAAGAAAGTATATAACACGAGCATTTCATAGTTACTTCTCAATATAATCTCCTGCTTTCTGAACTGCCTTTTCCCACCTTTTAATGAGTGCAAATATTCCTTTATTGTAAAATTCTACAGGCTGCATTTTTAACCACTTCCTAACAGCAGTTTTGACTTCATCACTGGAGAAATGTTGCCCCTCAAACTTTAAGGGGTCTAAACAAATAGAAGTCAGATGGTGCCAGGTCTGGCAAATATGGAAGATGTGAAATTGTTGTCCAGCCAAAGGAGCAGATGACCTCATGGGTTTTGAGGCTGGTGTGAGGCCTAGTGTTGTCATGTTGCAATAAAACCTTAGAGATTTCCAAAGCAGGTCAAACTCTTTGTATTCTTGCTTTTAACTTTTTTAATGTATCGATGTAAACATCTGAATTGATTGTTGCTCCTTTGGACACAAAGTCTACCAGTATCACACCAACACTATCCCATAACACAGTCACCATCACTTTTCCTGCAGACTGCTGAGATTTGAACTTCTTCGAGCATAGTGAGGTAGGATGGTGCACTCCATTGATGCTTTCTTTGACTAGGTTCGAAGTGGTAAACCCAAATCTCATCTTTGGTTACTATTCGCTGCAAAAAGGTTTTGTCACTATGGCAATACTCCAGGAGTTCAGAACAAGCTTTTAGGTGGGATTGTTTATGAGCCTCTGTGAGCTGCCTTGGGACCCACCTTGCACACACTTTTGAATAGCCCAGGATATTCATAATCTTTACACCACTCCCTGCGCTTACTCTTAATGACTCAGCAAGCTCATTAATAGTGATGTGTCTATTTTCCTTAATCAATGCATCTGCCTGATCAATGTTAGCAGAACTGTGAGCAGAAGATGGCCTACCACTTCTTGGCCTTTTGCAAAGATCACTTTCAGCAGGTTCTTCCTGTCCATCATTGATTCACTTCACCCACCTTGTCACTGTGCTGTAGTCTATCACACTGTCACCATACACTTGCTTTAGCCTTCTGCTTATGTTCTGAGTTGTTTCTCCCTCTGACAATAGAAATTCCATACCAACTCTTTGCTTCTGCTGAGATTGCTTTTGGGTAATCATGCCAGTGTTACTGTCTAATGAAGAAGACATAGAGGGGATTGCTTAAAATTTGAATTGCAGATTGCAGTAATTCAAACCCTTATTTTTTTACAAAATTTGCAAACCTTAGTTACTAATTTATAATCTGTAAAAGAATCAGATGTTAATTAAATAAATGCTGCAAGAAATTAAATTGGTTGCATTACTTTCTGAATGCCCCTTGTAATTTCAATGCTTTTAGTTTTAGTTAATTTTGCATAATGCTTTAATTGGTATTCAAAACTTTTTGAAAATTATCAATTTTGTTTATTGAATTTTTCTTTTCTTTTTGGTGTTTGTCAAAAACCATGTGTTTGTAATTTTTATATGCTTTTTTTGTGCAATCACAATTTATGTTGAAAAAACCTTGGGTTTTTTATTATAAAACTTAGGAATATATGTTTCAGTCAAATTGTTTTGAAAAAAAAAAAGCATTATGCTATGAAGTTAAATTTAAACATCTTTCCACATTTTAAGCTTTCCAACCAGGGCTTCATCAAAACAGCTAAAACAATTTTTTTCTCTCTACACTCTAATACTTTTTTGTGAACTGTTAATTGATAATAATATGCTAATGCCATGACTTTTTTTTCCAAGCAAGAAATTGTTTAAAAGTGCAATTGTGTGATAACTACAGGGTGAAATGAAATTATTGTTACATAGTTTTAATGCATATTTATTTTAATAATCACGATATGGAAATAATCATAGCACATATTGTTGTAATATACTTAACAATTTAAATAAAATACATTTTACTTGATATGGCTGCCCTTGGCATTGATAACAAGTTGGAAATGTTTTGGGAAGGTTTTGCAAGTGGTATGTATGTCTTTCTGAGGAATTTTGCTCTTTCTGCCAGCTTTCAAATCAACCTTTTCGGATTCCTCTGAAGGTTCTCCCTTGTGGCCTTGATCAACTTTTCAGTTCAGGCACTTTGTGGTTGTCCTTGCCCAGGTCAATTTTTGACTTTTCCAGTCTCATATCTCTTAAGGGTCCTCCAGACCAGCATTTGATTAAATTTTAAGGTTTTGGAAATTTCACCCGGAGACTTGCCTGCCTTAAACATCTCCAAGATGGCAATTCCTGAAACTATAAACTATGTTTATGTCATTTGAAACTTGAATTAAAAGAACAATGTAATGATAAATTTATTTCACCCTGTACTTGTGGCTAAAATAGTAATCTTTGGTTTGTTAGCTTAGAGTTGGGATTAAAACCTGTTTTTAAATTTATAAATTCAAGTTTACCCATATTAACAACTGTTAACATTGAATGTTAACAATTGTCAGCAAGTGTACAAAATTTTTTTAAAAAGAGGTTAAAACAAACAAAACACTGAGTATTAATAATAATACTAAAAGAAGAGTGCTGCTTTTTACCTTTCTAATGAGAATTGATATTGTTGATTGATTCAGATTAACATCTATACAGGGATGCTCTAAGATGTGTCAATTTGATAAATGACACATTATTTTTAACTATCACTAGTAATAGGTCAGTGCTTCTTAACTAGTGGACTGCAAATCTCCTTTGTGTGAGCCATGCACTTTTTACTGAGCTATTTCACTTACTTGGGTAGCAATTTTTTAACTTTTGCATATAACCATTAACAACTGCTTTTTTACTGACCTATTTTTAATTTCTGCAATCAGATAAACTATTTTTAGCCTGGCCAGAAACAAATAAAAAGCGTGTTATTAGCTTTATTATAAAGAGTATAGTCTGGTGAGTTTATTAGCAGACAAGTTTAGAAAAAAAACCGATTTAGTTGCAAAATGAATTTCCAATTATGCTATCCAGCCAACTAATAAAGCAAGCAAGATTTGATAGATAAAATTGCTGACTTTGTGACTCTCTTTAAGGTTTAATTGTCACTAACTGATTTACCCAATCTCTTTCTCTTTGGTGTCATTTTTCAATCATGATTGAATCTTAAAATTTAAAGAGTTGATTTAGTTATTTTCTGATCATACAATTTATGTGATCAACAAAGTGATTGAGATTTTCTAAATAACATGTAAACCAAGAAACTAAGCAATAAGAGGTGCTGTAGTTTTGATTTTATGATCAGCTAACAAGTTTAAGAAATAAATTAAAAGAGTACAGCAAAACAAAAAATGTAACAAATTAAGCATAGGAAAACATTTAGAATATAAAAATATGACAAATTAAGTTGGGAAAAATAACAATTCAAAGTAAAAGATCTGCAGAAGCCAAACTGTATGATTGATTGCAAATTAAGCACTAAGTGTACAATTGCTCAATATTTAATGCATATAAGAGCAATGTCTTTAAGGTAGCAGGCAGAAAATGAATTTGCTGCTAATTGTCACAAGTCACATTGTGTTAAGTTTGTTGGTTGTTGTTTATGTGTTTTTGTTTTGTTTTACATGTTTGTTGGCTGTCAACTTGTTACAAACCTCCAAGACTCCTATTAACCCTTGTGTATATAATTGTTATCTCATATAGTAAAGTTTAAAGAGTAAGTAACACACAGATGTTACTCTTTTGTACAAGAACTTTCGATTAGATTTAAAATTAGTAAAATAATTTGGGTCATTAAAACTGTAAATATGGGGTATCTGGTTAAGCATGCAAATCAATTCCCATGAAAATTAGTTTTTGAATTTCCACATATGCAATTCTCAAAAAACAATTCTTCTATTTGGGCAACAGTTTCACTTGAGAAACATGCAGATTTCTCAACAACCACCACTGCAAGAGATAAGAGACTTAAACTTAAATCTTTTTATTGAGACAAAAAATTGTTGGCAGTGTAGTTGAGTGGTTAAAGTGCCATGCTTATCAACATGGTCTCAGGTCAAAACCTACTTGTGCCATTTTGTTATGTCCTTGGGAAAGATACGTTATGACACTTTCCCCTGCTTGATTGTTTGGCAAACAGTTCTAAATTTCAGTCATATCTCTATTAAATTACAAGTCAATGGCAATATCTTGGCATCTCTGGAAGCATGTTAGGGTAATTGCTTACCCTATGTATTAGCGCCTCTATCACTTCTCTGTGAGTCAGGAGGATGAATATGGAGAAAATATAAATATAGTAAAAACTAAATTATTTTGATTGTCACAAAAATATCTAATGAATTAAGTAATACTTAATAAAAAGATTAGTGTAAAAAGTTAATGTAGAAGTAATTGGTAATTAGTTTATTTCAAGCTATAGGCTGCATGCACAGACATGCAGCATGATTTTCTGCTTTTTGAACAAATTAATACATTCTTTCCTTTTCTGTTAAAATTTTTTTTGAATCATTGTTGATCTAATTATAAAACTCTCATCTCTACCTAGTTATTAAATTAGTTTTATGACAGAAATTTACTTAAAGATTGTTTTCCACCATCAAAGGTAAACATTTTTTGTCATTCTTGACCAAATAAAACAGAATCAGACCACCTGCAGCTAAAAATTGTTTGCATTTTTTAAAAAATGTCCTACAGATATGGAAAAAAAAACTTAATTTTTTAGTGTTTTTAGTTGAAGTATGAGTTAATATTTCTTTTTATTTAACAGTTTATTTTGAAAAGATATTTTTTTATTGGAAAAGGTAAGATATTTTTATGCAATTTGGTTCAATACACATTTTCATTTCATCATTCATTAAAATTTTTGAATGCAATTTCTTTTTATTTGTTTATTCTTATCAATTATAGTCAGCTTTCTCAATGATAAATTTTTTTGAACAATTTGGTAGAGATCTGCATTTTTTTAACCAAATTTTTGTATTAATAGATTTGGTTTATTGCTCATGCAAAAAAGTATATTTTGTTCTAATTGATTTCTCAATCAGTTCATTCAAAGATTTTGAATTGTATAAATAATGTACAAGTTGTAGAAATAATGTACCACTAACAATACTGTTGAAAAAAGCTTTTGACACTTATAAATTATTATTACACTACAGAAAGTAAACATCAATTTGTATTTGATCTGGTGTGAGTTTGTTGTGGTTGCCCCTTCTTCAAGGTTAATCTGGAATCATCCCTTCTTAAAAGTGAGCTTGGACTTCAGCTCTTGGGTGACTACTGCTTGCAAGGACTTCTTCCACAGACTAGCAGTGTAGTGTTGTGTTGGTTCTTTGCTTCAGTTAGAATGTCTTTTACAAGATAGAAAACTTAAAGCCTTGGCAAGACTTTATTTGTGAACTGTGGCAGGCAAGCAGCCTAGGAGTGGGAAGTCTCTTAAAGTAGTAGGAAGTGTCCAAAATAAAAACTTGCAGTTGGGTTTCACTGTATTAAAATTGTAATATAACATTTTCCATTCTTTTTTTGCTGCCATGAGCTTTGCATAATTTTTGGAAGGTTTGTGTTCTTGCACTTAGCAGAGGCACCTGTTCCAAAAGTGTCTTTTTTGACAAATCAGCTTCATTGAGGTTAGACACCAGTGGATGGTTTTTTTACCCTCTACTCAGTGGCCCAATTCTGCTTCTTGTCAGCTCCTTCCAAAAGACCCATCTATGACTTCTCAAGATTTTGATTTATACTAGTTTCCTTCACTTGGTTAAAACTACCTAACAATGCCTTTAAATATTTATAATTTTTTAAAAATAGTTTTGAACATTGTTTAACTAAAAGAATTATGGTAATACACTAAATGCAATAAAAGATACAATCTTTAAATTAAAACTGTAGTTTTTGTTTATTCAGACTACATTTGATTAAATTTGTCAATAATATGCTTGATAAGGTTATATAAGATTTTAAGATATGATTAGATACTTTAATATATAATTTCATGATTTTAAGATATTTTAAGATATAACATTAGTAAGATTTTAAAATATCAGTACTTAATTATTTCTTTTTTTTTGTATTTTAAAACTTACAATTAATTGCTCTTCAAAAAGATTCTGGTTGTTTTACAAATGTGCTGTATGTTAAAAATAAAACTTTCTAAATCATTGTTAACAAAGAAATAGTTTGCCAAAGACTTAATTTTTGCTGATTACAAAGCCAAGAAGGAAAAGAAAATGGTTTAATCTATAAAAATGACTTTAAGATTTCTTAAAAGCTTAAAGCAAATAAGTTTAAAGTTGTTTACAAATTCTTTTTTTACATTGCACAATCTTGCTGGTTACTAAAATACCAATTTTTCTTGTTTCATTAATTTAATTTTTTTATGTCATATTCTTTTGGGTTTGTATTATATTGTACCATAAATTATATATGATTCAACAAAAAAGCAATTTTTGAGTACTGTTGATATTATTAGTATGATATTTTCATTAGTATCACTCTTTTATTTCTATTAAATTTTAAAAATTTCTTTTCAACTTCAATTTAAAAGTTTTTGTATCAATACTCAAATTACTAAAAACTTGAAATATTAAACAATATGCATTATTTTACAGTAATGGATTTATTAAGTAACGCATTGGAAATTTGAAATGTAATATGAGCTTAACTTCTACATCTTGCACAATTGTTATTGTTGTCAATGTTTTACTAGTTAAATTTGTTATATTTTGACATCTTATATGTAGATGCACAAAAAATATTGTATACCACAATATTTTTTTTGTTCTATTTCTCATTTTACTGTAGTCTTGGCATTTTTTTTTAGAATTATTATTTTGCTGCAGCCACCAAATTTTTATGAGTACTCTCTTAGTTTTACATGAGACTGTACCATAAAGATTTTATTTAAGCTAATAGCTGTACCTATTTATATATAATTTAATGCCATTAAATAAATCAACATGCTTTTTCTAGGAAAATAGTAAATATTTAAAAAAGTGGTGATAATTATTATTCAAGCCATCAGTTAACTGATAGAATTTCAATTGATTAGTTTTCAAGGTTTTATTCTTTGAAAAGAAGCTCTTCAGCCTTTGATTTGTTGACCAGGTCTTCAAAGAAGGGCAAATTGAATAATTGTTTTTATTGGCAAAATACTCCACCAAGACGTCAAAGCACAGCAAATTTGGTTTTGTTGGATTTTAATGCTGAACAAGTCAAACTTCAAGAGCATAGTCGAAAATCTTCAAACAAAGAACAGTTATTAAAGTTTCAATTAACGAAGTTAAAACTCAATCCAAAAATACCTTATTTTGTTTTTTCTGCCACTGCATGATCATATTTTTTCGCAATTCTCAACAACAGTTTTAATTGTTTAACATTTTACCAACAATTCAAAATTGAAAAATGGGGCAAACTTTGTCAGAACCAGTCACAAAGAAAGAAACCTCAAGTGATGAAAATCATTTATTAAAAATTGGTGCATCATGCATGCAGGGGTGGAGGATCAGTATCCTTTATTCAAAGTTTTACTATGTATTTAATCTAATGTTAATTAATCTAGCAAGTTTTTAAATTTGATATTTTTATTATTGAAATTTTGCTTTCTTGTATCAATTAACTTTGTATTGGTTTAACGTCAAATTATTCATAAAAGTTTAATTATTTTTTAGTTTAAAATAAATGGAAATGTGGATAATTTTTTAATGCACCATAGTAATGCAATACAAAAATTTTAAATCAATCTTTGTTGTTGATGTTAAAAAAGATTTTGATTTTGAAGCAAACTGGTTTTAGATTATAGCTTAGTTAAATCATTTCATTAGAAGATATCAAAAAATTTTCCATTTTATTCGATCACCTTAACCATCTTATAAACAGACATGGAAGATGAACATGTCCACAAGTTATGTTTTAACGACGAGAAAGACACCCATTATTTCGCAGTGTTTGATGGACATGGTGGCCAAGGTGCAGCCCAATTTGCGGCCAAGAGACTGGACTCTTATCTCGTCAATAACAGTGCTTATCGTGAGTATGCATTGTCTTTGTAACCACAACGAAGGGTTTGACTTTCGGCAGCACACCATCTTTTTTTTTTTTTAGATTTTTATAATACTTGAAAAAAGCAGCAATAGCTCTTCAGTTCTGCAGTAAATTGTGATAGCTTCATGAATAATTTTTTAAGGAAGTCCCTTGTCGGGCTTTTAAAATACAGAATGTTTCAAAAAAATTGACATCATTTGACATGTAAATATCATAGAAACTACACAGTCAAATAAAATGAAATTAAACAGGGTTAATGTCGAGCTAAACAAGATTTATTCCAGTAAATTTTGAATAAGAAATTCAAAGGCACATGAATACTATGAAAGGTATAAATTTCCTGCGAGTTACTCTGGCCCCTCCTAAACATGCTGCAACATGCTGCAGCATGTTTGGGAAGAGCCAGAGTACCGACTTCACGTGTGCCGCGTTACAGGCGGTGCGCATATTGAACATTTGTAAAACCTTTCATGAAATTCAGTTGCCTTTGAATTTCTTATTCAAAATTTACAGGAATAAATCTTGTTTAGCTCGACATTAACCCTGTTTAATTTCATTTTATTTGACTGTGTAGTTTCTATGATATTTACATGTCAAATGATGTCAAATTTTTTGAAACACCCTGTATAATAAAATCGAAAACGTTTGTTTTTGGTCGCAATTTTAAGTTTTACTTAAATAAAGTGTTAAATGCAGTCTGGCTGCTTCTTACTGTTGTAACATGGTGAAAGAAAGCAACCTCTGCCGAAACTTTGCTAAATATTGATTTAAAACTAATTCAAGTATCAAGTGTATTTTTTTTTGAAATTACAGTCAAGTTTTAATTGCGTCATAACATTAAATGGTATTCCGTTTAGCTATGTCTAGGTGTTGCCTTCTTTTAAAAGCAGCTTATAAAAGTTACAATTGTTTGTGCTAAGAAGCGAAATTACAATTATATGCAAGCAAAATAGTTGAAAACTTGCTTTTTCTTTCAGGACGGGGAGATATAAGTGCTGCTTGCAAAGTGGGTTTTCTCTCTCTTGACGAGGCTCTCAACAAAGAATCTCTGAAAAAAGAAGACTTGTCTGGCTGTACTGCCGTTTCGGTTCTTATTAAAGGAGACAAAATTCATTGTGTAAGTTAGCTGTCATTGGTTGAACCGCAAAAATTGACATTAAACTGCAAATTTTTTTAGTCACTTTGTATTCACTTGAGTCATTAAAATTTAATTGAAATCGCCTTAGGTTATTACGAACGCCTATATTTGTGGCGATGCTTGCGCCATTTATTTTACAAAATTACGTTAAATTTGGCCAAGTTGTGTGGGATTGAACGAAGCAACTATTTTAACGAGATTAATCGATTTTTTTTTATTATTGAAAAACGCTTTCAAGGCACCTGGCATCAGTCTTTTTCCCGAATTTTTTCTCATGCTGTTTCAAGTAATCGCCTGATCTGCGACGAATATTTCCAACCTTTATCTATTTGTCTACCACCAGTAGGGTATCAAATTTAGCTTTGTTACAATGGATTCATCGGTGCCCTCGTGTTATTTCGGTTTCATTGTTATTTCCCTGAGTTTGCCTGATGTGGCAATAGCAGTAATCCTATTTGTTCTATTATTTACACTTTATACTTTTTAAGTTCTTGGTGAGGTACATCTTTCAATACCTTATGCCATCTTTTCATGTCGCGCATTGCTAAGTGGATATAATAGAAAAACATTTCTCGATTGTCTTTGTTCGCTTTGTATGCTGGGCAATAAATCGCTGCTTTTGCATACAAGGACTTTGTAGACATTGCGCTGTAGAGTGCGTCGTATTTACTGTAGTCATCAAAGATTTAATTTCGTTTCGTCATGAAGTAATTTCTCTGCATTAGACAGTCGATTCCGATCCGGTGTTTACAACTTAGTTGTGATTAAACGAAAGTTTTGCCCTGCTTTTAAGTTTTAATTGACACAAATTAACTAACCAAAGAAATTGGTGTTATGTGTTGTGTTTTACACTGTTTTAACACCCAAAGTTAAACTCACCAAACACTTGACTTTTAAGTAAATTTTTGACACTTTGCTTTCGGAATAAAGCGATATTGACAAACTATATCAACATGCTTTGAATTAATACATCGACTACCACCTATTGTTAAAGAATTTGAGAATCATAGGGATTTTCTACATGTAAAAAAAACATTACATAATTATAATCTCACAATTGGGAAATATTATTAAGATTATGATGCTCTTGAGATATAATTTTGTTGAAATTATCATGAGAATTATCTAAAATAAGAGCACTCAATCTTTTTTGTTTGTTAACCCCCTTTAGATGTGTTTTATCACTGTGGACCGCTATGGACTGAAAAGTTCTATATACATGTGTGAATTTTGTAAAGAGAATATTTGTTGTTAAATTCATAAAAAATCTAAGAATGAAGCCAGCTCATTGTACTCATAACATGAAGTCCAACTACAAAATTTCGGCAGCGTGGCCGAGTGGTTAAGAGCGCCGTGATTGTGATCGACATGGTCTCGGTTCAGAACCTACTTGCGTCATTCTCTTGTGTCCTTGGGAAAGATACTTAATGGCACTTTCCCCTGCTTGGTGGTCTTAGCAAGCAATTTTAAATTTTAGTCGTAACCTATACAACTAAAAAGAAAAACAAATAAAAAATTTCAACCAGACAGCAATATCTTGGCATCTCCGGAAGCAGGTCGGGGTAATTGCTTGCCGTCCTCCGTCGCTTTCCTGCGAGTTAAGAAGATAAATATAGAGATGAAATAAAATAATTGATAAAAATTATATTTTACAATGCAAGAAAAAGTTCTCTATTATTTTCTCTTACACCCCCTCTAAGCTTCTGTGCGAAACAAGACAATTCGGCGGAAGACAGTTCGACGGTAATAATTCGTCAGCAAGCCAATTCGACGGGAAATTAAATAATTTCGATTTAATTACACTAGCGTTGAAACGACAGCAAAAAAAATTGTTATGTCACTAAGGTAATGTTATACTAGAATTTATTTTTAATATGCAAAACTTATTATCGCCACTGTTGTATATTTAAAAGTAAACTGTGATACCAAACTTTTTTTAACATCCATTGCATTTAAAAATTGTTAAATTCGTTGTTCCTGGCCGAATGTTAATCTATTGAAATTTACAATGACTTAATTTCATATGTTTAAATTAAAAAAAGGTATTACCGAAATAATTAGATTTTTGAACCAAGGTCGTTCAACATTAGAATGTTTTTTTGATTTTTTACGAAAAAGTACAACAATGTATTACAAAGGTTTGCAAGCATACGAAGCTTATGACGTTATAATAAGCATTATCCAGTATATAAATATTTTTCTACAAATCTCTTCTGATCGGCGCGCATGGCGCATCAGAAAAATACTCGATGACGATTAAGTCAGAGCGGTTATTGTATAACCAACATGCCCGCCTGTGTGCGGGCGTCCCTCTGCTGTGAGACAAAGTTCTTCTCGCAGACGGACAAAGGTTCGTTAGAATCTATCTTAGGCTCGTCAGAAAGCAATAAAAAAATCTGAAAAACAAATACAAAAAGGAAAGCTTAACAAAGCGATAAAAAGTCGGCAAAAGAAGTTAAAAACAACAAGAAAAATATAGCAGTGATTAAAAAGTTAGACCAGTTACAAATCTTTTTAAATTAAATTTTAATGGTTAAAGTTTTCGTTGCTTGCACTGATGTTACCAGATAACAAATAAATTTATTGGACAAAAAGAGCTCCTTAAAAATATTACAAAAATTACAGATTTTTATCATCCTCTATTAATCCAATAAATTTATTTGTTATTGGTAACATGAACATAAGCAACAGAAAAAAAGACGAAAGAAACTGTTAGATCTTTTTCCTATAAACCAAACTTTGGTGAGAAAGTTTGCGTGTCTCAGTAACCTGTAAAGCTGTGTTGGCAGATTTTATTTCTGTTAGGAATATTCATGCCAAAAAGGTTTGCAAATAGAGACCAGACAAAATGTAGCTCACAAGATGGCAATATTTCTGTTAGGAATATTCATGCCAAAAAAGTTTGCAGATAGAGACCAGACAAAATGTAGTTCACAAGATGGCAACTTCAAACCTGGGCAGACTGTGCTTAAAAGCTGTGGTAAGCAAACAAGCACTTAAAATTAAATCACAACTGTGGCCCAGTGGTGAGCCATGGCACTGTTTTCAGTGGGTTACAGAGCATAAATCAAAATGATAGCAATATGAGGCTTGTATAATAGTGTCATTATGATCAAAAAATCAAAAACAAATTCAAAATGAGGACCATTTTTTTCTATGTTTTTTTTATTAAATTGACAAAATGCAGACTATTTCCAAGTGAAGACTTTTTTTTTAGCGATCATCAGATTTTTGCAATGGAAATTAAATTCTGTTTACCACAGTGGTTTGTTAAGTTATTTTAAGTTGGAAAGTGGGCCCATGGTATAAAAAAGGTTAAAAACCACTGGTCAGGAGAAGGAAATCTCTTATATAAAACTCCCCTCACAGTAGGGATACACTGCAAAATATTGACATGTTACCTAGAACGCTTTTTTATGTCCCTCAGGTGTTGCACAGATAAAAAAATCTTGCATTCAGGTACTTGGCAGAGGTATCTGTTCCAAAAATACTTTCTTAATAAGGCAGTCTCATTGAGGTTAGGACACTTGTGGTTGATTTTCAGTCTCTACAAATTGGCTCATTTCTGCTTCCTGTCTGATCTCTATTGGGTGAAGCTCTTGTGTTATCTGGTTAGAAAAGACTTATCTCTGGCTTCTTGAAACAGTCAATTTTTCAGTTTACTCACTAACTGGATAATCACATTGCTGCTTCTTGGGGGTGACATGTTTTTGTTATTTGTCTCAAACCTATTACTAAACATTAAACATCTGTTTTATGCAATTACACAAAGCACTGCATGCATTTAAAATTCTCCCAAACCACAACAAAGAACTGCAACAGCTCATGGTACTGCACACTTCACAGCACTTTAAACCACTGAAAACAAACAAACACAATATCACCAAAGAACTTGCTCAAAGTGATGCAACTTAATGCAAATGGCATCTGCAACAAAACAGATGAAATACATCTACTCATTTAAAATACACAAGCAGATGTCATAACAATACAAGAGATAAAACTCAATCAATCCCACAAAACATCAAACATTTCTCAGTTCACACCTATTAGAACAGATCGTATTTACAAACAAGGAGAAGACCTCCTAATTTACATTAAAAATACCATCAGTTTTTCACAACTTAATACACTAAACACCTTTTCCATAAAACTGCAAATCATCAAAATTCCCCTTTCAACATCACAGCAATTACATATCGCAAACATGTACATTCCACCCAGCTATTAGAAACAGAAGAAGACTAAATTATACCTAGCGTGTTTACAACCATAACAAATCTTCTAAGCACATTCATCACAGCAGATGTCAATGCTCACTCAGTGTTAGGGTATTCACCAACCAAAGACAATGGAGGAAAACTGATTGAAGACATCCTGCTAAACTCCAATCACATTACACTAAACACAAACACTCCAACATGTCTACCACCCAATTAAACACAACAACCTTCTTTACCAAATATCACTATTGCTTCAGCAGGCTTGTATGACTGCACTAGCTGAAGACCATCCACTCCCTCACATTCGATCACTTACCTTTGCTCACCACCCTCAGTAATCATCACAAGACCAAAACAACTCTCTTTCATTTTACTAAAACAATAACAAACTAGCAAAAGACTGATTGGACATCATTTAAACAACATGTTGAGAATCTCATCTCCTACAGACCCCACAACACAAATGTTCATGTGACAAACATACACCTTATCAAGGCAATTTTGGATGCTGACAGACTCTTCATCCCTAAAGGAAATTACAATAGCACAAATGCCACTCACTTATCCATGCATATCTGCACGCTTATCCATAATCATAACCATATTTGCAAACACAACAGATCAGACCCACAAATCGCTACTCTTAACAATTACATAAACACATGGAAACAACATCTTGACAAAATTGATCACAAACACAATCCCTGTGGGCACCATAGCAAAACTATCTAACAAAAAACACCTACACAACAGAACAGAAGCATTTGCTTCAGAACTAAAACAGCCATCACTGACATAGACAAAACTAAAGCTTTTAATAAACAATTAACAAATATCACTCTTAGCACAAACGAAATCAACAAGCACATAAGACCATAAAATCAAGACCCTTCCCACTAAAGAAATATGACTTACCACTACACAAGTGCAATTAGACATCTCAAACAACACAAACAATTTCACTGGACCTAATGGCATAAACATCAGACACCTAAAACACCTAGGGCCACTTGCCATCAGATGCCTCACAAACATATACAACATTGCCCTCAACACTAACACAATACTCCATCTTTGGAAACGTGCCACAATCATACCTATTCCAAAACCAAACAAAGATTACAACATTGGCACAAACTACTGACCCATATCACTTCTATCATCCATTGCCAAAACACTAGAGAAAACACTATTACTATACATAATAGAAAACATTGTAATAATTTCTCATCAACATTGATTCAAACATAAACACTCAACACATGCTGCTTTGCTCAACATCTGCCACCAAATCACAAAAGGTTTCAACAATCCAAGACCTTTACAACCCACTGCAGCTGTAGCTTTGGACATGAGCAAGGCGTTTGATACAGTGAACATGCACAAACTTATACATAGACTCACACTAACAAACTTTCCTAACATCATTATCAAGTTCATAGCAAACTACATAAAAGGACAAGCATGCACTCAATACAATGGCACACTCTCAAAACTCAAACAAATCAACATCAGATTGCCACAAGGTGGAGTTCTGTCTTCAACATTATTCAACATTTACACTCCTGACATTCCAAAAAACGTTCCCCCAAAAGACGTACAAATCACAACATATACTGATGACATAACAATCATTGCATCCCACCAAACACTGTAAGGACCAACAACTCATTCCACCATATCTTAACAAAATATATGAATGGGCCACCACTAATAATTTTCATATAAACACAGACAAAACTACCATCACACTTTCTACACCAGACCCAGCTCAATATGGCACAACTCTATCACTTAAATAAACAATCAAACACTACCAACAACAAAACACTCTAAAATTCTTGGAATCACTCTAAACTCAAAACTGACATTATCACAACATACAAACATCACCATTAAAGCAAAACAAATGCTTAACATTCTGAAAGCACTCGCCTTTACCAAATGGGTAAACAAAAGGAATTAATTATCTTTACCTTTAAAGCTATCACTCGCCCCATTTTGGAATATGCAAGCACCATTTGGAGCCCTATTATATCAAACATCAATATGAAGAAACTGCAAACCATTCAAAACACAACTTTGCAAATTGCTACTGGCTGCACCCGAGATACAAACACTCAACATCTATATGATGAAATCAAGGTCCTTCCAATAGACATTCACCTCAAAATTCATGCTAGTCAACTTGAACAACTGAGTCAAAACACAAACACAACCTCTACATGATCTTAATGCATACTTAAATCCGCCCAGAAATATGAAAGCTACATTTTTTTAAAACCATAAGCACACAAACATCATCATCTCAAAACCAGACATAACACTTGGAGAATGTAGAGAAAACCACAAACACATTCACACTACCATCATACCTCGTTCATAGAAACGACCTCAGTTCTAGAAAAAACAACAAAATTACTAACAGCACACCCTCTGGCATTCATCTATCAGAACAAACATTACCAAGTCATATGCTTACAAAACTGGCACAGCTTAGAGCCAACAAATCACCACTCGCAAAGTTACATGCATACAGTTAACCCTGAAACTTACATGCCCAATGCCCACTATGCTTGTCACACACGCATGACACTAATTACCTCTGTAACTGTAGTCAAGTACCAACACAACACAGCACCTCTAGTCTGTGGAAAAACCAGTACAAAGCAGCAGAGATAATCCTAGGTTGGGAATCTAGATTGGCTTCTTTGAGGGATTAAAGGTTACTCCAAGATATCCTTAGAGGAAGGGCAACAACAACAACTGTTAGAGCTAATAAAAAATAGTTAAAATAAATTTCATCGTTTGATAGTTTAATTATTATAAACGCTCTGACTTAACCGTCATTGAGTATTTTCCTGATGCTCCGATCAGAAGAGATTTGTAGAAAAATGTTTATATACTGTATAATGCTTATTATAACGTCATAAGTTTCGTATGCTTGCAAACCTTTGAATTACATTGTTGTACTTTTTCGTAAAAAATCAAAAAAACACGCTATGTCAAAGGAACGTAGTTCAAAAATCTAATTATTTCAGCAATACCTTTTTTTAATTTAAACATATGAAATTAAGTCATTGTAAATTCCAATAGATTAACATTCGGCCAGGAACAACGAATTTAACAATTTTTAAATGTAATGGATGGTAAAAAAGGTTGGTGTCACAGTTTGCTTTTAAATATACAACAGTGGCGATAATAAGTTTTGCATATTAAAAATCAATTGCAGTGTAACATTGCCTTAATGACATAACAAAATTTTTTTGCTGTCGCTTCAACGCTGGTGAAATTACAGTAAATCGAAATTATTTAATTTCTCACCCAATCGGTCTCGCGGTATAGTCACCTACACGCTTCTGTGGACCTCAGCTCAGTTTCATAAAGTTCTTACAGGATTGCACCAAGGTCGCCTGGAGTGAAAGGTGTTCTCGATTGCACGCGCTCAGCTCGGCACTGACAAGTTTAACTTCACTTTCTTGCAGGCGAACGTCGGAGATTCGCGCGCTGTGGCGAGCGTGCGCGGTCACGCCCAGCTGCTGTCTTTCGATCACAAACCGAATCACGATCGCGAAATGAAGAGGATCAAAGCGGCCGGAGGGTTCGTCGAATTCAATCGCGTCAATGGAAACCTGGCGTTATCCCGCGCTCTCGGCGATATCAACTTCAAGAGAAACGAACACCGCTCCCCCGAGGAGCAAATAGTCACAGGTGAGAGGCTGCTGCGGTGATTCTTTGATCATGTGTCTTTTGACCATTTGCTTTGCTTTGGTCAAGCAGTTGAATACGCGATCGCTTTAATGATGCTAATCTGGAACAGTTTTCATCTTTTATTAAGCTTTTTCTCATCTTTTTTTCTATTAAAATTATTTTGATCCTGTCTTGTAATATTGCTCGGTCATCAAACGTTTCTTTCCAGCAATGACGTTGTTTACGATGTCCCCATCAGTTAAGCATCTGTCAAGATTTTCTATGCTTAGGCTACGGGAAGACTGTGGTCTTGATGTTCTTTTTGAAAAAACTCCTTGATAATTTTCACTCAAGCCCAGTGCTTCTCAACCTTTTTTGTGGTTACCCAAAATAGGAACAAAGTTTTGACGACCCAATCTTTTTTACAGACTTTATTGCCAGTATAAAAAGTGAACTATACACAAGACAATTTTACAGTCATAAAACCGAAACAAAGTCATAGCAATTCGAATTTACTCAATGCGAGCCTTGATTTTGTATTGCTTACACAACTTTGTCAAAATTTGGAGCAATTTTGCTTAGGGCCAATTTTGAGTCGGTTTCTGGCCCAAGACAGTTCCTTGTCGTTGTTTTGATCTGTGCAGGCGCAGAAAACTCACTTTCACACAGGCAGGTAGTAACAATAAATAGGAAAGCTTTTATTGCGTGCGAAGAAACAATACTTTTTTCTTTCTTGGTTTTTGTTTAAAATTGATCAAGGTTTTTTTAAAGATATTTTTCAATGAACTGTTGCACTTAATATCAATAAATTCCTCTTGGAATCCAGAAATAGTTTGGTAGAATCCAGAAATCAGAAATCCAGAAACAGCTTTTTGGGAGTGCATCATCATCATCAAAAGAAAGGAATTATGCATCCATTCCGATTCTTTTGCCTTTTTGGAGATAATCAAATCAAATTCTTTTATCAATGAAACTAAATGCCTCTTTATAACAAGCCGGACATCATCAAAACAAAAAACATATTTTCCATAAATTGATTAAAAACAGAAAGTGATGCTGTTTCCTGAGATTTTATCTTTCTCTTCCACGACTTCATCCTTTACCCGAAAGCAAGCAGTTTTTCAGATACATCAACCAGCATTAACTTGGTCCTTACAAAGATTTAGTTACGACATACAGTTGAGAAAATATATCAGAAAGGTATGCCACAAGCAGTAGCCATATTTGATCAACTAATTTTTCTGCCAAGATATGCTATATTTTTATAAAAAATTCTTCCACCTTGTTCCAAGAGACGAATCTGTAGGACTTTGCTACGAGCTAGCCATCTTACGTCAGATAAGTAGATCAAACGTATGCGTTTAGATTCAGCTCTTCATATAGTTTTCAAACAGTCGTGAGTTAAGAGACGTGGAGTTCATGAAGTTGACGATATGGATTACATTCTGCATGACATTTCCCAACTCAGATGAAACCCTGCAAAACGTTAAGTTTTTTCGATGGACCAAGCAATGACTGATCATTACATTTGGATTAATTTCTTTTACTCAAGCAATGAAACCTTTGCGGAATCCAAGCACGGCTGAAGCGCCATCACTGCAAATACTGCAGCAGTTTATTCACTCTGATCCTTCTTATTAAACTAGTCGACCAAACCAAAAAATTTTTGCCCCTGGTGGTTGTTTCAAAAGCTTTTTAAAATAGAAAGTCTTGCAAATTGTTTTCACCAAGGTAACGGACATAACAAGTAACCGCCCACTTACGTCAGTACTTACGTCATTTTGTGGGTTAAACTCCGCTTTGTTTTATAGAAGAAATTAACTGTTCTTTGACATTCGCTGACACGGAAGCAATGCGCCAACCAACCGTATTAATGAACAACGGGACTGCATCTTTCTTTGCAACGTCATCACCACACATTATGTGCACCCTGTCCATGGCTGCTGGCTTTATCAACTTTTTTCCTGTTGAATGAGCTTTCTTTGTACGTGCAACGTGCCAAGCAACGGAGCAAGATGCTAAAGTTTCTTGCGTCAAAAGTGCACATAAGATGGCTGCAGGCAATTCGACTCGCTGTTTTTTCAAGATTTTTTCCTTTCTGTCAAAAAAAATTTCTCAGGTTATAAAAACAGATGGCACTAAAAAGTACCATCTATGGCATTGTGCCTCACGCACGCCGAACCTGAGCTCACTGCCCGACCATGAATATGGTCACAGGTCGGAGCACGGTCGGGCACAATGTCATAGATGGTACTCTTTAGTGCCATCTGTTTTATAACCTGATATATTCCTAGCATCTGGTCATCGGTGTGCGCGAGGCACAATGCCGTTTCTACCAGTGTAATCTTGTATTTGATGGAAGCCACAAGTCTTAAAAAATTTTTATTTTTATTGGAAAGTTTACTGTGCTTAGTTTGGAAATTACGCATCAGTTTATTGTCTTTCAATGCTTCATTGCTTAGTACTTCATTGCAGATTACACATTGTGGTTTGATAATACCTTTGTCAACTAGATACGTAAGTCCGTAATCGAAGTATGCGGGTTAGTATTTTCTCTGACTTGACGTTGCTAGCCCAGACCTTAAATCTGAAGACTTTATGAAGTTGAAGATGTGGATTACATTCTGCATGACATTTTCCAACTCATGTGAATTCAGCCACTCGTCTCAAGATTTGCTAAAGTATAGTTAGAACTTTTATGTTCTTCAGCGAAGTACCACTCAGCCGGAACCAAAGTAATGGACGTTGTAAAACTGGTTTGTTTTCAAACTATGCCATTCTTTGTCCGACTTTTATATTCTCACAGCCAAAAGAATCATCACCATACTATTGCACAAGAATGCACGGGACTATGATGCAGTAAAGAAATTAGTTAAACCGCTGTCGAAATCACAAAAAGGATTTAATTTTTCATAACTACAGTCGTCAGTGACCCAAATGAAATTAGCGGCGACCCACTTTGGGGTCTCGGCCCAGGCGTTGAGAAGCACTGGTGTGAGCTAACGACAGTTTAAAACAGATCGACAATGAAATTTAGAATTCTTAGATTAATAAACGAGGTAACGGTATTTAGTCTTTGTAGTAATCTTGTTCATTCTTTTTAATATCTTAGAAATTAAAAGCTTGTATTTAAGAAAGGCTAAAAAGTCATTTGCCTTGTAATTTGATTTTTTGGCTTTCCACTTAATTACAATAAACGTGTACCGTACGATGGTTTTAAATTTACTTGAACTCTAGCAGGCGTGTGTTATCCTAGCGCGCCTTTTTACGGTGTTTTAACCTCTATTGAATTTCTGCTTTTCGGTATAGTACAGGGCGATCAATATTTAGCGTTACAACTTCAAATAACTGTATTTGGGAAATGATGGGCAGGCACGTTTCCTAATCTCGTTTTCAGCGACGAAAAGAAATTCGACGTTTAACACCATGTGAATTCGTGTTTGGTCACGTGATGGGAGTAGGACCTTGAAAAGTCACTCGGGCCCAAAGGGCGGTGTCAGTGATGGTCTGGGCAGCCGTTACCAAATCTGGAAGAAGTCCTTTGGTTTTCGTAGAGGTAGAACAAGGCGTCAAACTGAACCAAGAGAATTACCGAAATGACATCCTTGTTAGTTCATTGTTACCCTGGGCAAAAGAACACCTCAAAAAACGTCCTTGGACGTTTGAACAAGATTTGGCACCGTCACATGGAGTTAAAAAGACGCAGATGTGGCTATCAGCCAATGTTCCCAACTTCATTTCCAAAGAGGAATGGCCCCCTTCAAAACCCGATTTGAATCCTCTCGATTTTGGTATCTGGGGGCTCGAGAGCAAAGTCTCAGCAACACATCATAAAAGTTTGGAGGCACTAAAGACGAAACTACGGATGGAATGGTCGAAAATGCCCCAAGATGTGATTCGTGACTCTTGCAGGTCATTTTCGAGACATCTTTAGCTTGTAATTGATTCGAATGGAGAGCATATTGAATAAATTGTATTTGTACTGAATTTATATTCATTCTGTAACAATATTTCACCTGTGTTACTCCAACTGTACGTATTATTTTCCAAATACAGTTATTTGAAGTTGTAACGCCAAATATTGATCACCCTATAGTTATTTCATCATGATTTTTCAATTGTGTTTTGAATTTTCCGGTTTTATTGTTTAAACAAAAAACTTTGCCAAAAAAAAGCCAGTTTGTTGTTTTAAGTAGGTTTTTAAACAAAAACTTGGTTGTTGTAACGTGCAGAAATAATGTTTAATGTCAAAATCACAATGCATGATTTGCGCCGAATCAAATATTTTACTGGTTAAATGTTTTGCTTTAGCAGAGAACTTTTACATATTTTTTCTCGGTTAAAAAAACGTGATTTCAACCGCATATTTATGTCGATTTTTTTTTGGTTTAACGGCGGAGCTATTTTAATTGAAAGTTTTATAAAAGTAAACTGAAGAAACATCTCTTACTAAAAAATTATACTTAAAAATATAATAAAACTTTTAAGGATACATTTGACATGATTTAAAATATCAATTAAAGTGTTGATTATGATTTGAAGTTGACATAAAAATATTGGTAGCTTGTTGTTTTTCCTATCTCTTTGACTTTTGTCGAATAAGTTAATCAATAAGTAAGTTTAAATAACAAAATACAGCTTACCCATCAGAATGACGTCACTGTCATGTGGTTGGTATATTTTTGTGTTTTTTCAGAAAGCAATGATGCATAAATACTACCGTGTTTCCCCAAAAATAAGACGTGCCCTAAAAATAAGCCTTAGTTAATAATGGGGAATTATGACGTCATGAAAGTTGGGGTTAATTTTAAGTAGTACTCTGCAGCAATAAGACGCGTGAACCTAGGTAGAAACAATTTTTTTTTTTTTTTGATAGACAAAAGAAGATATTCTCCAAAAATAAGCCCTAGTGTCATATTTTAAGTAAAAATTAAGATAAGCCCTGTCTTATTTTCGGGGAAACACAGTATTTGAATAGATCATGAAAAAGAACTTTTTGAAAAGGAACTTTTACAAAATCAGTAGAACAAAAATAGATAAACTTTTGTTGATGCTTAAACTTTACATTTTGTTTTATTTAATTACAATTATCAAACGAAAAAAATTACATGATATTTTTGATCCATCGTTCATCATATACAATATACTTTGAGCAACGTTCAGAGAATGCTGTTTCAACTTTTTAATGTTAAGTTTGACGAAACTTAGTTTGTAAACTTTTGTTTTTGAAATTATGTGCAATAAGACTACTGACTGATCAGCCTTTTTTCTAGTGTTTAAATATTTTTTAATACTTATTTCAAGAAAAGGCGGATTAATCGCACACATTAGTGATTTGCTCAGATTATTTAAAAAGAAATAAAATAGGCACCTCTTTTGGTTTAGATTTTCGCTGTTTTTATGTAAGAAACAAAAATTCTCAATTAATAACCGAACAAATCAAATATACAGTAATGTAATCGAGCCATTGGAGATTAACATTGTGTAAAAATGAGTATTGCTCTTCTGCAAGGCACACAAGAACTTGCAATTGTTTAACCCAGTTAATAGTTATTGTGCGATATTCACAAATACTTTCCATTTGAAGCTGCCTTTTTTTGAAGTTGTTTAATATGTTTCTCGTCGGGCAGATGTTTTATATCTTTTAAGATGGCGACAAACCAAAGTTAACAGTTTTCAACTAGTTAAAAGCTAAAATCGCTTTCAACTTGTTTTTTTTGCAGAAAAAAACAAGTATTATTTTTTATAAAAAACAAAACAAAACAAACTGTTTTGGAATGTGTTGATAGATACATTGCACTATTGTTTGAGAAAACATTTTGCTTTTTATATTTTATGTTTTGTAGAAATGCTGTCACTATAGACTAAAGCAAATATTGTAATATGTTTTTAAAAAAAACAAACTTAAAGAGAAGGATAACATTATCAATGGTTTTTATTGTGTGGTGTTGGGATGTAGTTGCAACTAAATCCTCGCTCTGTTGAACACGAACGACCGTGCTCGTTCTGGAGGATTAATTCGAATCTTTTTGCAAGTCACGTAACTTTGCTTTGGTTATTTGTCGGTACCAAAATCACGTCGCTTTGTGTTGTTACCAGGCATTTAAACGGGATTTTTAAGATTTTTCTAATTGTAATCACGATCTTTCGAGATCGAGCAGTGACATCCGATAATGTTAAATTAATAAACATATGCAGCGTCTTATCTCCGCGTGAATTTCAGCTGATCCCGACGTGATTATGAAAGAAATCACGAATGATCACGAGTTCATCGTGATAGCTTGCGACGGGATATGGGATGTACTAAGCAATCAGGACGTTGTGGAGTTTGTCAGAGAGAAATTGTCTCAAAAGATTGAGCCGGATTCGGTAAGTTTACTTATTGGAGCACAAAGCTTTTCTGTATCTGTAAAGTCGTTAAATAGAATTATTTGTTTCTTGATTTTGGTTTAATTGACTCCTAATTGTCAAACAAAAATTTGCTTTTGTCATGCAGTGTAGCTCATACATCATGGTCCATATATGTACTATGTTGAACTTTATGGTGAAAGAAACAGCACCGTCGTGTAAGTTAGAAAAAATTAAGCAGTGGATTTAAATTACAGGTTACAGGTTTATTCACGAAGACGCTTCGCTTGAATGGTTTAAGTGATTTAATTTCCTGCTGACAACCTGCCCTATTTTCAGAAAACCTTTTGTTCTTTGTATCTAAGCTGTTGCATGATTACATCATCTAACGTCTTTCTGTTTACGATTCAATGATTTGGTGTCAATGACCGCGACTTCTCGCAAAGACGTAACAGAAACAACTAAGTTACCAAATTTTTGTCCGGCCATCTTTAACGGAAGTTGCCTTGACGCAGATTTGCGAGGAACTAATGGACAAATGTCTAGCTGGCGAATGTGCGGTCGGCGGCGTGGGTTGTGACAACATGACCGTCATCATAGTCGCGTTCAAGCAGAACGGTTCGTTCGAAGACCTCTGCCAAAAGTGTTCGGTGCCAAAGCGCGACCCCATCCCTCCATCTTGCCTCCTCCCATCTTACCCGGACTACGTCCGCGGCGGCATTAGCTGCCTTTAATTTTTCTGACGGTGATTTTAAACGACTTTATCTCGACTAAGCCACGTTTATACACAACGTGTAAGGTGTGTGATTTGTCTTGTTGCATGTCTGCATTCTAGGTCGCGTCCTGCTGTTCTTTCCACAGCATTCATACTAAGATCGTTTTAAATGTGAATTATTCACCACTTGTACGTTTCTTTAATTCGTTTTGTGTTTCTTTGCATTGTTCACACGTCCAGGGATTTGTTTATTCGTCAACATTAGTGCCAATTCGCACCATACCGCACTGAAGAAATACATCATATTTCTTAGTCACTTGTTTATTCCACGTGATTAGTAACAGCCACATTATGGCAATGTTCAGATCGATTCCTGTTTCAACCAACAAGTGAACACGTCATCCTAATTGATCTGTGGAAAGGCTGCCTTTCAGGGAAGCTGAATTTCTTTATTTGCGACCTTTAGTAACCTATATTTTGGTTGGTGTGCTTGTGATTTATCGCAGTTGCTTTTGAAGACTAGTCCGTGTTTTCTCTTTAAAGTCTGGGAAATGTTATAAAATTTAAAATAAAGCGATAAAAGGATTTAAAAAAATTTTTTTTCCTGTGTTATTTATTTGCTAACTTAAGATTTTGAAACATATTCGACATTCCTTTCTTGATTGGTTGTATTTTGGGTTTTGCTGATAAATACTTTTGAAGCTTATTTCATTGTTTTGTGCAAACGTTAATGAGTGCTATTTGTTTAAAGAAGTTTTTTGATTTCCAAACGATCGTAAATACCTCATTGCTATTTTATTACTCTAAATGCGCTTATAAGAAATTTTTTCAAATTGATAGCAAAAGGAAGTAAATGAAAAGTAATTTTTAAATTAAAATCTTCCATCTAATATTTATTTTTTGATCTAACCAAAACTTAATTAACCTTCCAGCGAATTCTAGTTTTTGTTTTATAGAAGCTGCTCTTAGTTTTGTGCTTTTTCCTGTTGTATACTATAAGTGTAAACGAAAGAACTTTTGACCAAAGTCATCTTTGGCACTGTGATTGGATATTACTGTGTCTTAGACCGTATGTTGTATACTTTTACACTGACACATACTACAATACAGTTAATGGTGCCATTTTTCCAATGCAGTATTGACTTAATCTGTCAGTATGATGAATCCTTGTTTTCCTTAAGAAATTAAGTAACAGTCGATAAAGGCGTTTACGTTTATAGTTGTGGTGTCTATGAAGCGTATTGTACCGGTTTTCGGATCGGCTAGTTTTTAAATGGGTGCCGTGAAAGTTAAAGCGAACTTGTCCAACTCAAATCAATCCTTATGCAGATGCGTCTCAGTAAATCCTCACTGTGGATCTGTGGCTTGCTCGTGTGTTGTGTGCTCTCAGCTACGTCATGTCGCGAATAAACCTGTTCTGCTCGCTGCTTGTGAGGAGCCGGCGATGGCGAGATTTTTGTTACTTTCGAGTAAAACGTTTGTATTTTGATGTACTTTGCCTTTGCTTTTTCCACGATTAGTCAAAAGAAATCTTTAATACAGGAACGTAAGAAATTACTATGTGTGTTTAAAAAATACTCTTTTTTGTCTCAAGTAGATATTAATTGGTAATCTTATGTTTACAATAATAACTAGAGCAGTGGTTTTTAACCTTCACGGGTCAGGTTTTTTAATTGTAAATTTCTAATCAAGTACAGAACTGCAATATTTTTTCATTTGTTATAAATAGATTTAATGAGAGGGCTTATTTTAAAATCGTGGTCGAGTTTTGGATAAAGCTACACCCAAGTCATTTTTCACATTCTAACAATCTGTTTTACAGCAACAAGAGATAAAAACCCTGCCTCCCAAAGATATGACATGATTACAAATGGAACTAGAGCATTTATTGCTGGCTAAACCCGCAGGATTATGAAGCAGACATTATTTTGAAACCGATTTCACTGTTCCAACTACGGCTCCTTTACAATTTGTGTGCAAATCTGCTATAAAGGAAAAAATATAGATTTACTGCCTTTCCTATGAGCTGTTATCGTACCGTGGTGGGAAAGTTTGCGTGGCCCAATCACCTATAAAGCTGTATTTGCCGAATACCAGTTTAGCGTTTTAGGACAATTTAAAATTTTTATTAAACTTTCATCATAAATTAATGTATTAAAATGAATGCTGTATATTTGCTATATGATTTAAAATGTTATTTTTACAGCGTTGAGCACAAAAAATTCTCACAAAACCATTCTAAAAAGCAATAATATTGCTTTTTAGAACAATGCTTGACCAACGAATCAATGAAACGAGGTCGTCTTGAGGCGCATTTGAAGACAAAACATAGTGCGTACTGCGTATGTAAATTCAGATTTGAAATATTTCAAATCTTTAAAGGAAACGTTTGAAAAAGGTCAACAATAAAGTCTCTCTTCACTACGCAAACTGCTACTATCAGTCGCACTCTTGAGGCTAGTTATAAAATATCTTTACTCATTGCTAAATCAGGAAAAAATAATACTATTGGGGAGGATTTAATTAAGCCATCAATATCAGCATTTGTTAAAACAGTTCTGGAGAAAGATGACAAAAATGTTAAAGCCATACCACTCAGTAACAACACTGTCAGGAGAAGAATAGATGAAATGAGTCAAGATACTGAAATACAACTTGTTGAAAAGTTGAAATCAAGAAAATTCTCAATACGAATGGATGCATCAATTGTGAGCGACAGTGGAGACCTTATTGATAGCCTATATAAGATATATTGATAAAGGCGAATTTGCTGAAGAAATGTTATTCTGCGAATCGTTACAGACCACAACTACTGCCACTGATGTATATATAACAAACTAAAACACTACTTAGTATTAAAAATGTACCAATGGAGAGTATTAATCTTGTGCAGCTGATGGTGCTCCTGTTATAATGGGCAAAAAAATGGGTGCTTAAAATTGATGGAAGATGAGAATCCGGATATGCTTCTTGTGTACTGTGTTATTCACAGAGAAAACTTAGTGGCAAAAAATATTTCTCCTGAACTTAATACTGTACTGAAATCCGTTATGAAATGTATCAATCCTATCAAAACTAATGCCAAATGTGAGCGTCTTTTTAAGCAATTTTGCGAAGATAACAGTGCAGACCACGTAAGACTTGTACTTCACACTGAAATACGGTGGCTTTCTAAGAGGAATTGTTTGAAAAGATTCATGAAACTATTTGATTGGCTTAGTGACTTCTTAAGTGCCAATCCTGAAATGAAACACCAGCTAACCATTGATGGAAAAGCATTTTTAAGTTATTTAACAGATATTTTTGAAAAACTGAATGTGTTGAATAAACAACTTCAAGGAACAAATAAAACTCTTGTTGATGCAAAGGCAAAGATATTTGGCTTTATTTCATTTATCGAATTATGCCAAAAACACATTTCTGACAAAAATTTTGACCAGTTTTATTGGTTGAAGAAATGTGAGATGACTGTGATGCTGCTGTACTTGTCATTGTGGATCATATGAAAAGTCCGGCCTGCGATTTGAAAGATAGATTTGCCGATTTAAAGCAGACTGATTTTGCAGCCAATGCTAGTGGATCTATTTGATGTTTCAATGCAGTACCAAGAAAAACTGTCCGAACTACAAAATGATGAGTCGTTTAAAACTTTATTCAACATAAAAGGAGTTATGGCATGGCTTTGTGATAAGACACAAACAAAATACAAGCTTTGCAAGGAAACTGTTGTTACCATTTCCATCTTCATACTTAGCTGAATGTGGCTTTAGTGCTGTAACTGATCTACTTTTGAAGAAATCCACTGGCTATTACTAAACGAGGAGATCTGAGATTGAAGCTGACTAAACTAGTTTCTAATATAAAATTTCTTTGCAGCAGGCATGAAGCACAAGGGTCTCACTACCTGAATAACTTTATTGTACTTATCTGAAATGAGCTGAATGGAATTGTGCATTTGATATCTTTACTTTACTATAGAGGAGAGTCCCCAACAGTGCGTCGCATTTCGGATTTTTTCAAAATTTAGAAAACTTAAGAGGTATAGATGAAAAATTTTTATGACATTTTAATCTCTTTTTTTTTTGACTTCATTTCACTTCATTTCATTTTAGTTAAAATGCTTAATTAGGTTTTTTGTTAAAAGTCTTTATCTCTCCAAAACTTGCTTTAAAATGAAGCTAAAAAATCGGCGCACTGTTGCAGCATAGATCCAACGGTGCACCATTACGGTATCGACACTGCGCCACCTTGTCTTTTATACTACATCTTAGCTACATAACACTCTCAACTAATCGAGTTATTGCCTTAACAGCAAAATGTGTGAAATTTTTAGGTCAGAAAATTGCTTTATTTTTAGTGAAATGACAAAATCAACTTTTCAAGCAATTTTTACAATGAAATACAAATTGCACATTGAACAAGGCCAATATAGGCGTATAGTATACTGTATAACTATAATAGATATTCAATGCAGTACCAAGAAGTCGATTTTATCTTTTCGATTTTGTCATATTTTATCGTCTTATTTTCGTCTTTTTATTTATCACCTTGACTCGCAGGAAAGTGTCCGAAGCGGTATTCGGGGCAACTAATATCTATCATTTACTCCAGTATGCTTTCGTAGGTGCCAAAATACTGCTGTCTGGTTGAAATTTTTTATTTTGTTATATAAATTTAGAGATCAGGGTAATGTCGAGAGCGTGGTCGAGTGGTTAAAGTGTCGTGCTTATGATTAATAAGGTCTCGGTTCAAAACCTACTCGCGCCATTTAGTTGTGTCCTTGGAAAAGACACTTTCCCCTGCTTGGTAATCTTGGCAAGCAGTTTTAAATTAAAGTCATATCTCTATTAAATTCCAAGCGGGCAGTAACAACTTGGCATCTCCGAAAGCAGGTTGGGCTAGTTGCCTACCCTATGTATAGCGCCTCCGTCGCTTTCCTGTGAGTTAGGAGAATAAATATAAAGATAAAATGAATAATAATAATAGAATAAAGAGCTGCTTGATAAAATCGTTGAGGAGAGTAAAGCACCACAAATCATCTTTCCAAAGCACAACAGAATGTCTCCAATAGCTTTCGAATCGCGACTTTGTCAATTTTTGTTCGCCATTAATCACGCTCTCAACCCCCTGCGGACACGTCTGGACGAAATTTTCAATTTTGTACCCAAGGAATCGTAATCTACATATTTTCAACCGATCAAAAATCCAAAAATTTTTTCTCTGCTCTTAAAAATTCTATCACTCAGCTCTTGGAGCGATGAAGGAGCACTCTATGTTAGTTGTCATGGCAAAGCTTTTCTTTTAGCGAGTTTTTAAGATGATAAACAAACCAATTTGTTTCATATATAGTGTTTGCAAATGTACCGAAAAATAAACATGATTGAACTGTAAAAGAACTGAATGAAAATTTTTTGAGCAGAGAAAAAATTAGGATTTTTGATAGATTGAAAATGTATACATGTAGATTACAATTCCTTGGGTACAAAATTGAAAATTGCCGTCTGGACATGACCTACATAGTTTGTCAGCACTGTGGGAGAATGGCTAATAGCGTCGTGATTGATGGCGAACGCGATCAAAACCTACTCACGTATTTTTTTTTGTGTCTTTGGAAACAACACTTTACTGCACTGTTCTCTATTTGGTGGTCTTAACTAACATATACAAAATTTTTTTGTATGTCTAAATAAAAAATTAAAAAAACAAAACAAAAAGATTTCAACCAGATAGCAACATCTTAGTATTTTCAAAACAGATTGGGGTAATTGCTTGAAGTACTACACCTCAAACGTATTTTCTTTAAATTGAAATTGATATTTTGGCAAAAATATCTATCCGAACTTCATCTCGCAAACTCCATAATTTCGCGATATTTTCTGAATGACCCAATTTTCCTCGAACAGCTTTACTAGTTTCAAGCGATTTAATAGGAGAGATTTTTTCAAATTAAGGGTGGCGTGAGAGCCGTCAAGTCTTTTGAAGGAAGTTACAACGACACATAGGCTAATGCAATATTTTCTAACTTTGTTTATAAAAAAGAGAGCGGGAAAAAGGCAAAGTTAAAATCTGATTTTTTCGTATGAATTTATTGGCCTTTAAACCAAATCATTATTTTAGGTATGTAAGCAGCGTGACCCAATTCAGAAATTTGTTGTTTAGGGCCTTTTCAAAAAGCATAACAGATAACACTCAGGTAGATTAAGCATCAAACTCGCGTACTTCTGCTGGCAAGTCAGAGTGTTTTCACACTGAGCGATCTCGGCACTATTAGAAGCTTGTTGACTTTGACCGATCTCAAGATTTATTTTTTAATAAGATAGAGTTTTATTGCATGATTAAAAGGAACAAAAATGTCCAGTACAGTTGACTGAGTTTTTTATTAATCACACAAGCTTTTGCGAACTACAGCTCACTTTTGTCAAGCGTAACGGCAGATTTATCAGATGTTTTGTTACACCTGGCAAAGTAAGTAGAAGTTCACAAAAGCTGGTGTGAATAATACAAAACTCGGTCAACTTTAGAGCACATTTTACTTTTTCACTTTTTATTATTTCGATATAACTGCATAGAATTGATATGGCGAAGCCTAAACTAGGCCCCTAAAGGGTAACATTTTACTTTGATTGCTACAAAAAAAGTTGCAGATAGCTTTTAATGAATGCGTTTTTTCATAAAGTTAAAAAAAATTTTTGTTCTTATTTTTTCTTGTTTCTTTGATATTACTTAAGAACAAGTATATGCAGCAAATATCATAGATGATAAAACGCAAATATGGCTATGCAGATGAGTAGTCTCTGTTTTACATTCTATTCTTTAATAAAAGAATTAATAAAAAAATAAAATAAATGGATAAAATGCTATTTGAAACAAAACTGTTATATTTATTGTAAAAAAATAAAACAGTTGGTAGCCATAAAAAAACGAAAAAGCTGATTGCAAAGCTAATTATGAAAAAGTCTGCATATTTTTTCTGTAATAAGATAATTTATGTTTGTTTCAACAGTGCGTCCCCTGGCTCACTCATGGACGCTTCTGAATGACGCACCGCAAGAACCCTGCAAATTTGACTTTATCTCAAGGTTTCAGAAGAAAACTACAATAATCGATAGCAATCTTTTACCAGGCTTTACTTAACAGCATAGGAAAGCTTTTGTCTTATTTATGTAATTTTAAATGCTTTTATACATTAAAAAAAAAAAATTTTTTTAGTAAAAACTAACTTCATTTCTAAAAAATCGAGAAAGCTTTCTAAAAAATTGTTGTTTTTATAGTCTTTCTGCAAATGCAAAATAAAATTAATATATGAATAAAGCGTTTAGTCATGCAAGTATGATGTCACTTTAGGAAAGAATAAAAAAATAAAGCACAAAAGGCGCACTGTTTGCACAGGCACACTGTGGAGACTCTCTCCTACAATGTACAATTTAATTAAAAGTACTGATCAAAGTATTACAATAAAAAAGCTTCCTTTGAAATTAGTTTTTGTTTAGAACTTTAAATATTTCAATTCTCTGTTACATGCCTTGAAACTTTGTGATTGTTTCTTATAAACATAAAAATAATATAAAACAATCCATACTTTATTTTTTGATAATTTCTTGCTCAAAACTTTAATTGTCTTTTATTTATTTTTTGTTTTTCATAAATGCCATGTTGTTTTGAACTTTTTTTAAGTCTTAAACAAACTTTAAATTTTAAGTTTAAAATAAAAGCTTAAATCAAAATATTTGTGTTTTAAGCATCACCAAAAACAGAATTCACTTTTTACATAAGAATTATACAGTATATCAACATATGGGAGGGGCAGTGGCATGCGGTCAGGGCATCCAAGTCATGCATTGCATGACCAAATTTTTAGGGATTGCATGACGAATTTTTGCCCGATGAGGCATATATTTTTTAATTTAATGGGAAATGTTTCTGGTTTGGAATGAAATTAGAGAAATTTGAGGCTGATCTGAGGCGAAGACTTTTTTTTAGGGAATGCTACAATTTTTGGATGAAAAGTATAAAAGTCGAGAGTGATGAACTTTTTTTTTTGTTTTAGAAAACACCTTGATTTCAGGACAAAAAATACCGATAAAATATTGCATGTCTTGGTCTACAGTACAACGCCATAATCTTAGGACTAAAAATTAGAATCTCATACGGAATTTTTTTCCTACCCGTAAAATATTGCACATCTTACTTATTAACTACCCATAAAATACCCGATTGCATGACCAGATTTTGGCATGTCAATTGCATAACCAGTCTCAGAGGTCATCGCACGCCACTGGGAAGGGGGGACATCAGGGTTCTAGAGGTGATTAGGGGGGCATGGCCAAAAAAGGTTGGGAAACACTGAGTTAGACCAAATAATGAATAATGCAGTGGAAGTCTCACGTCGGAGGCAATTGAAGTTCTACCTGTATTTTATAGAATGGCTGAAAAGAGAGATTGCGTCCATGACATTCTCTTTCTATAGTTCTCTGCTACTTAACGATTTCCAAAAGCCGGCATTAACTTTTTAAAATTTATGTTCTTAATTGTCCATAAAATTTTTTATGTTGGTAAAATGTTGTTTTATTCTAATTATTAATTTCTTTTTCATATGCCATCTGACAACCTTCAGTAAGAAAAATTTTTTAGCTTGTGATACTAGTCTTCGAATGGTAAGAATGTTACATTTCGGTTTTAAGAGTAACTTCTGAAAGAGAGCTGGACGAAAACGTTCTGAGATTTCTAAAACGGCCACTTTCAAGATAATCGGTACCCATTTAAACAAAAAATTTCTTAAAACTATCTTTCAAGTAATTGGTTTTGGTTCCGCTTAAATTTGACACAGAGCTCTTGTTAAAGTATCAATTGGAAATCTTATGTTCAAGGTGCGCTTAGATCGTACTTGATCGCATATTAAGAACTAAAGCAGTGATTTCTAACTTAATTTTTTACGTCTGCCAAAACCTAAATTCAAAACCTTAATCAGCCTATGCATTAAGGATTGATGCCATGTTATTTTTCAGAAAACAATTAAAAAAACTTTTACAGTGAACATGCCCACAGTTTCATACCATTGTGTAATAAAGTACTGTTGTGCCTGTAAACCTGATACTTAATTTCTACCCATCGATGTCTATGTGATACATAAAAAATTTCTTGAAAGCAAAAGTTGAAAACTAAACTTGGTATGCTTTAAAGATGGCAACTATTAAAATCTACATAAAAAGCAACAACAAAAATTTGAACTTATAATCCGTATATTAGTGCATATAATATAATCAATGAATTTCAATAAAATAGAGCAATAGTGAAAAAAAGAATAACCTATTTTAATGTTAAACAAACAGTGCAATTACAATTTTGAGTATTGTAACTGAAAACTGCAAGAAATTCACAGAAAACAAGATGACATAATTCTATTTCAAAAACACAATCAAAAGCTATGCATATTGTTAGCGAATAAAACCGCTATTGTAAGAAATTGCATCGACAATAATAGTAGAATAGAGGTACTTAATGATCATGAGGGACAGTGGACAGCTTCGATGATCGAACATGGTTTAATGGAACTAATAATCATCCTAAAACAAAACAAAAAATCATAATAATTAATGTGACTGGGATTTTTTTAATCACAAGCATCTTGTAAGCTACAATGTCAAAAATATAAATCGTCATCAACAGCGTTTATAGCAGTCCACAATAAATATGCTATACAGAAAAAAAATATAAGCCTTGATTTACTGTCATTCCCATGAGCTGCTATTTTACCGTGGTGGGAAAGTTTGTATGTCTCGGTGACCTGTAAAACTGTGCTGGCCGCAGATTTTATTTCTCCTGCTACGAATATCCATGCCAAAGAGGTTTGCAGATAGAGACCAGACAAAATGTAGTTCGCAAGGCGACAACTTCAAACCTGGAAAGACTGTGCTCAAATGCTGTAGCAAGCAAGTAGTCTAGAAGAAAATCTCTTAGACCGAAATCCCCTCGCGGTAGAGATACACTGCAAAATCGTGATATGTCACCTAGAACGTATTTTCATGCTGCGTCGGGCATTGCGCAGATTAAAAAGGTCCAGGTTCAGGTACTTGACAGAGGTATCTGTTCGAAAAGTACTAGTCAGCCTCGTTGAAGCAAGGACAAAAAGTACTTTCCTAAATGAGTCAGCCAAATAGAGGCTAGGACACTGAAGATTGATCTTCAACCACTACAAATTGGCTCATTTCTGCTTCCTGTCTAATATCTATTGGGTGGAGCTCTTGCTTTATCCAGTGAGAAAAGACTCGTCTCTGGCTTCTTGAAACAGTCAATTTTCAGTTTAGTCACAAACTGTATGATCAAATTGCTACTTCTCGGGGACGACATACACCCAAACCTGGATTACAAACACACAAATGGGTCTGTGACATTTGTCTTAAACCTATCACTAAACATCAAATATCCCTTTTATGTAACAACACAAAACATTATATATTGCAAGCATGTACATGCCACCTAGACATTCTACCCAGCTAGCATAAACAGAAGACTCGATTTTATCCAGCACATTCAAATCATAACAAATCTCCCAAACACAATCATCACAGCAGATGTCAATGCTCACTCGCCGTTATGGTATTCGCCGACCAAAGACCACAGAGGAGAACTGATTAAAAACATCCTGCGTAACTCCAATCACATCACACTAAACACAAACACTCCAACACGTCTACCACCCAATCAAACACAACAACCTTCTTAATCAGATATCATCACTGCTTCAGCACACTTGCATGATTGCACTAACTGGCAGACCATCCACCCCCTCATATCCGATCACTTACCTTACCACCTTACTAACCACCCTCAGCATGCACCCAAAAACCAAAATAACTCTTTCTCACTTAACTAAAACAATAACAAACTACAAAAAAGCCAATTAGACATCATTCAAACAGCATGTTGAAGATTTCATCTCCCATAGACCCCACATCACAAATGTACACGAGGCAAACAAACACTTTGCCAGGGCAATTTTGGATACTGATAGACTTTATTTAAAAAAAAAAATCACAACAGCACTGACCACACTCACTTACCCATGCATATCCGCAAGCTCATTCAACAACGAAATTACATTCGCAAATAAAACAAATCAGATCACAAACACAATCCTCGTTCCACAAGGAAACCATAGCAAAACTATTCAACAAAAAACCACCTAGACAACAGAAGCATTCGCTTCGGAACTAAAACAGCCATCACTGACATAGACAAAGCAAAAAGTTTTGATAAGCAATTCACAAACGTCACTTCATATAGTACAAACAAAATCAACAGACGCATAGACCATACAATTAAGAGCTTTTCCACTGACAAATACTACTTACCACTACACAAGTGAGACTTGCCATCTAAAGAACACAAGCAACAATTCCACTGGACCTGATGGCATAAACATCAGACACCTAAATCACCTAGGGCCACTTGCTATCAAATACCTGACAAATGTTCAACACTACCCTCAAAACACTACATCTTTGGAAACTTGTTACAATTATCGCTATTTCAAAACCAGAAAAAACAACATTGGCATAAATTACCGACCCATATTACTTCTATTAGAAACTTCCAAAACTTTACTTCCAAAACATTAGAAAAAACACTATTACCTTACATCTCAAAAAAAATTCCAATTATTTCTCATCAACATGGATTCCAACACAAAAACTCAACGCACGCTGTTTTGCATAACATTTGCCACCAAATCAAAAAGCTTCAACAATCTAAGGCTTCCACAATGCACTGTAGCAGTAGCATTGGACAGCTCAAGGAGTTTGATAGAATAGTAGAATACAGATACTTATACACAAACTCTCACTAACAAACATTCCAAACATCATCATCAAGTTCATAGCAAACTACATTAAAGGACAACAAACATGCACTCAATATCATGGCACACTTTCAAAACTCAAACGAATCAACACTGGAGTAACCCAATATTGTTTTCACTTCTGGCATTCCACTCCCTAAAAGACGTACATATCACAATATATGTCGATGACATAACAATCACAGCATCTCACAACAAACAACTTAAGGGCCAACAACTAACTCATCCAATTATATCTTCAAAAAAAAAAAAAAAAATGAATGGGCCACCACTAATAATCTTATACAAACACAGAAAAAACTACAACTACACTTTACACCAGGCCCAGATGAATATGGCACAGTTCTATCACTCAAAATTAACAAAGAAACACTATTCACAACAATATACCCAAAAATTGTTGAAATGTTGAAGTAGAACCAAAACTAATATTTTGACAACACAAAAATGTTACAATCATGAAACTGCAGAATGCAGAACTTAAGAGAACGAACGCTTAACATTCTCAAACACTCACTTCTACCGAATGGGGTAAACAAAAGGAATAAATCATCTCAACATTCAAAGCTATCACTCGCCCCATTTTGGATTACGCCAACACCATATGGAGTCCTATCATATCAAATACCAATATCAAAAAACTGCAAACCATGCAGAACACAGCTTTGCGCATTGCTGCTGGCTACACACTCAACATCTGCACAACAAAACCAAGGTCCTTCCAACACCCAAGTCAAAATTCATGCCACTCAACTTAAGCAACTGATTCAAGCACAAACACATCCATTACGTCATCTTAAAACAAATTCAGAAATATGAAAGCCACAGACTTTCCTAAAAAATCATCATACTAACATCATCTCACAACCAGACATAACGCTTGAGAAATGTTGAGAATACCTCAAACGATTTTCTTCAAAAGAGTAGAAAATCTACGATTGATTCAAACTTTGAACTGTAGAAAGAATCTCTTACCCACTCATCTTCATCAACACCTTCCATTGTATCCTGCTCTAGTTGCTTGTCGAGATCTAATTTAGTGGACATTGCCGCGAGAAGCTGAAACAAACGATTGAACAATACTCGATGTTGCGGGTGACGTTGAATTGAGATTTCATAACAGTCATTTATAATATAGCAATAAAGAGTTTAGTGGAAAGATGCTACTCTAAATTTATGCGTCGTTTCTCGTAATACAAAGAATGGCGAAGAGTGACATCAATCACCGTGAATTGTTGTGACAAAATCTTAAAAAACAATGCCAGAACAAATACTTTCAAAGCGTTTTTTTAAATCCACAAAAGGATAAATTAGTTTTGTTAACGTAAGAAGAGAAATACTTGTGCAATTTGTTGCAGTTAACTGTCATCAAACTTATAGAAACTTCAATAAACTAGAATAAAATAGTCACCTCTTCCTTCTTCTGTTCATCAGTCTTATATGTGTCCGGATTGTAGGACTCGTACTTCCGTTCCTTGGGGGCTTCTTTGGGAGCCTCACTTACTGAAAATAAAAACGCAAACACGATGTAGATTAAACATGATTGTCCTTATCATCATCTACTAACGTCTCTTCATGTTGGCGGGCTTCAAATCTATTCTTTTCGGATGTACGTTCTTTCCTGAAAGCCATTGATTGGCATTCATGGTTGGTAGACTCAGGTCACGTGTCTCGGGGAAGATGTCATCTTGGAAGTATTCCATCTAAATTTCAGAAAAAGAGATTCGCTAGCAGCGCAGAAGACTGGAGTTGGAACAGGATCTGTTACCTTGACCCGTGGCACTCGGAACGAGATGGGTTCCAGCGAGGCCTTGCTCAGGCGCCAGGCCCTCGCGAACTCGACCTTCCTCACGTCACAGATTGTCTTGCTCAGGAAGCTGAACCCTTGGTGGGGATGGTCGGAGGAGAAAGAAGCGAGGGGGGCAAGGTAAGGGGGTTCGGGGAGCACTTCCAATGAAATCAAAGTTGAGTCTCCCTGCGCGACGTTCAACGATTTGCTCACGCTCAAGCCAGGCACGATTATGTCATAATAATAATGACAATAATAATAATGATAATAATAACGATAACGATAGGTCATAATAATTTGCTTCTAAAGTAAACCACTTCGCACAAATAGACGTGGTCTCACTTTTCCGGTTAAAAAGACCACGTTCGTGTCCGAGTCATAGAAAGGCACCAAGGTCGCCGGCGAGTTGTCGTGCTCAAAGGTCTCGAGTGGTCCGCTTTCGATCGCCTCGGCCCGGTAGATGCTCACCGCGCGATTTCCGTTTCTGCGAGCGTCAACGCGAAAGTAAGCGAGGGCGCGAGCAGAGAGCGAAGCGCCGTTCTTACTTCGAGAATCCTGACACGAGAAGCATTTGGTCGTCGCAAACGAACAAGACGCGCGCTCCCCTGGTCCCTTGCGGTCCCGGGCCGGTCTGCAATCAAAAGCACGTAGAACACTCGCAAACGCGAAGCTGAAATTTAGTTTCTTGCTTGGTTTTAAGTTCGAGTTTTCTCCTGCTAGTAACAGCGAAATTCCCGAACAAACGAGTCGGAATTGTTTCCTTATTCATTTCAATTTTGGCGAATTTATTTTTTCATTCTATCAACTATTTCGGTACGAAGGTAAAATTAGCGTGAGCACGAAAGTTGTCCTTGCATTAACTGAAATGGTTTGGTTGCTGTCTCCTTGCTTACATGTTCGCTGGCGATTAATTGCAAATAACATTAAATAAATTATTAATATCATAACTTTTAGTGATTTAGAGATTGAAACTTTGACTATTGAAAGTGTTTAGGCACAAATTTAAAAAGACTTCAGTGAAACGTGATTCCGTCAAAAGATTGAAACTGCGGGGTAGGTTCTGCACACATTGAAAAGCAAAACACAAACCGCTATTGGATAAGTCGAGTCCCTCGGGTCGAAGATGCAGATCTTCTTGTTTTTTGCAACAGTCGCCAAATACTGACCATTTCCGCTCCAAGCCATGTGGAGGATTTCATCTTCATGTTGGCACAGCTGGATCGCCTGGAAAATTCAGTGGGTTGTTACACAGATCAACGGGTCTCGTTCACAGTTTGCCGTTCCCAACCTCGCAGGCTTTGGGGATCTCAAAATTTAAAAAGTAATCAACTAAACTCGGCGTATAGTGAAGAGTGGTGTCAAGCGTTGGTGTCAAGCGTTGGTGTCAAGCGTATAGTGAAGAGTGGTGTCAAGCGTTTGTTGTAACAAAAGGTGTCAAGCGTTGGTTATAACAAAAGCGTTGGTGTCAAGCTCAGTTTTAAACGTTTTCACCTCTAACTTTTTTAACGAACCCACAACATCAGGCACGGACACAAAGGTAAAGTTCAAAAAGGGACATCTTACGTTTGAAAACGGATAGCTATTTTAATCAATGCAATAGAACAACGATGCAGAATGAAGGGATTTCAGAATAAATAAATAAAAGTTACAGAATAAAGGAACAACGATCCGAGATAGACAACTGACCATTTCACTCGCTTCCAAATTCCAAATGATCAAGTTCATGTCCATGGAGGCGGTCGCTAGCACGTCACACGCGAGAGGATGATAAGCGATACAAAGTACCTTGGAATAATGGCCTGCAATCAATCACATGTTAATAGGAAAGGGTGGTGGGTGAATGGGTAGGAATCAAAGTTCGTAGACCTATGGTTCTATTGCGCGAGAGTTTTCTCCATCGCAAAATTTGTGCTACTTCAGAAAGAATCCAATTGTCTCTAATTTCATTTTTCGGGTAAGCTAAACTAAGCTAATATTGCTCATTTGTTGCTACATTATGGATTGAAGAAACTCTGCAATAATCGAATATTTTCGAACAAAAATTGCCTCTTTAATTTAATATAAACATTACAGAAGGTTGAGTAATGTGCGTAAACTCTGGATATATTCAATCGTACACAAAAATTCTTTTTGTAGAATTTATCATTAAAAAAATTAAGTAAGATGAAGAGAAGATCAAAAAAGATGAAAACACTGGTCGAGGAAGGGATTAGAAGAAAATTGAATGTTATTGACCCCCATAACAGAGATAAGTGGAGAGGCCATGAAAACTGGACGACCTCTAATGACAGGGAACAACGCCACATCACGCAATGAGTAAAATGGTTGATGATGATGATGATGATGATGATGATATTTCCACAGTTTCCACGATTCGTACGACAACGCAAAAGCGGTTAAAGAACCATAAATTCATCGTTCCAACATCAGAAGGCGCCGCGTTGGTGCTGCTTAAACTTTTTTTAACAGTGAGGTAGATATCACCTTCTAGCTCGTTGATAGGTTGTGAATCGTTGTCTTCGAGACCAGATTCGGGAACATTCCAAATCTTCACAGCACCGTTATCAAGTCCAACAGCTATTTCATTGCTTTCGAAAGGATTCCATTTGAAATCGGTTACGGACGCTTTATTTTGTAAGCTGCAAGGTTTGTCGGTGACGCGGCCCACTTTCTTCAGCTGGAAAATATCGAGCGCCCCTTGTCAGTCAGAACAACAATAAATCGATGCCACGATGACGTATTATGTTAACGACAAATAGAAGAATCCATGAAATAGTTTCCTCGGATAATCACAAAAACGCGGTTTTCCGCGTAAACGCCAAATGAAGCCGTTCCAGCACTACTTACGTCTAAGACCGCCAGCGGCCCGCCAGGTGTCGTCAAAGGAAAAGCGACGAAGCGTTCGTTGGCATGGAAACTGTCGCACGCGGACGACACGTTCCGGCTGACCGGCGGCAGATTGGTGATGTGAGTGGAGGGGTGGAGGACGGTCCCCGACCAGTGACGGAACTTGCTCAACCTCACACCTGCGCCAAACTCGTCGTTACCGCATGGTGACGTCACAAGTTTCGACTGCGCGTCTTTTTTTAGCGCAACGGTCGCGGAGAATTGTGGGGGACCACTCATGCGTTGGTGCGATGAAATGCTTTGGTGTTTCGATGATGAAAACGTTTCTTAAGTTTGGCAGAACGATAAAAAAATTAAGAAAACGAAAATCTAAACTACGATATATGGTCAAGGCCGGGAGTGCCCTGGCTGTGACCAGAGCTTCTCAGCGCGCCTACTTTCATGGAGTGCCCGGGTAGGGCCATCACAAACAAAACCAATTCAAGTTAGCAAGGACAGTTTAAAGATTTGCTTCGATGAGCGAAATCTGAACGAAGATATATTTTACTTCACGATCTTTTGACTTTCAACATAGACTTTTTCAAAGCGAACAAGAAATACTTGAGAAAAAGACATCAACCTGCAAACGGTTTTGTTTTGGTCACTTTTGGCTCTTCAGATCGCGCCGAAGAATCGACTCGGTCAAGCTGCGGCGACGGTTTCATTTGACAATCGGTGGTGTTTATCACATTATCATCCTGCTTTACTCCATTCGATGTTGAAAGATCCGCAGAGGAAGGATCATTCGCTCCTCTTCCTCCTCCCAACGGCTTTCGTTTGGAGGGATTGAGACTAGTCGTTTTCCTCTTAATTTTGTGAAAATAAAAATATCAAACCGAAAAATGACGTGACGCAAAATGATGACTTCATAATAGGCGAGCACGATAGCTTAGATGCAGAAGTTTAATATCAATTGAGGCCGGGAGCCAAAATCGGGTGACTTCAAATCGAAACAAGGTGAAACAACAAACCGAAGGAATATTGAAAAAGGAATCACGAGGTGTTACAAAACTTAATCACTTATGAATTATCGTGGTTTAAGTCGAAGCGATTAGGTTAGTAAACAGCACAGATTGGTCTGATCTACTCTGACACCTTTCTTTGATGAAACAATTATGTTATTGTCAAAGTAAAAACAAAGAATTATCCAAAAGTTATTTTCTTGTGAAACTGACAACGAGTCTCACCGTCGCGTTTCCACCTTCGCTCCACTGCTGGGCGGTCAGCACGACTTCATCGGAGTAAGTGTCCGGAAACAAGTCACTCGCGAAGTCACTGTGCGACTGAAATAAGAAAAAATTGTTGACAAGAAGAAATATTTAGTAGTTTTCCGAATTTTCTCAAATCTAATTATCACAAAAACAAACCAAATGATTGAATTAGAAGCGGTTAACCAAGGAAGCCGGGTGCTGATAAAAGATCTTAATTGTCACAATTGTATGTAAAGGATTTGATGCTACTGTAAGTGACAAATTATTAGCTGATTCACGCTATACATAGCAACGATATGAAATTTTAAAGGTTTTTCACGAAACACAGAACCTCGGTTCAGCTCCCGCACACGCCACACTATCGCATTTCATAACAAAGCACGAGTAAAGCGTAACTTGATTTGTATCTAAGCATAAACCAAATTGGAATTTAATTCCAAAAACTTAAGCACTCAAAAAAACAATTGAAAAAGCTCTTCTTCAATCAAAGCATTTCTCCACACAGCAAGCTTGTCACAAGTTAACCGCTGGAAAAAGTCGCACCCTCCTTGGGACTTCGATCTTGATCGGGATGATTTGTCGCGCGCACAGCTGGTACAACCGATCCACTTCGCAGCTCATGACGTCGACGGCCAACTTCGAAAGCATTCCCATGCCTTTGGTCTGCTCGGTCAAAGCGGCCTGACTGGCTGAAGAGGAAAACAGATGCTGTGATTTCGCTGATATTTTCGGCTAATGTCGATTGCAGCCGTGCGAGAGATGAAGCGATTTAGCAAAGCGACAGCAACGAAAACGATTGGTTAAGTAAAAAATTTGCTAAAGCTGTTTTAGTTGATTTTTTAAAATTGAGAACATATTATAACACACACACACACAGCAGTTACACTTCAGAAGCGCTAAATAAACTGGGTGACCATACCAAAAACGATCATTAATAACTTCTGTTAATTTGATGGGCTAATTAACGAAGCTCATATACGAAACTCAGTATATAAAAGTCTTGTTAGCAAAAAATAAGAAAAAAAGAAGCGATTAATCAAAGAAACAGGCATTTGGACTCAAAAAGAGATTAACGCAGGTTATTAATTAATGGCTTTAAAACAATTGCGCTTGCTGTAAGAAAGAACGCTGTTTAGTTTGACAGAGAACAAGTGAAGTTTGACAAGTTGGCAGGAGATTTGTCAAAGTAAGCAGAAACCCGAGGCTTACTCGGCTTGACCACAGGTAGAAGCAGGTTTGTAATTAGCCTCTAATTACCTTGACTGATGCACTGTGTCCCATCTACAAGCTCCATTATGGTCAAAGACGAGTCTGCCTGAAATAACAAGACGTCGTCAATAGCTTACATGAATGATCACGATAAAAGGTGCTGTTCAAAAGACGAAAAAGATGAAACGACTAAGACTGTAGTAATTAAGAATTATTGTTGTTGCTGTAAAACGAAATCAAAACATTTCCTTATTTGAAGCAATTCTTTACGTTGATACATAATGCTAATCCAGCAATGCATTGAACGACAAGACATACTACGATTTGTTATTTTTCTTCCACTGCTAATCGTAATTGTTTAAAGAAAATAGATGCAATAGAGTAAGTGTAATTGTTAAAAAACAATAGTCAAATACCTTTCCAGCCACAAACAGTAACTTGCAATCACGATCGTAAAAAGGCATCAAAACGCTGAAATCAAAAGTTTTTATTAAATGCAGCAATGTCATAGTTTTGCAAACGGTTTTACAACTAAAACCTATCGAAAAAAAGTTTAATTACAAATTTGCAGAAGATTGCTACTAATTTGTAATTTAAAAAAAAGATTCAAATCATTGCTGTAAGACTAAGAAGCATAACCACTCACAGCTGGTTCTCTGCAAGTTGGCAAGATTTTATGGCAGATAAGCTGTGACGATAAATGGAAAATGAAAAGAAAACGAGAATAGTTAAATTTGAAACTATCAAATGAAATTAAAATATCATAAGCGAAACGGTATGATTGCTCATATCAAAATGAATCAAGAGGGAAAACTTATCGTTTCAGGACATTATTTGAAGAACTTTGATAGACGAGTGGGACGGGAGCCCACAACGCATTTAGAAATCCAGTTGAAAATGTGATTAAATGCGTCGCAAATAAAAGAAATAGTTTGACGGGCCGTAATTCGGTTAATCCTTACCTAAAGGGTCCTCACACAGCCCACTAAAACAAAAAAAAATGTCAGAAAAAAGAGAATTTGAATTTGCCACTGCGCATGTTCTGCCCTCAAGTAACGATACACGAGTTGAGGTAAACAAGCGGATCAATCATATTTGGCAACAAGCAAGGATTTGACGTGATTTAGTTCGATTGACCGGTCAGTCAAAACGGCGCAATAAATACAACCAAATTTTTAAACGACTTGTCATGGCTCAATACACGGAAAGATTCGTGATCAGAAGCACACAGTTTCGCTTCTCACACTGGGGAATGCTTCATTTTTTTGCATTGACATTTAAAAAAAAGGATTTTTATCAATTTACCTACCAAAAGAAAAAATAACATCATTTCTACCTGACAGAAATACAAATTAAAATAAAAAACGTTAAAAAAAAATTAAATAAAAATTTCACAGCTAAACTAGGAAGACAAACCCACTGAGGTCAATGATTTACAAAACTGCATTTCTTTCAACACATAATCAGAGTTTAACAAAAAGCTGAGAGTAAGTTTTGAAAAATAACCAGGTAGCACGAGAAGCGCGGCAAGCTTCTTTAAAGCAGTAAAATTAAAAAAAAAAAACGATTAGAATAAGCAAACACACCAAAGTCAATAGCCCGGTCCAACATACTACAGTATAACGGCTCTTGAAAAAACTTTAGCAAATCGTTCTGTCAACAAAAAGTAACATTTCTCTAAATTTGGAACAAAACATAAACAAACATAGAATATGGGACACGTTGTGACGAGCTATGTAGCGTATGATAATTTCCACTGAGGTATTCGTTTGTGACCACAATATTGAATCACACAAAAATGAAGAAATACTTGGAATTGATGATCAGCAATTACACATTCAGACGACAGAAAACAGTGTGGGCGGTTATAACACAAAATTAAAAACGACTTTGAGTGAAAATGTGGCTTTTATAAAATTAGTTTAAGTTGAGTAGTTCAAAAAAGCAATAAACTGTTAATCACAGCCTGAAATAAAAGAAAGATATTTCGACTGCTAATATCGCAGAGCTATACTTCCAACAAAAATTAGCTGCTTTAAACCTTCTGCGCAGAAATCGTAATTCTTAATCTTTAAATATACATTTCCCTTTCCTTTCTAAAGCGTATACTGAAGCGTGTCGCGAGCTGGGAACACCCGTCTTCGCGACATTACGTCTGACATAACTACATACGGGAGCTTTTGCAGCGATGGCAAACCATTGGCAACATTGTATTAGATTAGGCCAACCAAGGAATCGAACTTGTATTTCTTGGAACAGAGCTGGAATTCTGGGTGACAAGCACTACACGAGCTCGATGGCTGTCGGGGAGTTACAGTTGCCGTAACTCTTAAGATGCAATGCACAGCACCAAACGTTGAAAGGTCAAGCAATGACTTGTGCATTTAAAATGGAGAGACAGTCGAAGTCGAAGTGTACAGCGGCACAATAGCGGGAGCGTAGGAAGGTGTTTACATAACAGTCGAAAACAAAACGTCAGTCCGTAACAAGAGGCGCGGGAGGTGCGGTTCGACCCAGGGTTTCTTGCTTTCTAATCTCTTACAACAGCGCCTTTTACGGAGCTTCCACGGAAAGAAATACAGCAATTACCGCAGAGGGAGTACAGCTATTTCTGCTGAGGACACAAAAGCAGCTTTGCAAATAGAACCCAACCTACTGCTCAGAGTTGTAAACGAGCCGACTAGTTCAGCTCGAAAAAGCCCGAAAATTAAGTTTAATCAAAAACACGTTTGAGTTTTGCGTTTTTGTGTCTTTGATTGAACACTTTTGTGTTTTTGATTGAATCAATCTGCTACTGCTAGATCTGACCTTTGCTTTTCGAAAGAAGGCGAAGAATGCGTTTTGACGAGTTGAAAATCTTGTTCCTAACACGCATTGTTATTTAACAACGCCGGATAATTGCTTAAATTGGATTTTCATTATTTGGGGGAAAACTTAGTTTGAAAAAAATGATTTAAGTGGCGAGATTCGAAAAACGTTCAATTGACAAAAGCCTGTATATTTATATTGGTTTTAAAACCTCCACAAGAACGATTGTTCCTAAAACCAAAATCATCCTGACTATACAACAAATAAACGTTTAATTTATTGGGGTACAGTGTACATATTATTTTAGGTAATAAGGCATTATTCAATGATTGAGACACAATCTATTTTCTATTGTGTACCAGCTTTCACTCTTCGGCGCCAAACTAATTTGCGATGAAAAGAAACAGATTCAAACGAGAAGAAAAAGATCAAAACCTCAAACACGCAATTAATGCAGCCGTTCTTAATATAGAATGCTGAGAAGCTTAAGCAATTGAAGCGTGTATTTTTTCGGCGAAAATTGAAAATAGTACGACAGATTTTCGGCTTGATAAAACAAAAAACAAAACGTCATTGTAGAAACAGCCTCAAACAAGTCATTTACAACTTTTAATAGGTTTTCGATTTCAGAATCTTAAAAAAGCAATAAAATTTGAGTAATCTTCATGTGAATAAATATTCAGCCGCTATGTAGCAAACATTGTTTTTTTTTGCACAACAATCAACCCAAGCGCCTTATCATTTGCAAAGGTGCCGAAATAAACTATGACGAGGAACTTCAGAAAAATATATCTCCAAAGCAAGCACGGGCATTACCGGTACTATAGTGTAGTTTTTGCGCTAAACAATGTAGCTTTCACACGTTTCAGCAAGGGGCTCTTGTCGAATAATTTTGGCACAGTGGGTTCGACACCTATTTTAAGGCGTTCCAGCATCATGGCGTTAATTGAATAGAGCAAAAGTTAAAAGTCAATTTAAAGTCAACATGTTTATCTTACACCAGTTATTTAACTTGTTTTTTATTGAAAATAGAAGCGAACCTGAAGTTATCGAATAGCGCCGCAATTGGAAACGAATTAAGATATTTACTGTGAGTTTGCTCCGTTTCGGGTAAAAATGCTCCTTTTCCGTTTTATTATCGGCACGAATTCGGCACTTACAAATGTAATTACAAGCAACGACTTTTACTGTCACGAAAAGTTCTGCTATGATTAAACAAAAGAAGTTACGAAGTGCCTGTGATTAAAGATTCTGATTGAATCAAAAAAGTTTTACTGTAAATGTGCGTCACTCGGTATAAGTCCAAAAAAAAAAAGAACTGACGATCCTTTGATGTTTTCTTTCTTGATCTTTAAATCTAAATAACGGCGCTATGATGACAAAGTTAAATAGTCGCATCACCAACCGAAGTAGACTTAAGCATTAATGAAGGTATGCAAATAAACGAGCTTTTTTCACAAAGCTGTTAACCCGTAACTTCCACACAATGTAGTTATATCATTCAAATTGAATGTTTTTTTTTGTGGAAAAGTTGTGATTTAGAAATCATCCAATTATTCACAAATTATATTCAATCAAAATTTATTTTCAGTCAAATAAACCGTTTTGAACAAAACATAGTAAAAAAACTTAAGTAAATAGATCATTTATCACGTAATAGAAAAGATAGCTTCATGTATTCGAGGCCCAAAGATTCTGTCGAGACACAAAATCAAAACAGTCGGCGAAAGCGCAATGGCCGATTCATCATTCGAAATATTTCAATAGAAATCGAGCGCATTAAAGCTTACAAGTCGCGTCAGCGCTGCAGATGATGGAGGAGCAACACGAGGCGCTGGGAACAATGGACGTGTCTGCTGCTCGGATTTCTAGAGGAAACCCAAACTGTTTACTTGTGTACAACCTATTTATAAAATATGGAAACGTATTTACTCAATAATTGTCTTAACAATATCCTGATGACAAGGTAATGGAAAAGTCATTTTTAACCACTTACGAAAATTCAATTAATAAAAAGTCTTGAAAAGAACTAGATGGCAGAAGAGAGGGATAATCCATAGGGACATATCATTGCAACAGTTGATGCTTGACGCATAGTTTAGTAAAATCATTTAATAACAATTCGAATTAATCAGTGATACACTATTAGCAATACGCTGCTTCACAGACGAAATTTCGCTTTTGCCATAATTTTAAAGTACATTTCCAAACTTCACACAACGAAATTCAAATTGAGTAAAAAAAACTTTGGCGCATTTTACACTCGACATGGCACGCCACCTGTTCAATCAACACCTCGGGTGATAAAGTGGAAAATAGAACACCGCAACTTTAGATGGTGACGCATTCGGGTTAAATAAGTGTGACTTTATGTCGTCACGCGAACGTCATAAAGCGAGTTCATTTAGCAGGGGGTTCCAAATGTGATAACGAAGAAACGAGTTAAATTGTTGTTATAGTATCCTTAAAATTAACTCCAGATGAATTTGTTGCATGCGAATCCATTATCATGAGACAATGGGATAGCTAGCGGCAAAGGACGAGACTCGAAACAAAGCCGGAATGGTAAGTCAGTGTAGCCCAATGCCATAAGTAGGGGGCCGCAAATAGTAGGTCTTAATCCCAGTTAAATTGTGAGATCAAAACGTTCGCAAAAGAACATAAATGTTGGGCAATATTTCAATAAAAATGTTTCAATCCACTAAAAGTCAAACCATTTTTTTCCAACGAAACTACAGTAGATGCATATATTTTCTTCGGCCTTTAATTTACTTTTGGGTAGCGCCAAAAAGGATTTGTGATTAAAAAGACACAAGCACACTGTTTGAAACCGCGATCACTGGATTGAAGATTAAAAAAGCATTTAAAGCGCCGTAAAAAGGTCAAGAAGCAAAGCTTTAATTCAACTTAGTGTTTTATGACGCAGCAATGAATTGATTGTTATGGTGACATGAGGAGGATTTTCATTTAACTTATTTAGATCAAAAGGCTAAAAATAACTTGTAGCAGAGAGCAAGCAAGTCCAAGTAACAAAGCGACGAAATTGTTGCAACTGAAGAGTACTGCGACAAAGTTGTTACCTGCTACCCAGACAGACACGCACCTGACGCCACTCTTTCAATCAATTTCAACTCAGTAAAGTTGAAAATTAAAGATAAAACAAACTTATGCAAATATCATAGAATTGCAATATGTCGGCCAAAATACTTCTTCTTCGGTGCTAATTTAGTTTGTTCACTCTTTTTCTCTTATTTTCGCAGAATTTTCTCTTATGCATCCGTTTCAGCGACAAAAATTATCAGCTAAATTGTACCAAAAGCGATTACTCAATAACGCCTTAATAAAAAAAAAACAAGCCAGCTTTATTTTTCAACTCAAGCATCACAACTGTGACAATGTTGCTGGACTAAAATAGACTTTAATAATCAAGTCTTGATAAGGTGTGCGATATGATACAAGGAATTTAAAGAGAAACAACCAACGACTAGTGTTGAAAATAATTGTATTCAAAGATTAATAGCTGCAATAAAAATCAAAATTGAATGAAAATAAAATTAGACTCTTTCATGCTAAAAAGCAACTTTACAAGATGCCTTTAACGAAAAATACGAACTGAATTTCAAAAAATTCTTTACAGCAAAAGTTTACAAATACAATTAACAAAATACAAACAAGTAAAAAATAGAAAAATTAAAGTTGAAAGTTTAAACGTAATTATGAAAAACGAAAGTACGGAAAATGTTTCTGCAGTTGAAAATTAAGCTGGCAAGGATACGAGTTAGAGGCAAATATATTTGTCCGCAGCGTGGTCGAATGATCAAGATAACCTCGTTTGTGATCGACACGGTCTTGATTCAAAACCCACTCGCATAATTCTGTGGTGTCCTTGGGAAAGATACTTTACGGCACTTTTCCCTGCTTGGCGGTCTTGGCAAGCAGTTCTAAATTCCAGTCCTATCTCTATAAAAATAAAAAAACGAAAAAAAAGATTAACCGGGCAGCAAAATTTTGGCATCTCTGGAAGCAGGTCGGGTAATTGCTTGCCATACGTAATTCATTTTATCTCATCTCATTTCTATATTTATACTCATGACTCGCAGGAAAGTGTCGGAGGTGCTATACATAGAGCAAGCACTTACCCTGACCTACTTCCGGAAATGCCAAGATATAACTGTGCGGTTGAAGTTTTTTAATTTGATTTTTTAATTTTATAAAGATATGACTGAAATTTAGAGCTGCTTGCCCAGAACGCCAAGCAGGAGAAAGCGCGGCAAAGTGTCTTTCTCAAGAACACAAGAGAAAGGCGAGAGTGGTTTCGAACTGAGACAATATTGATTATAATCACGACGCTCTTGACCACTCGATACCCTGCTATATAGCGCCTCCGACGCTTTCCTGCGAGCCAAGAGGATAAATATAGAATCGAAATGAAAAGCTTCACTGCAAACGAGTTTAAATTTGATTGATGATTTGTATCGGCCGCACGAGCTCACAAGGATAAGCAGTTGTAATTTTTAGTCAAAAGGAATGGATTTAAGACAAGCGACTCAATACCGAAGATTTCTAAAATCCAACAAATTGACACAAAAACAAAGTTTTGAAATCAATATGAATCCAATTTTCAACAGCAAGTTACGACCAAGTAATCCGGCAAGAATCGGAGAATGTTCAGCTTTATGCTTACGAAACCATGTTATCTTGTCACGGCAACATAGCGTCTTCAAGCTCAAAATAGTATCCAAAGTGGAAACAAACAGAGTGTCCACAACACTCAAGAAATGTTGACTCATTTAAATGGATTACCAGGTATAACAAAAAAAAAAAGAGCAAAAGATATTAGGAAGCAAAAATGTATTAAACTATGTTCTTCAGTCATCTTTCGACGTACCGCAAGCAACAGGGTCAACACCAGTAGACCGATAACCAGCTCTAAGCCGTATCATGCAAGCATTAACCATTTACAAATCAGACAAATAATATACTTGTTGAAATGTTAAAACTGATTTCTACTAGAAAAAAAAAAAGAAAATGAAAATTACGCGAAGAAAAACGAGAAACCGCAGTAAAAAAAAACTAGACTACAGAGATAAGTAATGACCATGCCAATATTAAAATGAGTATGGCTTCAAACACGTTAATTTACTTTCAGCACAAAAGTTTCTTCAAGTAAAGTTAAAAAAACAAAAACAAAAAACGATTACATTGAACTTCATGAAAGGTCTTGCAATTTTTAAGATTTTTAAAAGATAACTCAAGTATTACAATTTTAGGATTCATCGTTTGGGAAAACTCGATGTAAAGCTTCAAAAAATTGAACTTCAAACAATTTTCGTTTTGGTTATTCAATACGCGACCTACACCAACTGAAGAACGAATGGTTTTGCATGGCAACAGTAGATAATAACTGAAATCATACTAGACATACCACACGCATTGCAGTGCTTCCCGGCTTAAAAGCATCACAACACAAGATTTCTGCTAAGCTGTAAGCTCTGAAGAGATAAACCACCTAGAATTATATTTACAAGTAAACCTTTGGTGTGATATCAACAAGCCGGCCTAAATAAACAGTTAGCTGTTGTAGACATTTTATCATTGAGTCATGAACGAATCTTAATACTAGTAAGGCTATAAAATTCTGACTAACTGTAATAGTTTCTAGGTTTGAATAAAAATATATTAATGATTATTAATTTTCAAGTGTAAAACACGATAAAACTAGCTTCTTTTACGACTATTTTAAAACTTAAATTCTTTCAGAAATTTCTCAGTGGTTCCTTAAAATATACGTGATAAATTCTAAACCATGCTTTCAAACAGAAAAATTTGCAGTAATAAGAAATTCAAAACAACTTAATTAGATAGTTAAGCTAAAACAACTTAATTAGATAGTTAAGCTAAAACTAAAAGCTTTAGAGGACTGCAGGAAATAAAAAAGACTAAAACACGTTACTCAATCTAAAAAAAATTTTATAGGCCGAAAAAACTCAATATAAATTGAAATTACAAACTTGCATAATTTTATCAGTTACACACAAAAAACTGCCACTGCCTTATTGTAGAATTCATCGTACTGCGGCAACTATTAAAGCGCGAGGTCTTCAGCTTGGCTTGCGACCCCTCAATGGATCACACTGCACTAAACTGTAAGTTGCTGTGACCTACGAGTACACACGGATCGCAAAGCAGTTAAATGTTAATAAACAGCTAAAATCTTATAAACGGTAAAAGCTCTTTTATAAATGCCAAGAATATTGCTGTTCATTTGCCAAAACCATTCCCGGAGATGTGTATTGAAAAATTTTTTAATAACATAACGAAGAACTCGGGAAAAAATTAAATAAGTAACTAAACGCCTGAATGCAATTTATATTGGATGTTACATCGAAACTGATCACTGCAACACAAGTAAGTAAATTTGATTATAGTCATAAAGATCGGTTATGAGTTGGTATGAAAACCAATACCCAAACAAAACAAAACAATGTAAAACAAATTTCCACCTCGTATTACGTAATATGTAGTTCATGCATATACGTAGGGTATATCATCTCGGTATTTTACTACAAATGTACGAGATGATTTGACTGCAACAGAAAATAAAAGATGCTAATAAAGACAAGGTAAAAAAAGTGCAATACGAAAAGACCTTATTTTAAAGCCGGTCACTTACGATATAAAACCAAATTAAATAAAAGAAATTGTCGTCCACCGGTATATCCAATAGAAATGCAAAAAGACAGTGGTCTTTTGTAACATGATAACAGACTGTACTGAATATCTCTAATTAAATGATATGTACAAAGCTTGGGGTAGCACGAATTAAACTATAGTAGAAATACCTAGTTGAATTTGTCGGTTTTCCAGATCTCAATCGGGCGGTAATGCCTAAAAATCAACTTCATGCCGAATACGCACGTAGGCCGAGTTGAATTATTTGAGTTTTAAAATATTAATAGTACAACTAACCAGGGGATTTTAGTGAAAATTTCTGGCTCGATCAACTTTAACCAATGTGGTTCACATCTTTCAAACTTGCAAAGTACTTCGTACGCACAAAGCAGCTACGTTTCCAAGGAGTAGTGAATCGTGGATAGGTACTACGGACGTAAGAATCGCTTTGGAAAATTAAATGAGTCTAATTGAAGGTTTGATTTTAGTTTTAAAAAACAAATATGTTCTTTAACTGACTCGAACTACTTCGGTAAACAATACCACAACAAAGAAAAAGAAGATGAAGTCAAACTTATTCGAGTTAAAATTTGGTTGTTATTTTTTACACCGCTCCTGGGTAATTCAATTCATAGGCGTATTTGATGAATCTTGTAGATTCAATATTGGCAGATAATAATTTCTTAGAGCAAAGATTCAATTTTTATATTTAATAAACTTTGTTGGTTGAAATTTTTAATTATAATTTTTAATTAAAAAACCTACGTTGTACGTTTTGTTCTTGCATAGTCAGCGAGTTTTTATTGTGGTAAAAAACGTAAAATTCGAATGGATTCTGTAAGACTGGGTGATTTAAAGCCAAAGGTTTAAGTCTTCAATAACCATTATTGACAATAAGTATTCAACATAAGATCAAAAGCGTGCACTCCATTAAAAAGCTGACAGCAACAATTCATACAATTTGCAATTGTACGTTTGACTAAATCAGAAAAGAACAACACTCAGAGAACAAAACCGGCATTATAATCTGTTCTCTTGAGGAAACACGCTGTCATAACAATGTGCTTAAGCACAAAACATTTTTAACACTGCTGATATGATTTTTGTTCGAATAGAACAATTATGTTTTTAAACCCAAATCAAACACAAAAAAAAGATTCAAAACGTTAACGGATTTGGTTTCTTTTTATAATTTACAGTAGAATGTAAAACGAGTAAACTGAACAGTTCGAAAATTTAAAAGTATTTAAAATAAATCGACGTGTTTTTGAAAAGTGCTCAATGAAAATTTAGAGCATATTCAGATTTTACATTCATAAAAAAAGAAAAAAGATATCGCTACAACCGGTTTTATCCTATTTAAAAAATTATTGTATTTGTATAACAGGGGGTCGTACGTTGCGAAAAATATAAAATTGACAATTGGGGTTTGCACGCCGTTGCCGTCAAGTTGTTGTCGCATCCACTCCAGGTCTGACACAACAGGACTGAGGCCGATGGTTTATTTTTTACAGTCTGCGACAAAAGTTTACGGACATTTACCAAAAAACGCAACATGTAGCTTTAAATACTCATATCTCGATGAGTAATCGGTATTATTGTCCCATAATGCATAATTTTGTTATTATGTTAATACGTACTGTATATAATCTCTGTATGACACTGTTTTTATTTCCTGCTCAATAAATTGTTTGCAAGATCGTCTTTTGGTCAAAATCAGTTAAATTTTATTGCTTTAAAAAATGGACAAAAACAACAAGCTCAAATCGTAACTTTAGGCAATTTAAAGTTTTTTGTACGTCAAATCGCGAAGATTTTAGTTTATTTCGTCGCAATAACAAAATGGATAAATATAGTAGGCAATATAAATACTAGTATAAACACATAAAATTGCGACAAGATGATTGCGAAGGGACCGTGAGGTCTTCGAGTTAAGCAATCACAAATGAAGGTTAGCAAAACAGCTGTGCACAATGTAATCATGAAATACCAAAATGAGGGTGTTTCCATTGACAGAAAGTCTATCTTTATGTCTATGTCACAACTAGCATGTCCCTTGGTAAAGTCCAGACTTTACTTCTTCATCGCCTGAGTCAAGCGCAGTTTTCGAGCTGGCTTGCATGATTTGAGGTCAAATTCCAGAGACAATCTGCGTTGAATTGTTTTTGTACTGATTGCTGTGCCAGTTTCCATCAACTTAGTCTGGTTTTTTTTTTGAGGTACTTAATGGAGAGTAACTGCCTTACGCAGAAAACGGTCTTCTCTGCTGGTAATAATCCTTGGTCGGCCAGACCTTTTTCTGTTTATGAAACCACCCTCATTTTGATATTTCATGATTGTATTGTGCACAGCTGTTTTGCTAATCTTCATCTTCGCGATTCGACGTACAGAAAATTGTAAATTGCCTAAAGTTACGATTTGAGCCCGTTTTCTTCCGTGCTGAGACTGCTTTTTGTCCATTTTTCAAGCAATAAATTTAACTGGTTTTGACAAAAACGCGATCTTGCAAACAATTTATTGAGCAGGAAATAAAACAATGTCATTCAGAGATTATATAGGTATTAACACAATAACATACTTATGCATTATAGGACAATCATACCAATTACTCGTCGAGATATGAGCATTTAAAGCTACATGTTGCGTCTTTTGGGAAGTGTCCGTAAACTTTTGTCGCAGACTGTACTTTCCCAGATTGTTGCACTACCGAGATCAGATGCTGGCAGTGATGGAGTTGAGTCAGCATCGGATTTCGCCATCCAAAACCATCAGATCTCGTGCTCCATGTGGTATCCGATGTATAAGGCACGTTATTAAGAAGTGGCATACTTTCCTAATGAATGATTTTCAAACAGAATGAAACAGATTGTAGTCGTGTTTTTGTTTAATAAATGTAGCATCTAAATTCTTGACGAGCTTTGAATAAATAAATATTAAAAGATAACAACACACAACAAATTAAGCATTTAATCGCATTTCGGTGAATGATGTCCAAATACAAATTTTGAAAACAAATAATAAATTCATAGTAAAATGTAAATAGAAGCCGCAACCGCAGTGGTTTTCGGTAAGTGTATGGTTGAAAAGGCAAAAATTCTTAAAAAATTTCCCGATGATCATAAAAACAAAAAATCATATAAGTAACCAGAGTAGAAAACATTTTTAAGCTGCTACCGTCACCGTCCTTGTGTGAGTCTGTTACAACCGGATGCAGGGGGTCTATTATTCAGAAACACTAGATTGCGAACCTGCTTGGAACGGATGATGGCAGTGACAAAAACAGCAACCAATCGAACAGTGATCAAGTAAGGTTGATCAACGTATATAGCTATAAAGCTAATTAGAAGTCTTTGGAAATCGACTAGTAGCCCGTTTAAAAAAAGTGAGGGCTCGTTTCCACTACAAGCGTGGAATGGAGTATACTTTGTTTGTTTTATTAAATTTTTTTGCTTTGCTTAGCGCTCACTTAAATTTTAAGTGCGAAAAAATCACAAAAAAAAATGCTCCATTTCACGCTCGTAGTGGAAACAAGCCTTAAATTGCAATCTGGTGAAATTATTTTTTCTTTTGATGTAGCACAGACACAAAATGTTTTCTCAGGGCACATAAAATTGATATTGCACCGGCCCTTGGTTATTGATATTTATAATGAAGAGAAGCATATTTAGGAAAATCCCACCAATGATTATCGCACCCTTGGTGGTGGGTTTGGGATCTTTACAGGAATCAAAATAACCCTCAGTTTTTTCGGATTATTTGTGTCAGTGTTATTTTACAAAGCACGGTCACTTTTGGGTGCATTCAGACATTGACACTTCGTTCACAAAATTATAGGAAATGTTTGCGTCGGGGTTTAAGCGTGTATAGAGGAGCGCTGTTTAGAGGTAATGAAAATTTTTTTCTTGTGTTCTGTGGGCAAACCAAAAACCAAGAACAACGGCCTGCTGCGAAGCAAGTAAAGCGTAATAAACATCTCACATGAAATGGAGCGCATTTAAAACGTTTACCCTTGGAAAAAGGCACAAATAACATTGATATTCAGTTTTTTCTTTTAAACTATCTTTACTTCCTACACCACTAAAATTATATTGTAAAAAAAAATTTTCATAAAAAATAGGAAGCCAAAATTTGGCTAAAGATTTTATGCAATAAAGCATCTGAGTATATCAGAGAAGAACTTGAGCGTTGGGCGGTAATTTGACAGTTAATTTATTCTAAACTAATGTCTGAACGAGTCAAAAAGAAACATAAAACAATTCATCCGGCACAATTATCTACAATATAACGTTGGTTTTATCAAGACCAAAAAATTGTGAGATTACCAAGCAAGCAATATACCAAAGAGTTTTTGGCCTTAAAGCTTGTTCATAACTTCGGCGATCAACATATCTAACATTACAGTACTATTTATTAGTCAAGAGAAAATTGGAAAATCGGAAATAAAGCCTGTGCTTTGCCAAGATAATTTGAAAATCGTAAATTAGCATAACATGCTCGTCAGCAATTAACGAAGTGTTAAAAGAACCCAAGCCGGAATGCAAGATGAGTAAATGTGTTGAACTCAAATTAAATTGAATATGTTTGGTTGCCAATGAAGGATTAAGATTAAGATTTGAAGTAGTCTACAATGCAAATAAACTAGAAAAATGTTAATAAGCTTATATTGAAAAGCATAAACACATTTTATCACAGTTAACGCAACAAAGCCAAATAAAAAATTAAAACAAAAAAATTACATGTAATTGAGGATTAAACAGACAAAAATTCTTTTATGAAATTTTTGATCTCATGCAACTGAATGAATAAATGAAAAACTCTGGTGGGGGTTCTTTAACACACAACACTGTGTGTGAAAAAAAACAACTTCTTATTAATCCGTAAAAACAGTGAATAAAGCGCGTTGGTGTGGTTGTTCATCATGCCAGGCAAATGTCTCGCTTCAAATAGCGAGAAAAATTAAAGGTCAATGAAAAGTGAAAGGTCAGATTAAGAAGCAATCATAATTTCTGGCTGAAAGCTAGAGAGTAGGAGTGAACGACAAGATTTGTCCATCCATAATCGATCCAATTCACTTCAACGGCTTTGTCCTCGTATTCATAAGATGTAATGGTGTGGATACCTGAGTGCGCGCGATTAGATGAATTTGGTTGATGCGAATCCCTTGGTCTGCTGGTGGCCGCTCATAACCGTTGCTTCTGCATTGCGACTAAATTAAAACTTCAAGGAACAAAACTCAGTAGTTATTCCAATAACCAGTAGAAATACCAACACAATACCACGTTGTTGGTCTGTAAAAAATTTTTTCAGCAGTTGAGGTCATCCAAGAGCGGTAGTCTGGATTGGCTTCTTTACTAAATTGAGAGATAGCTCCTCCAAGATATCCTCGGAGGGGCGACAACAACAACAACAACAACAACAACAACGGCAATAAAAAAATCTTGTTTGAAGCAAGACCGCTGCTATAATAGAATGTTTTTGTTATTAGAAAAACCAACAATTTTTTACGTGTGTTTACGTCTAAAATAAAACTACAGCGATAAACCAAACAACAATAAACATCGAGACAATTGCGAAGAACCTAAGTTGAAGCTGTTGAGATTTTTAAAACAAAACACATCAAACGAACCTAAAAGTAAAAAGCTTAAATATAAACGTAAAAAACATAAAGATCAAAGCGTGCTGACATATTCAATGCACTGACAACAACTACTCCAAAAGTAGATACGGTTTCTAAAAAATTACTCGAGATATTTTGATAGCTTCAATAACAACTGGCATTGCAAGTGACAGCGACTTCTGTTTCTTCAGAATTTCTTTTATTTCAAGTATTTAAAATAAGTAAGGCCAATTGTATTTGGAAGGAAAACGCAATGCACTTGGATTGAAAAGGGCATTGCAATAGCCGGAGATTGAAAAAATTTAAAAGCAGCTTGATTGGTTGATTTTGTATGGTGAAAAGTGAAAATTAATGGTGGAAATATTACTGTAAACCTGACAATAAGTCATAATTGAAAGACCACAAGTTAAAGTCTGTTGAATAAAAATTGAAATAGAAAGGTCAAAGTTGAAAAAAAGTTTAGTAAAACAAACGCTTCACAATTTAAATTTGCAGCTGCAAAAGCCGAGATGAGAAGTGTTTGAATGATTAGAAGATAATTATAACCTAATCTGAAAGACAAGAGCTTAAATATTGGACGAAAATAAAACAAAATTTCAAAGCTGAGCCGTAAACAGACTCAATGTAACGCATCTGGCTGTAATCAACAGCAAATGATTTTGGCATTACGGAAAACAAGGATAAAACGAAGTTCAAACTTGCAATGAGTGTTGCTATCCAAACTTGCAACATTCTATTTGAGTAAGTATCTAAAAAAGTTTTAATAAACGAAAGCTCATAAATAAGGTGATATTTAGCTGATATTTTTTCTTAAGAAATTTCATAGAAAAAAAATTGTAAAAGCGGTTGAAGCAACACCTGCGAGAGAAGTATGTTCGTGTGATGCGGAAGTTAATAATGCATTGTTTAACTTTAAACCAGGACTTGCCTGTTTAAGATTAATTAAGATGAATAGTTATAATATACCTTACACAAGAGATTAATTTCGCTACAAGATAGAAGTCGAATACGTTAGCAACAAATGGAAGGTGTAGCTGTTTTTTACTAAGATATTCATTTAATCAAATGCGGCACCAACGAAATTAATACGAGAAATCTCATTGATGTGGAAAACAAACAAGCGAAAATCGAGTTTGAAAAGTAGACAGAGCTGAAGGCCTAGGTCATTTTTCAAACGTATCGTCAGCTTTAAAAAGTAAGTAAGATATTATCTTATTCAACCACTTAAGCGGCGGAATCAATAACGCTGAGATAAACGATTTTAAAAAAGGACTTTAAAGCGACAGGAGAAATATTTAAACAAAAACTTTTAATGTTTGGAATAAAGGTTCGATTTATACATCACTAAGTTAAATGAATCTTTATTTTTTTGAGGCTCAGCACAATTGTGATAACGAAGGCAGTAGTGAAAGTTGATGGAGAAATAAACAAACTTTGAATTCATTGAAATAACCGAATTCAAAAGCAATGCCGAACTTAATAGAAAAGCAACACTTTGATTTAAACCAGTGGTTCTAAAAACAGTCGATTGGTACATCCAAGGGGCCGAATGGTGGTCGATAAATGACCAAAGGGTCAACAAATAAAAGCTGGGCTTTTTTGACGCAATAAAGCAACAACGCCTAAAAACATGAAAAAAGTATAGTTTTTAAAACAAAGACCTTTTTTTAATATTTACGTGCTTTCCCTGCCATCTAATGTAACGTGAAACTGCAGACAAAAAAAAGTCTTTAATTTCGTTAAGAGTTTGTACTTGATTAGAGAGTCGATAAAATAATTTTATTGGTTTCGAGGTCGACATGCAGGAAGCTTTGAGAACCCCTGATTTATACATTATTGAAACGAACTACATTGATTTAAATAGATAAAAATTAGTTATTTGCATAACAAAAACAACACTTTTGCATTAAAAAGTAAAAATTATAAACTTAAAAATAGAGAACTTTCACGAGAACAAGATTTGTCAAGTTAATTATACTCAAGGTACTACCTCTTTTTTTTACGAGAAATAAAAGTTACTACAAAAAAGAAACGCCATGCTGCTAGGTGGCTTGACATCATCTTTAAATGCGAAATAAATCTTGCTTGAACCAGAAACTTGCCAACTATAGAGGATAACATGCAGTGCAGAAAGTGCTGGAAAACAATAAGTAAATAAGCCAACGACTCTTGCAATTTTTGCAGATAGTAAGCCTATTATTATTTTTAGAAATGCGAGGGTGAGGTCCTCTGTGTGTATAAGTTGGATTAGCATTGTTAAGTAATGAAAATCGTTTTTTATTTAACTAAACTTAACCGGCAATCGTGCATGACTTTAAAAACTTTCCAGGCCTTAAAGCAGAAACTTCGACAACTGCTATTTGTTTCGAAGATAAACTTCAAGTCGCGGTTGGCCGTTCGGAGAATCTTATTCGTGCAAGCGACCCCTTACACCGTTTTAAAGCCCGTTCGTCTACAGCCTAATAGAGCGTGAAATGAGTTGGGTTCAGAGCAGGTGCAGCAGGTTTGTTTACATGGAGACAAGTAAATAGATCAGAAGTTTATATTACATGCAGGTGAAAGTAAAAGCGGCTTGACATGAAGCAAAGCAATTTCGCCTAGAAGTGTTTTCAATTAAGGTCGCACAATAGACAAATCGAAGCAATAAAACATTTATATAAAAGGTGACACAGTGTTAGTGTTAAGGGAAGACTTTTTGAAATTGCCGCACACTAAACTGATAAAAAGCAGGAACGAGTTTAGTTCAATTTGCACACGCTCCATTTTGTAGTTCCAATCAGTATGACCAACATCATTGCAATATTTTATGGAAGTTTTTTGCAGAATGTTTTGTTTAAGTCAACAGAAGTCAAGTTAAAGCGAAAAACCAAATCATTATAACAGTACGTTTTGAGTTAATGATTTAAAGAATTGTTGATAGTTTAAGAGCAATATCATTTTACTCAAACTACGGGAGGTTGCTATAAGTATTTTTTGTCTTTCAGTTAAAGTGAAGGTAGTTTTTTGTTTTAGTTCATTTTGCGACAAAAAACAAACTTTTTTTATCCTGATTACACAAAGGCAAAGATCGAAAAAACTGTATATATTTCTAAAATGGCAACGAAAAAGGGTACTTTCCTGTTATCGCTCCACCATCAGCAAATAGTGAACGAAAACCCAAGACTTTTGTGGTCTCTTCAAGAAATCACCATAAGCGATTTTTTTCGGTGAAACTAACCCGAAATACCCCTTTCAGAACCAGGGTGAAATAAAGAAGAAACCAAGAGAAATGTATTGAAAATAACAGGAAGCAATAGATGGTGGGGCGATAACAGAAAAGTACCGAAAAAAGTCCAGAAATTTCATTGAACCTTTGAATGAGTTCATGGCATAGAAAAATATGTGAATGACTACTCTATGTTTTGAGATCACTAATATAAAAGCGTAAACGCTTTATTACAAAAAAGTTCTCACAGAAACAGAAGTAGCTTTTCCGAAAGATCATAAATAAAAAAAAGACTGATTTCCTGTTACCTTTTCATATTAATATGTTCAGGTAATAGTATGATTAATCAGAGTAAGTAAGTGAAGTATCAAAACTGCAAAAAGTTGCAAAACATAAAAAAACACGTGTTTATATAGAGACTGCATATTTACAAAGTAAACGTCATTTAATCTGCTATCAACGAAATAGATCAATTTGAAGTGCTTAGTTATGTCAAACACAAATCATAATCAATGAACACGAAACAATGACACTAAGAAACGAATACTAACCGATAAGACATTTTTTAAATCACAAACAGGCGTAAATCTATTCATACTTTATATAAAAATATGATTGAAAAAGTTTTATGTGATACATTGGAAGTAGCGAAAGTCTTAAGCAATTTCAAAATACACCTGATTGAAACCTTAAAGTTGTCGATATAATAATAAACTCCACTTGTGTCAATGGCTGTAAATGACCACCAATAATCAAGGCTATGTGAATGAACCAACAATAAAAGTAAGGAAAAATCGTTTTCGGGTAAGCTTAACAAAGTTTGAAAAACTAATGTCATAGGTTTAATCGGCCCATATTTCTTAAAAGAGCAAAGCAACTTGAAACGCCTTTTTTACGGTTACCACAACAGAGGGTGACACATAATTGTAAATCACGGATTTTGTGTGCGCAAGTTGGTCGTTTGTCGCACAATGGCGTGGATTTGGATACAAAAAATCATTTCTTTCCAAATTTACCGTGAACTGACGGACAGGTGTTGAAAGCTGCCCACAGTGATACTATAACAGCCATTTAGTATGATAGAATCAACGATCTTAGTAAAAAAAACTCGGGAGTTAAGTTTACCATTTATCCTTGCCGAAGCAAAGCAAGCTAGCCGGGATATAAGATGAATTTTTCTTTCAATTTAGTAATTACGCTCTCGCGATGGTTGCAAATCAAATTCTTTAATCAAAATACAACTATTAACCAGCACAAAAATAACGATTACAATGCAAGATTTTGCCAAGCAGTTTTGTTTGTTTTGTGAAAGTCGAAAGAGCTTTCTTTGGTAGCTTAATATCTTCGACAACAAAATATATTGAATTGACGAGGTATAGTTAAAATAAAAATAACACTTTCGTCATTTAGCCAGTCGACCTTTGTTTCCTTGTAATCGATTTTACGGCGTTAAAAAAACTTTAAATCCACATGAATAAAAACTAAATTTCGTTAACAAAAACGCATGTAAATTAGGATTTTACCGTCAAATGACTTGTTCTTATTCCAGGACTGATTTTACTCTTAGAACCACGTCGAAAAATAGCGATTTGAAACAAATTAGAAACCAGAACAAAACTACTTTAAACAGAGTATCCGGGCAGGTAACAACTCGACACATGGTAACATCAAAATTAATACAAAGATTATGTAGGCGGCAACTAAACAAGACAAATGAGGAAAAGTGTGTACATGTTTAGACAAGATACAAAAATGCGAGCAAAATATAAACAAACTATCGTTGTTTTCGTCGAAGTAAAGCAACCTGGTTTGAGCGGGTCCGCCAAATGCAGTCGTGATTGAAACGTTTTTGATCGCTTTCAATAAGAAGATCGGTGCTGAGGAATCTTACAAGCTGATTAAACTAATAACAAAAGCTGCAAAGTAAAAAAATTCTAGACACAAACTTGCAAACAATATATAGATAAGTTGACTTTTAATAAGTTGTATTTTCGTACTGTAAATTCAGCAGTTTTAATAAAACTCAACACGCCTTAAAAAACCACCACGTTTTCAAAATAACTCCCACGTAAAAATTAAATCGTCAGGAAAATTGACTGAACGTCACATTTAAAAAAAGAAAAGCCACAATCATGAGCAATGCAAAGGCAAGTTCCAGAAAAAGGAGATGATAAGCACCTCAATCGTGCAGTAGGTCTTTGTCGTTGTAACATAATGCGAAAGGCGCGTGTCCCACTCGCGCTTGGCCCAGTGCAATGCATAATTGCACGGCGAACGTTACACTTGAGCAGGCATCCGAGATTTCCGCAGGTTTTGGTAGAGTTGATTTAAAATCGTAATAAGTTCGAGAAAAGAAAAAAAAGTAGACAAGACGCGGGCGGTTGGGCATTTGCTTCGCGATAGCGCGCGCATTCGGCGAGGAAAGATCGTTAGAAGAACAGCGATTGTTTCTAACCATATCAGGCAGTCGAAAGAAAAGTTTACGTAATTCAGGCAATTTATAACGTTTATTGATTTCTTTGATTCAATGAGGAAAAAATGAGGTAATCGCAAAACATTATTAGAAATTTGATAAAATTTGAAGAGTAATGATTTTTGAAGATTATAAATGTCAGTTTAATATTTTAAAAAATGCTTATTAACGAAGTTCCATAATCACATAAACGAAATCTGAAAGCTTATATTGAATAGGTGAGATTAGGCATAAAATTAGAAAAACAGTTTTTAACAACTTTGTGCACAATTCAACGCAAAAACGTTTACTGAAATCTAAGACAATGGTGCTTTGGTATTCTGTGAGTAAGTAATTTAACTTTTAATCAATTCTGTAAGTGATTCAATATTAAGGACGCTTTTTATATTTTGAAATTTAACTCAGAAAAAGATCGAGAGATACTGGAATTGAACCCAGAGTTTCGTGTTATAACGCAATCAAATAAGACGCCGGACGTAACTGCTGTTAACGCGTACGAGTTAAACAGTCGTTGTTAAAAAGGTCAATCAAACAATGCCGGTGTACCGCGAAATTTTATGGGAGGAATTGTTTAAATCATTCTGCAAGACAGGTATTATACAGCACGATAAAGAAATTAACCTGTCATTTGAAAACATTCTGTCAATATATACTTAAAAAGCGATTGCTATATTAGAGATAGTAAAGTCAATCGATCAAAACTGCTTGACTGTGTGGATTGCCCGCTTTGCTAGCCAGAAGTAAGGTTGGGCAATAAAATGAAGCTACATAAAAACAATAAAACCTTTTAGATCGACATGAGAGAGAGATCATATTTTTTGCATAAATTTATTTCGAAGTTATAAGTAGAAGAAGCACCAGAAACTATTCGAAAAACAGAATATAGCATATTAAAAGAAAAATAATTATTAATGTGGAGCTCTTCGCGATAAAAAGATATTACATATTTTTCCAGAAGTTTTCTAATGCAAAACCATAGCAGTAACGTGAAATACGAAGTAGCAACTTTGAAACAAAAAAATTTTATTTAATAAATCTTTTCTGCAGAGAATTCTCGAAGAAGCGTTGAAATCTCATCTTAGTAGCCAGACAATATAATTTAAGAACAACGTCAAGTCGCGGTCACAATGTCACAAAAAAAAGACGATAGATATTAGGAGCCATTATTTAATTATTTTACTACAACAATGCGATCTGCACTGACATATAAACACAACGGCAAGTCGGCTAGTTATTGTTGGGCACTTAATGAGCTTGCCGATAGATGCTTACGTCAAGTAAATAAACGAAGAGGAATGGGATTCTGCCGAGTATTCCATTAATATAATTGGACGGAGAGCAGTTGAGTCAGAATAAAGCGGCATTAGTTCATTGTTCGAAGTGCAAAAAATAGGCTAAAACAACTTCTTCAGGCACTTGATCTACGCTAAAAGTGTGACACCAAGTGTACCTCTTGTAAACAAAAGAACGCATTTTTCTATTGTCAGCCAGAAAGCTGTTGTGGTTAAAATTATTTTACGGGCTAGAAAAAAACTGTCAAGTTGTTTGTTTCTGCAATGTTTGATAAGCAGAAAGGGGAAAAAGAAATACACTATAAGCAAAAGATATTAACCCTGGTTTATTCGAAATAACAGGCTATGTATTCGGGTCTTGTTTGCTGTGAATAAATTTCGTATTTCCATAGAGAGCAAGTTTTTATCCCAGCAAACCGATTAATGTTCGGGAGGCTGATAAAGGTTGTACACAGCAGGTGCATCAACAAAATAGAAAAGCGATTTTTGGCAAGAAGGTGTGAATAACAACGAGGTAAGAATGATCGCGATCGCAGTGAATATCGAGCAAACGAACAAAGCTAATCTTGCTTGTTTCTATGCAGCAATATCTAATGCCCATTGAACAGCGTCGGCTGTCAAGAAATAAAGATTTCGAGTTATTTCTTTCGAATTCTAGCGCTAGCAGGCTGGCGATATTGCTTTCAAAAAACAGGTATGCCCGTAATATGTTTAGTAATAATAAACTGAGATGGATCTAAGTACAAATATTCTGGCAAACGAACGCCAAAAACCAACAACTTATCGACAGTTTCGTTCAGGTGCACCGGCCCGCAACGAGGTTAGTGTGACCCACACGTCAATGTATACTAGCACGCAAACTGGCACGGTGTACACAGGTCGACCGCCTTATAGGAAGCCGAATTATGAGTGAGTAAAAGATAGACAGCCAGATTCAAGAAAAATAATTGATCTCCGTTAGCTTTGTATTTATCGCACCGTTGCGCGTGATGAGATGGCAAACACGACAAAAAGATATTTGAAAAGCTTTGAAGTTGTTCTTAAATTTATTGTTTGTGATCAGGTTTTGAGTATCTCAGCATATTTCAAACTCAATCAAACTATATGGTTTTTGTTAGTAGTTGCTATAATTACTAGAAATTAAGACGTAGCATGTTAACCTGGACGATTTTAATAAGCTTTCGAAAGATGGCTAGTCAAAATAGTCATGCTAGTTGGGCTTCCGTAGAAAGATTGAGCAAATACTACTAGCTTTTTTTATTGTGTTTAGTATCCTGTCTTTGATTTGTTTATTTAACCCATGACGATTATAAACGAGACGATAAAGAACTGGCGCTCTTCGCACTGATAAGCTCGGGCTCTCAGCAGCTCCAACAAACCTCAGTATAAACCAACGAGTTACACGAGAAAGGAAAGCTTCGTTACTTTAGTTCCTGACATATTTTGAGATAAAGAGCTGTTCAACTAAATTTGAAAAGCTGTTTATCTAAATTTGCGTTTTTCTGAAAAGTGCTCTGCTTTTATCATATTTTTATTTAATTTTGGAAAAATGTTAATATATTTACGAGGTCTGTTCAAAAAGTATCCGACTTTTTTGTATAAAGCACACAACACAATAAATTTTGCAAGTTTTATTCAATCTCCTTCAAAATATTCCCCTTGGTGGTTCACACACTTATCCCAGCGCTTCTGCCACTTCTCAAAACACTTCATAAACTCCTCCCCCGGAATGCTCTGAAGCTCCTCCGTCGCTTTTTTCATAATGTCTTCTCTTGACTGAAATCGCCTCCCTTTCAGAGTTGTTTTTAGCTTAGGGAACAGCCAGAAATCACACGGTGCTAAGTCGGGAGAGTAAGGAGCCTGTCTAATAAGTGGCATGCTGTTTTTGGCTAGAAAAGCTTGGACCACATGTGCAGAATGAGCGGGAGCATTGTCGTGGTGAAGCTGAAAATTCTTTGCTGCCCACATGTTTGGCCGCTTTCTTCGCACAGCATCACGAAGGCGACGTAGAATCTCCAGGTAGTACTCTTTGTTGATTGTTTGACCTTCTGGTGCGTATTCATGATGCACGATGCCACGGGAATCAAAAAAACAGGTCAGCATAACTTTCACATTGCTGCGGACTTGCCGAGCTTTTTTTGGGCGTGGTGATTCCGGATGCTTCCATTGTGATGATTGAAACTTGGTTTCTGGGTCATAACCATAAACCCAGGTCTCATCACCAGTGATGATTGTCTTGATAAATTCTGGGTCATGATTTGCAACATCCAGCATGTCCTCCGAAATTTCCTTCCGGAGTTCCTTCTGTTGCTCCGTCAGCAGCTTGGGGACAAATTTAGCCGACACTCTCCGCAGGTTCAAATCCTCAGTTAGGATTGAATGAACTGAGCCTGTGCTTATTCCCATTTCTGCAGCAATCTCTCGTACTGTTAAACGACGATCCTCCAACACTTTTTCACGAACCTGATCCATCGCCTCCTCGTTTCGGCTTGTGGATGGCCTTCCTGAGCGAGGATCACTTTCCACTGATGCACGGCCATCTTTAAAGCGTTTAAACCATTGCTTTATCTGAGTTGGGCTTAAGGCCTCATTTTCAAAAGCTTGTTGAATCTTTCGAATTGTTTCAACTCGAGTATCACCAAGTTTTTGACAAAACTTGATGCAATACCTCTGTTCGATGCGTTCTGTCATTGAAATGAAATTTTCTGAAAATCAAAAAACCGATGAACACGTACTACACGCCTGCACTAAATGCTTTACACAGAGAGATACGAATGACGAATCGGCCTGAAACGCTTCACGATTACGCGTGAATGTGTGTGTGTGCAGCCACGCTTTGCACGGGCAGTTTGCTCATACCTTATTGGCGAGAGGGAAAAAGGTCGGATACTTTTTGAACAGACCTCGTATTTTTCCCGAGGTCGATTCATTTTTTCTTTTCTTAGAAAAAAACTAACTAATTACTCCCAAGTTGTAAAGTTGTAAAGATAAAAAATTGAATGTTTGATTTTAAAGAGAAAAAAACGGAATATATTTAATTAAAGCTTTAACAAACATAATGGATTTCACTACCGCAAGTCAACATCGGAGGACGTATTTTTCAAAATTAAAAAATAAAAAAATCTTGTCTGTGTCAGTTTTCATGGTTTTGTTTTCCATCGGAAGCGCTCAATTGCCTCCGAGATGTTGTGACGTATGTGACTGTAGATCAAATGCAATCTGGTGCCAGCTAAAGGGATTGAACTCGGTACCACGAGAAATACCAACAAATACCAAGCGATTGTACTTGTTCCGCAATAACATCTCGGTTATTCCGACAAGGGCATTTGCAGCACTGACGGTAAGCATATATTGATAAGACGATCCAGCAGAGAAAATTTAACTGTGAAAGTTAAATTTTTAAACGGACTTCTTAGTTATGTTAAAAAGTGGTGGTTTGTTTACAAATGCACTTTTAAACAAAAATCTCTTTTCTACAGAACTTGGAAATTTTAGATTTGCGAACGAATAACCTCGACAATAGAGGAATCGCAGAAGGAGCATTCGATGGCCTTACTAACTTGCAAGCATTGATGCTATCAGAAAACAAGTTAACAACGTTAACAACCAACATATTATCGGGTGAGCTTGAAGAGTCTTTAGTGAAAGAAAAATATTCTTCGCTTGTCATTTGGCTGCCCCTTCAAAGTTGCAGCATTATGGAGGAAATTGCATTGAGCAAAACACAATGCGACGGGATAGGGATAAAACTGACTATATTGAAAAGTACCTAGGCATTAAAAATTTGTAAAAGTTGGTCCATCCATCGATCTGAAAAATCTAACCGCGCACACACATTGAGAACGAAGTGAGATGGTGCACCATTTGGCATAAATATTAAATTAACGATGTTATCCCAAGACACTGTGGGCCACACAAAACTATTAAGTATCTAAAGGTAGCTCTGTGCATTCATGGTATCACGCGAAAGATATGTACCAATAATTCCTCTTGCCGTCATTCCGTACCACACAGTTACTTTTAGTCGAGTTTGCATTCGGATGTAGTGTCGCATGCCTACCCTTCAATGTACGCCAACATTAATGGAATTCCACACTTTGTAACGTGCTGCAATTTTGGCTCGCTTCTGAATGGTCAAGCGAGAGATCATTTTTAAAAATGTTAAGTCACATATCATAAATAACAAAAACTATTAACAAAATTTGAAGAACATGTAATCCCGATAGGTGTTGTTCCGACTAATACGGTGGTTGTTTTTCTGGAAATCTGTTGTAACTGTAATTAAACGCAATTTTTATTGCTCAGTTACTTTTCAACAACCCTGTAGAACTAACGTATCGAAAAAAACTCGCAAAACCTAACAATGTATTGGGTTGTTTTTGCATAAATTTTAAACTTTACTAATAACAAATACATACCAGATAAGGATGTTCAAGGAGGCACACGTTGCTTCAATGTCATAATCCTGTTTTTTTTACATACTGTATCTCTCAAAAACCCAAATGACCAATATCAATTAAAAGAAAAAATTCATAGATTTTTTAATGCGAACTTCTTTGTTCTGATTAATTTTGATCAAATATTTCGTGTAAACATACCCTGACCTTTATTTAGCAAAAATTTATTTATATACACAGTTCATAAGCAAACAGTTTTTTGTGCACCGGCGAGTTTTTGTTTACAGCTACGCAACTTCTAATTCGACGATAGCTGTTTTAAGTAACGCTTTGTTTATCAAGGAACCGTCAAACTGGTACGGCTATATTTAAAAGACAACCTCATAGAAAACATCGAAGACGATGCTTTGACTAATTTAACTAAATTAGTCGAGCTGAAATTGGGAAATAATCGCTTGACGGATGTTCCGAGGTTCGTGAATTGTCGCGGTCTGCGGCGACTGTATCTAAACAACAATCGCATAACTGCCCTCCCGTCTCAGCTGTTTGCAAGCATAAGCGATTTGGAAGACTTGACGGTGAGCTGATAACGCTTGGATTTGTAAAATTTAAATTAAACAGCTTTTTAAGAAAAATAATTCGAGCAGTCGCGATTTAACAACTTGCTGAATAACGTGACTACGGCCGTAATTGCTCCCAGTTAGAAAAGTTGTGTTGTTTTGAATAAAAAAGTGACGCATCGTCGGCATCGCCTACGCACAATCAACACTGGCCGAGGAATGATCGCTTTTAATTAACTAATAGAAGGAAAAATATAAAACGTGTAAATGGGGATTTTCTAGTAAGAATTACTGCAAATTTTTTCAATATCAAATGCTCGGTCCTTAGACGTGGTAACGCAAATGGTTTCAAGCTTTACGTACAGTTGTTGCTGTCATATTTTGTGCAGTCGTGCGCAAAAGCCAATAAGAGTTCTAATTAATGGTTTAATTCAATAAAACATTAAAATTAAAAAAATCACATCAGCCAATTTAATTTCAGTTAGCGCATAACCAACTTCAAGAAATCCCATCGGACTTATTTGGGAAAACTTCTAGTTTACGAATATTCGACATCAGTAGCAACAAGTTAAGAAGTGGACCACAAATCATCAGGTATAGTCAGATAATCGCACAAGCGTGCTAATTTAATGAATACATATAATCCGGTTAATTACAAACTGTAATCGTCACGTGCATAATTTGAACCGCTCCAGAGCCGAGTTAACGAATTTATTTTAATTGAACTTATCGACTTGACCAGCATCTAATTTTTTCGACGAAGCACTACTCAATTCGGAAGTTTTTAAAGACAAGAAATACGAGGTCGAAGCGATTTAACTTTTTAAATCATACGATGCGAGATGACTAAGACCTTTCAAGAAAGTGTCTGCTAGTTGTAAAAGACTGCAAACGTCGTTTCAGAAATATGACATCACTGCAGACTCTAAATCTATCGGGAAATTTGATTACGTCCCTACCAAGAAATTTTCTGCAAAAGCTGCGAAAAATCAAAACCCTTGATCTGCGAGGGCTGCGTTTGACTGCTCTCCCGCAAGGCTTCATTCCACGTTCAATGTTTCTCAACATTTTCGATGCCTCTGACAACCCTTGGCATTGCAATTGCGACATCCAGTGGATGGTTGAATATATGAAGTAATAACTAATTTTTTTTGTTTTTGTTCTGAATTTACTACGGATTAGTAAAAATCTCAACTTTGTTTTTTTAGAGAATTTAAGGACGTATTTACATCAATAAAAAATGTTCAGTGCAAGAAACCGCAACATCTGAGAGGTCGGACACTAACTTCGTTAAGCAGTAACGATAGGTATTGCGAGAGGTATGACAAATGTCTGAGGTTAAAAGCTTTTTTCTGCAATTATTTCACTTTATTCATCTGTGGGCCGTAAACTAACGATGAATTTATTCAGGGCTTCAATTCCAAGCACGACATTGCGAGCAAAAACAAAGCCGACAGCGCGTTTACAAACAACAATACCTTCAATCGATTTGTGCGATCTTCAGCAGTGCAAGAACGGTGGAACATGTTATATAAACTTGACCTCTCACGTGCCAGTTTGCAGGTACACAAGGTATATACGGACCAGAGTTAAAGAAATTTAATAAAATCTTGCCACGATTTAGGTGCCCGCCGGGATGGGCGGGAGTGCACTGCACCAAAGCTTTAGGAACACCGAAACCACCTTCGACTACGCGTGCGTCGGCCACGACACCAAACGAGACTAAAAGCAAGCCGAAGCTCATGATTAGTCGCCCTTCACTTACTCCACACTCCGTCGATATCTTTTTTCCAATTATCAAGAAACGTATGACGATTACTACGACCATAACGCGGGCGAACGGCAGACCGGTTCAACAAACAAGCAGCAAAACAATTTTTCCAACCAAGCATTCGTACAAAGTTGAAGGACTCGAAGCCGGGAGAACGTATAATATTTGCATTTGCGTAACCGACCGAGTCTATACGACAAGCAGAGGTAAAGCAGTAGAAGATAAGTTATGCAATATCGTAACCACACCATCCGACGCGCTCGCCGAACAGAAAGACGATTCAATAAGGGCAACAAAGCAAAATACAAGTAAAATCGATCCGACCATAAAAAGGTCGAACAATTTAATGCCTGTTGATGCTTCTAATGATCAAAAAAACCAAAAAGACTCAGCAATTGTGGAAGAAAGTAGATTGCCAATTTACATTGCGATTGCAATCGGAGCGACGTTAGTTATTATAGTAGTTTCGTTGGTGATTTTCTGCAAACGAAGAAAAAAACCGAAGACAAGAAAGACCACCAACAACAATCATACAAACGGTATGCCATTGCGTCCGAACCGTTCAGACTTTGACAACATAAAACCAACAGCTTTGACGCAACACAGCAGTCGTGGCGGAGAGCAAATCCCAGCTGTTGTGCCATTATTGCATCACAATAGCGACTATTACGAAGGTCGAGGCAAGCATAGCTGTGCTAGTTGCAGCGCAACGACACAACGGATTGCTACTCCCAACCAAACGGAGTCACTGGGCAGGAGCAGTACTTCCGACGGCAGTGTGTTCTGCGGCGCACAAAGCAAAAGCGAGAGGTGCTGCTCGCAGGGATCAGGGGGGCGATATCCAACGTCTATGGACGGAGTACGGCACAACGCGATACATAAGAACGTAGCTTTGAATGCTAACTACAGACCACCTTTAAACAATCGCGAATACGGTTCTATACACAGAAGCCAGGGAAGTCCAAGTTTACAAGTCGCTGAAAACGATTTCCACGAAGTGAACGGACCGATAGGAGTTGTGCCAGTTCTATCAACAACCACATCCGTAAACCACTCCTATCACGGAACAATAGCCACAACGGCATTCAATCAGCAGACTGGTTGTTTTTACCCAATGCAAAACGGTTTGCACTCGACTTCAATTAACGGCTGTCCGCCGGAAGTCGCGCGGACAAGACAAGTATCAACTTCGCACGCGCCGATAAAACAACCGCCATACCGAGACACTACCGATTTTCAGTACGATGACGATTTATACGATGCAAATAATTTACTTCGAAACCAAGTCAATAGAACATTTATTAAGACGCTTGCTGTGTGAGATCGCGATTATTTTCGTACGTATGCACGCCTCCCTTTTTCTATTTTGTTCTGAACGGTAAATTATCATATTTTTTACCGAATACGTTCGAATCACCGTATTTACACCATGAACAATGAAAGCAAAACTCGCCTTTTCATTCTTAATTGCGGTTTGTGGTCTTTGAAACTATGGTGTTAAAGTTTAATCGCTTTTTTTTAACATATCATATTGTTTTAAGCTTATTGCGTGGGACGACATATAACTTTGACATTTTTATAATTTCTAATAATTTTGACAAAATTTTTCTGTGTTTTTAAATGTATGCAAAACCGGGTATTCGTAGATTAAAAAGGAATATCTTTTATAAACTATTACTATTGGAAAAGATTAACAAGAACTGAGGGTTATGCAAACCTTTAAAATAATTAATTGGTTTTGCCAGTAAGTTCATTCGTTGTGCATCAACTTACGAATTTCTAAGCAAATGGCTTATATCAGCAATTCTTAACCTTTTCAGTCTAGTTTTTCACTAAGGCCAATCACCAAGTTCGAATTTCCCCTTTAATATTTTAGTGATATTGTTTTACAAAACGGTATTTAAATAATGTAGTTACGTATCAGCTTCGTGCTTTTTAAGCTTCGTTCAATGACAATTAAAAGGATTTCATTCATTTACATCATATTTGCATTAAACAGAAAAATAATGAGTTCATTTTGATAACAGTTCTGCGATTGTTTTCTCTTCGTTAGACTTCACCAATTCCAGGTTGTTACGAGCTTTGGCCATAATAACAACAGTCAAAGAAAAACTGTTCGCAGAAATACGTTGTTGAAAACGATATCAGTAACCTTAAACCTTGTTCAATCAAGAGAGGATATTTATGCTTCATTTGCAGCAAAAAAGAACTAGTTTTCTGTCAAAACTTTCTTTTTCCTCACGGCCATTCAGAAGTTCAAATTTTTTTCTTGCACTTTTGTTGAAACGTTAGCTACAAGACGTAAAAAAATTTCTAGTACAAGGTTTTCAAACTGTGGTTAAAACTGGATACCCAAGGGTCCGTAGCGACCTATCAAGCGGGATCTACACAGTTTTTCTATACAAAAATAGGTAGCCGTCTACATATTACTTTATCTAAAAAAGGTTCTAAAAACTGGAAACCCCAAGTTATTCCTTTCAAAAGCGAAGTGAAAACCTTTTTTTTGGTCTTCACTCAGAAACTCTTCACTTCTATGAGTAGCAAGATTAATTTTCACGGTGAAGACCAAAAAAAGTCTTCACCTCGCTTTTAAAAGAAAAAACTTACCGAAACTTCGGTTAATGACCTTTTTTTGTCTTTACTTCGAAATATGTATATTTGGATTCGGATTTTATAAAATTTCAAAAATTAGCCTGGTGGTCCATGTGTTCGAACGAGTGTAGAAACTCTGTTTTAATAAGTTTAATCCGAAAATCTTCAATGGAAAGATCAGAAAAATATTTTTAAAATTCTTCTTCAACACAGCACAGATGCTCAGTAATGTCACTTACGAAGCTGGTATGTATTAATAATTCTCCATAAACAACAGCCACGTTAAACCTGAATTCTGATACATCACCCAGCTAGTATGTGCGATCGAAAGATAGACAATTCAATGCGAAATTATTTTGCCCGTTCAACATTGTTATTGTCGAAGTTTTTGAAAAAAATTACAATTGTAAAAACGAACGCTAAACAAAATTTTTAAACTGTATAACAAAAACAATTTAAACTGCTCGCGGCAATCTTAGTATTGAAAACGAAAAAAAGGGGGGTGCGGTGGCGCGAGGCGCGCGATGACACCCCGGTTGAAAACTACTAGACTAAGGTAAAATATAAAGGGTAGGACCCAGTGACGAAGGTCTCGAGACCAGTTTTTCTGGTCTCAGTCTCCACCCAGTGCTGTCTCGGTCTCGTGTTTTATAAATTGGTCTCGAGACCGGACTCTTTTGATACGTTTATTGGTACTTGATGTTATTGTGATAAATTTTGCAATTCGAGTCAAACTACCGGTAATCTATAGTTTTGCAACTTTCTTAGATTTTTTCCAATGAAGATTTTTATTGTGATCAGGGCCATTTGTTACTAAATAATCCAATTACAAAAACTTTTATTGAAATATTTTTTCGGCAAAAAACAAGTCTGATAATGCTTCGAATGTTTATACTAACACCCTTTCCCGCAATTAGTAAATTATTACAGTGATAAAACTTTATTCGTTTTTTTGGATTTTAATGATTATTTCGAATTATCCTCCATGTAAACTTGGATCGAACCCTTCCCCCCCAAAAAAGTGATAATTTTGCTCCTACGATTTTTTTTCTTAAATAAAGAATATTTTTTTATATAAATAAACAAATCTTAAAAAAATAATTGTAATGAAATTTATGTAAGCAATAATTTGAACACCATATTTACATATAAATTAATTATAGCCCGCGATTTTTTATAAAAATGTAGAGTTGTTAACCCTCTCAGTCACAACGTTTGCCCATCCCTATAGTTTATTTATTTATCTTTTTATTTTCCTCTTTGTATTCATCCTTCTGCCTCGCAGAAAAGCGTCAGAGACGCTATATACACAGTACAACTGTAAAGCAATTTGGCCCGACTTGCTTCCAGAAATGACAAGATATTGTTGTCCGGTTAAAAATTTTTTTAGTTTTATTTTTTTATTTTTTTATAGAGATACAACTGAAATTTAGAATTGCTTGCCAAGATTGCCAAGCAAGGGAAATGTGCCGTAAAATATCTTTCCCAAGGACACAGCAGAAAGACACTAGTAGGTTTTGAACCACAGCTGTTTTGATGACAATCACGACGCTCTAAACAGTCGACCACGCTACCGACGACCCGTTCAACCACTGATTAAAAAGTTGTGATCTATGGATCCATACGCGTATGCGCGGAAGGGGGAGAATGGGAGGTAAAAAACCTCCATGAAGATTGATGGTCAAATGTTCACAGTAGCACCAAAACCGCTTAAAAATTGTTAAAATAAAGTGATTTACAATTAAAAGAAAATTACGATTTGAAAAAAGTAAAGAGAAAAAAAGGTCCTTAGGAGAGACCGGGCCAAGTAGTAACACGGGGTAAGTTGTAACATTCGTATTTGTCAAATCTAACATAAACTAACAAAATTTTAAATAGCCCTAAATAGCAGTCATATTATGACCGATTTACTAGCAAATAACATTGTTCAGTTCTAATGACTAAAAATAGGTTTACTGTTAAAAAAAGCTTTTTGAGTAGGCAAAATAAATTTTTAAAAAATTCAATTTTTGTCTTCTGGAGAGATAGCGGGTGCGGTTATACTAAAATGTTTCATATCAGTCAAACCACAAAACAATAGGCTATTAAATGCCTCACAAGATTTAGCAATTAAAACTTTGCTCTTTGAGATATTAACAAAAACTTGACTAAGTATGAGGCGGGGTAAACTATAACATAGGCTGATGGGGCAAGTAGTAACATATATTTTTGTGCGTAGGTTTAACTAGCTTACATTAAAAGTAACTTCGGTAAAAACATTTGTGAATGATATGACTGAAATTATAAATGAAAGACTAACAGGAACACTAGGTCGTTATTACAAGACAACTTAAGAGCTGCTGCAGCAGTTGTTATAATTTAAAAAATATCAATAAGGAGAATAGCAAAGCAATATGGTGTTTGCAATAAAACTCTACAGAGTGCAAAAAAAAACAAACTTACGGTAAGTCCTTGGTGCAAAACAAAAAGGTCTAAAAAGTGTGCCATGCTAACAGACACACCAGAAAAGGATTATCTGTTACAGCTCCAAACAAAGAAAAAATATTTTTTGAAAAAACACTAAAAGCAAAATAATAGTTCTGCATTACGTGGTAATCGTACAATTCTTGAGTCCTATTTTAACAGTTGTCCAGCGTGATACAATGTTATGGTTACCTAAAGTGGTTCCATTTTTGTCACGCATGTGATTCAGAAAATAGGCTAATCCAGAAGTGAAAACTGTTTTAACTTTTTTAGGTAATAGCCAAATACCTCATTTTTTGTGTTTTATATACTCATGTCTATGACTTGGCTATGTGTGATTTCATTGTGTTCACTTTTTCATATTGTTGTTTTCTTCAAATTACATTTAAATTTAAACATTTATTAATGATTTTGTGCTGTTTAACGTACCCCACCTGGTGTTATAACTTACCCCTTTCTCGCTGAAACAGCAGAAAAGAAACGTTGTAACGCTTAATTTAAATATTTAAATTGTAATTTTAACAACTAAGTTGAAAATTATTTATTTTTTCATTTTAGTTAAACAGTGATCTAAATTTTTTATATTAAACAAGACTTTCGAAAGAAAATGTATTACGAGAGAAATAGTAAAGAGAAAAAAAAGTGTTACTACGTTCCCCGGTCTCATTTACTTTCATTTTACGCTCGTCGGTAGCGTGGGTCGAGTAGTAAAGCGTCGTAATTGACGGCGAACGCGATCGGCATCATCGCGGTTCAAAGCCTTCTCTCGCCATTCTCTTGCATCCTTGGAGAATCGCTTTACAGCACTTTTCCCTGTTCGGCGGTCTTAGCGAACCGTCCTAAATTTGATCCTTAAAAAGCTATATAAGCTTTAATATAAGCTAAAAAAATAAAAATTTTCAACAGGACAACAATATCTTGGCTTTTCCGGAAGGTCAATGTAATAGCTTGACAATTGCTTTTTGTAAAGCGGCTCTGACAATTTCCTGTAAGTCAGGGAGTCAGAGGATAAAAATAAAGTTAAAATAATTAATATTAAAAATAAATAATTTCTTTTTTAAGCGAATCTTTAAAAATGGCTCTCTTTTTTGTTGCACCAGGTCTCTCCCTTTGTAAAAGACATCACGGATTATAGTGATTGCGTTTTTGGCTCTCAACCACCCCCTTTCCCCCGTGACGTTTCTGCATACGTCACTGTGTAAATCCAATTGTTTAAAATAGAATACGAAATTGCTTGAAAGTTAAAATAAAAAAGTGTTAATAAGACGAGGTAGAAGTAGACAACGTCCTAAAACCTACTCCAAATAACCTACCTAAAAGATACCCAGAAACAGGTGTAATACCGAAAGAACCAGCGAGTCGTTGAACAGTTTTTTTACTTCAGCATTTTTGAGTGTTAAAAATTTTTTTATGAATATTCTGCTTTTTTCAACATAGTTAACCAGTATGCCTGAGTATTTCGGCTTCTTTCTGCTCAAGTTTGGTTTGTTTTAAAAAGCGAATTGTGTAATGATGCAAACACACAGAGCAAAGCTCTTTCCAACATGTTAGAGATGTTTGTTTTGTTTAAAATGTAATCTTAGATTATTTAAAAAATTTTATTGTTTTTGGAACAATTAAAATGGGCTATACTTTGGGAAATTTTTTGGTCTCGGTTTTGGTTTCGATTGTTTCTGGTCTCAAGTCTCGAATCTTAGGTCTCGAAATTCGCCGGTCTCGATCTTGATCCCCGAAAAACGATCGAGTCTCGGTCTCGATTACATTACTGATAGGATCGTAGCACACTAATCTTCAAACACAGATTTTTTGAAGCTGCGCGGCCATAATAAAATACTTAGTGTGAACGATTGCAACCAAGCCCTTTCTTTGTTGCGACAAGCGGCTCTAATTGGAGTAAAAGTAATTTTAGAAGTTACTCTTAGAATCACTAAAAATTCGAGATTTTCACAGTGACAAGGTGACAAACAAGCCTAGCAGAAAGCAAAGACTTTTTTTTCCAGTGCTTTTCCTAAATAATCGAACATGAAAAAGCAAGTTTGCAGGAGCGACCATCAGGGCAGCACGTCATGCCGACATCAAAGCCAAATTGATAACAAGAGATAAATTTTCTGAGAAGTGCGCGCCCGGAAGAGTAGCGAAAGAATAAAACTCGTTCCCTTTCTGTCTGTGCCTGACCGAGAGCGGATATCCTTTCATACGACGACGAATCCATGTTCTTGATCACAAAGTGACGAACAGAGTTAAGTTTTTCAAGGCAGCGCCTATTAGCGGTAAAGATATCATGCAAAATTAAATAATTTTGGTAACTATCAAGGAACGCATGCAAGCACCAACGAAATAACTGTAAGAGGGAATTCTTATTGTTGACTCCTAAAGCACAACTCAGGCGCGGTTGTTGAAACTTCCGTGTTCCTTTAATGGTTACCCGAAATTGGTTTAAAAATAGGAACAATTACAGTAGTTTGAATCAAGCTCGCAATAAGCTAATATCAAACAGGACAGATTAGTATAATTTTAACTGTAATTACAGTGGTTATTATTGAAACTTTTCTACATTTCCAAAACCTTTTCTTTCAGACAACAATAAATTATCTTTTGCTAAACTTCTTAAAGTTAAAACTTTAAAAACTAATCTCGGTCAACTAAGCATACACAACATTAAAGAAATTCGAAGTAAGTAGATGTATGACCTTTGTACATCAATTACGTACCCGGTCGAAGATCCAAAGTCGACAGTTTGAAGACACGAATTCAAGTCTCGGCAATCCCATGCTTTTAATTCGCGAACACGCGTCTGAGAATAATTTCTTAATTACTAAAATGGACATCAAGAAGTAAAAGCAAACCGCAAATGTTAAAATCTAAAAATAGAATTTTAAAAAGATTTGAAGTACTTCTGCGTTATATAAATCGTAATAAAATTGATTTTCGAAAAAAACTTTTTAATGATTGAGTTGTTCAATGTGGGAACACTGTTCTTACAATTGCAACAACGTCTTTAATACATGAAAATCAACGAATACAAAAATATAAGAATACTGCACATATAAGGTTTTCAATTGGTGGATTTCAGCATTAAACGTGGGGCACAAATGCACTCAACAGTAATGACGCTCAAATCAGACAACGAAAAGAATCTAGTAGCATATTGAAGAAAAAACTTGTAAATAACGGTTGCAAGTTCGTTGTGAATAATCAAGGATTTTTATTTGAAAATCACATAAACATTTAGAAGAAACTCAGAAATATTGAAAATAACATTACCACCATCTTTATTTCTCTTCCTGACTCTCAGGGCAACGTGGGGGGGGGTCAACTTTAAGCAGCAGTCAAGCGATTAACTGCTTTTCGGAAAAGCCAAGATATTGCTGTCCGGTTAAAAGTTTTTTTTTTTTCAGTTTTTTACTGTAGTGGTGATTGTTTGCTTGCTGATACTGCCGAGTAAAGAAAATTGCCGTAAAGTATCTCAAAAAGCCGACAGAATGACGTGAGCAGAAGTTAAGCCAAAACCGTGTCTCGGAGAAGCATCCGGAGCTCCTGTCCACTCGGTCACGCTGCCGACAAAACTTTTCAAACACTTTTTTTAAAATAGCTGATTGAATGTACAAGTCATATTATCTTTAAAAGCAGTGGATACTTACGCTCGAATAGCCGGTAGTGGCTATTTTTCCAGAGTCGCCGAGATAAACAACGCGAGAGTCTTTATGGTTTCTATGGCAATCGGTTTCAGCCGCAAGACTGTTCGAACGTGGATCGAAAATTTTCAGCTTCTTATCCTGTATGACGTCATAAATAACTATAAAATCAATAAAAAGTTTATAAGAATAAATTGAAGGCACTAATCACTCATGTAAGAGAGGGGTGGGGAACCTAATTACATTCGCGGACCACATTCCAAAGTTAAAATTTTATTAAAGGTTGCCCCGAAGTCTGATCATTGCTTGGTAAAGTTACGACACCATGCTACACATTTTCGTCCGGTGATCACAAAAAACGTAATCACTTTGAAACCGTCTCTAAATTCACCGTTTTTCTTACAAAAAACCAATGTGTTTAAAAAAGAATAAACTCACCAGTTGTGGAGCACTGGTTTATTCTAATGCTTTTTTGGAAAGGGATTGTTAGCGCTCGCCGTGAGTTTCGAACCAGCTTTGGTATCATTTTATTCACGCACCCGCCCGCCTGACTTCTTAGCTAGCTTATCATTGTGTTACGCGCCTTCGCCTGATGTAATTGCGCTTTGCGCATTACTGTGGAATTTTGTTCTTTCATATTTATAATCTCTCGAATCTATGTTTTGTTAGATGAGTCGAAGGCAAGTTAAGTTTGTTATGTGATTGATCGAATCCGGGACGATTGGAACGTTTTGCTTTATTTTTCCAGAAACGTTTTTAGTACTTCATATCTGGTTGGCTCTGGCAACTGCAGCCATTAATAAATATATTTGTAACCTTTTGTTAAGCTGTATTGCCTTTGGTAAGAACTTTTTGTTTACTAAGTTTTGTTCAAATAGATAAAGAGGCTAGAGATCTTCAAGACTCGCTACCTCTCGATTTCAGGGATTAATATGCTTTTTGCCAAACACATGCGGGCCGAATTGAAATATTTTGTGGGCCGCAGGTTTCCCACCCCTAGAAGTAATGCAGTGGAATCACAAGACATATTTTTCACAGTGTCATTGCAAAAATTACGGTACAATTACACAATCAAAAGTAAAAAAATTTGTCAATCTACAACAGTTTAGTTCTCAAGGTGTGTGATTTAGCAAATAAACACTTTTTACAATGTAACATCGTATTTTTAACTTTATCATTTGAGTACGTGGACCACCAGGCTAATTTAATAAACTTTGTAGATCCTCCGAGAGAAACCAAATCTATTTTTAAACGGACAAAAAAGTTATAAAAGTTTTTATAATAGTTTTACTTACGAAGTGTTATTTGACTTATAATCAAATTTTTTGTTTAAAAATGATTTCAGATAAAACACAACATAGATTAGACAAAATACAGTGATCGAAAATTATTATTTAATAAGCAAATCTTGTGCAGCACACGATAGGTCACGAAGTGGTCCATAAATCACAAGTTTAGGAACCCTAAAATCAGTAAAAACACGCTGAACCAAAACCAGATTAAATTGAAGCGATTCAGTTTTGTTCCGATATAAACGGGATATCATTGAAATATAAAAAATAATTTCGAGTGGAGAGTGAAATATGACTCTGCAAAAGTAAATAGAAAATTAAAAATCTTAACATAAATAGGTATTAAAAAAAGTAGATTTTGATAAAATCTGTGTCCAGACAGTAGGAATTAAACAAAAAGTCTTCACTTCAAAATGGAGATCAAAGCACTTTTTTAGTGCGTTGATTTCTGTAGGGATAAGAAAAAATTCGTAAGGATTGTGAAAGATAATAGAGGTGTCAATGTCGGAAAATTTTTACCAACGCTACGAACCGGCAATCTGTAATTAACAATAATGTTCTTTCGTCGCAGGTTCAATTTAAAGTGTTTTGTTTCTTTAGATGAAGGATTTTCAAACACGCGGCCTATAAGAACATTCTGGAATTATTTTATTGACGTTTCTGAGTATTCGTATTTTGACGCCTATTTTATAAATTCATGTTTTCTACAAAATTCAGCCTGCCATGAAGCTGAAAAAACGACTCTTAAGCTAAGTAAAGGCATTCAAACGAGAAATAAAAATTTCACATGTTTGTTATCATTTTTATTGCTTTTAAAATAATTTAAAAGTCTTTTTCAACTTGCAGTGCAATTTAGGTTTGAGAATTTGTGTGTGCGCACATCTTGACACCACTGTTCTAATACATCAAAGCAGGGGTAGGAAACCTAAATGTTCATGAAGCGCGAGAGTTTCTTCATCTAACAAAGTAAAAATTGCTTATCAATAGTAAAAACTAAAAAAGTTTTTATTTCAAATCAGAGTTGAAACAACCTTTTGTTTTTGTAAACGAAGTGAACACAAAAAGGTTTTTACTTTTAATGGTAGACCTCTAGTCTTTGAAAATCAAGCAAAAAGTTTTTTAGAATCAAGTGAAAACTATAAAGAACCTTCACTTTAAATCCTAGGCTTGGAACAAGCTTTTTACTTTAAAAATCAAGTGAACACTAAAAAATGACTTACTTAAACTGTGATCGCAGAAAAAAAAGGGTCGGCAAAGAACCGCGGGTTAACCGACTTTGCTTCAGAAGAGCGAATAATTTACTGCTTTACATAAAAAAATCACCGAAATTCTCGGCACAAAAATACCTTAGTAGTGCAGGCAAGAGTCTTGCCGTCCTGTGACCAAGACATTGATTGAACGAGACTTCCGCCATCTGAACCTGAAACGTTTTGATAAATGTAGCGCATATTTCCTGATCACACCAGAATATTTATAGAAGATTAAACGCCGAACTCAGATTTACTTACCGTTTAGTTTAGCAAAAACTTTATAAAAATCGATTTATAGCTGACAATTATTCTTTTTTTTTTGCCAAAACTATTCAAAGTTATGTAAATGCTCGTCTAAATTTTTCTAAAAACATCCATTACAAAATTGATGTAAGTCGCCACCGCAAAGTTTAACTTTAACAACGGTAACTGCCGGCAAATTGATAGTTTTGCTGTGGGTAGTCCTCTTAGTCTGGCATTTGCTAAAAGTTTGTTGGCTGCAATTAAGTTAACAATTTGAACAACAGGAGATCAAACCAGGTCATCTTTTTCTAGTTACTACGTTTCCGCACCATCTTCAAGCTCGAGTTTTTAAAAAAATCAAAGAAAAGTTTCCGCTAAATGGAAAAACCTTGCAATGCTGTTCAAGACGGTTATCCATTCCAGAAAACTGACAGCTTTTTCTTGGGGGCCATTATTCTGTTTTTACTGTAATAATGATAAAAATGACTTTTTTGCTTTTATGTAAAACAATCTGATAAAAAAAATTGTACTTTTAGATAATTTTTACTAAAGTTTTTAACACGAAAGCAAAAAACATCACATTCTGTTTATTGTGTGCCTCTTGAATAGATAGGTTTCTTTGACATAACTGATTGTTATCGGGAAATTGGGTTTTGTAACACTCAATTACATGCTAGCATAGGAAGCACTGAATAATATTGTATATAGGATTTTTTAGAAGTGGTCAATGGTTTTTAATTATTTCAGAAAAGCTTTCGACTTCTGGCTAGTAACATTTCCTTTATTATTTACTTTAATAGAATTATTAACATACAAGTAACGATCATTTTATGTCTCGCAAAGGGCAAAAGATCAAGCCTACAACAAATAGGTGCAAAGAGCAGTGGGCAGGAAGCTCGATACGAGAAAATACTGTTAAGCAAGTGAGAAAAGTTCACAAAAATTGTTTTTATTTTAATTTAATAGTTTTCATAATAAGATTCAAAAATGATAAAATGATTCAAAAAAACCTTTTAAAAATTTTAAAATCAATTTCTTGTTTATAGCAAGCAAGAGTGAAACAAAAAAAAGCCATCAACAAATTTTTACTCGAAATTGACATCGCTGAACTTAAGTTCCATATTTGAATTTGGTTTCCAAATCCAATGGCAAGAACATTTTCAGCCACAGAGTGATGTTGTAGAATTTCAGGTCGGAATGCAAAACCTTTTAAGACTTTTTTTGCCTCGATGCCATTGGTATCCAATCCGCCATCAGGAATATCCCAAATTCTTACCTAACACGAAGTAAGATTTCAGTTAAAAAAATAAAAAAATATCGCTCATCATCAAGCAGATAATAGACAGTTCATTACTATACGTTAAACTAGTCCTTCCCAAACTACAGGACGAAAAAAGCAAATCCTTTTATTGAATGTTTAAAATCTACAGATTAATTTATTATGTGTTGGCAAAGTATTTTATTCTAAATGCATATATCACAAAAAAATTGGAAAACTCTGTATTAAAAACTATTACTTTTAAGGGCAGCGTGGCAGAATAGATACGTCTTTAAGAAAGACACTTAATGACCAGGAGGATAAATAAATATATAAATAAAATGTGAAAGCATACAAGTCTTCATAAAAATATGATTCACCATGATCGGAAACATTAACATCTCATCAACTACTATATTCCTATGATAGCAAAAGAAGAGAACAATCGTTAGGCGATTAAGCTGTCTAGCAAAAGAAATGCTAAAATATTGCTGTCCTATTTGGTTGTAAGTTTTTGTACTATTCAAAAGTAAAGTTTTTGTAAAGTCATACATTTAAAATTCTGAGCTGCTGGTTATGCTTAGCCAAAATTATGTGAATCAATAGCATGCTGCTTGAATTTACAAGCCAGGCTATTGACAAAAATAATATAATTTTACAAAAGAAAAAAACATTTAAAAGATAATTTAAAAAAACAAAAAATTAAATTAACAGTTAAAACTATGGTGCTTTGCCCATGAGGGACCAAATTTTTGCCTGGCAAAATCGGTTAAATTAAAAGTGGTGAACTTTTTTTTAGTCTTTGCTTCGATTTTAACATAAAATTTATCTAAAAACAAAATGTCAGTAATAAACAGAAAACATGTCATCACCTTGAATACGAAACAAATTTTGGGTCATAATAGATTTGCAGGCAAAAATTTGGCCCATGACAGGCAAAACATTGGGCAAACATGTTTAAACCTTTAAGAAAAATTTATTTAATACTATGTGCAAAGCACAGCAGAAAATATGACATACTGTTTTATCATCAGATGCAGTAAACAGAAGGTTGTGATAAAAAGGAGAAAATTGTAAATCAGTAACAGTTGCACCATGAGCACTCAATGTTGGATGGGTAGCTAACCTTCCAGAAGCAGAATAACTGAACACTGAAACCTTGCCACTATCTAAACAAAAAATATCAAACGATTAAGAAACAACAAAAACATATCATTTTACACATATTACTCATATCTCAAACAATTCCAAAAAAAAACACTTACAAAAGGACTTGTTAATTATTAAAATATATTAACTATTTTTAATTGCAGTGTAATGTGAGAAATACATGTCCAAAGCTAAATAACATCTAACAAAATTGGCAGTGACAAAATTGTGGCAAAAATAGTCTTGCAATTAACAAGACCCACATAATTATTGGAACATAAAATATTTGAATAGTTTTTAATCAAGAATCTACCATGATGATTTCTGTGTAAGAAAATTTACAAATTTATAAAAATATTTGAAATTAAAGCTTTGTAATCAAAAAGCAATACCTGCAGCACCAATATTAGTAGCAATAAACTTTGCACTTGCAGTCACATGATTACCATGGCAAAGAGGTGTTTCCACTTTTATATCCGTAATAGAATCCTAAAAAAATAATTTTATATCAAGAAAACTTTCACATACAAATTTTAAATTTTCAGCTTAATAAAACAGAAAGTCAGGAAAAGCCAATAAAGCCTGATAATTTAACAGCAAATACTTGACAAATCAAAACAGAAAAAGCTTCTAGTACATCTGCAGCATCATTTGATGATGAACAGGTTAATACTGTCAATAAGTAAACTCTGTTTAATGTTCAGCAATTACAGTATATACTCATGTATACGTCGATCTCATGTATAAGTCGAAAGATATTTTAAGACAAAAAATTATATTATTATAGGTATTACTCATGTATAAGTTGACTCTGCTATTCTAGGATATTCTGGAATAATTATATATATCGAATCTGAATCAAATTTTGCTATTCCGAAATAAAAAACATAACTTTCAAAATTTAAAGTTTTTTTTACTCAATACAATAAATAGAGTTTGACATGTTTTAAACGAGGTCTGGGATGACATGCTTACAATATTTTTTCTGCAATGAATGTACAGAATAAAATAATGATGCCAGTAAAAGAAATAAATATAGTGCTTAATTTAAACTTTTAGTAATAAGATTTGTGGAAGATTCTAACAATTATGATTTCAAACGTGAGTATTGTTGCACGTTTAATATTAGGTTTTCTTTTCATATTCACATTCCATTCGACTCGGCAGCAACATGTCCATAAACATTACTCATGTACGAGGGTCAGTCAATAAGTAATGAGACTTTCTCAATTACTTTGGTGTTCTTGGAGTTATGCAACTGAAATTTTATGTGATGATTATGAATGGAGTTGTCATCTTATTTACAACAAAACTTGTTTATTTTCAGATTACTGTAGGTGTGACGATAAATTGAAATGACTACTAGGCTAGGAAACAGCTCATGCTTGGAACAAAGAGGAGTCATCAGATTTCTGTTGGCAGAGAGTGTAAAATCATGTGAGATTCTGTCTAGAATGCAAAGACAATATGGTCCTTCCTGTATGTCTAGAGCAAACTTCTACAAATGGGTGCAAGCATTCAAAGATGGACGCGAAAGCATTACTGATGATCTGAGAAGTGGAAGACCTGTGGATGTCTCTACCCCAGAAGCAGTACAGGCAGTTGAAGACCTGATCAAATCTGATAGAAGGGTCACTTTAGATGAAATTGCTACAAACTTGGACATCTCCCATGGCACAGTGTACGCAATTGTGCGTGAGAAGCTGCGTTTTTCAAAAGTCAGCTGTCGCTGGGTTCCAAAGATGTTAACGGATGATCACAAAATGCAGCGCCTGATGGCTTCCAGAGCATCACTACGCAGATACAGAAAGGAGGGAGATGTATTTCTATCGAGAATAGTGACAACTGATGAGACCTGGGTCTTTCATTATGAACCTGAATCGAAACGACGATCAATGGAGTGGAAGCATGTTTCTTCCCCAGTGAAGAAAAAATTCAAATCTCAGAAAAGTTTAAGGAAAGTCATGCTCACTGTGTTCTGGGACAGAAATGGGCCGATTACTATCAGTTTCTTGGAAAGGGGCAATACTGTGAACTCAGAGAACTACTGTGAGCTGCTAACTCAAGTGAAAAAAGACATTAAGAACAAACGGAGAGGACTTCAATCAAGAGGTGTGATTCTCCTTCAGGATAATGCAAGGCCCCACACAGCAGCAAGAACCCTAGCCAAAATTGAAGATTTAGGCTGGAAACTTCTAACACACCCACCCTACAGCCCAGACCTTGCACCATCTGATTTTCACCTCTTCGGCCCACTCAAAGAGAGTATGAGGGGAATTCACTTCCAGACTGATGAAGAAGTGAAGGCTGCTGTGAGCAACTGGCTAAGGACCCAGTCCACGGAATTCTATGCCAAAGGAATAGACAATCTAATATCAAGATGGAACAAGTGTGTTGCAAAGGAGGGAGACTATGTTGAAAAATAAAAAAGCATTTTTTGATTACCAGTCATTGCAAACTTGAGTTATTAAAAAAGTCTCATTACTTATTGACTGACCCTCGTATAAGTCGACCCCAAAAATTTTACCTTAAAATTGTCTACCAAAAATTCGACTTATACATGAGTATACGTATATGGTAATTTATGATAGCAGTTAATGTTTATATTCTTAACAATTCAGTAATTTCTGTTAAAAAATGGCACAAAACAAAAATCATAAATGTTTCTAAAATGCAAATTAAAGTTGCTTTGTCACCAAATATTTTAACAAAAACAAACAATTCCAAAAAATTACTTACTTCTTTTTTTGCAGGCTTGGCAAAACTATTTTTATATTTTGAAGACTTAAACAAAGGCATGATTAAACACTGATATGAAATTTTACATAAAATTGCTACAAAATGTAAAGTAAAACCATACCTAAAAATATTAGTAAAAAAAAGTTTCATATTTATAAAAGTTATTACTATCCACAACATAAATTGCTTTCAAACAGAAAACAAAAAAATAATCTAATCTCTAAGAACGGTGCAGTATCAATAAATAGGATAATTAAATAAAAATCTGTTAAAAATTTTTTATGTAAATTATACTATACTTTACTTATTGGCCTTGTGATAAGTGTTTATATTGAATTGGACTCCACAGGGATTTTGTTTGGGTGCAGCTTCTATTCATTAATTGTCTCACTTTAACTCCTTACTGGATTAACCCAGAAATATTCGTCTGCCAATTCTCTAGTACTTTTGGACTATCCTGTGCATATCCATCTTGTTTATACCTTCAAAAAGTGAACCTGTATTTTATAATTTAACTCCAAAATACATTTATTGCATATTTTCTACATTGGCATTTTGTGCACTTTAATATAAAAATTATTACCATTTTGACAAGAATTTTCAAAAGAAAAAAATCCAGGAAGGGGTTAACTAAATAGAATCAGCATGTAAATACCAAAATGATTCTTCTTATCCATGCAATGAATTGAGTTGAAGCTTTTGTGCTTAACTTTTGACAAATCAAATTTGATTTTATAGGCCAAATGATACTAAATTTTTATTCTATGAGAATGGATAGTCTGCCAGACAAGGTGAAATTTGTTGTTCTTCATTAACAAGTTCAGTACCAAAAAAGAAATCAATGAACATGATATTGACAAGTCAAAGATATTTAACTTTCCTTAAATCAGAGCAAAAACATAGAACATAAATCTACACAAAGACATTACACTAGCCCTATATCAATATAATTGGGGTCTCTTCAAGAAGTCACCGTAAGTAACTTTTTTTTATGAAACTAACCTGGAACTCTCCTGTGGTTACTATTTTTTCTTAAAGAGATCCTTTTCTTCTTAGTTTCGTTTTATTTCCTCCTGGTGCTGTAGGAGGGTTTCTGGTTAGTTTCACTGACATAAAACAAATATAGTGACTTCTTGAAGAGACCCATATCCTGTCCTCAAATATAGAGATAGAAAAAGTAGATTTAATAATCATTGATTCTCCCTGGGTTATTATTGTTTCTTGAGAGATCCTTTTTCTTTTGGTTTCTTTTTTATTCTCTCCTGGTGCTGTAGGGGGTTTCCTTGTTTGTTTCACTGTGAAAAAACAATTATGGTTCTTTTTTGAAGACACTCATAAAATCCAGCTGATCATCAATACTTTGTGTTTAGTGGCATGCTCGCTGAACAGTTATAAATAGATCTTTTGATCATACAACTTTTTTATACAAAAACAAAACATTGATATACTGTAGCTGTATTTATCAAATATACAATTGATCCTCATTTAAATGCCATCAGTGTTAAGCCACTCCAGCATTTTGAACTTCAAGCTGCACAGGTTCAGATTTTAAAGCAGGGATGATGAACAAGGACAGATTAAAGTAGGGGCTAATTGGACTGCAGCCCCAGGCCCACCAATAACAATTTACTAAGAACAACTGGCGTGATCTTTGTAGGAAACACTATATTCATTTTATTTTATCACTTCTTGAGACAATAGTGTAAACAGCTGCTACAATCAAAACGACAGTACTTGTTTGGTAGCTGAGTAGGCACCAGGTTTTTGGTAAAATTAAATTTAAGTTTAAGAAATGAAAAAGTACAAAAGCGAATGGAAAAAAGAGAAACTTGGAAAAGCGAAAGAAAAACTTAAGAAAGTTGTTGCAGATTTGAAAAAGGTGACTGATTTCTTTTATGTAAGAGAACCCCAAATTTGAAAACCATGATCAAGGTCCAATGCAACTACTTTGTGTTCTTCTAGTTCTAGTGATTGATTTGCAGAAAAAATTTAGAAATTGTTTCACTAAACTAAATTTAACAATTGAAACATTTGGTGTTGCTGAGAACACAACGCATAAGGAAAAACCAACTGTGCAGAACGAAATTGACGTTGGATGCTGAAGAGAAATTTCTGATCAGCTGAGAGATTACTGTTGCCAAATGGGAAGTTTAGAGTTTCAACATCTTCATGCAGATTTTTTTCTTCTTCGGAGACATGCATACTGCATAGCCGGTGATAAAGTCAAACGGTATTGTACTAGAAGTCATTATTTTTTCTATAACAATTGAATGCTGAAAAAGTGAAACACTAGTGGCTGTGCTATTCACCTTCATATAAAAAAACTTTACTGCTTTATATGCAAACTTTTTGCATTTGGTCTTAACGGAAACATGCTGGCATCAGTTGGTTACAGCCATTGGAAACACGCACCTTGCGACTTGGCCAGGCACGAATCTTCGGTAAAACACTTACGTTGTCTATCAATATTAGGGCGTTGAACCGTTTAAATTAACGTTCCGATTCAGGTCCGGCAAATTATATTTTTAATGGTTCAGTTCCGGCTAGGGTTCAACAAATTTTATTTTTAAATCTTCAGTTCCGGTTCACGTTCAGTAAATTTTATTTTTTTGGGTTCAGTTCCGGTTCAGGTTGGGCAATTATTATTTTTAAAGGTTCAGCTGCGGTTAATACGATTTTAAATTCATGTTTGGTTTAATCCATATAATTTTATAAAATATTTTTCTTTCCATTTTTGCAAGCATATATGCCAGGGGTGGGCAATAACTTAAAACCTCGGGCCACTTTCAGTCTTTTGGAATAATTCGCGGGCCACACATAAACTGAAATTGATAAATTTTAATAATTATGGGTCATATTGCCCCCCTGCTGTAAACAAGGACTTGGGTAGTACAGGGTGGGCCATAAGTTTTCATACATTTGAGAATGTATAATGTATATTCTTTTTATATTTCAGACACCCTATTAAGACAATACGTGTTCATTAACAGTGGAAAACACGTATCAATATGTGTATTCAAAACAATGGTAATCATATAGAGCAGGGGTTCCCAACCAGTGGTACGCGTACCACTGGTGGTACAAGCTTTTCAAGTGGTACACGAAATATTTTCCAAAAATGCAAAAACTATTTGTTTTCACAGAATTCTCACACAAATTCTTTTGCTTCTCAACTGTAATAAGTTACATGTAAATATGTAAGCTACATATGTGTATAATGTAGCATACTGTTACCTGGGCTAGCTAGCTCGCTCGGGCCCTTTTTTCTTTCTGTGGCATATCTGCAGCAGCAAGCCGCAACACGATTGAATATTGTAGCTAGCGAATTGAAATGGTGAAGTGAATATATGGATCAACCTAACCAATGAAAAAAAGTTGACTGAGTTGACTACACAGACTCAGGAACGCATACACACACATTCTGTTGACTGAGTAGGTACAGTGCTGTGAGTAATTAACATACTAAATCATTTTTAGCAATATTTAATGTATTAAAAAGCAACATTTGTTTTTATTTCAGATTATTAATTTACAGTGTTAAATCAAGATGCCCAAACGACAGTATAGGGATTAATATTAATTTTGGTTTTATTGAATTGAAGAATAAAGGAGAATCTGTGCCACAGTGTGTCGTGTGTATGATGACATTATCAAATGCATCAATGAAGCCAAATCTTCTGCAACGCCATCTCCAAACTAATCATCCAAACAAGAAGGATCGCGATCCTAATTATTTTAAGCGACTAGGAGAAAATGCAAAAAAAACAACGACTAGACAAGACGGGGAAGCAATATCAACAGGCTGTGGGGATTGTGACAGCCTCCTATGAAATAGTATTTATTGTGGCGAATAAAAAGCCTTACACAATAGCTGAAGAACTCATCATGCCTGCAGCAAAAGTGCTGGTGAAGCATGTAATCGGCGATGAAGCAGTGTCAAATTTGAACAATATTTCGTTGTCAAATAATGCGATACAGTGGCGTACTATAGAAAGCTCTACTGATATCAATAAACAAGTCATTACGGAAGTACAGAGCTCAAAATATGGATTTGCCATACAACTGCACGAAACAACGGACGTGTCGAACTGCGCACAGCTTCTAGTATTTGTGCATTATGCTACTAAAGACTCCATTCGAAGTAAATTACTATTGAGCAATGAAATGAGAACTGCAACAAAAGGAGAAGACGTGTTTGAGCTTGTTGATATGATAACTTTTTTAAAGAAAATGGTCTTTAATGGAGCAAGCTAGTAGGTTGCACAACTGACGGCGCTCCTGCTATGCTTGGAAAAAAATCTGGGTTCCAAGCTCGTGTGAAAGCAATGTCTCCATCTGTCATTTCCGTTCACTGCTTCATACACGGATCCGCTCTCGCTGCTAAACTTTTACCTCCCAATCTGAAGACAAGCTTGAACCTGATTGTTAAGATGGTAAACTGCATTAAAACATCTGGCTTAAATAGTCGTCTCTTCAAGGTCATCTGTGATGATATCGGATCAGAATACACGTCATTGCTGTTTCATACGGAAGTGAGGTGACTACCTCGAGGAAATACCACTATGCGTCTTTTTGTGTTGAGAAAAGAGCTGCTTCAGTTCTTCCAAACAAAAGATCACCAATTTCAAAAGATTGTTGAAGACGAAAACTTCATTCTTCATCTTGCCTACCCGTCAGATATCTTTGGAGTCATGAATCAATTTAATTGTTATCCTCAGGGGCCTGAGAGCAACATCATTGATTTCGCAACCAAATTGACTGCATTTATCCGAAAGCTCAATTTTGGATAAAAAACATTGAGAAATGAATGTTTTTTATCCACAAGTTTGGAATGTTTGAGGGTGTGGCGTCACTCGGAGGGGAGCCTAGTATTACATTAGTTCAAGAAATCACCAAACATCTTCTTCTGTTGAAAGATAAAATCAAGCAGTACTTTAATGATGGTGATGCACAAGCATGCACTTACATTCGGAATCGATTCACTGCTGAGCCTGATGACCTCCCAGTGTGAACTGGTGAACAAGAAGAACTCATTGATTTACAATGCTATGAAGGTGCACAGGAGAAGTTTAAAGATTATACATTAGCTAACTTCTGGTTAAATGTAAGTACCTCCTATCCAGCACTAGCGAAAAATGCAATTCCTCAGCTTCTCATATTTTTAACAACATGAGAATGCGAATAAGGGTTTTCTACTTTTCTTACAATCAAGTCGAAAACAAGAAATCGTCTCGTAAACCCAGAACACGATTTCCGATGTTCTGTGAGCAAAATATCTCCACGGTTTGCAAAACTAGTCGAAGAAAACAAGCGCAGCCATCGCATTGATTTACAAGTATCTATTGGTCGATAAGTTATATATTTTGCTTGTTTATGTTTATGTACTTGTGCAAATAAGTTAAGTTTACTTTTGTATTTTTTTAATTGCGTATTGGTTTACTTGTATTATATTTGTATGTTATCGTGTCTGTTAACCTTTGAGCACAGTTCTTTTATGCCTTTATGGTCAAAAACTATTCATTAAAGGTAGGTGGTACGCAGCTACAGAATAAGTCCATAAGTGGTACACAGCAAGAAAAAGGTTGGGAACCCCTGATATAGAGCACATTATATAAATAAAAACTTATTCAATATAAAAAGTGTGTTTTTCCTATGTATGGTAATTTATGGCCCAACCTGTAGATCGTGGCCATAGACATACCGGAATGGCCCAGATGGTAGGTGCTTTCACGCAGCCTGGGCTGTGAGTAAGTCTGTTCATTAATTTAAAATGACAGACCGAAACCGAACCTACCAAAACGGAAGGGTATCCACCCATTCCGATGTTCAGTGTGGGTCTGCTAATTGGCAAACGTCTTTTCAGGACGGGGCAATGACAGGATAAAACAGCCCTTTTCAGGGCACATTGCCAACAAGTTCCGAAGACCCACTATTCTTCAGCTGAACATCGAAGGCCTCACTGCAAGCAAGATGAACGTTCTTCATCAGTAGTAAGGGATGGGTCAAATCTTGGCAATTGCGCCGGATTAGCGGGGGATTTAGCGGGGGATCTAGCGGGGAATAGCGGGGGATCTAGCGTCGAATCGGGTGGGGGATCCTAACCCTAACTTTAGCTAAAACCACGAGTTCGATTCCCAGACAAAGCGACGAAGTCGCGTTGAAACCTAACATATGTCGAGCAACGAAGTTGCGAGTTTGATTCTCAGCAGAGCGACGCAGTCGCGTTTAACTACAAATTCGTTTTATGCTGAGCGACGAAGTCGCGAGTTTGATTCTCAGCAGAGTGATGCAGTCGCGTTTAACTACAAAATCGTTTTATGCTGAACAATGAAATTGCGAGTTTGATTCTCACTTATGCTGAGCAACAAAGTTGCGAGTTTGATAACTTATGCTGAGCAACGAAGTTGTGAGTTTGGTTCTTGTGCTGAAAAATGTCAGTAATCTTGTCAAAGCTGTTGTTCTAAACTTTCAACTGTTCTTTTACTGCAAAGACACAAGTCAGCAATCTTTCAGCTGTCGGTAACAAGATTTGAGCAGCTGTCCTTTTACTGCAAAGAGACGTCAACAATTAAAAAGTCTCCTAGACAACGGTTACAAAACATGATGCGATCCATGACGTCATACGAAGTGTTGTACATAAGACAGCGTGGTTTGGTTTCGTCATTGAAATATGCCACAAGATTCTGTCTCTCGAGAGTTAGAAGATTAGGTTTTTGTTCGTTAGCAAACTAAGCATTAACAAAGGAAATCGTAAGAAAAGTTATGGTTTTTAAGAACGGGCGCGATCTTTTCTTCACTCTATAGATTAAAACGTTAGTTTTCTTGTTGGTTTTGGGAAAAGCTTGTAAACTTTATTTCATAAATACGACTGCTTTGTTTAAACAAACAACTTATAAAATATGTACCAAAAGTAGGTTATGCAGCGTACTCGAGTGTCTGATTTCAAACGACTTTGTTGTGGCTTTTATTATTACCCTCGTATAAAATTACTTGCGAGCAAGCAATAGTTAAAAACTCTGTATCTTTCACTCTAAAGCACAATTCTTTCGTAAATCTAAAGTAAAGCTTATCTTCAAGATGCGATCACTTCTACTTTTACATAGTTTCACGAATGCTTAGTGTAAGTTTTTACAATGTTAACCTTTTTAAAACAGAAAATCGAGACAAGATTGAAAACTTTTTTCTAAATACTTCAACTCGGTGTATACAATAAAGCACAAAAAGTTTAAGACGGTATGTTTTATTTACAAGTCAGAAAAATACAACTGATTTATTTTTCGCTAAACAAAAAGTGATCATTTAAATCAGGCATTACAGCGTTCTTGCTATTGGTAGAAAAAGATGCAAGATATTGGCTGATTTCGCAAAGTTTCTTCTTTTCGACATCGCTTGCATTTTCAAGGCGAATACATTCATAAGCGACAAGAGATTCCTTCATTGTTTCCACATACAAAAGAGGAGAAAACAAATTGATATATCTATAATATAGCTTCATTTTATCAACCAATACTTCTTTTTGCGCTCTTTCAAACATAGCACGAACTGAACATTTGTTAGGGTCGGTTTCGGCAAGAAAAATAATGTAAGCTTTTCGAATTCCTTTGCTGTTTTGTTTTTCGAAGAGTAGCAGACATGTTTGAAAAGGTAGCAGTTTCAATAAAGCTTCGCGTAACTGAAGGTGATCGAAATACTGTTGCTTTTCCACTTCAACAAAGAAAGAAATCATTCCCAACTCGCTGTCTGTTTGAGGTTTCTTTTTGTATTTTCGCTTGGCCTTCACTGCACAAAACACATTTCGAATCGAAGTGGTGTCTGTTGCGTTGTATGTCGGAGAAGAAAGCGACTTCTTCTTTAACTTTGCTTTACCACTCGCAGACATTGATGCGCTGTATGTTAGGAAAATGACTATTTCGACTCTGACGAATAATTATAAGGAATTTTTTTTTTCTTATTCAACCTATTGTCCAATAGCGACTCTATTAAGTTTCTTTTTTTTGTCGATTCGTGGCTGTTCACTTAAAAAACCTTGACCAGTCTGAACACGCCCGAAGATGTCAAAAACCCGTAAAATGTTTTTAACAAAAAAGTTTTTTTATCTTTGACTAAATGTAAATGGTGTGTTTTAGTTTGTTGAAACAACCAATTATTTCTTCGAGAAACGGGTACATTCTAAGTTTTGAAATATTGTTTTTTAGTAACCAAAACATATGTTTTTGAAATAATATGCTAACAAATTTGAAAAAAAAAAAAAAATTTTTTATAAGCTTTTCAAAACTACGTAAAAATAATAAACAACGTCATGTTTAAGAAAGGCGAGTTTGATTTTTGTTATACTTATGCTCAATTTTTCAAAAATTTTTCTTACACAACCTTGGTTTTTGTTACAACTATCTTCAATTTTTTCTAAACAAATTTGATTTTTATTATACCTTTGTTGAAATTTTAAAAGTTTTTCTTTAGACAACTTTGATTTTGTTACACATTTGTTTAATTCTTCAAACATTTTCTTAGTCAACCGTGCTTTTTGGATATCTATCTTCAATTTCTTTCTTGGCAACCTTGATTTTTGTCATACTTATGTTCACTTTCTCAAAAATTTGTCCTAAAAAGTTTGATTTTTAGGCAGCTTTATTTAATTTTAAAACTTTTTCTCTTAGCAACCTTGATTTTTGTTATACCTAACCTCAATTTTTGTCATACCTAACCTTGATTTTTTCTAGACAAAGTTGATTTTGTTATACAGTACCTTTGCTTAATTTTTTCTAAACAACCTTGATTTTCCCATGCCTTTGTTTAATTTTTTCTTTGATTTTTGTCGTACCTATCTTTAATTTTTCTTAACAATCTTGATTTTTGTCATATCTTTGTTTAATTTTTCTTAACAATCTTGATTTTGTTATATCTAGGTTTAATTTTTACTTGGTAACCTTGCTTTTTGTCATACCTTTGTTTAATTTTTCTTAACAATCTTGGTTTTTGTTGCGCCTACCTTCAATTTTTTTCTAAACAACTTTGGTTTTTGTCATACTTTAGTTTAATTTTTCTTGGTAACCTTGATTTTTTTTCATACCTAACCTCAATTTTTTTCTTGATTTTGTTATATCTATATTTAATTTTTTTCTTGATAACCTTGATTTTTGTTATAATTTTGCTTAATTTTTTCTTGGCAACTTTGATTTTTAGATACCTACATTTAATTTTTCCCTAAGAAAGCTTGATTTTTAGGTACCTTTATTCAATTTTAAAACTTTTTGTTTAAACAGTCTTGATTTTTGTTATACCCAATCTCAATTTTTCTTTAAACAACCTTGATTTTTATTATACCTATGTTTAACTTTTTTTCTAAACAAGTTTGATTTTTTGTTACACCCTTATTGAATTTTTTCTTGACAACCTTGATTTTTATTCGCAGTAAAGTAATTCTTAAAAGTTTTAAACAAAAATTTTTATTGATAGGTTCTTCGTGTTCAATAAACAGATGTTTCATAATAAAAAAGTCGTCTTTTTTCCACTTTAGTAAACCAAATTCAAACATAGTTATTATTTTTATGTTGTATGAATTTAATTTCTAGTGTTAACATTTTAATTGTTTCAAAAATGAATTCAGTTCCAACTACGTTTAATCTTTTGGTCATTTTTATAAACTATTAATAAAAAAGCTACCCGTAATCTCTGCAAGCGTGACCATATGCTTTTGATAATTGCATCAAATTCTCTCTCTTACACAGAAGCTGGCCGTATCCTGTTCATAGCGTATTTCGTTTCCTGACATATTCATGATCGGAGTTTGAAAATTTGGTTACCTTAATTTCCAGAGTAAAAATAGAGTAAGCGAAAATTTTTATAATACACCTTGATTTTTATAGTTTTTAACAACCGTATGTAAAAGGAAAATTTATTACAAGCTTAACCAAAAATATTTTGATTTCAAAACACCGCTTAGTTTGATCCCCAATCAATTGCAACCGTTTATGTTAAAAAGTTTTACATTTTTTCACTTTTAATAAGAAAATTCATCATACTCGTAAAACTGAACATTTTAATTCATTTTACCAACTAAATTTTCTAAACTTAACATAAAATTTGAAATCAAATAAGACCAACGTAAGTTTAAAAAGTTTTGTGTAAATAAGATCAATTCCAAGAAAAATCGGTTGTATTTTGAAAATATATTAAGATTTATTCTATCAAGTCCTATCACAGGTAGTTCTTATGTCTAAATGAAAACAAACCAAACTGAAATTATTTAGTAAACTTATTGACTAACTCGAAACCTAAAAATAAACTCTTCAAAAAGCAGGATTTTTAAAAAATACCTAAAACTTTGCTTTCAGGATACGGTTTTGCTTGGGGTAACAAACACAAATAAAGAAACCAACAAATTCACTTTTTTATCTTGAACGATGCTAACCTCTAAGAAAAAGGTGTGGACATCAATGATGTCAAAGAAAACGTCTACGGGCATTAAAAATTAAACTTTTAAATTTCATTTTCCGCAACAACGTTTTGTGGTCAAGTTTTAAATTATTGCACTAGTTTAACCAAAAATACTTTAGTTTTCTTTCTCCAAATAAATATTTTAACCAAAAAACTTCATTAATTGATATTAAAAATAGATCCACGAATATAATTTTATACGTTTTTCAGACGGAGGTTTTGTGGTTAGGTGTTAAAATTATCACTATTTAAAATTTTCTCTCAAGAATCGCACATTGTAAAGTTTTTGTATGGAAACACTAGATTCCTTCTACGTGAAAAACTTTAACTTTCTAAAAGGCCAACCTTTCTTCCAAGTGTCTTACATTTTAAAGTTACGGAAACACTAGCTTGCTTAAAAAATCTAAAAAATTTCTCCTAAAAAGTGTACGTTTCTTCCAAGTGTCACAGAAGTTTGTTAGTTTTTGGAACCAAATCCTAAAAAATTCTACTTTGTGTTAGATTTTTGCCATTTTTTCAATGCATAGCAACAACTCAATCTCAAAAATTTTATCACAATTGTTTTCTTAATTGCACAAATGTTGTAATTTTGTCAAACTCTTTGTATAATTGTTGCACAGAAGCAAATATTTCGACTTTTGCACGGTTCTCATTTTATTTTGTTTTTTCTCTCCAAAGTAAAAAGAGTCGCATTATAGGTTTCAACTAAATTTCGATTTGTTTGTTTTAAATACTAAACAACAATACAAACATTTCAAAGTAAACTAACAAAAAGTTGACTAGTCAAGTTTATTAGACTCATTAAAAGATATCGATTTTTGACTTAAAGAATTTTTTCACCTTGTAACTTTAATGTTTTCAATCTACTTTGCTTTAAAAAGGTGTTTAGCATCACAAAATTTCACGAGATTTTCTCAAGTTGAAACCGTCTTGATTGAAAAATAGCAAATTTGGCGTTAAAAGTTGTTCGATTTGCAAATCAATATCTGTTTTTAGCAACTGTTTATTCCTAAATGCGGTGTATTAAATTAATTTTATGATAAAAATCAGTCAACCTTACAAATTTTAACTAGTTGAAACCGTTTGTGCCTCAAAAAATCAGAAACATTACGTTTCAGCATGATTTAATTTTGCCTTTTTGCAAGCAAACTTTTCGAAACAAATCTACATTTTACTTTGTTCACGTTTCAATAGCTAAGTTTGTTGTTTCAAAGGTTAGACCAACAATTTCTTTTTATTTTTGAATTTGAAATCACAACTTGGGTATTTTGATTTATAAAACTAAACTTTCTTAATCTATTATGCATGTAACTTGTAGAGCATATCAATTTCTATGTCTTCAACTGGTCTGTTACATTTTTATTTTAAAAAATTATTTAAGTATTGTTGTCGTTAGTTATAAAAAATTATCACAATTTGTTAAATATTTTTCGTTTACAAGTTTGTTTGACGGTAAAATGTTGGATAAAAGTTATGGTTTGAAAAATTTTTTATAATAGTGTTTTTATTGCTTTTGTAAGCAAAAGTTCATGCGCAAATCTTGAAAATTACACAGATCAAAAAAAGTTTTATTTAAACCACAGTGTTGTCTATTTTACCAAGTTTTTTGTGTCATAACATCAATAAAGCTATTTCTCAAGTCAACTGTTGAATTTTGCGTCATAATCGCAGTTCTTTATTCTCGTTTTCAACACTATCTTTGTCGTTTTTGATTATTTTCTTGTGTTTTTGCTTAATGTCATCATCACCAACTCATACAGTCTAGTTAATTTTATAACTATTTTGCTTATTTTTGTTGACATTTACATGTGTGTTTTAGTTTTTGTTTAAGAAATTGTTTCTAATTTTTAATTTTAAAAGGTTTCTTGTTTTTTATTTTTCGAAATTGTTATTATTTTTTTAAATGTGAACTTTTGGTGTGGACAAATTGTGTGGGCGAATTTTTTATTGTCACGTAGAATAAAATTGATTTGAAAGACAGCAATGGGTTTTTGGTAAAGCACCTTTTTTATGTCATTATTGAATTATTTTACTTTATTTTGTTCTATCTTACCATAAGTTTTCTACACACTTAAGAATAATTTTTAATCAGTTGTTTCTTATTCTCAAAGAAAATTAGTGCTACCAACCAACCAAGAAAAAAACCGTCAATAGTTCACATTTAAAAAAATAATAACAATTTCGAAAAATAAAAAACAAGAAACCTTTTAAAATTAAAAATTAG